>JAQQZR010000009.1:8922550-8933034 GCA_030068235.1 Notoglanidium macrostoma | reverse complement strand
TGTGTGTGTGTGTGTGTGTGTGTGTGTGTGTGTGTGTGTGTGTGTGTGTGTGTGTGTGTGTGTGTGAGTGTGTGTATTCTTCAAGAGGCCTCTCTCCAGCGAGGGATCACATTTCACTGCCTAATTACACATGAAAAATGGCCACATTATATTTTCACTTTTTTCCCCGAACAACACAGGGTGGGGAGAGTTTCTCAAAATAAGCTGTCTTGTGGGTGTTGAAGTTTTCTGTTTTCTTAAAGCTGAGCTTGTGATTTTGTCAGTTCAAATGCCTAATAGTAATTACACAACTATGAACAGTTTCACATGTCTCTGTAACTGCCTTTATTACAGAAACATAGCACAATTAAATGCAATACTATTCTAAACATGTTCACCTACGCAATGTAAATAACAGATAAGATAAAGATAAAATAAAAGAATATAATAATAAAAGAGTGAAAAAAAATAAATGTATATAAATATAACTGAAAAAAAAAAACAATACTCTGCACTGTACTCAGGATCAACAACAACAACAACAACAACAACAACAATAATAATAATAATAGTAATAATAATAATAATAATAATAATAATAGGGTTAGCCAGCAGGTGGCGCCAAAATACCACAAAATAAATTCATCTAAACCAACAATAGAGACATTGAAAAAAGGAAGAATAAGGAAGGAAGGATTTTATAGGATAAACTATACAAAAGAAAATTCATTGATATTCATGAGGAAGTTTATTATTTGTATAATAATAAGTATTTCAAAGAAATATTGCAATTTCTAAATCAGGAAGTTGTAATAATAAAATAAAATACAAAATATTAAGGATAAAATATAAATTGCTCCAAAAATTCTCTCTCACTCTCTCTCTTTATTTCACTAAATATTTGTAATATATAATTATTTATTACCAAATTAATAAACAGAAAAGTTGATACATATGCACTTGTGATTAAAACATAAGCATAATGCGTGTACAGGAAAGGAAACGCAGTAATCATGCAGTGAGTCTCAGATCCACCTGCAGCTCGGTATGGAAAAATGATCGTGCAGACTGAAGAGAAAAAAAAGGCACATGGGAAATGAGATAAGCTTTTCTGCTAGTCTGAAATCAAGGACTTCACTGGGTTATGTAGGATCATTTCTTTTTTATTTTCTATCCCAAAGGATATGATTATATCAGATGGACCAGAGTGAGCTGTGCAGTTTGGTGCTCTTGACCTCAGCTCAGTGCTCGGATTGGACTGTAGGTCTCTCTGGATAAAAGCATCTGACAAATGAATAAATCATCGCTGTGCTTGATGTGAATCCTGATCTGTTGTGCTGTAACTGATCCAGAATCAGTCGCCCCCGTGGCAGTATTAGGACTAATATGAAAGGCAAAATCTGAGCCATGCAAGACATTTGATATGTACAAGCTTTGGCTTGTGATGGTTTTGTAAGTGCATTAGGGGGAGTGCGTGTGGAGGAGAGATTTTATGTGTTTTATTTTTTATTACACTTTGTTTGTTCTGCTTCGGGTATTTGATTCTGTTGCACAATACCAGATGAGCCCCTTTTGGGCCACTATGTGTGTGTGTGTGTGTGTGTGCGCGCGTGAGTGTGTGTTGTTTGTGCATTGTATTGGTGCTTATTAAGACTTGATTAAATGCTGCATTTGTTACATGTCTATGTGCAATGTGTGCTTGAAACAAGCTTGTCCATATGCAGTGTGTGGGTGTATTGTGTGTATTGTGTTGATGTTGCAGTGTGAGTGAAGATGTCTGCAAATGTGTGGTGAGTATGCATGTGCAATGTTTATGTGTGTGCATCTACACAGTACACAGAGTGTGTGGGCGTGTTTGTATGTCTGGAGAGAGAGCGAGGCAGACAGGCAGGCAGACAGACAGAGAGAGAGAGAGAGAGAGAGAGAGAGAACTAAGGGACTTTTTATCTTCCCTCACACATATTGGACAGCAGAAGGCCATGAGTTGCTAAGCAACAGTCAATGTGATGGAAAAACAAAACCATAATATGAAAAGCACCGTGTTCTGCAGACGTGAAAAGAACACTTACCCTTAGGCCATTGCAATTTGCAGTTAATAAAGATTAATGCCATTTCAGAAACTCTATCTATTTACCATATTCATCCTGAAGAAGCCAGAATGCCAGAGTTCTATTAGAATACATTTTTAACTGTGGAATTTTAAAAATGCCAATTCCAGCACAGTTTGGTGATTTTCCTGCTCAGTGGTACAATACTACACTTAGTGAGTTTAAGCAGGTGTTTAAAAACGTCCTGTGGCCTCCAGGACTGACATTAAGCCCACTGTTTTATATAAAACACATAACCTTACACTGCAAGTCGCTTCAATCAAAACCTCTTTTTTTTTAACAGATTACTGAATATATATATATATACAGATATACTGAGTGTGTTTGTAAGCCTTCATAAAGCATTGTAGAGAGTTTACATAACTGTACAGATTTGTATCATCTGTGTATGCCCAGTGTTAAAATCAAGGTCCTACACATTAGAAGGGAATTAAGTATTACATAACATCATTGTTTCAGACACTCCTAATAATAATAATAATAATAATAATAATAATAATAATGGGAGGTGCAGTGATGCAGTGGGTTGTGTAACCGACTCACAGCCACAGCATCTCAGGTCCAGTGCCGAGCTCGAGTGACTTCTCTGTGTGGAGTTTCTCTCCATGGTTTCCCCTATGTGTGAGTGGGTTTCCTCCCACTTTTCAGACACATGCTGGTAGGTAGATATGGTAGGTATGATAAATTACCCCTAGGTGTAAATGTGTGTGTGCATGGCACCCTGCAATGAAAGAGGATGTATTCCTGCCTCTGTGTTCTCCTGATAGGCTCCAGCTTCACTGTGGCTGATCAGGCTAAAGAGGTTACTGAAATCAAGTGAATAAGTCTGAATAACAGTAACAGTTTAATTAAATACTCAGCATGTAGTGAATCAGTGAGACCCATAATGGGAACTGTTGAACTTCAGTAAAAAGAGGAGATGGCCAGAGATGAAAAGCAATATAAATCATTGCTTGTGTCTTTATTTTAACCGCTAGTCACGACAGACTTCATTTTTGAGATTTGATCGGTGTTTAATTGTTGCCCAGGTGCAAACATGTGGGTGTTTTACTGCAGAATAATTGCAGTATAGTCATTAGTCACACTGCCTTTATTATCACACAATGCTAAAGTTATTAAAGAAATATTGGTGACTCATAGACAAATTCTATTTAAATGCTAATAAAAAATCGCAACAGCAATTAGTCAGAGTCAAATGATGCACAGGGATAACGGTACATTTTTATACTTGACCAAGAGTCATGGGAATTAGGAAGTTTAATTAAAATTTATTTAAATTAAATAAATACAGGATAATAATAATAATAATAATAATAATAATAATAATAATAATAATAATAATAAACAGTGAAACAGGAAACAGTGAGTTACAGTAATCAGTGCAAGAAAAAGACAAAATCATTCTTCTTAATAAACTTCTTTATTAAGAATCATACAGACTGAATCATACAGTCTAACTCATGCAGTGTTCCTCAAATGACAGGATGCTCATGTTGTCAATATCTGGCTTAAAGCTTAGCTCATAAGCAAGAATTACAACCAAGTTTCTTACTACAGATTTAACCTGTAGCTATACAGGACCGTACAGGTCATTAGGATCCATGTGCAAGAGGTTTATTAAAGGTACAATTCACAATCCAAAGAACATAAACAGTAAACAGTTCAAAATCTTACACAAATCGGACGTAATGTCCAAATCCAGATGGTAATCAGTGGTCAGCAGAACAGAGCAGATACAAGAAAACCAGAACCCGAGTCAACAAATCAGGAAAAAGGAGTTTAATAAGAGACCTGTATGAAATGGCAATCAGAGGATTCAACAGCGCAGAACTCACACAACTCACTATGTGATCAGCAACACTACACACCTGGCCTAGTGTCTATATGCTTTATGTATACTACAAACATTAAGTCTCAGTTACAGTAGAGATGGCAACGAATATTTTAGAATGAATCATCAAAACAAACAAATGAACTGAAACTGAATTGACCAGTGATTCATTTGTCTGACTCTTTCTTTGTCTTTCTAATAGTACAAGGACTAGTGCCCTGAATCTCATTCGTTTGTCTCTCTTGTTTGTTCCTCGCCTCCTCCGGGCTTTTTATGTATTAGGCGCTTTTGGACCAGAGGACCAGTTCTTAGAACTGCTGGAGGAAGTACCCCCTTTTTTCTGTTTTCATGCCACGGGAACTGAGTGTGATTATACAGTAGTGCTTAGAACGCTGTTTTTAGGGACTTTTTTAGCCCCTACTTTAGGGTCGGTACTCTCCCAGCACAGTAGGAACCATGAGTGATGTATGTGTGCGGCGAATGGTCCAAATGTGCAATCAACAAAAGTGTAGAGAGATTCTTTGAATCGAGTAGTTGTTTTTTTCTTTAGTCAGTGTGTATTACAATAACAGGATAAAACAGACAGAAACTTACACAAATGCGCTTGCTAAAACAAATCCACATGACATGCAGTGGTTAACAGATGAGAGAAGCTGAAAACATAGAGAAAATTTACAGTAATGCAATGGTACATTTATAACATAACTATTAGGGTACTATTTTGCAAGCTACTATTTTACAACAAAAAAAATGAAAGACAGTAGCAGCTGAATGATTTGGACGAACAAACTGCAGGCAAAGGAACTGCAACATATCAGTCTTCCTGGAAGTGCTAGCTTATAGTGAACGAATGAACAAACAAACAAGTCTTTTAAACAAACTGATTGAAAAGAACTAAGTGAAGTGAATTCCCACCTGTAATTTACACCTGAAGAAGAGCACTGTAGCATTCTGGCCATCGCTGTCTGGTGGTGAACTGTCCCTGCTAGACATGACAGTAGCTAAAGTTAGTCCTATGTTTTCTGTTTTGGTATCCAGAAGATCATTTGTGTTTTTCCTTTTGTTTAGATCCATGGTAGAGTGTTTGATATATAATTTATCAGGGAGTTTAGAGTAATAGTGCTGGATATGTAATGTATTATATGGCTAGCTAGAATATGATGTCATACGTGCTAATCATTTGATCCAGTGGGAGCATATAAAAAAGAAAACAGAAGAGGGCCAATTATAGAATCCAGAGAAACACCATTTATTTTCGACCTTGGCGAATTAGACATACAAAGCGGAAAGAAGCCATGGACACCTCCATGTTG
Source organism: Notoglanidium macrostoma (assembly GCA_030068235.1). Classification (NCBI taxonomy): domain Eukaryota; kingdom Metazoa; phylum Chordata; class Actinopteri; order Siluriformes; family Auchenoglanididae; genus Notoglanidium; species Notoglanidium macrostoma. The sequence goes on along the minus strand of JAQQZR010000009.1, from coordinate 8,927,803 downwards.
ATCTTTTGTTAGCAACAAGCTAGCCAGCTAACAGAGATGAGTGCTGTATATTTTCCACCTCAAACAGTAATCTGTATAGCCAATACTATAGATTTAACTATAATTAAATAGCAATAGCATAATTCATTTAAAGGGGCCCTATCTTACACCCAGAGCATAGCAGTGCCACGCATGACGCAAGTGTCTTTGCTAGTTTGAGACTGATACAGTTGTCATTTTCCCATTCAGCGCCTATTTTGTTTAAATAGCAAACGCACTCAGGAACATCTGAGATATCATAGGTGTGTTGGTCTTAAAATGAGGTGTGGTGAGATGCATCGTTGGCGTATCACTATCTTGAGCCAGTGGAAAGCGATTGTGCGATTGATCAACAATAACCTGGTCTGAAGTCAATGATGCAATGTTTCACTGCTATTTTAAGGGGACTATCAAGATAGTAATATGCGCCTACATAGGCGGGTACACAACGCACTTACACTCTGTTTGTTCCAGGCACAGGGAAGTGCAGCAGCACACCAATATGCAAAAGATTAAAAATAAATGATTACAATGTGAGTGATTATTATTTTATAATTAGATGGTCCGCTCGTGCGCTTCACTTCCATTTCCTCTGCAGAGAAGCGTTCATGCTACCTGGCAATCTGCCTTTATATTAGCAATCCGCCAAGGTACAAACACGCCAGGCTTTTAAAGGGAATGGGAGATAAGACTCTGATTGGATTATTGCATGATATGCCCAAAACACACCCATGATCATTTAAGAGCCAAATACAACCCTTTTGAACCATGTTCTTTGTGCTCAACCATTTTTTCCATGATTGGGAAACACACTAAATGCACTTTAGACAGTGCATGTAGATCGTTAAATTAGAGCTAAAGACATGCCATGTTGTTTACTTCTGATGCTGTGTTCAGCCATGTTGATTTGATGTCATTCCAATACTTGTGGAGGAACTCATAGCTGAGGAGACGTGTTGAGAAGTAGGAATTTCTACTTAAGATGGCGTTTTATTAAGCTTTTCCTGGTCGGTGGTTGGGAATTATAAATTGTAATTGTAATCAGTATCCTACATAACCAGTAAGAATAATACACCTTAAGAGCATTTGCTGACAGTCCAATCCACTTTTCAATCTGTCTAGTAATGTAGAACAATCAATAGTATCACAGGCAGCGGAAAGATTTAAAAGGACAAGACTAATAGTACGAAACATGCACCTTTCATTAGCAATCACACTAATAAAGCTTTATTTACTAATAGTGAGCAACAGCAGAAACAGTGATGCATCACAGAGTAGTTTGCTATGTTGAAATCATTTGTAGTTGATGACTTCTTTACAGCAGAATCTCACTTGTGTAATAATAATGAGGCCATGATGAGCAAGAAGATGATGAGCTCAGAGCTGTATTCAATCTGAGTCTCTCGCTGAGGGAGCACATGATGCTCCTTTCGATTTATATGGAAATTGAAGAGAGGCTTGTAGTCAGTGATTGGTACAAATGATGTTGTCTTTAGCTTAGGTGTTTATATAACCATAAAAGATTCAAGCCAGTAATAACTCTTTGTAGTATTTACAGCATTGTCGTTTACAGTGATGTGCCCAAATATGAAAATGGTGATAGAGGAATAGCATTAATAGCTATATCTTTTTACTAATTAACAGCACAACACTGATATGTACAGCTATAGCAGTACCAACATATTCTTGATATTTATTTGTCAAGTCAAGAAGCTTTTATTGTCATTTCAACCATATATGGGTGACAAAGTAATTAGCGAAGCGAGACAACGTTCCTCCAGGACCATATAAGACAACAGGTCTTAGTATTTCTAATGCTGCAAATTCAACAAATTCACACTGCTCTAACCCTACAGGTGTGCTTGTGGTAACAACTTGTCGTTAATCTAAAATGTCTGCTGAAGGGACGTTCCTCAGGTTAGCCAGAGATTTCACATGTAGGCAGTAGATCACGTTATTCAGCTGCCATCAAGAGTTTCTGCTATTAAAAATGATAGAGACTATTCCCTCCCTATCTGTTCATGAAATCTTCCTTGCATACATATGGCACACTTACTGCAATAAATATTTCATAATCCATCACCCTGCTCAAAGCCAGAAGGAGGTGTTAGATGTGGCAGAGTGTGTTGTTACCAGAGGGAGGTAACACAAACCTGCATAATGTGACATGACTAGTACTTGGGTGCCATGACATTTAATCCACGATGAACCAGAGTACCCCTACGGAGGTGGAACTACAAATGGTTTTGCTATTATAATTTTCAGTAACACTGACATGATTTATTCTTACAAAGTGGTTCGTTTGCTGCTACACCACTCAATATCTTACAACCCATCTTACACTGTGTAGCTGTTGTATTGTGTTTTCGCTATTCCGTGTATTTATTGTTTTGTGCATTTAGCTTTGTGTACTTATTGCCTCATGCTCATCTCACAAGGTTGTGTATTTGTACTATAGTCTTGCGAACTGTACTGCTATACTGTCATGTGTGCACCATAGTCCTGGAGAAACGACATTCTGTTCTGATGTATACCAGCTATATAGAGGAATGACAATAAAAAGCCGCATGAGTTGACCTGATAGTTAGTTTTTCATTTTAAAAGTGTTTTGCAGTGTCAGAGGGCAAGTGGATTTTAGCTGAGACGCCACTGCGCATAGTTTCATTAAAATCAGCAAAAGTATAGTGATTAAAGTCTAATTAAATTAAATTAGATTAAAGTGTGGGTGGCAGACCATTAAATCAGGTAAAGACAAGTCGGAGGCCTGATACTTGATCTAATGTTAATTATTGTGTTATTAAAATAAGCTTCACAATTTGAGACTGACGACTTCTAGTTTCATAACTGGGGCAATAGATGGTGGTAGGGGGTTGTGTTTAAACAGAGGTCAACAGAAATGATGACTAGCCAAAGACAAGGCAGCAACACAAGTGTTGAAAGGTGATCTCATTCACACTGCATATCGAATGAGTGCGGGTGCCAAAGCGACACAGACGTGCTAAACATTGTGGAGGGCAAGTAGAAGGCCCCCTGCTGTTTCTCCCAAAGAGGTTGAGTGCAAACACATACTCACAAAAGCAAATGCATGCAGTCACTTACACACAGAGGTGAAAAGTAGGTAAACGTCTTACAAATGCTGTTACTTGTGTGTAGTGCCAAGAGTAGGAAGTAGCATGCACTGCACATCATATTTTATGATTGAGGCTTGGAAAGTTTTGAAAGTTTTAGCACTACTGTTTTTCAGGTTTCTGCCATAGACTGACATTGTTGCTGTGTGTCTTCACCCCGTGCCCTTGTGTTCGCAGGATAGGCTGCAGAGACACTGCCACCCTGACTGGGATAAAGCAGTTACTGAAGATGAATGAATGAATAAAATGAATGAAGGAAGTAAAACTTAGAAGGCAGTAAGTAATGACAGAGAGCATGTGGGTGGTGTACCTTTTCAGATTTACCATTACCTCATTTGACTGAAACTTTCACAAAGCTACTTACAACTGAGACAGGATACAACTGAGCAGTTTGAGAGTTTGACAGTAGGAGCTTAGCGATGCTGGGATTTGAACTGAGCTTTTAATCAGAAGCCCAATGCCACTTATTCCTATACAATGTATATATCGTATGTTTGTAACCACCTATATCTAATAATTATTTTCTATTTTCAGTTTTTCTGTTTTTCATGGCTTAAGATGTGACCAATGATGTCATCTTAAATCTTGCCCTAGTCTTAACCCACAAAAAAAAATTGCTTTACCCTTTCAGTTTTTGACCAAACGAAGCACATGTATTTTATAAAAAGCACTTTACTTTCTCAGCAGGACTATCTTGCTGGTCCTGACAGGTAGTTTAATGCTGTTTTTTCTATTTGACATTTTGGTCATAACAGGTCATTAACTATCTCTCTCTCTTTCACACACACACACACACACACACACACACACACACACACACACACACACTGACCAACCCACACACACATGTGTATGATTCATGGGCGCCGCCACCATTATAGCTGAGGGGGATGTGCCCCCCCATTTCATAATTATTCATTTGGACCCTCCACATTTAACAGAAAATATTAGTTCACCCAGCGCTGTTTCTATTGCTTCACGAAAGAATCCATTCCACTTGATGGATATGAGAATACACACATCACTGAAATTCCACTCCGGGTTTCCCGGGTTACCGACAACAACAAACCGCACGCAGGTGAAGTGACTCGTCAGTACAGCCACAGACCGTAAAGCTGCTCGGTACTGGAGGAGGTGACGTCAGCCCCTATACCTTCTCACAATCTCCAACTTTTGCTAAAACCTTATTCTTTTGTTATATGCCCTCAAAATTAACCCTAGGCCATGTTACAATAATATTAACATTATTATATTAATTATTAATTAATATATTAATTATAATATTAATTATTAATATTAATTATTATATTAGCATATTATATTAATATTAGGAGTAGCCTAAGCTTTGCCTTATTTACTGTAAGTAACAGTAGGAGATTCTTGGATGATGATCAGTTGTTTGCAATATTTGCTCCCCAGACACAGTGAACATACGGAAATTTTTTACAAAGAAGCGGAAAGTAAGTCAACATTTCTCCACAGGACAGGGTTTTTTTCCCAGTGGAAATGTTAAAATGCAGTTAGCTGGCTAATCAATGTTAGGAGATGTATCAGCTAGCTTAATGTTAGCTATCATTCCATCCAAACCCAGTAGCCTACCATATTGTAATGCCAAGAATGAGGACAAGTCCGCTCTGATGATATTTATTGATTCCCTGTTGTGACTTGAAATTGCATACAGTGAGTGAGCGGAATACTTCTGTAGCCTAATTTAGGCTACTAGCGTCAGCTATGCCTATTATAGTGCACAGAGCGCCACCTGCTGGTATTCATAATATCAGCAACAATGAAATAATCATAATCATAATAGGTTTATTGGGAATTTAGTAGTTTTATCAGCAAGTATAAAATGATTGCATCCAAAAATTTTATTGGGAATTTAGTATTTTATAGTTTAAGTATTTTCCACATTAAAACAGTGCTCGGTTCATGGTCTGACAAATTTAATTTTTAAAATTCAGATCATGAGAAGACCACTGGGTTAAAACAGTTGGTGATCACAACCACTAATGAAACAAGAGCGAATATGACATTTCTTATTTGTTATTTCCTGCTAATTTCTTGACTTTTTAAAGCTCACTTATTTCAGTTGTTGATAGAAAGAAAC
>JAQQZR010000009.1:8890595-8910594 GCA_030068235.1 Notoglanidium macrostoma | reverse complement strand
ACACACACACACACACACACACACACACACACACACACACACACACACACACACACACACACACACACACAATCTCATTTTGTTTAGCTGAAAGACAGACATGCAGAGCAGTGCATGTTAGGGGATAGAACCTGCAAGCTGAGGTGAAGTAAACATTTTTCCCCATTGTGTGTTCGACAGAAGCCTATAGCCATTTTCTCAGAAGATGTACCTATCTGTGCTGAAATATTATTTGCTTCTGGGGATAATATTGTTCACTGGCATTACATTAATGGTGTATTCTTCCTTAGCATCATGAGTGTTCAAACAAACCTCAAGCATTAAATTTGCATCACACACTAATGTATGCCAGTTATCACGCTATGCGATCCTTATTAAAAACAAAAGACATGAAATATGATGAAGTAGGATTTGTATGCAATTTAAGCATTATTTTTCAGGTTTCTTGAGTTATCAGTTATTTCAGTCAGACGCAGTTTTATGCTGTAGTTGTAAGCTTTATACCACCGTTTGGATTGTAGTTCTATTGTAAATGTGCTCGAGTTCATGCATGTTTTACAGTAAACATCATTCAGTTCATCTGAATCACAGCAACGCCTCCAGAGCTGCTTCATTACTGCAGGAACAAAATGTGTTCAAAGATTCAATGATAGCAAGTGCTCACATCAACCCTCTTTCTGAGAAGGTGCAAAAAAGATCCAGTGAGTCACATTCACAGCTTCAAAGGCTCCCTCAACTTCAGGGTATTGAATCAGGTTATGTTTTATACTATGGAGAACTGCTCACTAGGAAATTTTCCAATTATCTGATTCATGTATTAAACTGAAGGCTATGACTAAATATCTTGCGTTATTTCCATCTTACCCTTATGCTTAAAATGATTTCAATCTGTTTTAGAAATTGTGCTCCAGCCACATTTGCCTTTAGTGCTGTTACTGGTAAAAAAGCAATAAAGTAAAACAACAATCCATCATCACTCATATATAATGTATATCAGGCTAATGACTATTCACAATAACATAAAAGGAGATCAAAGAGGTAGCTCCAGCGGCATCTGTATTTATCTCTAAGTAGTTTGCTAAGCATCAGGCAATACCATGATTATCTCTGCTTTAACACAAGCAAGTACAACAGCAAAACATAATGGTGAATTCTGAGTCACCCTGTTTGGCTGTTAAAGCTAAATTTACATTCTCCACAGGGTTAAAGCACTGTATCACAAATAAATATGTCTCCAGGGCAACTATAAATTGCAAAATTTTAATAATGTTATTACAGGATCCAGAAACCAATATCAGAGTGAGTCTAGGTCAGTTACTATGGCAACTTACAATGTGGTGTCAGATTTACATTAGAAATCACCTTAACTTGCACTCGACAGTTGACAGGAAGAGTGTGCCCTTTAAAAGAGAACTTATTTGAATATCTGGTTTATTTTCCCCAAACACAATCTCTATGTCCTTATTTATAAATGTAAAAAATAATTTTAATTACACATATATTTAATAATTTTTTTTTTTTTGCATAGACATGAGTGTTTTGCCACTGGACATTCCACCCCCAACTGTTGTGTCATATTCCTTTTGGTTTTTCCACATTCTTCCACGGAACTGCAGGCTTGTCAATTAAATAAAACAAAGTACTTTAGGCAGTGTGTTATTTATCACCATATATAATTGTGTTACAACCCTGATTCCAAAAAAGTGGGACACTATGAAATGTAAATAAAGACAGAATGCAATGATTGCAAGTCCTTTTTGATTTATATTAAACTGAGTACAATATAAAGACAAGATATTTAATGTTCAAACTTTATTGTTTTTTGTAAATATACACTTATTCTGAATTTGATGTCTGCAACATATTTTTAAAAAATTGGGTCAGGTGCAACAAAAGACTGGTAAAATTGTGGAATGCTCAAAAAACACCTGTTTGGAACATTCCATAGGTAAACAGGATAACTGGTAGCAGATGATTGTGTCATGATTTGTCAAAGGGTGTGAAACGGGACATCGTCATTCACAAGCAAGGATGGGGCAAGGTTCACCAACTTACAATTTCTCAACATTTCAGTTTCTCTACATACAATTGCAAGAAATTTATGGATTTCACCATCTACAATCCATAATATCATAGAAAGATTCAAATAATCCAATGAAATCTTAAGGGGAGGTCTGAAAACCAAACAACCATGACCTTTGAGTCCTCAAGCAGCACTGCATTAAAAACTAACATGATTGTATAAAGGACATTATAACATAGGCTCGGGAACACTTCGTAAAACTGTTGTTGGCACATACAGTTCTCCGCTGCATCTACAAACGGAAAGTAAAAGCCATAGATCAACAACATCCAGAAATGCCGCAGACTTCTCTGAGATGGACTGACACAAAGTGGAAAAGTGTGCTGAGGTCTGACGAGTCCACATTTCAAATTGTTTTTGGAAATCATGGACGTTGTGTCCTCTGGGGTAAAGAAGAAAAGGACCATCCAGATTGTTATCATCACAAAGTTCAAAAGTCAGGATCTGTGATGGTTTCGGGGTGTGTTAGTACTCATGGCATGGGTAACTTGCACATCTGTGAAGACACCATTAATGCTGAAAGGTACATACAGGTTTTGGGGCACCATATGGTGCCATCCAGATGACATCTTTTTCAGGGACGTCCCCGCTTATCCCCTCAAGACACAAAGCCACATTCTGCATGTGTTACAACAGCGTGGCTTCATATTTCTCAACAGTGTGGGTGTGGGTACTAGACAGGCCTATCCAGACCTGTGTGTGGCGCATTATGAAGTGCAAGATATAACAATGGAGACCCCAGAGTGTTGAACAACGGAAGTCATATTTTAAGAAAGAACAGGAAAGAATTTCACTTTCAACACCAGCAAATTATTGCCCTCAGTTCCCTGGGAGTAAAAGAAGAGGTGATGTAACACAGTGGTAAACATGCCCCTTTCCCAACTTTTATGGAACATGTTGCAAGCACCAAATTCAGAAGAGTGTATATTTACAAAAAAGAATAAGCTTTATCAGTTTGAACATAAAATCTTTGTCTTTGTATTGTATTCAAGTGAATATAGTGACCTATATTCACTTGAATACAATACAAAGACAAAGATTTGCAAAGAAAAGGATTTGCAAATAATTGCATTTGTTATTACAATAAATGCATTGTTTTTATTTCCATTTTATACAGTGTATTATGTGAATCTTTAAAATACAGCCTGTGTCAGTTCCTCATGACATTGTGACATAGGGTATCCACCTTTCCTGTTGGGTAAGAAGGGTGAAATAACACGTTAGTTCTATTATAGGCAACTATGTTACTGTAAGCATAGAATAACCACAAAGTTCCCAGTCATGTGGAACCAGCACCAACCCTGCAGGAACACAACAGGTTCCAGGGAATGATGGCATATGACAGTGGTTTTTAAATACATTATACAAAGTCTCATGGTGATACAACTGTCCCTGGAGGTAACCCAGTGTTCACAGAACCAGAGTTATATATATTGTATCGGAGTTCACTCTGTTTAGTGACAACGTTTCTAAAATATTTCCCATCAGTAATAAATTTTGAAGGTTGGATGAAATATGTTCAAACATACATGCCTTCAAGACACATTTGTATTAATTCAGTATGTGGAATTTTACAGCTCAGTGCTTCTGTGTAAATGGCATGCTTTAGCAACAAAGTTCACCTGCTCTGTGTACTTCAGCTGCAAGCTGTTACTTGAGAAAGAGCCAACGGCATGGACAAGAACGTCACAGCAATATCTCCTCCTCCTGAGCAAGCCACAGAGTATGCAGACCTGGACTACAGCCAGACTGAGTCAGCTTCTCACACATACACACAATGCCAAAGAAGAAGGGCTTGACAATATGTTTAAAGCCAAACTCTTAATACAGGGCCCAATTTGAAACCACATGACAAATGTAATAAAGTACTTACAGTTCTCTGAGTGTATAGGTACATAGTGGGATAAAGACCAAATCACCACCACATGCATGCTGAACGGTGTACTTTTAAAGGGATTAATCCAAAACCTTACCTGACTTAGCTGACCTTGAGCCAAAAGTAATGCCATCATAAGCTACCATTTAGAAATAGTAATCAACAACATGGTGCTTTGTTGATCAACACTAGCAAATTTCACTCAAATCACAGACTGTAAATACTGTACATTGTCTATTATGATAAGTATACCATCTCATTTCAAACCACATTAGTTTAATTTTATGTTGTGGTTTTGGATCTGCAGCTATTGAAGACTACCAGTGATAACTTTTTATTCATTTATCTTCTGTAACAACTTTATCCTGGTCAGGGTTGCGGTGGATCCGGAGACTGTCACAGGAACTCTGGGCATGAGGCAGGAACACATCATGGATGGGAAACCAGTCCGTGGCCATAAACTAGGCACACACACACATTCACTAAAGCCTATCAACTAAACTGCATGTTTCTGAGAGGTGGCAGGAAACTTACGAGGACATGGGATAATAGATAGAGAGTAACCCAAGTACATAGACCCCAGCACTGTATAGCAGCAACACTTCCTGCTGCTCCACCATGCCACCCAGCGATAACTGCAAATGTTGAAAAGACGTTTGTGAGAATCTTCTAATCTACACTAATCTAAGAGCATTTCCCATCATCTCTTTTAATGGTAAGGTATTAGATTTAGGGAAGTAAGGATTTGCTCTGACTTTGAAAGTTGCGATGCTCTGGATTTGAGTCGTTTTATGACCCCGCCCATTGAAAATATATTTCTTTTGCTTCCAAACAACTGTCAGGAAGCTTTCCTGTACGTAATTACACCATGAAATTATCCTGACCCTTGATGTCAAGTTACCATGGAAACTAGTTAAGGGTTTTCATGAACTTCTGCTTCTAAAATATAAGCAGGTATTGTGTTATTTGCACTAGCAAATTACTCAGCTCCAATCTACAACCAGTGGTACAGATTAAACTGCCACATACATATCTAATTGAACTGTGTAGGCAGCAACTGAAAACTGTAGATGGCTAGTGATCTATCTATTACCTATCTAGTGTTTCAACTACAACTCAGAAATAGACAAATGTCAGTGAACTAGGGAATATTTTAATCAGTATACAAAAAGATATATAAAAGGCATAGATGTCAACTTAAATATGGATGTAAAAAGAGTAAACTGCGTTTCTGAACAACAACGCTGATACAGATTTAAAAATGAACAAAGAACACCTTTTTATTGAGAAACTGTTTAAAATCTGGTTGTCCCAATAATGCACATCTGAGGACATCACAGCACAGTTGGTACATGTTAAAGTATGTGCCAAAACAAAGTCTGACTTACTGGAGGCCCAGCCTTTCTGAGGCATCTGAAGCCTGCCTCGCCCACGCAGGCATTAACTTGTGGGAGGCCTCACATTATACACCTGATCAAAGCAGATTGCTCTGTTTGTTTAACATGGCAGAGCTCCAGCTGTTCTCAAGGCTGAGCAAGACAAAGGAGCAAATGTTTAACCAAGCCTAACAGCAATTTTCTCAGCCTTCATTTACCGTAAGAGTGCCCGCCTTTATCTGGAATGGGAGGGATGAGCGTTAGTTTCCTGGAGAAATCTTGTTGGCATACAAGAGATGATACTGATATATAAAACCTACCAGAAGAGATCCAGAAGGTAACACAGACATGAGGGTGCCCTGGGACATAAAGTGGCCAGCCACTCCACCGTCAAAGCATATTATTATTAAGCATATTAAACATACATGTTAGATGTCATATTCATACCAGAACCCCAACAGTATTGAGGCCTTGAATTGGCAAAAAGTTTATACAATATATATATATACACTGGATGTGATTTTTATACATTATATATATTATTAAGCCATAAATTATTATACACTTTAAACAGCTGTGTAAAAAAGACCATCTATATATCCTAAATATTGCATATGGGTCTATTGGTATTTTCGGGGATAATAATTGTTACTGGACGTACAGTAGAACTGATGCTTCAGTCTTTTCTGAGACCGATGGAACATTCAGCACTTATTATGACTCCAGTTACATCCATACACACCCCAGCTCATCCTAGTTGCAGGCTTTTTAAAGTAAAACTAAGTAAAACGCCACAACTATATCAAGTGTTTATCTGCCAAGTGATTCTACTAATTGTTTGAATATTTTAGTAGCTGTTTGAACCAGTACTTGTTTATTTTTTTTCCTACACACCCAACATTTTAAAACACAATCTTCTTTTTTTTTAATTATTATTCTTTTTTCATTTTTAACATCATCTTCCAATTTTTATGAAAACGTACTAGAAAATGTATTTACTCTTGCATATCAGTCACCACTGAGTTCAGCTCATCATGATGCAAGTTCTTTTTTCCAGATCAAGCCAATAAGAAAGGTTCGGATTTGTTTCATATGAATTCTATCACAGCTCCATCGCTTGCCAAATAAAAATAATTACTGATTGTCCACTGAAAGCATAATTATGGTATATAAACTCTTCCTAAACAGAATAAGGTGTATGTAACTGTGAAGTGTGTCTAAACCATTATCCATTACAGCCTGGTTCATTAGAAAACACTGCTACTGGTGTACAGCTCACCTGTTTTACCACACCAAGATTGTTTATTATTAAGACTAATTATTAAGTCAGGTCTTTTTTTGAACTTGTGCCAAAGCCATAAATAACAGAGCGGCAGCTTGCAGCGTTCGAAGAAGTGCTTCCTTTTTTTTTTTTGCCAAACTTGATTAAGTAAGAATGAAAAATTCCAACACCACAAACCACAAAGCTCGACTAAAGAACATTTACGTAAACTCAGGCACGTCTGGCTTGTCCCTTGAAAGCGAAGATCTGTCAGATGCAACACAGCTCATTTATGAATGCATGATACGTTTTTTGTGGTATGACGCACACGTAGCTGTTGACTCAATCAGAAACCAGGCCATAAATATAACTGATCATTTCTCGTTCCCCGTCTGAGAGATATGAATAAACGCACGTAATCAGACTCGTTTAGTGCCGTCTAGGTTAATATTCAACTGATGAGATAAAGGAGGATATTAATGAGGCTTGGCAGTATATTCCAGAACAGTAAGCACACACCTGTCTTTATGGTTACGCAGTGACCTACTGCACCCGCAACACACACCATAAGCCATCACGCTTAAAGTGTACACACGGACAAGCTCTTATAATGTAATTGTGGACTTAAATAATGTTCAGACTTTTTAGGGCTAAATAGAACATAACCCACTATTCAGGTTGCTGCTAGGAAAGCATTCAGAAGCAGTCCTGCTCGTCTGAGATGCTATATAAATATAGCTCTAGGAAACCATAGCTTGAAGTCCTGTGTTAGAAGAAACTGTACTCAAGTGTGAAGCCTTTACCAATTAAGGGCAGAGTTGCAGAGGGAAGGGGCAGGGTTTCTAGTGAGATTGCATCACAGCGGGGACTTTCCCTCCAACATAGACAACACATTTATACATCATTGCCACAAAACACACTCACAATGTTTACAGTGATAAAGCCTTTAAAACTTGGTCATCTGATGTGTGTGTGATAAGTGTCTTAAAACTAAAAACCTAGAATTTTATTTTTGATTTGATTTGAGCCACATTTACATTTAAAGTCCATCAGTCATGTCTAATAAAAAACAGCAGCATAAATATCAAACCTTGGTTCAAGTTCAAAAATGTAAAATTTGGGAAAATGCCAAAAATAATGCATACATAACATTTCGAAGTAACTGCTTCATCCCAGTCAGGGTTGCAGTGGATCTGGAGCCTAAACTGGTAACACTGGGGTCAAGCTGGGAGAACTCGCCCAGGATGAAACACCAGTCAATCACAGGACAACACACACGCACACATTCACAGCTCTGGGCAACTTTCTGTAGCCAAACCACATACCTGAAATTACCATACCAGAAAACTGGAAAATTGAGAACCTGCAGAAAAACTGTGTGCACATGAGGAGAACAAGCAAAATGAGAATTTGTTTTTTTTAAATAAATAAATGTGTGTATTATTTGACATGCTAACAAATTTCCCTTACAAATCAGCAAGCCTATAAACAAATAACCAAGTAAATATACAAGCACAAACTCCAGGTATCATTATTTGCCATGTTCAATCATTTTCAATAGATTGCAATATGCAGTGTTTTCCAACAGTAAAGTGAAGTTTCTGGATTTCATTAGCAGCATTGCGTTACTTCAAGAGTGCTGGCTTGGCAAGAGTACCAGGTTCCCCTTTCTGCGAGGAGTACCGGCTAAAACTGCTTAGCACCGCGTCCTCCCAGTTCATCCCAGGCAATGTGAGCAGGCATTCATCAGCACGCATGCACACACCCCAAGTGTGAACACACACTGTTCCTGCAAGCTATGTGATAAATCTGCTTTCACTGTTAGAGCTCATTCAGCAGCTGAGGCCTCTACAATTTGACTCTATAATGGATCTCCCACTTTATAAACACAGAGTATACACAGTATAGCTTACATCTACACTCTTTGCCTATTGTAGCAGGTAAACTTACCATCTAGGTGCACTTTGTAGATATACAGTTACTGACTAGACCCTCTATCCTCCATTAATGGAAAGGGACTACCAAAGGATCACCAGAAAGCAGTCCTGTAATTATAAACACTACTAAAGTGCTGTAACTGGAAAAAGAAGGGCTACAGTCTAACTGTACAATTAAGGTGGAACAACAGGATGCATGTGTCTAATAATAAGAACACGGCATTGAATGTAGCAGTTAGACTACATTCAGCAATTGTACCTACAGTGCATCTAGATATAAAGCACTGACGTATCGATTTAAAAGTCAACGATTTTCAAACAATTATTATTCATTATATTAGTGAGGCTTTGTAAATATTCATGATTGCCTGCGGAAATCCGCTAGCAAAGTGATTTGCTTGTAACTTCATAGTTTGTCACATATCAATCAGAGGCTACTAAAATAGTATTGTAGCAGATCATAGATTATGTCAAATATCGAACTGTTGTCTTAAGAATGGAAATCCTATCATATCATGTGGAAGCCTGAGGTTTATAGGCGTACAGTGAGCCATGTTGTGATTTACTCTTCCTACATCAAATCATTTCACTGAAATAATTTTTACTGGCAGACAAAACGAAAGAATATTTTTTGGATCAGGTGACCACATATAAAAACCCATCGGTTAAAGCCGTGAATATTTTCCATATGTATAACATTTCACACACACATACAGGTTAGTTCCAGTCCACTAATTTGATTTGACAAGCAGCTTTTCCAAGAGTGCTTATATTTAGCATCAGAGCATTGGTACACACAAAACATACCAATTCTAGCAACAGTTCAGTACATTGAAATTGTGACATTTGCTGCTGGCTGTCAGTCTGTGTGATGCACGGCAACACGCAACACTTTAAGCTTCTTTGGGAACCATTTCCTTTGATGGAGTGAAAATAAACAAGGTTTTTGCCCACACTATGTTTTAAATGTCAGCTACTCAATATGAATGTCTTGTTTACAGCACTGCTCTAGTGAATATTAGCATGGCTGGGATTACCTGCGGTACCTCAGCCTAAGGCCAAATCACAGCCGTGCTGATATTCACTATAACAGCACTCTTGTTTGCGTGGTATTGCTTAAATATGGCGTCAGATGAGGTACTTGTTTAACTTTGTTGCAATTTAGTCCTTAAAGTTACTCATGTCATAAGATCATAGATTCATAAGATACGGTTACTGCTCCAGATTTAGGTTTTGTGATGGGAGTGGCAGTTTAGAAGCCACAAAGTTCTCGAATTGTCAGGTTCCCTGTTTGATGCTACAGGCCTTAAGATTGTGCAATGTCCCTATGTGACAAAATCGCTTACAAAATGTTCTCATACTGGTTTTGGGAAACTCACGCTGACCTCAAGAGATGAAACAGAACTGTCTTACTGCTCAAATCCATTACATTATGCCAAGTGTTATGCAATTTACAAGCCACTGAGTACAATTTCTACCACTGAATTACCAGAAGCTCACAAATCATGGAGCAAACTTCAATATTACATAAACCCTTTCATTTTACGTTTCCCTGTGTGGGCTCCATCAAAAGTCGTATTTCACTAAACAAGACCATTTGTAAACAAGACCCCTGACATATGGGCTGGATCCTTGGTTTACATATGAATTGTTAAGAAAATTAAATCCTTGCTTGACCAACTTTCCCATCAAGCAATGTGTCTGTAAATAGCATCGCTTGAACAATAACAAACTAAATTAGTGTTTAGACAGACAGCCAAATATGATGTGAATATTATAGCCTGTATAAATGCACCCATAGAACTGGTTTTAAGATGAGCTTTAAAAGTTACTCAGGATTCAGTGAATATAAGAAGTATACACCCCCCTGATAAAATGGCAGTTTTTGTGATAGAAAATTAAACCAAAATAAATCATGTCGAATCTTTTTCTACCTTTACTCTGATATGGCAACATCAACATAGCTGCCACCACCATGCTTCAACATGAATATGGCCTTCTTTGTATCATTTAGAATTATTTATAAAAGTTGGGCATGTTGGACCATTTTGCCATATGGTGTTGACAAAATCTATGGAGGCATGTTTACTTTTTTTTTTTTTTTTTTTTTTTTTTTGCAAGAAAGGACTTTCATCTAGCCATCTTACCTACCAATGTCCTGTTCTTGGTAATGTCACTGATGATGGCCTTGACGGTGTTCTACAGTACATCCATCCATCCATTATCTATACCGTTTTATTCATCTGAGTCGTGAGGAAGCTGGAGCCAATCCCAGCATCTTCGGGTGAGAGGCGGGGTACACCCTGGGCAGGTCGCCAGTCCACCACAGGGCCAACACAGACAACCAGCCACACACACTCGCATTCACACCTATGGTCGCATTCACACCTATGATGAACCAAGATGACGGAAATTAAATTCTACAGAAACAGCTGGTATTTGGGTTAATTAGAGTCACTTCAATGATGACAGGTGTATGATAATTACTTTTAACTGAGTTTGCGTCAGTCACATGCCCTATTATAGAAGGGTGTGCACATAAACAACCAGCTTATTAATGGTTGTTTCCTAAACTCTCTTTATATTTGAGTTTGTTGGTTGTCATTTCACTTTAAAAGGTGGAAAAATACAGGACATGTGTACACTTTGGTATCCACTGTACAGCTACTCACAGAAGGCAATCTCAGAATGACTCACATTTTTATTACATTCTTCATCGCATAAGGGAAAGAATGCACACAGCACAGCAGGCTGACGTTCCTGTTCCCAGAACAGCAGGCTGATCTCGCTAATGCCAGAACAATATTTTGATGAAAGCTTTTCAATATCAGTAATGCAAATGTATTTGTATTTAGTGAGTTATTCGTCAGTGAAAATTATTTTAATTATAAATAGTATATATGCAATGTCATGTGAGTACAAAAAGCACAAAAACATTTTTTATTCATCCAGAGCCCCATTATTATTTTGTCCTCTCTCAAATTTTCCAATTGTTTTCCATGACTAACTACCTGGGGGGGGGATGGCTTATGAATTTCTTCATTTTTCCAAAACACACAAGAACCCTTTATGTTTCTACAGGTGAGCTGTAATTCCACTGGAACTCGCCTCGGAATCAGAAACTAAAATCTAACCTTTTGCGCCACCTGCTGCCCAGGAAAAACATTCCACATGCCATAAAAAGTCCACAATGTCCCAAAGAGAACAATGGGTTTAATGGCCATAAGAAAACACATTACAAATAGAAAAACATTGTACACCTCTGAGGAGCTTTGTCTATGTGTAAAGGTTGCTGTGTGCATCATTAACTCTGGTTAATTTCTGCAGTATTTCCATATTTGGACTTGTTTCCAGCTAGAGGGAAAAAAAGAGAAAGATCCATCATCATCATCATCATGATTGTAAACATAAACAGACATAAGTGAATAATATACAAATGAGGTAAAAGTAAGACTCTGACCTTAACCTGTGTGCTGAGACATGACAGGGCAGGTTTATAGGTCTCCATGGTGACGGAGTCTGGGTGGATGACATCACTGAAGCACTGGAAGAGCACAGCTGGTAAGTGCTGAACCTGACACTGACTGAGCACTACGGAGCAAAACAAACACATGCGGGCATGTCAATGAACCTCTCCAAACCTATTACAATTCTGTGAAGGAATTCTTCAGACTAAATTACAAATGATGAATAAACAAATGACAGCAAATTAGATTGTGTAATGTGACGAAATATTAATAAATGTGAGTAGGTAGAGGAGTGTAATTTACAACTAGAGAATATCTGTATCTGTCAGTTGTACCGAAAATACTTTGCAGGATGACCATAGGCAAACTGACGGTCACCTAATAATAATTATCTCAGAAATTATTTTGTAGCATGTTTCCATAATCCTGCAGTGGGGTCCAAAAGTCTGAGACCACACTGAAAAGCTGGGATTTCTATTTTACAATTAACATCAATGTCATACATATTAACATTTAATATTCAAGATTTAGAGATCCCTATTTAAATGTCAGGAAGTTTAGGATATTGTCTTTGCTAATTTAATAATCACTTGATGAAATGAAAGTGTTTTTCTCGTGAGCTGTACCGGCAGCAGGCAGGCCTGTGATGATGTTGGGCTGCTCCAGCAGAGGGCAGGGCAGGTTGCCTGTGTAGCTGCTGGTCTTCAGTGAACGCAGGAATGGAGCGGAACTGCCGCTCACATAATGCGTGGTTTTGTACTCGGCGAGCGGAGAATCAGACAACACCGTCACAGTCAGTCCTCTGCTCTGCACGCTGCCCAAAACCTACAGACAGAGCAGTAATGTGCAGTGACAAATGATATGTACACTACTAGTCAAAAGAATAGATGCACCTGTTCAACCAATAATAATGAATACGTTAACACTATGTATATTTAAGCATTATATTCTCAGCAGTATTCCTGATACTTCACCCAGGAGGCTTCTGTTCAAGTTATTAAATATGATGAGCACTTGTTGGAAACCTCACTCACACCATCATACCTTCTGACTGATACTGAATCTTTAAAATCACCCTTCTGAATGTGAAATCTAGGAAACTTGGCAATGATGTTAAAAGAAGGTGACTGCATTCCTCTCTTCCAGAAAGGTTAATTTTCTCTTGCATTAGTGAAGCAGACATGCTAAGGTAAGAATTTTGCAGAGTATACCTTTTCAGCCCACTGGAACAGCTGGTCTTCCGCAATATAGCATGTACACTGGCAGAGAAGAACCTGTGGCAAAGAGAAGAAAACTATCAAAACCCTTAATTTCTCTTAGTCAAACATCTGAGGCTCTGCATGTATAGTGTGTATAGACAACAACAGCGTAAGTGAATGTGTGTGTGTTTACGCTCACAGACGGACAGCTCTTCTGCTGGTAAAAGACACAGCCAGGTTCTCCGGGCAGGGGAGCTGTGTCTGGGCGGGTGGAAGCGCGACTTCTTTCGTTCCATAGAGACACCCACCCGACCTGCGTCCAGCCCTCAGAACTGAGGACATACGCAGAGACAAAACCTGGCCCCAGACACATGGTAATCCATAAATACATAGCACAACGGAACACATCATCTCATGCAGCTGTTTGTCATCAGATACTGTAAACTGATTTTAAAGTTATTCACTTGAGTTGTGGCACGCTATGAACAAATACAAGAACATTCAGAATCAACAACAAAAAGACCTGTTACACTCCAAAAAACCATGTAATGTTTGAAGTGTGGATAATTATTCAACATAACCCACGACCAAAGGACTGAATGGGGATTTACCTGCAGCATTCGGTCCCACTGCCATGATCAGATCAGAGCACTGCAGCTTTTCAGAGCTCTCTACTGCTTTTGAGACTTCTGGACACCACCTTATATGAACGTCTCTGTAGAAGACAAAATGATTTCTCTCATCCGTGTGTCTCCAGCTAACTTCACAGCATTACCCTCACTGCGCACTGCTAAGACGTTAAAGAAAAGGTAAAGTGGTTTTCATTTAGGACTTTAGAATGGCCAGTAAGTGCGCAGCCTCCTGGGTGAAGCTCGTCGAGAAGATGAATAAGAATTTATTCGTTAAGAATACTCGTTAAGAATTTAAAATATAAAATACTTTTGTCTTTTGTTTAATGTTTTCTAGATCACTGCATAAATCCATATGCATTATGTTATGGTGTTGGTGTCTTCGCTGGTATTCTAAAATAATAAAAATGACGAAAACCCGTAGCTGGGATCAGCTTCAGCTTCGCCGTAACCCTGGTGGATTAGCAGCAGAGATAATGGATGGATGCAGGGATGGATGGACGGACCTAATAAAACCCACTTATGAGAAGATGTGCCAACCTTTTGACTGGGAGTGTAGCTACACATATCTGTTCTTAATCATACACATCCCCAGTTGTTTGCAGAACATGGATAAAATTCCTAACAGCAAGAATGTCCTGGGACTGATTCCTGGGTAGACCAGGGAGCCTTTCTGTGTGGAGTTTGCATGTTCTCCCCATGCCTGTGCGAGTTTCCTCCAGGTGCACTGGTTTCCTCCCACAGTCCAAAGACATGTGGATTAGGTTGATTGGCTACACTAAATGGGGTCATGGGGTGCAAGACTGGAGACGGGCTGTAACAGGCCAGCCCTTCTGCGAATCAACAAACTCGGTATACTCAGTAAGCTGAGGTTGTTGCACCATGGAGTCGGATTTACAACTGTGGCTGGATTCTGAATGGTCACCTGGGCCGACGGATAAAGGAATGAATGATGTAGTATTTGATATAGATACCGATAACATACCCTTTGTTCTTTTTTGGCCCTCATGTACACCTTATGGCTGTCTGCATGAATATGTGCTGCAAGTGTGATTCAATGTTTCTCCCCAACACGCAAATACAGGCAGCAGTCGGGTTTGACTCCATTTATGCGAATCTCCAATGAGTTGGGACTCCAACACTTCAGTTCAGTTCTACAGCCCCAGTACTCTCTTCACAGGTGGTCCTGTTGCTTGTATGCTAAATGAGGTTGAGGGTCTCCCTCAATACATCACCACAGACTTTCTACAACAGACTCTGGACTACTGAGCCATGCTGCAGGATTTGCGTTCATGCAGTTAATGTCCAAGCTCCATGCACTCCTGTGACTGCTGCCAAGGCATTAACCAAACAAAAAACCAGTCTCTCTTTCAGACAGGTCTAAAGCATGGCTGACAGTGTTGGTGCAGACACGGAGTGCTTGGCTGGCAGATTTAGACCTTGACTGCAAGTGGAGTCTGTACCACAGCCTGCTGAGGGTGGTCTATAAAGCCCTGAAATACTCCTTACCAAATCTGAGACACTGCAACTGGTGGCCCTTTCGGACAAAGCCGTGAGAGTCAGATACATCATCAGGGTGACACGAGGTTGGATAACACTCTTGCTTGCATGAAAACTCCTCAGGTGGGTGAACTGAGATCAGCTCTCTCACCACAGTCGTATCACCTACGACATTCCTCCTCATTGACCTCAATTAGAAGCGTACCGCTCCAGTCTGCGCTGCTGTGCGTCACTGTGCACCTTCTCCAGTTTCTACAAGGTTAACATCACCCCTCGCAGTGCATCAATCATCTCCAAACACCCGTCCAGGCAGTCCTCAGGTGGGTTTGTTCCTCATGTCTTTATGCCATAGTTTATTTAGATGATTCTCACCAACCCTGATGGTCAGAAGAGGTGAAACAGAATGCGGGAACTCAGCAAGGTTTCAGGGAAGGTATGTCATAGGTATTTACATCAATTACTACGTCATATGGTGGCCTCGTGACTTTGGTGAAAGTCTCAGCACCCATGCGCACAAGAAAGTATCCAGTGTTCTCCCGGTGTCCATAGAAACACAGTTACCTACGTAACTCCTGTTATCTTCTCAGAGCTAATAGCACAGAAGAGGAGCTAACCGAAACCGAAAGCAACCGGAAATGAGCTAAACCCAAGCGTGCGCCGTCATTCATGGATGCTGCTACACTCTCAACAGCAAACAGAAAGCTTGATCCTGTTTAATATTTGGAAACTTCATGTAAGTTGCAGTTTAATTCCACAAAATAGTTTGCTATACAACAAGTTAACAATCTGACTAATTACAACGTCATTCTCAAAGACCAATAACAAACTAAGTAGCAGCTAGACATCAAGACTGCGTCCCAAATTTACTACTCAGTCTCAGTGGGCTACTCCAGACAAGAACTAAAGACTCATGTGCCCTACGTAGCGCCCTATTTATCATATACTGAGTCATTTGTATCTCAGAATCAGTCTCCTGGCTAGCTAACTGAGACCAATCAACACACCTTTTCTCTTCTATTTCCCGACGTATCTGTAAATCCTCTTCGTTTTCTTCCTCTACGTCATCGTAATCATCTTCTTCGACTGCTCTTGAGTACACAGACAAAACCTCACCAAAAAACGTTGCCATATTTACAGAAGTCTCGTGCAACAACCGTCAGCTAGGTAATGCCGTCGTTCTTCTTCTTCGTTTGAATTTGAACCAAGTGTTACTCTATAAAAGGTGTATTAGCGCAACCTACTGGACCGGAATATGAGCAATGACGTCTTGACGTCATGGATATCCTAAAAAATAACCATGTTTAATTACGTTGAAATTAAATAGTGTTGATACTATTTTCTGTCTATCTCAGCAAAAGAAATGTTAAATATAATAAAAATTAAATATTTTAAAAAATACTCAAATGACTACTTTTTTGCTAATTGCTTATTCTTTAACTGTACTGTTCAACCTCTGTCTTCATTGTACTTTCCTATTATATACTATACTGTATGACCAAATGTTTGTAGACACCTGACCATCACACCTATATGTCCTTATTGAACATCCCATTCCATATTTAGTCCCCCTTTGCTGTTAATAATCTCCACTCTTCTGCGAAAGCTTTCCACTAGATTTTGGAGTGTGACTGTGGGGATTTGTGTTCATTCAGCTACAAGAGCATTAGTGAGGTCAGGCACTGATGTCGGGTGAGGGGGTCTGGGGTGCAGTCGGTGTTCCAGTTCATCCCAAAGGTGTTCAGTGGGGTTGAGATCAGGGCTCTGTGCAGGACACTCAAGTTCTTCCTCTCCAGTTTTGGCAAACCATGTCTTCATTGTGTACAGGTGCATTGTCATGCTGGAACAGGTTTGGGCCTCTTAGTTCCAGTGAAGGCAAATGATAATTCTACAATATACAATTGTGTGCTCCAACTTTGTGGAGACAGTGTGTGGAAGAACCACACATGGAATTGATGGTCCACAAACTTGGCTATGTAGTGCGTGTAGTACTGAGTTTAATCATGCTTAATACCAGGTCATTACAATGTCTGTTACATATGGGCATTTTGCTGGTGAGCAGAATAAAGATGAGATTTTAAACAACCCAGAGCGTGAGAGTCAATCACCTTAATTTCTCAGAATATCGAATATTAGTCTGCTTACAATGGGTGATATCAATCTGAACCAAAATGTGTTTTAATAAATGGTTCTGTTTAAAATATATAGATTTTATAAATATGAATAGTGAAAAACAAATGCAAATGCTTTAGAAAAAAAAGAAAAAACATACAACGACCAGGTTGCATAAGTATGCAAACCCATTTATAATGGCGCATGTGACTGAGCTCAGTCACATTCAAATGCATGCCCAAAAGTGATTATCATACACCTGTCATTACTGAAGTGATTCTGATCAACCCCAATATGGATCAGCTGTTTCTGTAGAATTTTCTTGGTTTCATCTTCTTGGTTTCCATTGCTTCTTGGCCATTATTCTGCAAAGAGCTTATAAAGCGTATATAAACACCTTCCACATCTGTTCCAGTTGTTCCTTCAGGCCTCGGTACTTTTCAATCTTCTCATGCTCCTTCTTCCTGATGTTACTGTTAGGATTGCCACATCTATCACTACTGCTGTATTCAGCTTCTTATCAACCACCACTATGTCTGGTTGGTTGGCCAGCAGCTGCTTATCTGTCAAGAACTTGAAGTCCCACAGGATCTTAGCTCTGTTGTTCTCAACCACTTTCAGTGGTGTCACCCATTGGGACATGGGAACTTCTAGCCCATACGTGGCCCATATGTTTCTGTTCACTATCCCCACCACTTGGTTATGCCTTTCAGTATGTGCTGTTCTCCAGGCCTGCTTTTTCTAGCCACTGGTGGGATTTCCTGATGTCAGCCACTTCCTCTATCTGCAGGTGGTACATTCCATGGAGGGGCTTGGTCTTCCACAATGCTTTCTCATCCTCCTCATCATCTTCTGTCTTCTGCTGCCTGAGACACTCTTCTATCAGTTCATCGTGGGGGGCATCTTGATGTATTCATGGATGTTCCTTGGTTTATTCTGGATAGTAGTTCTGGCACTCACTAATCCTCGCCCCACGTCTGTCCATTGTTCATGTAGCCTCAGGGAGCTAGACTTTAGATGGAGCCCTCCGTGCATCATGAGGAATTTCCGTGTCTTGACATCAGTGGCATCTATTTCCTCCTGTGGCCAGTTCACTATTCCAGCTGGGTATCTGATGGTTGGAAGGGCGTACATGTTGATGGCTTGGATCTTATTCCTACCATTTAGCTGGCTTCTGAGCACCTGTCTGACCCTCTGGAGATATTTGGCTATGACTGATGTCCTCTTAACCTCATCCTGATTCCCATTGGCCTGTAGGATACCAAGGTATTTGTAGCTGTCCTGTATATCTGCTATTTTTCCCTCTGGTACCTCCACTCCCTCAGTCCTGATCATCTTCCCTCTCTTTGCCACCATGCGTCCGCATTTATCCAGTCCAAATGACATCCTGATGTCCTCGATGTAGATTCTGGTGAGGTGGATCAGTGAGTCAATGTCTCGTGCACTCTTAGCATACAGCTTGATGTCATCCATGTACAGGAGGTGGCTGATTGTTACTCCACTTCTGAACTTGTATCCATATCCACTCTTTGTGATGATGTGGCTCAGGCCTATGCAGAACAGCAGTGGGGACAGTGCATCACCTTAGTATCGCACTTTATGGTGACTTGGGCGATGGCCTTGGAATTATCTTCCAGTGTTGTCTTCCACAGCCGCATTGAGTTAGCCTTCTATAGTGCCAAGAATTCCAGTATCAATGTGTGATGCATTGCATCATAGGCCTTCTTGTAGTCAATCCAGGGTGTGCTCAGGTTGGTCTGCCTGGTCTTAGAGTCTTGCTCAAGAAACTAACAGCACTCCATGACCGCCTGGCAGCACAAATGAGTGAGCTGCTAACAATGGACACTCACCCAGATGGGCTAACAAAGGGTAGGACAAGCCTGATCATAAAAGATCCACAGAAGGACAATCTGCCTTCCAACTACAGGCCAATAACCTGCCTCTCCACAACATGGAAGCTCCTCTCAGGCGTCATAGCGGAGAAGCTAGGCAGACACATGAGTCAATACATGAGCAAAGCTCAGAAAGGAATTGGAACCATCACCACAGGGTCAAAGCACCAGCTACTGGTTGACAGAGCAATCACCCAACACCCACTCTAAGACCAGGCAGACCAACCTCAGCACAGCCTGGATTGACTACAAGAAGGCCTATGACTCAATGCCCCACACGTGGATACTGGAATGAAAAAAAAAAAAAAAAAATATATATATATATATATATATATTTATTTATTTATTTTATTTTATTTATTTTTTTATTTTTTTTAATTCAGCGGTGTGAAAAAGTGTTTGCCCCCTTCATGATTTCTCATCTTTTTCCATGTTTGTCACACTGAAATGTGTCAGATCATCAAACAAATTTAAATATTGTCAAAGACAACACAGGTAAACACAAAATGCAGTTTTTAAGTGAAGGATTTTATTATTAAGGGAGGAAAAAAAAATCCAAAATCCAAAAAATCCCTGTGTGACAAAGTGATTGTCCCCTAAACCTAATAACTGGTTGGGCCACCCTTAGCAGCAACAACTGCAATCAAGCGTTTGCGATAACTTGCAATGA
>JAQQZR010000009.1:8875403-8890495 GCA_030068235.1 Notoglanidium macrostoma | reverse complement strand
CTAATATTTAAATTTGTTTGATGATCTGACACATTTAAGTGTGACAAACATGGAAAAAAATGAGAAATCAGGAAGGGAACTTTTTCACACCACTGTATATACACACTATATTGCCAAAAGTATTCGCTCACCTGCCTTTACACACATATGAACTTAAGTCCAGCTCCTTATTACTAATGATAGTGATTTTGTAATTGCCCTTGCTCTGTTTTGTCAGCTGGTAGATGATGCAAACTATTTTTCAACATTTTTCTAATATGCTGGATGTTGTAACCGTTAATTGGACTGAGATAGATCTTACCCATGCTAAGAGCAGTAGTGGAGCAGAATTGTGAATACAACAGCAAATTGCAAGACAAGAGGAATAAAATATTTCTTTAATTTGAAGGGTGTTTATTATAGTATGAAAAGATATATATATATATATATATACAGTATATATATATATATATACACATATATTCATACATTATGACAGATAAGGTTTCTACCAGCTGAGGTAACAGACGCCTTGATAAATATGACGAAAACGCCAAAGTAAAACCAAATGCAGACATTAAAAATGACAGGGAAAACCAGTACAGGCATTACTTAAAAGATGAGTAAGTAAATATGCTACAGAAATTAATCCATAGTAAATAATAAGTAAAAGGGCAACAACAATAAAAAAAAATGACTAATGTACTATTGAGTCATTTACTGATGATCAGATTGATATTTTCGACACGCAGGACAACAGCAGGCAGGTAGAGCGTGGCCATTGTCTGCTGTCGGTATGGAGGGCGGATGGAACTGTGGGAAGCACTTCCGGTTGGCTGGATGGCGTAAACACAGAGAACAGGAGGGATATTAGCTGTGGAGCTCTACAGTTTCGGTGCTCTAAAGGATGGAGCTAAGGCTCTCAAATAGTTCTTATAATTGTGTCTTGTGGCTTTTCAGCTTCGCGTTATGCGCCATCGTAGGTAAGTTAAATATTTACAGCAACAGCAAGAAGTAAATGTAGTAACCAGCGAGCTGACCCGATTCTGTGTTCACCGAGATTCAGCGCTAATCAGTTAAAACGCTAACCTAGCCAGCGCCTTTTCACTGAAGCGCATTGTTGTCTAGCTAGCTCGCTCGCCAGATCATAATTTGTCAATAGGGTAATGATTGTCTTGTCTGTATGTGTAGGTCACCATTTTAACAATTAACGTTAAATTAAATGTCAGTTAATATTGGCCATATAGCTATACAACAAAGCACGAGTGCGACACGTCCAGCGCGAGTGAGACTGGCAGTGTGATAATGCGATTGCGGCTTCTTTTTACTTTCTGTCTCTTTTATAAATATGTGGTGTTATTTATTTACACGAAAGAGAATTAATATACGCTTAAATATTTCATCTCCGCTAGGAACGTTAGCAAGTTAGCTTTTTGATGAACTTGGCCAACACCTAGCACAGCTAGCTAAACAGGACACTAGATTCTACCTTCCCACAGTGCCGTTACTTGGCAACAAATATTAGTAACATATTTCTTAGACTACG
Source organism: Notoglanidium macrostoma (assembly GCA_030068235.1). Classification (NCBI taxonomy): domain Eukaryota; kingdom Metazoa; phylum Chordata; class Actinopteri; order Siluriformes; family Auchenoglanididae; genus Notoglanidium; species Notoglanidium macrostoma. The sequence goes on along the minus strand of JAQQZR010000009.1, from coordinate 8,888,970 downwards.
TTGTTGAGTAAAATACAAACAACAAAACCTACAAACCATATCTGTTCACTCCGAAGTGTCACAGTTTCACCTCATGAACGTTTTTTTTAGAAGCTGTTCGATTAGTTTTTAGATAAATATAGTTTATACCCAGGGGTCTCAAACTGTTTGCAAATCACCTCAAAACCGATTTCAGTGTGAAGCATCTACTGTAATTTTCTACCATGAAAGGCTAAGGCTTGGTGGATTTTTGTGAAATTTGACTCATTAATAGAAGACTGTCCAAAGTATTCAGTCCCCAAATTTGGTGTCTCCCTGTGGTGCCACCATCAGGCCTAATTTCCAGGTACATTTTTGCTTATAACCTTTGAACCGTTTATACTAGGTTTAAAACCTTTTTCACCCGAATCCGTGTTCTGTCCTGATACGAACGCACCCATTGGTGGTAAAGTCTGCCATTGTGAATTATTCCAAAAAAAAAAACCCTACTTTTGTGAACTTGTTCTAGGCCGTTGATCGCATCACCATCAAATTTGGTATGTATCATCTACATATGGTAAGAACCAAAGTTTATGCTAAGTCAACGAATATGGTTTCAGTTGGCTAATTAATTTGACAGAGAAGCCACCAAATAGGAAACGAGGTCTTATCTCAGCTTTGACATATCAAAACCAAATTTGGGTTATGGACTTGGGACCCAATTCTGAGGAAGCCCAATAAAAATGTATCATTTTCCGTCAAGGGGATGCTTCAATAAGTAAAAATGCCTTTTGACTAATAACTGGCTCTGCTAGGAATGTTAGCAAGTTAGCTTTTTGATGAACTTGGCCAACACCTAGCACAGCTAGCTAAACAGGACACTAGATTCTACCTTCCCACAGTGCCGTTACTTGGCAACAAATACTAACAGTTTGCCATGAAAGGCTTTTGTCTTTTTGTGAATTTTCATGTGCACCTAATTGATGTAGCTGCTATATTAGATTGAATTGAAAATTTAAGTATTTTGCACTTCCTTAAATTTGTCGTGCCAAGCCTCGCAAGAGGCATCAGAGGGACGTTTGATTTTCAAAGCCATTTGTCTGTCATTGCCAATTGATACTGGTGGTGAAACCACTTATTAGGATGTGTGACCTTCTCTGCAATGCTTTGATGTTTTGAAACCAGTCTTGGTATTTCGACTCAAGACCACCTCCTGAAGATCTGCACCAAATTTCATTTCATTTGACCACTGGGGTTGCTGCAATAAGCAAAAGTGTGCTTTTCCTAACACGTTTCTATGGATTGGGCTTGTAAAAGTGGTGGTTATATCTGATAATTGTCAGGATCTCCCTCTGTCAGTCCCATCGTGTCCCTGTTTTGCCAGCAGGTCAAGTATGCTCCTACAGTGGTTTACTTCTCATACTTGTTCCTGATCTGCTGGTGTTGCAGTTTTTCTTGAATGTTTCATTCATTGTGTTAACTTATGGTATATGTTCCTTTCCGAATTTCTTTCCATGGCCTTTATTCCATGGTAGTGTGCTTGGCCCCATCGTTGCTGCTTGCAGCTATATTTTAATTAGGCACAATAATATTTAGCTGCTTGTTGGATCCATGAAGCTTTTGTATTCCTGAACTTTCCACAAACACACCCTTTTAGGACCTGCATGATTTTGAGTTATTGAGTTTGCATTAAAGCCATGCAAATGACAAACACCAGGATAATGACTATATGAAGTGTAATATAAATATAATAACATTGATAAGGGTGGATTGTGTTTTTCAATGTAACGAAAGAAATGAATCATTTTTAAAAATCACAGACCCTCTGGTGGTGTTATCACTTTGAGATCACTCCACTGTGCTCAGTATGAAGTTAGCTGGGTACATTTGAGTAATCATAACTTGTCTATCTCAAACTGAGTCAAGTCTAAAGTCCAGTCCATAGTTCATCCAAAACTGTCGGGAGTCGTATTCTGAGCTGTAAACTCCTGTCCTAAGCAATAGGTGATAATTGGATAATTGATCTGTATGGTTGGGGCACTGCTTTAATATTTAATATTACGTTAAATGAGTGGTAGTTTTGTCCTTTTTATTTTCCATGTCTCAGTTAAAACACATAACTATTTGGCAGAGTTTTTTTAGAATAAAAAAAAAAAGTTTTAGTATAATCTCCGTTGTTCAGTAAGAAGAACTCGCACGTTAAATATTGAACATTAATATTTAAGTGTTGTCGAACTTTAATACGACGCTGCTGGCGTGCAAGTGTCTGTGTACTTCCTCCTATGCAGATGGTGTCAGTTGAGTAGGTGGTTCTGCATTGTGGCCCAGGACACATTCGCGTTCACAGTGCTAAAAGAATGCGGCTATATGTGGCTCAGACCACCGATGAATGTGATCTGAATAATCGCATCTCAATGTGTCTTTGGGACCCCGTTCACATCCGTACTTAGAGCTGACCACTTGTGACCTGATCATCCAGGATGTAGGTTAATAACAAGTGTGAATAGAGACCAAGTCAAGTTTCCTGTCCCCGTGCTTTTTTCAGCCTCAGATGAGTCATGCGGTGTGGAAGCATGAAGTGCAGAAGTTTCTCACTGTTGATGTGCATAACAATAAATGTCTGTGACGAAAGTGTTATAAGTGTGTTTCTAAGCTGCTGAATGTAAGAGGTTTATTCACCAGTCTCAACATGCTGTTAACGTGCCTATGTCCTGAGCCAAGGCACTAACTGTGTCAGCTCAGTAAGAACCTCTCTTGGTGTGTTTTTAGAAGTGGTCTGCTATTCAACTCCACATGTTTCACATGCAGCTGTTTTCTTTTTATCTTTTGTTTTGATGTCTTTTGTTCCATGAGGATGGCCACTCCAGTTTCTTTTTCTTTGGGAATAAAAACATTGTCCGTTTGGGATGGGCAGTTAGTGTCATCTGATACCAGCGTCAACATTTTTGGCTGCTTTTAAGGAAGTCAGATTCTCATTTTGGAAATATCTAGAAAAAAAAGATGATGACAATGTCTTTTTTTTTTTTTTTTTCTTCTTCTTTTTTTTTTTTAATTGCAGTTAAGCTACAGGATTTTGTAAGTTGAAACATGTTTGAGTCAGGTAGCATCATAGAATAATCTGTTATATGATGATACTGAGCTGCTGTGAGTCACCCTAGCGATTCTGTAAAAGCTGTCAGTCAGGGTGGTTGGGTGGAAGTGTACATACATGTCATGTACATACAAAAAATGTCATCATTCATCATTAATAGCCGACAGCACAGTGATGTAAAGGAGGGAGGGTCAGTGTGAGTAAAGAAAACAGGCATCTGTGAGTGAAAGAGTCTATTGTGTTGATCAGTTTGGCTTCTTTATGTTGTGTTCCTTTGAGTTTCATATCTAACCACCCACTCCCTTCCACACGTGACTAAAAATCTGTCTGGGAGACACGATTCTATAGTGGAAATCATTTTGTGGGCTCTCAAACTCCTCTGAAAATCATGTGTCTGTGAACAACGCTAATCACTGCATCCACAAATGCAGGTTAAAACTCTACCATGCAATAAAGAAACCAAATATAAATGTGATTCAGAAACGCTGCCAGCTTCTCTGGGCCCGAGCTCATTTAAGATGGAAAACTGTCCTGTGGTCTGACTAATCTAAATTTGAAATTCTTTTTGGAAATCATGGACGTCATGTCCTCTGGGCTAAAGAGGAGGGGAACTGTTCAGCTTATCAGTGCACAGTTCAAAAGCCAGCATCGCTGATGGTGTTGGGGTGCATTAGTGCACATGGCATGGGTAGCTTGCACATTTGGGAAATAGGGTTGGGAACAGAAATTAGGTTCCAAATTAGAACCCGTAAGAAAATACCCGGTACCCCAAATTTGTTTTCGAGTTTTGGTTCTGCTTCTGAGTTCAAAAAAGGCTACATATATGCAAGGACTTGTATGGCTGCCTGCCAGGACCTGGTTTTGGGGAAGAGGGAGTGGGACAGGGGGAAAGTATTTTGGTTTATCTTGTTGTATGTTAACTTCTCAGCTAATTTCTTATTATCTATGTGGTTTAGTAGAGTTCGATAAATAATTCAGACTTTAATTATTTAAGAAATGTATAATAGATACTACGTAACATCATAAGGAAGATATAAAATGTAATAAGTCTGCACCATTGAAGAAACTGTAGTCCAAGCTGGATCTGGCTATGAAAATTAGCTTTGGGGTGTATGTATAGCTATAGCTTAGGGTGTAGATACATATTTTATGTCCTATTATAAAGTACAATTCATGCCTTTTCAAACAAGGTTTTAGGATGATAAAATGAAAAAGGAATTTCTTCTGTGGTTTAGAAGAATTCTTTAAAAGGAACTCTCCTGGGATATAGAGGGTTAAATTAGAGGACTGTAATTTACATTAATTAATCCTCAAACATTAATCCTCTTTTTTTTTTTTTTTCCTTCCTTTACCTTGATGGAACCGAAATGAGGAACCGATAAGAACCGTAGCCAATACGCAGAACCGTAACTGGAACCGTAATTGATCAAATTCACACGATGCCCAACCCTCCTGGGAAGGGTTTAATGCTGAAGAATATATACAGGTTTGGGAGCAACATATGCTGCCATTAAGACAACGACTTATTCAGGAAAGGACTTTCTTATTTCAGCAAGACAATGCCAGACTGCACTCTGCAGTATTACAACAGCACGGCTCTGTAGTAGAAGAGTCCAGGTGCTAAAATAACCTACCTGCAGTCGAGACCGGTCACCCATCGAAAACATCTGGCACATCATGAAATGGAAAAATGGTTCAAGTTTTCACTTTCAAAACACCAGCAACTGGTTTCCTCAGTTCCCTAAGGTTTACTGACTGTTGTTAAAAGATGAGGTGATGCAGCACAGTGGTCAACACGCCCTGTCAAGACTTTTTTGAAATGTGTTGCTGGCATCAAATTAAAAATGAGCATATACTTTCTAAAGCACAATAGAATGTCATTTGAGATGTTGACTTTGAGCTATTTCCAATTAAGTAAAGGTTTGCGCAATGTACAAATCATCACACTGCAAACAGAGTTGTATATTCATTATGCCGTTACTTATTTCTTGCTATTTTCCACAGTCTAGATATCCACACCAATACGTGCATTCACGATTGGGAGCTTTAATCGTTTAAACATCGTAGACTACAAGTAATGAATCAAACAAATAACGTCATCACCCTACATTGTAAATTTGTACATGAAGAGGTCAAACCTCAGGAGTACCAGTTAGGCTCTCTAGCAAGGCTCGTGATCCACGACTGCCCCATGTGTTGTTTGGATTGAGGTATGTGAATTGTTTTAATTCTGTTTCTGTCACAGGTATGTATCCAGCTGCTTCTATAGAAGTGTACACTTCCAGTGAGGTGTTTGTAGAAAATGGAACTACTGGAGTACTTAAATGTACTTTCAAATCGAATCAAGTGATCAGTAGTCAAGCATCAGTTACTTGGTCTTTCATCCCAGAGGGCTCTTTGGATTCTACTGGTGAATCTGTAAGCATCTTGTTTTTCCCCTATGTGTGTGTGGTGCTGTGTTTAAAATTAAAAACAGGAAGAATGTGAATAGAATTGTCATTTCAGACCATGAGAACATGGCCTCATGTAGTCGTGTAGCCTCTAATTTGTCAGTTATGCTTGTACGACAGTGTGGTGAATTTATCTTTCAATTCTTTTCATATTCTTCTTTTAGTGTAAGGGACTCAAATAATATGATTCGTGTTAGCATCTAGACTTGTTGTGCCACTAATGCAGGTCGTTACGTGCCTGAAATGTTGGAATTTCACCAGAGACACAGGCAAAACAGGTGATAGGGTAAATTGTTTGGCAACTTGTTAAGACACAAGAACAAAGTGATTATCTTGGGTAAACAAATGGTCCATTGAAACACTATGAGAAGAAACGGCAACATTTTGGTTTACCTTACCTTTCCTCTGCTGTTGTACTTATCTGGCCATGTTTGCTTTTCAGATCTTCTACTATGCCGGTGGTAAAGGGTTCCCAGACAGCATACAGTTTAAGACCAGGGTCGAGTGGGCAGGGGACCTGAACAAAAAGGATGGCTCCATTCGCATCAATAAGATGCAGTTCTCCGACAATGGCACTTACGCATGTGACGTGAAGAACCCTCCTGATATAGCAGGCAAACCTTCACTGACCAAGCTCAGTGTTGTGAAGAAAGGTAAACGGTGATACAATGTTTAATCAGCATTTTAAAAACCTTGACATTAGACATACCATGAGTGTTCACTCCAAAATTATCTGGACACTTGATCCTGATCATCACACCCACACGGGTCTTCTGACCTCAAGCCCTCTGAACACCTATGGAATGAACTAGAATCCCAGATGCATCGCAGACCTGCTCACCCAACATCAGCGCCTGAATGAGCGCAAACCCCACAGCCATGCTCCAAAATCTAGTTGAAAGCCTTCCCAGGAGAGTTTCTTATAACAGGAAAGGCAGACTAAACCTGGAATGAGCTGGTCAACAAGCACATATAGGTGTGATTGTCAGGTGTCCACAAACTTATGGCCATATAGTGTATCATATCTTGCAGTTTGTAGTGGGAATGTTTAGCTGTGATTCTGAAGTGCTGTTTTTTTTTTTTGTTTTTTTTTTTTCCCTTTTCTTTTCCTTTTTATTAATTTTGAAGCCTTGTCTAATGCTGTTCACAGAGTCCCTGCCTCAGACGAGCCCAGCAGTGATTGTGGGCGCTGTCATCGGCGCAATCATCGGCGTCATCATCATTGCTGTGGTCGCATATCTGTTAATAAGAGTAATGCGGTCCACCCGTGACTACGAAGGGTAAGCTACACCAAGTTGTTTATTAAGATGCATATCAAGAAGGCTTTATATTATGTTTCTGAAGGAGGTTTGATATGTTGTGTGGATTTACTCGGCTTTGTACTGTGTTGTGTGTCAGACACATCAGTCCTAAAATAGATGTCGTAGAGATGATGATTTAATACCGATTACAAGGCCCATGTTACTTAAACACTCCACAAGTCAAAGTGAATAGCTTTCTCTGTCCCTCTCACATGACTAAGAAGTGTGCACTTACTGGCACGATGCAAAGGGAGCATGGTGTATTGTATCACTTAGACCCCTACTGTCTGTTGAACCCAGTAACTTAATCTAACATAGTATACTATTATGTAGCCTGATTTAACCAGAAAATCACTAACTATCATTCCATGATTGTACAGGGTAGATTCACTGTTTACTGATTTATTTTTTTAGACTGGGTTTTGGCTATAGGACTTGTTATACTTTCCAGTCTGCATGTGCAAAGTTTGAACTCTTCAGGGTGAACATGGGCTCTTTGTCTCTTCATGAGTGCCATGAGTCATTTAGCATTTCTATAAGTTTGCTCCTCATTAACGCATCCTCTTCTCATTGTCTGACATGCTCCTTTTCTCTTATTCTTTACCAGCAACTAACCATTACGTGAGCAAGAATAACAAGAGGACATTTGACAAACAGTGAAGAATTAAAGTACCAGTCAGGAATTGCTGTAACGCCAGAGGCAACAAATCGAAAGAGGAGAAAGATAGAAATGGCCAAATAGTGCAGGACAGATGATAAAAATAAATGTTTTTTTATTGGTTATGTAATCAGGTGTTTTTTTTTTTTTTTTTCCATTTTGCTGGCACTTTGCTCCTTTTGGAAGCTTTGCCATTATGTCCATGTTGCTTTGCATCATTTTATTTCATCACATCGGTGTCTTTCTTCATCTTTGTCTCTCCTTTGCGTGCGTGCGTGCCTCCACCATTCGCCACTGTCTGTGCGTCATCGCACCCTGATTCTCACCCACATCCACCCACTCCGGCTGCCGCAGCTGCACCTCCATAGAGAGTGTGAGCACACAGGCGGCTCGGCCGGGGAAGAAAGCTGAGTCCAGCACAGATGGCTCACGCTGTAGCAGCCCCTCAGCTCCTCTACAGGTATGAGTAAAACTGTGTGCGAGTAAAAAAGAAAACTGAACATGTGAGTTAGAATGTTGGAACAAATGTTCATTTGTCTGCAATTTTTTTGTAAGACCTTTGCAGTAACAACGTGGTCCGACAAATGGACATAAGTCTATAATTCAGCAGTGAGTTATTATTATTATTGTTATTATTAAATAATGTGTCTGCACAAGGCTCACATGGTGTTTCACTTTCTATGTTTTATGTTTGTCTCCATCATTCACATCTTCATATGATGTTATTTCTTGCCCATGTTTTGTTTCCCTGCAGAGGCATGTTGAGGTGTTTGAGGTGTCAGTGTTAAATAAATAATGATTTCTGTAATAAATTCTTTATGCCATATATCCACTGAGGGGGAAAAACCCCCAGAAAGCATTATTTTCCTGTAGATCGCTGCACTATTGTGATTTTAGAGGTACTGAAAGAGTATCAGGAGTGGGCGAGTTTTACTGGCTTGTAGGCAGAAGTATGAATGAAGCTCGTTTTACAAAAGAACGAAAACACTGCTCCAGTGACCTTCAATACAAGTCCACTGAAAGCCCCCATTAAACATCTTTATCTACACTGTACACTACATGGGTATCTCAGGTTCGCAGATTAAGCCCGTTTTACTCAAAATATTGCTGCACGCATGTCATGAGATCAAAAATCGGTCAGATAGATGAAGAATAACGTAATTTAAATCCCATGGCTTTGGTTTATTAGTTGTGATTACTTTTTAAAATGTTAATATTTCGTTTATGTAAAAAAATATATATATATTTATTTATTTATTTATTGTAAATGTTTTATTCCATCTGCAGTACCTTCATGGCCCACCAGGGGGCCACAGCCCACACTTTGGGAAACACTGCTCTAAATAATCACATAACATTAACATGTGACATGTTCAAAAACTACAAAAGTTTTATTGCAGTGGAAAAATGATACTTAATTACACCACATGAACAATAATTTTGTTTGTCCTTCTTAGTGGTTAAATTAACAACTGATTGTTAATATTTATGGATATTAAAATATTAAAAGTAGGCAGCAGGCATGCACTGGATGAAATTCAGTGTAGAAATGACCTAAAGGGAGCATAACATTTGTATTTTAATGCTCACAATGCTTATAATAGGGTAGAGACAAATGTAAATTCATGTGTGTATTTAAAAAAAAAAAAAAAAAAGGTAATTAAAACAGCCAATTATAAGTTTTAAGTCAAGATGGTGGCCAAATCTCTGATCATTTCCAGCTTCTGTGTATGAAAGGAAGTCATTAGGTGAAGAGTGTTACATTTTCTCGCTTTCAAATAGACAGCTTTAGATGTTTGGCTTGCTGCTTTGCTGTCAAAGCCGTGTGTATTGTCTATATGCATCGTTTCCAAAAGCGTTACGTGTCGCACCTGCCAGCAGAGCTTCTCGGCTCAGTTTACCGTGTATAGAACAAAAGTTTCTATCTTAATGGATACACGGTGCTCCTTTTCTTTTCTTTATATAAAGATAACCAGTGTCGCTCATGATGATGAGTACTCCTGACTTATTTCTTCCTCCCTCTCTTTTGTCAGGGCCCGGTGATATATGCTCAGCTGGATCACTCTGGCAGTAAGAGCTCCTTCCACAAGATGGAGCCCGTGGTATACGCTGACATCCGTAAGAACTAGAAAGAGCAAGAGAACAGAGAGTAGTACTGGCTCTTCCAGCAACACTCCATTTTTATCATATTTTCCTTCCTTAAGTAAACAACTGACACTCGCATGTTAATCATGTCCAATGTAATGGGGAACTTCAAAGCAACGTAACATGATGTTATTGTTCTCAGAATTGTTACCACTCCAAATACTGTTACAGATTAATTTCCCCCATGTTGAATCTCTGCATGTTGCTTATTATGCTGCGTCCTCCTGCTTCCACATCTTTCAGACGCAAAAAATTCAGGTCTTGGTTTACTGCCATTGTGCTTTATCCCACTGCAGAAATGCCACAGAGACATCGTTTAATATATATGTTGTGTATTTTTATTTTAATTTTTTGACTCCGCAGGTTAATGACGCAATCCTGATAGACTGCTTTGTCTTACTGATCTAAATAGGCAACACACTCCGACCTCAGCAGAAGGTCATGACCAAATGAGCTCTTGATTTTTGCCGACCAAATAAAAGTCCATGTGCTTAGTTCAGAACTTGCTTTTTATGATCGTTAATATTTTTCCACTTGTTTTTAATTGATGCTAACAACAAAGAGCAAGTTTTTGAAGACAGTTACAACTTGGGCCTAGCGTTTTTATTGAATTCAGTGAAAAAAAAGGTCTCCTTTATTCTGCAAAGTGATGCAAGACCAGGTTTAATATATGGAGCGTCACCCCACAATGAGTCCAGTGTTGCAAAAGTTCATTCTGCGTTATAGAGATTTGAAACGAGTGCATCAAAAAAGAAAAACGCCCCACATTTTTCTGTAAATCCATTCCTTAATCTATAATTCATCCATTACCAAAATATTATAATGTAAAACATTCTACAAATATGGCTAAATATGACGGCTATGCGTTCATTCCAATTTACACATCAAAGTTTACAGCTTATTTTCTCCAAACTTGATCTTACCTTGAACACCTTTGCTAATTTCTCTGGATAAGATGTGCCATATTTAACAAATGATCCATTATTTTAAAGATTAAAAAAAACTGTAGCTTTAGAATATCTGATAAAAAGACTGCTTAGTTTTTTGACCAAATGGACTCATTTTGTGGTAACGCCTCATATGTCTTGGAAAATGGTCATGGCAAAGTGTGTGTTTGTGTGGTGGTGCTGTTTTTTTCCAACAATCTTACTGTAATACATTCAAAATCTTATTTTTTTATTTATGGTTCTCACAAATTCAGGATCCAAAGTGTTTTCATTTGCATCCTTTTGTATAGCAGTGCAGTTGGCAGGATGATTGTCTGCTTACCTTTTTCTGTAAATGATCATCTCTGTTCTACTAGTAGTTAGCCTAATAGAGTGCGTCATTGGTGTCATGTTCCATTAGATATATTCCATGGTGAGCCACTCCATATGCTGACATGCCATTTTGAGAATAGTGATAACATTCCTCTGTTTTTCCCCCTTTCGTACGTCTTAAGTTTTTTATGTCTTTGCACATTATGGGGTGACATTGTAGCTTTGATTATTTTATGGTTTTTTTTCTTTTTTTTTTTTTTTTAAAGAAACAACACTATGGTAATCATAACCAAAATCATGACATTCCTTACAGTTTATATGATGCTGGACTTTTTGTCATGCAGTCTTGTGTTTTGAAATTGCATGTATATAGATTATTGTTTTTATTTGGGGAAAAAAAAAAAAAAAAGTCTTTTGTTGCCTATTAAAACTCAGTCTTACGAATCAATTAGGAATATGCTCTCCAGTGCAATTTACATCGACGTTGCACCATTAAAATGTGACTGATTTCCGAGGCGTTCCTCGTTGTGTTGGAAAGTATGCATTGTGCTCTGCAGCATGTTTTGACTTATAGCACTATTGTCCTTAAGTTTCCTGTTAAGCAAAGTGTGTAAATGCAGATTAATGATGTGTTAATAATGTGACCATTCATTGAGAACTGGAATGTTGTGAATTGTAGTGCCTTTTTCACATTTCGTGTACTAACCTGGTCCCGTTCTGCGTCTCCTTTCCACTCTTTGTTTGTGATTGTTTTGTATATGAAAACCACGCTATCTGATTTCTTTTTATACATATATAAAATATATATGAAAAGTCAGATGAACCCGATTCAGCATTTTGCATTTTTACTGCCATGTGAATGAGCTTTGTATAGGAGTTTTACATTAAGTAGCTACAACACAGTCCATTTAGAGTCAACAAGAACCAGATGCTCTTTAAAAATTCACAGGTATTGAAATTTTCGTTTAAATTTCTCTGATATTAGCTAGTAGGTTTTCAGTGGTGTAGTAGACTAGTTCATTAGTACAAAAAATGGTCAGGAAGAGTATTTTCCCCTCAAAACCCTCCCGCTAGTACATAACTTATTGTCTGTACTTTCATTTTAGGGATTGTGAACTTTAATCCGACGATTGTGACAAACTATTAAAACTGTAAATCTCTCTGACGTTAAATATTGCATTCATTTTGTTTGTCATTTGAACTAAAATGTTTTCATTAGAAAAACAGTAGACATGCAGTTTTATCAGATGGAGCACAGTCCCCAGATCCAGATTTTTCAACCTTAAACATCTCATTAGCTGAGAGGAAATAATGACAAAGGGACAGCTTTTGCAATTATTAAGAAGAGAAGTTGCCATTTTGTTTGAAGCCCACAGTTCTGACATCAGGTTTATGTAACAGTATTGATGCATTTGTAATACTACAATTTTTTAAAATAAGTAACAAGGAGACCTTTATGTATGAACGTCATAAAAGATATTTTTCATTATCTTACTATACAAGACGCTGTAGATAAGGCTTGAGAATTTCTTTGGAACCACAGGGATATTTTCTGTTACTTCCGCCATAGAAGATGCTTCTGCTGGTTAAGTCGTAATTGCTGATGTCATGGAGTCTCGTCTTTTGCATAAAATTTTTTGACGATTGTTTGAAGAGTTTTAATTATCGGAGTCATCCAAATTTGATCTGTGGGTTGAGTATTTTCTCAGTCTTTTGCAGTACAAATATAATGCTCTCAAATATAATATAATATATTTCCTAGGTTTCTTCAGGCAAGTTTAGTAGTGCTGCATTCTTGTTTAAAAAAATTTTTTTTAATAAATCATTGTAAGCAACACCGTTAAACGATTTGACCATTTGGGCATGATGTCATCGCGCGCGCGTCACGTGCTGCTTACGATTCCTGCATCTTCCGTGTAAAAACATTCCCGTATCTCTGCAGTTAACTTTGTTTACAATATTGGCATATTTTTGCAGAACTACAGATTTGTAGCAGAATGTCATCCTGAAAACATATCGGCAATTTCACAGTTTCGGCTATTTTATCAACAAATGCTTTTCAAAAGTCAAACAAAAAAGAGAATCTAATAGAATGTTTTATAAAAATCATTCATTTCGGTATATATATATATATATCAGTGTATATAACCTTCCTAACTAGCTAAATAGTGTGTTCATGTGTAATGTTTTTGAGGCTAGCTATTATAGGGTTAATTATATATTATTCTATAGACTACATCAGTTTGTCTGTATTGCAGTGGATATTACAGAAATGGCTGATTTCACTCAGTCTGTTGAGCTCTGCGGAATCTACCAGCCAACCAAAATGTGTTTTGATTGCTAGAAATTAAACCAAAAGAAAATAGGAAGAAAAGCATCCTGTCTCATCAGTATATTTTCAGAAGTACGAACAGTCCATCACTTTGTGTAAGGTTAGTAAAAATTACATTTTAATATTTCCATCTAGTATTATAATTATATGTTGCGTTCTCCACGTGAAGGCACAAAATTTCACAGTGTTTGTGCAAATTATTTCCTGTAGGGATTTTGTGACTATTTTACTGTGATTTTATTGTAAACAACATTTTGGTCTCATAAATGGCTTTGGGAGAAAATACATGCGTAATGTATATACACTACCAGTCAAAAGTTTGGACACACCTACTCTTTTTCATAGGTTTTTCTTTATTTTTTTTGCTTTCTAC
>JAQQZR010000009.1:8852933-8869865 GCA_030068235.1 Notoglanidium macrostoma | reverse complement strand
GATATAACGGGAAACTCAAGAGAGCCATGATATTATGTTCTTTACAAGTGTATGTAAACTTTTGACCACAACTGTAGGTGATACAAAATAATAGCTTCAGTAAACATAAGCTGGATCAGTTTTTAAGGTTTTGCCATTTCTAACCCTTCAAAAATGTTTCAGTTTCAGTTCAGACAAAAATAAAAAGTGGAACAATGCTAAAATGTTGTAGCTAGCAACGGAAGTAATGTCGCATCTAGCTTTTCTCATTTCTCTGATCCCTCCTTTTTAATGCTGTAATCCTGTATGAATTTGAATTTGGTGCACGTGTAACTTTTAAGCAAAAGCAAGGAGAGTGCAGAGTAGGCAAGACAGTGACACCAGAAGAAATCCTGCTCAATTAAACTATTGCTCTGGAGTTTTGGCAGTATAATAGCATCACAGTTGCCTTTGAGTGAAAACATCTGTGGTGAGCATTTATGTCTAAACCTAGATCCTGATAGGGAACCAACTGAATACTGTCACCTTGCTCTTGCTGTCTGACTGACCTTCTTGGTTTGGTTCTCTCCGAGCTGATCTCTCTGCCATACGCATGATAAAGTCTCGCCTCCTGTAACAGCTTCCTGCAGTCATGGGAATCCTGGATTAGTTCATCGGCCTCCAGCATGTCGGTAAAGAACACAGTGTCTAACAAGGGCAGTCCAAGCCTCTCCCGTAGCTTTGCTAGAGCTGCTTTCCGCTGGCTGCCCTTGTGGTGCACCCATGACAGTGCAGCCTTCACCAGGACTTCCTCCTGCACCTGTAGTTTTTCAGAATCCAAAAGCTCCACCACTTTCTCCACTGGTAGCTCAAGGAACTCATCCTGCTTGGCAACCATGTCAAAGTCCTGATACAGCAGATACTGGCACTGTTCCAGTAGTGACTGCAGTGAGTAGTGCTTGGCGAATTACATCAGGCCAAGGCAGTTCAAGTGAGACACGCACTTCTCCAGGAAGTCTGCACAGGCTCTAGACAGTGCAGGCACATCCAGCAGTTCAGCAGCTTGAAAAACAATCTGCACATTCTCTTCATGGAGTTCAATCTGGCCCTCATAAATGAAGTTCAGCAGGTGTTCAAGGTCGACTTCTGAGACCTCGTTCAGTCGCACCACAGACTGACCACTCTCACGCAGCTGGCCCATAAACATGGTGCAGAAATAATGACTGGAGGCACACAGCACCGCGCGGTGGCAGGAAAACTCTTGTTCCTCTACTTGCAGGACAACATCGGTGAAGGTGCCACTTTTCCTGAAGAAATTCAGAGCCTGAAGAATGTTCTCAGGTTGGTACGAGCTGTTGCTGAAGCTCGCCTCCAGATTGACATTAGCCCCAAAACCCATGGATGGAGATTTGAAAATATGTTATTTGTTACTACAGTAAATATGTTATTTATTTTGTTGCAAGGTTTGTTGTCTTGTTCAATTTATAAAAAGGCTATGAAGTGTATTCCTCACAGAAGGCAGCCTGTGTTATGGGTATTCACTACCCTCTACAGTCATTGTACACTAACCTATTGCAATGCATTATGAGATCCCATATAGTTCATTTCACTTTCTGACACCGTTATACTGTATGTGTAAATGGGAAAATACCCAAAAATAGTTCACTATGTAGTGAATAGGGTGCAATTTAGAAAAACAACAACAACAGTGGCTCTGTTGGCTCAGTAATCTATGCTTTGCATCTGATTGCCAATGTTACCCACCTTAGTACTTTTCTGAGTTGGTACATTTAAGCATTGAATAGCTTTAATATCCTCACACTAAAACTTGAGCAAAACACACTTGCATAATCTATAAATAAGATAAACTGATTTGTAGCCAAAGACAACAGAATATGTAGCTGCAGAGCAAAACATTTCAGTAAAAATTTCTTCAAGATGTTAAACAATTCAAGATTACAAAGACATTCTTATTCCATGGAAGTCTATGGAAGGGCTTATATATAGTGCATAACATATACAGTTTGTGCAAAAGTTTCCATTTCAAAATAAAAAAAAACAAAAAAACAATGATATTCAACTAACCTTGCTGAAATGCTGTAGCCTACCCTGAGATTGATGCCAGTCATCAGAACTTCGGTGATTCTTCAGTTGTGTGCAATATGCAGAATGTAAATACTGCCACACTTATGTATAATCATTAGATACACGTCAGGAGGAATGTCATATAAGCACCTTGTGGGACGGATGAGGAAAAGACTTCTGTTTACACTTCCTCCGTCTCTGGTTCTATGGAGCCTGCAGAAAGTTTTCACCCCCTACTGACCGTTTCTCCTTTTGCTGAGTTGCAACATCAAATTTAAATATATTAGAATGAGATTACAACAGGATTTTATATAATACTACTCTATATAATAAATAAATAAATTAATTAATAAATTAATTAATTTGTCCTCAGAATTATTTTAAAGAAATCAAAACACTGCTAGTTAAAAATATTCACAATACTTGTCCATTGTGCATTGTCCTTATGCAGGAATTACAGATTTGAGATGTCTCAGCTGTGTTTCTGTGAGCTTTGCACATTTTGAATTTGCCATTTTCTCACAACATTCTCTAACTCTGCTGAATTAGATGGAGAACATTGGAGGACAGCAATTTCTAGGTCATGTCACAGACTTTCAATTGGATTTAAGTCTGGGCTTTGACTCGGCCATTCCAAAACACAAACCTTCTATTTTCGAACCATTCCTTTGTAGTTTTTGCCCTGTTCTTTGCATCATCGTTCTGTTAACGTCCTGTTGCCCTGGCTAACTGGAACAGGTTCTCCTCAACAATTTGCTTGTATTTGGCTCCATTAATTTCACCCTTGATGGTGTGATGTATGTTTCGCCCTATGTATATGTATATATATATATATCCATCCATCCATCCATTATCTATACCACTTTATCCGTCTGGGTCGTGGGGGGAAGCAATTGTTTATTTTAATGTACACTTAATATCTTTAGCAGCAGTAGGGAGAAATAATAGATAAGGAATTTAGCCACTAGAATTAGCCACGATAAAAGTAGCCACTAGGGGGAGCTGTTTACACTTCTTCACACTTATCTACAGCCTACAGTCTAGTCTCTGCCTCCTTGTCAGTAAATGTCCAATAAACCACTGTTATTCAATAGAAAAGTATTATTATTATTATTATTATTATTATTATTATTAATGCATTTGATATTATCTTTTATATTTACAAGTTATACTTACAGTCCATACACACATTATGTCATAAAATATCTGATTGAAATCAAGATAACAGACAGTTTACAACATATGTAAAAGAGCAACAACAAAAAAAATACAGTGAATACAGAAAATATAGTACTCCTAATGTCTAATGATTGGGCCTCCTATACAAGGGAAATCCCTAACAGCAGGCTATATTTGGATGCAGGCTGTCCTTAATATATATGCCTGCCCATCACTCTCTGCTCATATTCTCTTTTCTTTCAAATGAGATGAACCATCTTTAAATGAAGAATTGGAAGTGCTGTCCAAGCCACAGTAAGTACATATTTTATGTTTTCTCACTTAAAACAATAGTAGTTAATTGAGGACTTGACACAGGGAGCAGTGAAACACTCCCATATTATTCCTTAAAGGAATTCACTCTCAATGGCCAGCTGCAGTTTTTCAGTTTGGATACCCTCTCTCTCTTTATGTGGTGTGTGTGTGTGTGTGTGTGTGTGTGTGTGTGTGTGTGTGTGTGTGTGTGTGAGAGAGAGAGAGAGAGAGAGAGAGAGCTCCCCAATTCCATAAAAGGTAAGGCCAAAGAAGGAAAGTAGGGGCATAACAATAATGCAGGATATTCTCACAGGATGTCTACAAGTGAGAGAGTGAAAGAGAGAGAGAGAGAGAGAGAGAGACAGAGAGGGAGGGAGAGAAGGGAGGGGAGAGGAAAGAACAGGGAATGGACCAGCTGCACTGTGTCAGTGCTGAACTGAGAGGCTGCAGGCAGCATGAGCTTGAGCATGAGTGACACCATCTTCAGGAGATAGCAGCATAGGTGCAGTTACTTCTAAGGTAAGATTACTGCTGAATGACACCTTTACTCTCTTTCTCACTCCTCCCAATGACCTCAATCTCTCTCTATTTCACTCTCTCTCTCTCTCTCTCTCTCTGCACCCAGCTATGGCCAGATTGGATACAAATAAAAAACAAACAAGCACAGGGCCCTGTATGAGTGATGCCTTTTTATCTACATGAAGAGAGATATATTTTAACTGAGTAACAGAAATGGAACTGTATCCTGAAAAACTGTACAGGAAGTTAGGTCATTATCCTCTCACGCTGCATGTATCTGGTCATCTGTCTGAAACTGATTTTTTGGGAAGTCAGGAATTTTAGTGTGTGTATGTGTGTAAAGATCTGATTCATGCTGTCAGCAGACCTAAACATAGAGGTGACAATTAATATGCATTTAGTGATCAAAATGGCATGAACTTGTACCCCCCATGCAAAAACCGTCCTCCCCCAGTGATGACTAAACTTTCAGCTTTTGTCTGACACGTGGGTGCTTCCTCTTACGTCAGAAATGATATTCTGAATATGAGAACTGAAACGACATAATGTGTTTTTTTCTGCAGGGTGCTCTTCTGTCATGTCATGCATGTCAGAAAGATCCCCTTGAAAATGGAATAAGTTAAGGGTTATTATCCTCCATATCAACACTCATCTGTTACGATAGAAATCTGACCATATCAGTTGCAAAATAGATATTAGTTACAGTGTGTGGGTGGGTGAGACTGTGGTAATAGTAGTAAGAGCGATCTATATTAAACAGATGCACACTTCCTTATAATAATATATTGTACACTGAGATCCCACTGCTGGACTGTCTATTTCTCTGCCTCTGTGTGCTAAAACGGTCCTCTCTTTATCCCTGCAGCATGATGAGCACCCAGGTGTGGTTCCTCTTCTTCATTGTGAATTTACTCTCACTACAGCTCTCACTCTGCCATGAGGTAAGAGACATTCCGAGTTTCTCACATATATGCAAACAGAGTCATTCCGCCTCTGATTCCTTTATAGAGTTAGTCTACAATTAGACAAATGAGGTCACTGGACAGACTTAAATAATTCATTTAAATTGACAGGATTTCCTACTTGTTCTAAATGAAACTATTTCTAAAATTTAACACAAAATGAAGAAAAACTAAATCTCAGAATTTAATGCATTTGCATGCGTTTCATTAAGATCATGATCAAAAGCAATAATTGAACCATGTCAGTTGTTTGGATCACATATTTTATTTATGGCTATATTCATTGTCCTCATTAATAATGGCTTAGTGAGATAATCCAGTGTATTTATAGATTAACTGTTGATGAGTTATTTAAATAAACTGATTTTTTTTGTTTATTTAGCCATTAATTTACCCTGAATTTAAATTTAAAATTCAGGACACCGATATGATTATAAACAAGTATTTAGAATTTTTAAATAGGCATTTTTAATTCTGAAAGGTGTGTAGTCTGAACTGTCAAATATTTAGGGAGTTGCCTTTTTTCTATTTTTTTTCTTTTTTTCACCACCTCTAAAAATTTCATAATGGTTCCTTCAAGAGAAATGCTGTCTGTAATGGAATGGTTGTTCAGTCACCCAAAATTAACCCAAGTGAGTTGTAAAAGAGAATTAAGATGGAATCATGTGAGCATGGTATACAAACAGGGAGGGAAAAACTGACTGTGCAAAAAAATAAAATAAAAAAAAAATTTACATGAACATATTTGGCTATCCATGTTCAGCAGCTGCTTCATGCTGGTGAAGTGCATGGTGCATGGTAACTACCAGCACGTTTTTGGGAGTTGGAAAGAAACCAGAGTACACAGAAGAATCCCCCTAGAGACAGGAAAAACATACTAAACTCCCTACATACTGTAAAACGAGCTTAGGATTAAACCATTGGCACTTGGTTCCTTACAGCTCCAGGATTTGATCAAGCAGGTGGATTGGCTACTGTGCCAGTGTCTTGCCCCAGTGTTCCAGGGATAGACTCTGATCCCACCTTAACCAGAATAAAGAAGGTGCAATGGATTAGGTTTTTATGTTAGGAAAAGGAAACACAAACACTTACTGGCTTTCAAGGTTGTAGGAAATCACCTTGAGCTGTGTGAGAGGACACAAGTATTCCCCAAAGTGTATGACACAGCAGAAGGCTGATGGGAAGGAACTGGTGGGAAAGATTGTGTCAGCATCCTTTCATTGCTCATACATGTTTCAGCTTTGCAGGAAAGGGATAATTGCTCTGTGTCACAGATAGTGCTCTACTGAGAAAAATATTTGTGTCCTTGAATGCCAGTTCCAAAGCTATAAATATGTTGAAACGCTTGTGTTAAAAGAACCCTCTTGTGTACAGTTATTATAAGTGTGCTTATGTGTGAGTGGTTGAAAGATGTTCCTGAGAAAACTATCAATGGAACATCATAAGTGAGACATGACATGAGGACTGATGATTAATGTGCCATTATAGGAAGTTTTGGTGATAGATATTGCAAAAGCACAATGACTAAATGATCTAGCAGTTTATGACTACTCCTTATTAGGAATTTGGGAATATGAGAGTTAAATTGACTCTTTCTTTGTTTTCCTCAATAGCTCCAGAGTGAAGCTGACTCTAGCAATCAGAGCTTGAACAATATACCCCTCAATGGCAGCCATACACTCAATCTGTCCCGCAAACTCCTCCAGTTTATCCCGTCAGACCTCAAGAACATAACCCACCGGAAAGTTCTGGATGCAGTTCTGAAAAAGGATGTGGGGCTACTCTCTACAGTCCAGAATCTTGACCTGTCTGGAAATGGCCTGTATACGGACATGATTGACTACCTTCTGAGAGATGCTCCTGCTCTTACCAACCTCTCTTTAAATGAAAATAGCATAACAAAAATAGGCAACAGTACCTTCAGTGGTTCCCTCTCACTAAGAAACATTGATTTACATAACAATGTCATTCTAGAGATTGAGGAGGGCACATTTGATTCTCTGCTAAATCTCACTGAGCTGGATTTATCAGTGAATTCAATCTCATGCATTACTGACTTTAACCTGTTCCAGCTGAGATCCTTAAACCTAAGCAAAAACAGCATGACGACCTTCCAGAGCATTAACTCGACCCAAGAGTTTGAGTTACTCTACCTGGACCTGAGGGAGAATAAGATACACTACTTTCCTGTCCTGCCAATAACAAACAAAATCATCTATCTAGACCTTTCACGGAACCAGCTGCATAGCCTGAACAGCACAGGTCCAGAGGATGAGCTTCAGTATCTAAGGGACATAGAAGAACTGACCCATTCTCCACTCCAAAGCAGCAACACCCTCCAGATTCTTCCCAAACTTCTGTACTTAGACCTGAGCTATAACCAACTCAAGGCTGTGCCTCCTGATTTCTTTTCCAGCTTGGTGGCTCTGGAAACCCTGAATATTAGCAATAACTGTCTTGATAATTTCATGGTGGAAACTGAGAATCCTCTGAATGTACTAAAGACCCTTGACCTGAGCTTCAACAACCTGCAGAACCTGACCTTTAAGGAAAACACACTATGGGCACTGGAGACACTCTACCTGCAGGGTAACATTCTCAAGACTGTAGACTATGGATTATTTCATCTATCCAGCATCACCAACCTGCATCTTCAGTTTAATGAACTGAGCATCTGTGGCCCACAACAAAACCAAACCGATTGTGTCTCTCTCTTCTCTATCCCTACCCTACGATACCTTTACCTATCTGAGAACAAACTGACTTCCTTACCTGCACATGCCTTCAAGGGAAGCCCATTGCTCATCCTGGACGTATCCCTGAACCCTTACATGAAAATTAGTGAACAGGCCCTCTCAGGCTTAGAGAGGACCCTCACCCACCTCTACTTGGGAGGAAACCAACTTGACAAGCTTAACATCAGCCTCTCAGCCCTACGCAGCTTGAAGGTGCTGGATTTGCCCAATAACCAGTTAGATGGCCTGTTTCTGGGCAGAGACTCTACTATTGAGATTCTGAATCTGCAGAACAACAAAGTTAAAATCCTAGACCCTTCCACAGTATTGGCACTAGAGAAGACACTCAGAACTCTCTACATTGACCCAAATCCACTCATTTGCTGTGAAAACTTGCATCTGATCAGCTTGTTGCAAAAGTCCCATGTAGACATTGACAATGCCATGTGCCAATACAGAAGGGATGATGGGTATGGGGAAATCAATCTCAGAGATGTGAAACCTGAACATTGTGGAACACTGAACTCCAAAATGCTTGTAAT
The DNA here is from genome assembly GCA_030068235.1 of Notoglanidium macrostoma. Lineage (NCBI taxonomy): Eukaryota > Metazoa > Chordata > Actinopteri > Siluriformes > Auchenoglanididae > Notoglanidium > Notoglanidium macrostoma. The sequence goes on along the minus strand of JAQQZR010000009.1, from coordinate 8,861,591 downwards.
TGCCATGATCGCTGTACTAGTTTTGGGGCTGATGATTGTTTTGCTGGTGGCCATAAAGTTGTGCCACTCAAGAAGTCACAAATTCAGCAACAGTTACAAGGCTTAAATATTCTAGAAGGGAAACCAAGAAAAGTATGTTAATGTTATCTGATGTCAGGTATTGATCTACAGTACAAAACCCTTCATCTGCATAACTTAATCTGTTTACCTCAATCAGGTAGAATAGCCCAATTCTAAAGCCTGGGAAGGAAGATAGATGTGGAATAACCTTACATGGAAGCAGGGACTAATGAAAATGTGACTGGTATCACATGAGTTCAGCAGACGGTCCCTCCACAGTGAGGTACTGAAAATATGTGTGATGGGGAAATGGCTAAAATGGTTGTACCAGGTCAAACACTAGGCACTATGTTAAGGCTATAAATAGAAATGTGCAATTTTACATCAAAATAGAAAAGCAAAGTTGACTAGACAGCTAATTCCAAGATAATTCCCTGAAGAAGGTTTCTTAATAAGAGGAGGAACGTGAGGGTCAGCACAAATTAAATAACAAACCATCACTCTTACTTACTTAATAAACAATGACAGATAGTGGTCATATGAAAGACCATCATTACTTAGTTTGAATTGGTTTTGTATACCTATTGAAGATGTCCTTATTTTAATGGCAGTACTGTCATTTTGAATGGTCACTACATTTCCCCAGGGTTGTCTAACAACTATTCTTTTGCACTTTAAAGACTGTGATATATGAATATGAAAGATGTGTGAAATGTAATGTGTACATACTGTACTTAAGTATAACCAAACCCATCAAACACTATAAAGGATGCACCTACTACAGTTATACAAAGGGGCATAGAATAAAGCTGGATTTAAAACTAAATAAGATCCACACCACTCATGATTTAATTGATTGAAGTTACCTTAAGTTAACTAGCTAAACATCTTTAAGGCTAGTGTCATTGATGACTTTAGTGAACTTATTAATTTAACCTAGCTTTAGGTTGACTTCCCTAATAAGAAAATCCAGCTTTGTAAAATGCCCCCTTGGTATGATTGGAAGGGCAGTGGCATAGGAGTCATGAGACCAGACAGAGACCATGTGAAGTGTGGATGTGTGTGAGATATGATTTAACCGAGCCACAGCAGAGGAAGTGTTGCTGTCCGGACACCTGCAGCAGAACTACAGCATGTTTTCACAGCTTTAGGGCTGCTGCAGTTACCTTTCCTGTTATTGATTTTGACTTCACAACCTGAATAAGGTGTTTTTGTTACTTAGCCAAAATGTAGCTGTTTGCTGATGGAATATAGTTATTTTATTTACATTTTCAAAATAATCTACAGGATGTATAATATTCCTACAAGGTATCTGGTTATCAGATTTAAGGTAGCATCAGTATCCATTCAGCTTATTTTATTAATAGCTTTCAGGGTAGAAGCTGTTTAAACTCGCTGTCTATACCAGGACCTGGCATGACTGAAATAGACAGGAGGAAATCCCTGTGTGTTTGAATGTGTCATCACTTTGTGTATAAATAGAAGTTCATTTCATAGCTTGTTGACGCTGTAATGATAAGATATTTCCTCTTATGTATTTCATGGTCATTACCACTTCTTGTTTAACATCCTACGCAATCTGAACCAACCGAAACTAGCAGCGATCACATACACACACCTACACACTGCTCCTTTCAGACTGAGTCCTGCTTTGTCCACTAAATATTTATGCTTTTTTGAAGGAATTATAAAAAAAATGTCTGAAGAATGTAAATGAGCAAATGTATATTTATGAATATCCATATTTTATTAAATAAATGATATGTCTTGCATAAGTGTGTACTAATGTTGTAATGCTTCACTGCTAAAACTCACTGATTATTAGAGAAATTATAGATATAAAATTAAATATAACAAGAAGGAGGTGTGCCAAAATTAGCATTTAAAGAGCTCTATATTTTCTAGGCCTGTGTGTTTGTACATGCATTTGTGTGTATAAGGGACGGAATTAGCTGGTGTGAGACGTGTTTGTATTAATATAATGCTGGCTGGCAGAAAGACAGCAGCACAATATCCATCAGGCTTCTCCAAACAGGAAGCAGCTTGAGAGGAAAATGGTCAGCACATATAAATAGAGTCATGTTCACACCCAGTCCTGTTACGTGCCATCAGCCTGACCCAGAATGCCAGTGGAGCCTAGGACTGATTATTATTATTATTATTATTATTTTTATTAAATTTTTTTTATTATTATTAAATAACAATTATTAAGTACAACATGCATAAATATTATTTCAATATATGTTAAACATATAAGGAAGTATATGGTGTCAATGCAAAGAAAAAGCAATGATAAACTCCAAACTCATAACATCAGTACTCATTATTCCCATAATTAGTCTGCATCTGCTATTACATAAGAACCTCATTATCAGAAACAAGAAGAGAGCATGTTTAATTAATTCATTGTCTTTAAAGAATAAATTGTTAAAGACAAACAATTAGTTGTTAATCCAGTCTAGTGTGCTTACTCCTAGGCTGTTACACAATGTATGGTGTTTCTTCATGTATTCTTCTCTAAATATTAAATATAACTGTAACTTTCAAGCAGTCTCTAAAAACTAAGAGTACTAAAATTCAAATCAAAACTTAGATGTTCATTTATCTATTCATTCATTAACTCATTTATTCATCTTCAGTTGTTAAATTATCCTCGCTGGGCCTATCCCAGAAAAACAGGATACAAGGTAGTTGTACCCAGGACACAAACCTAGAGATGCCAGTTTAGAGTAGTCAAGTATAATCAAGTTTTTGGTATGTAGAGGGAAATGAAGTACTTGGAGGCGACCCAACCAATTCCAGGTTAAATAACCAAATAAAAACAAGTTTACTAACAGAAAAAACAGCTTATTAAAACTAACTTGACAAACTTATTCTTGTCAAATAATAGTCAAATTTATTGAGAGGTGTAGCCAAGGTCCAAGGCCCAAACTGTCACCCTCAGCTGAGAGGTTCAGATGGTCAGGAACAACCCAGGAACCACCAAGGCACAAGTCTGTCATGAACAGGAAGCTGCTGGAACACCAATGTCACTCTACGGTCAATCGAGATTTATGTCCCCATAGAAAGAAGTCCCTGCTCCAAAGTCGACACCTTCAAGCGCTACTAAAGTTTGCAACTAACAATATAGACAAAGAAAAAGCATTCTAGAGGAAAGTTTTATGGTCAGATGAAACAAATGTTGGCCACAATGACCAGAGTTACACTATATTGCCAAAAGTTTGTTGACATCTGACCATCACACATATATGTGCATTTTCAACATCCCATTCCAGATTTAGTCTCCCACTTTATGTTATAATAACTTCCATTCTTCTGGGAGGACTTTCCACTAGATTTTGGATTGTGGACATTGGGATTTGTGCTAATTCAGCCATAAGAGCATTACTGAGGTCAGGCGCTGATGATGGCCTTAGTCACAGTTGGTGTTCCAGTTCATCCCAAAGGTGTTCAGTGGGGTTGAGGTCAGGGCTCTGTGCAGGACACCTGAGTTCTTACACTCCAACCTTGGAAAACCATGTCTCCCTGGAGCTCACTTTGTCCCGAAGGGCAGGTTTGGGTCTCTTAGTCCCAGTGAATGGAAATTGTAACGCCACAGCATAAAAATCCATCCTATACAATTGTGTGTTTCCAAATTTGTGCAACTGTTTGGGGATGGCTGACCTATGGGTGTGATGGTCAGGTTCACACAAACTTTTGTCCATATAGTGTATGTTGGGATGAGTAAAGGTGATGCATTCAACCCCAAGAACAGTTTACCAACTGTCAAACAATTGTTGAATGGAGTGGATGGAGAAATGAAGAAGGAGAGTTAGGGTTAGGGTTAACCCTAACCTCAGAATTTTTCAGCATAACCTCAAATAGCCTCAAACAATGACCCCAAACACATACCAAAGCTGGCTGTTAAATGGAAAAGCAGACTATCGTTAAGCTTTTGGAATGGCCTTCAATACTATCTGACCTCAACACTGTCAGAAATATGCTGACTTCACTTAAAAGTCGTGTTCTTTCCAGGAAACCAACAAATTTATTTGAACTCTACCAATTCTACCAAAAAGAGTTCAAATATCTAATCAGTATTCCTGCCAGATGCTTGTTGATGAAAACCAAAAGCATCTGGTCAAGGTGAAACTTGCTTAGGGACATTTAACCAAGCATTAAATATAAAACATGTGCTGTCCAAAATTTGGGCACACCTACTCATTCATAGTTTTTTTCCCTTCTTTTCTACATTGTAAAACTATACTGAAGACATCAAAACAATGAAATAACATATTGAACGGAATTATGTGGCAAAAAAGTGTTAAAAAAAGCAAAGTATGCTTCATGTTTATGTTTCATTCAGACTTATTTGATCTGCGTTGACGGAGCCAGTACCTTGCAGTAGGATGTGGCGATGACATTACCACACACATAGGCATACAGACTTCTACTGTCTAAGTTCACAATAAAAGTGAAGTGAAATTCACCTAACACACTGTCATGCCAGCATCCCTGCCCCACCCCCTACCCAAATCTGAAGCATGACAGACATTTTTGTGTGGATTCAGACAGCATTAATCTTAGGATCTAATCTGTTTCTTCCTTCTCCTGTAACTTGTTTGTCCATCGGAAATGTATTCCCCCCACCCACTGTCCCAGTCCTTATTCCCTCTGCTGTCTGCTTTCTAACTCCCACTCACACACATATATACACTAACTCAGCATGTATTATTCTCCACCCGCTTTAACATTTTACTTGCAAGCAATCTACAAATATTTTAAGCACATCAAGTGAAAGGGCAGTGAGAGGGAAAAGAGAAGCGATCAACTCTGTAACATCCTCATTGAATTGTGTATATGTCTACTGATAGTTAACATCTTAGTCTGGCTAAGTGTCATGTGGATAGAGGAGGGTTTTAACATATGAGTCAGCATTGCACATGGTCTGATGAGATAAATTGTACAGTTCAGTCTCACATCCACCGGGGTATCTCACATCCTCTGAGCTGCGAGCTTAATCCGGTCAGAATTCCTCAGAACTTGCTGACTTCCTTACAGGCTTTAAGTAAGAGCAGAAGCTACATGCACTGAGATATTTGAGTCAGATAATTAAATTGAGGTTAGTGAAGAATGAATAGAATGAAAAGGAAGTCTTTCTGTAGCCACAGGGGTAAAAGACAGCATAAATGAAAACATCAACTATGCATTTGAAGGCAGTGGCCCAGGAATTAATAGCTTTCTCCTTTATCCTAAAGCTTTGAAAAGCAAATTGTGTAGATTTACAATGTGCCACTGGAAGAAAATCTTTCCTGGCATGTTCAAAGAAGCAAGCCTGTTTTTCTCTGATTCAGAAGTGTGAAACTGGCTCGTGTAATTTGATAATCCCTTATAGGAACCAGGAAGAATTGAATGCTTAAGGTATGTGGTACTCTTACACCGGAAACTACTCTGATAACCACATTTCACAGTTAGTGAATTGCCTGTAGCCATGCACTTAAAACAGCTGTCCTTGATGATTTAGTGGCACAGTGTGATCTTGAATCTGCAGATTGAAGAAGTGCTACGTCAGAGCTCAGCATTTCACTGGAGGTGAATTTTCTTCAGAACAGCGTGGAGAGGCCCAGTGCAAAAAATAGTACCATCTGTCTCACCCTCTATCATCATTGCCTATGTGATAAAATGCTACATGTTAGACACAGCTAAAGTTTGCATATAAGAAAAAAGTTCAACAGTTATGTGACAACATTAGAATGCTTTATTCAGGGTTCTCATATTCTTATCTCATTCTCCATAATGCTTCTGGGACTGTGCAGGTTAAGTAATACTTAGTAAAATGGGTAAGCTCTCTTTTACAGTCTCCTAATTACTAAGTATTCACCAAGTAAATATCTTGTAAATTACAGTTTATTATTGGGTAATTACCAAAGTTAAAAAGTAGATAAATACAGAGAAACTAAGACTATCTACTAGTAATACTACCTAACCCTAACCCAAAACCTATCCAAGGGATTGTAAAAGGAAGGGTTACTATTATTTACCCAGTTATTATATGGTACATTATAGTATTATTGGGTAATTACCATGGTAATACGTATTTAAGATGTAGGTTCTCTGTATTTGCCTATTTATTACCTGTGATAATCATCCAATAATATAATATAATTTACTAAATATTTACCAGATAAATACTTAGTAATTAGGAGACTGTAAATGGAAGGGTGATCCTTAAAATACTAACATGAGATAATCTTTAATAAATGGTTGGTCTCTCAGAAATGGCTGTTGTTAAACAGGATACAACTGAATGCCCTATCCATGGCAGCTTGGCAGTATTGGGATTGGACCTCATATATACCTGTTATATATAGCTCCAAACTTTACCCACTGAGCCACTGTTTCCCTCAAATAATATGTGAACTGATTCGACCACCTCTACATGCATTGAAAGATGAAAGTGCTTTACCAAACGAAACTTTTTTACCAGCTTATAAATTTACATTAAAGACGGTTTGTGTTATCATAAAATAGGCATTATAATATTGGAGGAAAATATTATCCATAAATCCACGAAGACATCGACACAAAGAGAACCATTTTCACTCCCCATATGGATGCATATTCCTTTATGCGTCACATTTTCTGGTGTAAACCACTACTCTAATTCGCTAATTGTTTACTTGTTTACAGTAACATCCTGTAAAATAAATACTGTACATTCACAGCAGGGTTTTTTTTTTTTTTACACTTTACTACTTCTATTATTACTATGACTACTACTACTATTACAACTACTACTAATTATTTATTTATTTATTTATTTATTTATTTATTATTATTATTATTATTATTATTATTTAATTTGTATTAATACATGATCAAAGGTGGCTCAATGGTTAATGTTCTGTGTTAGTTACAGGACTGAAGAAACATGTACACATGAAATCCAGAAAGATTTTAATTTCAATTCAATATCCTCAACATTTACAAATATTGGCAAACATTAATTTAGTCAGATACGTGTTCAGAAATGTCAATTTTGTTAATAGCCTTTTATTAGGTAAAGGAGCAGATCTGGAGGATTCTCAGGCATAGAATGTAAACTGGGATGTTTGGATGCTGTTCCCCCCGCTCTCACACATTCACTCAGGTTTGTTGACTGTGGAGTGGCTGGCTGCTTTGTGTCCCAGGGTGCCGTCATGTCTGTGTTACTTGCTGGCTCTCTCTTTAAGTTATGCTGTCATAGCTAGCTTTGCTGGAGTTCCTGCGTGCACTCAGCGTGCAATATACTCTGTTCCTTAACCATTATGTGACAATGAGCATACCTAACTATCTGCTTTTTCTCTTATCTTTTCTCTTTTCTTCTCTCTCTCTCTCTCTCTCTCTCTCTCTCTCTTATTTTTTTCTCTGTCTGTTACCAGATACCAGTGATCCTGACCCCTTCTGCTTTCCAAACCTGCCTGATCCAGCCTGGTGTTCTACTCCTGGTTGGAATCATCACTTGGAAACCACTTGCTCCTGTTGAGGATGGCACCATATGAACTGACTCAACATACACCTAGAACTGTGAAGACGGTGTTGGACTGCTGTTGACATGAGCGATTCTGCTACAATGGCATAGGACTTTAATTACTACGAACGTGTTTGCACTCAAATCTTGACCCAAGTGTGTTAGTTGTAAGTTGCACTATTCAGTGTGAACCAAATGAGGATGAGTTCCCTTTTGAGTCTGGTTCTTCTCAAGGTTTATTCCTCTTGCATCTCAGGGAGTTTTTCCTTGCCGCCATCGCCATAGGCTTGCTCATTAGGTATATATAAATAGATAAATTCGTAGATTCATAAGACTATATTTAGAATTTATATACTTCTGTGGAGCTGCTTTGTGACAATGTCTGTTGTTAACAGCGCTGTACAAATAAAATTGATAAGTTTCCTTACAACTATTTATAAAAGTATAAGAACACTAAGTAAAGCTAATGCTGCCAAATAACCCACTGTATTTACTACTTACTGTATATGCACATTCATTAGCTATGAATTCAAGTCTAAAATGTGAAACTCTATACTGAAGTATACCAATATGTCTTTAAATAACCCTAATTACAGCTTCAGCTGATCACAAAACTGTTTCTATGGTAATCAGCAAAGGTCACTTAGTTACAAGGCAAAGCTCTGTGAAATGACCAAACTACTGGATTATTTCAACAAATACAAGGTAGTGGTGTGTGAGTGGGGCTTGGTATTTGTTGGCTCATTACATGGTTTAAAAAGTACTTCATCTTCAACAATGTTGCATGTATTATACAATAACTGCTGAGTGTGGAAGGGAGTCACATTTACATTCCAAAACGTCATTTATGGATTAGCGTACGACCACATGTCTCTGACTCATGTTTGACGAAGAACAGGACTGAATTACAGACGTCTTCTCCTATATGTAGAAAGTACAGACAAACTTTTCAGAATTTTCTTTACTTTATCCAAACTTTTATCTTTTTTTATTATTATTAATATATTATTAGAAGTATTATCTAACTATTATTATTATTATTATTATTATTATTATTATTATAGAAAAGGGGTTTCTCAAGGGTTCCATGGATAGTTCAACAAAAAGAT
>JAQQZR010000009.1:8825424-8852833 GCA_030068235.1 Notoglanidium macrostoma | reverse complement strand
TATTATTATTATTATTATTATTATTATTATAGAAAAGGGGTTTCTCAAGGGTTCCATGGATAGTTCAACAAAAAGATTTTCCAACTGAGTGTAGTAACATTAGTAGTGCTTGTAGTTGTAGTAGAGTTGTAGTAGCAACAGAAGTCAAAATAATATATATAGAAAAAGATTTTTTATTAAAACCAAGAATTATAGTAGAATAGTGCCTGTAGAAAGGGATGTGTGTGCATGTGCATGCGTGTGCATGTAGGTGTGTACATGTAGGTGTGAGGGTGTGGGTGTGTGGGTGTCTAGTATATATTAAGTTCTACAGTATTGCTAGACTGGGGAAAAGCAGCTTTTTACAGTCTGCTTTCTGAAACCATGTCATCAGCAGTGAGTCAAAGACAGAAATAACAAAAAAAAAAAGGTATGACTCATCAAATTTAATTTAATCTGTTTTGCTTTGTTTTATAGTCTTTCTTCCACTGCCACATGTACATATTCCACATAAGACTCTCATTTTGAGTTTCTGCAAGAAGTCAAAAAAACAATAAGGGATACCTAATTTAACCATGACGCCAGTGGGCTCTTTTCACAAGAACAGAATCAGGGGCAACTGCCAGCTTCAAGGGAAATTTACATGTTTTACAACGCACTTTTTAAAGCAACACCTTTTAAATACTGCATGTATACACTGCCAGGTGTGCTTCAAAAATATATCTATTATATCACATATTTGAGTTGTATGCCAAGTTGATTGTTTCACCGCATACTTTAGTTGCTGTTTTTCTTTGTGTTGATCTTGGCAGCCTGTTCTTGATTAATGATGTACCTGTGTAAAGCTGTAAGAAACAGCCCTTTACTCAGCATCTGCCTTACTTCCAACTTATTATATAGTAACTGGGCTATTCCACCTTGGGGCTAAATGAGAGATGAATGTTCAGTGTTCTACTTCAGCAGATTCACTTTTTTTCCTGTCTTAGCGAGCTATAAGGGTCTATACGTCTATATATATTGCTCACATGATTTGCTGTCTGAGAAGGAACATGCCTTGGTCTTTGCCAAAGGGGTGTTGTGTTAAGATCAGGCACACCTCTCGCCTTCCACTCACATCTCCTCATAGTGAGTAAGTTTACAAGCACAAGTGGTATCAATTAGGAACCCATTCCACTGGAACACATTTATTTTTCTTTTATAACATGCCGTGTGTGAAGCAGTGGCCAGAGAAGCAGACAAGAGTGAAGCCATTCTCAGGGTCTTGTTTCTGTTTAGCTGGTTTATTTTAATTCACTGCTTGTGATTTATTTCAATTCACTACTGAATTTTAGCTCAGTAAATGAGGATATTTATTTATTCCACCGAAAATGTGCGTATTTCATTTAAACTGTTTCTGAATCTGTTTCTCAGGCAATGTGAAACAGATCATGAGGAGCTCCATGGCTACCCCTAAACAAAGTAACAGCATGTTTTTGGTTCAAGGATTCCAAATTAAATGATTAATTCTGTGTACTAACCAGTCTCTTTGCACTCTTATGGGAATGTAAGAGCCATGTAAACCAAATAAATAACCAGCCAAGACTAAAGTACATGCAACTCTCTTGACTATCTTAAAATGTCATTTGCTAAACATACTATAAAAATGTCTCTCTGTATTTGCCAAGCAAAATATTTCCCACAGCCCAAGTTCACTGCAGTGCAGTCTCTATGGGCCTCTGAAGTGAAGCCTGCTGCAACACAGTCCCTCTGGACTTACACAGAGCCCAAACTTGGATTAAATTCATAGCATGGCAGTAAGCATCTTCTATTATAGGTATTATATATATATGGACATTATATGGACAGCAGAATCATGTACTCTCCATTCAGTAAGACACTATAATAAATAGAACACTAGAAATAAAACACTACAATAAAGAATCTGTAAAGCTCAGTGTTGTTTTGTCGCTTTCTGAAACCCCCACTCTATCTTGATTTGAGGTTTGAGTCTAGGTCAGCTTCTGAGTGTATTACGGAGGATATGATTCACATCTCTCACTAAACATATCTATGCAATGGCGATGATGAGCGCTATGACGATATACTGATATGATGGTATACTGTAGGAAGAAAGAAAAATATGAAATAGTCATATAGTTAAGGTTATGCTGCACTTATACTGTTTTAAGAAATGGCAGAGAACCAGCAGAACTTCCTTTAGTAGTAATGACTTGCAGCAAATGTTTCCTGTGGCTGCTGATCAGATGAACACTATGGTTAAGAGAAATTTAGACCGTGCTCCCTTGCAAATCTATTTGAGTTTATATATTTTTTTAAATTAATTATTTTTATTTATTTATTTCTTTGCATGAACAGCCCTATTTGGGTCATGCCATATCACATCAACTGGGCTGTTCTTGATTCAGTTGTGTGTTTTGGATCTTGTTGCATCATCTCAGTTCTGTTAAGCTCAATAGTAGCCGCTCCAAGCCATGATGCTCCCACCACCATGCTTCTCAGTTGGGATGAGATGTTATTGATGGTCTACAGTGCTTTTTTCTTCAAAACAGTGAATTGTGAATTTCAGCGTTTTTTCCCCAAGCATCTTCAGTAAGCACCTTATCCTGATCAGAACTGCAGTGGATCTGAAGCATATCTCAGAAATAGTTGGTGTAATGTGCAAATACAGCCTGGATGGGACCCTGAGTTCAAAATTTGTTAAGAAATTTTAGAGGATAGCATTACAATATTAAGGTAGCAGTCATGCCTACACCTACAGACCTCGTAACAAACTCCAATTCCCATGAGCACTTGCAACCCAACAAAATGGCCACCACACTACCTTGGTCTTGGTCCACGGATTACTAATCTATTAATTACTAGCCTCACCTGAACCTAATTTCTCTCTTTTTAACACACACTCACACTCAGACTTCATGAAGCAGTGATCAGTACTCTTTGTCTGTTCCTGACAAGCCTATGTTATTTTGTGCTATTTCTCTGGTTATTCTACTATACACTTCGAAGGTAGCTTTATGATTTTGCTCTGCTTGGTTTGTCCTGTTTGTACATTGATCTGTTTTTTTACTTTGACTCTGCTTGTGGTTTTTGTATTTAAATATTTTGTATTTAAGTAAAGAGACTGAACCGCACCTGCATTCTTGTCTGTCCCTTCTTGTGCTTGACAGTGTCAGTCCATCAAAACAAGAGTAAATGATCAACTGAATGGTTTAAAAAGAAGATTTTTGTCACTTTATAGTAACTTTTATTAATACATCATGAATAGATATGAACAAATCATTAGTTATTAGGTTTGGCAAAGAGCTATAAACATGTTTAAAATTTATTTCAGGAAATGAAAAAGAAATAGAGGTAATTCAGGAGCAAATAGGGGATCCTGGAGCTGAAAGGCAGAAATGACTACAGGAAATTCTAATGTACCAAAAATTATTTGCAAGATTGTAGGCTACATTATAAACAACAAACACATTCTGGGAATGTTCTGAACACCAAGAGCTGTCCTGTTAACAAGTAAATTGAAAGAAATATCCTAGTTGGACACGGCCTCTTCCCGGCAAAAATCCTCTGACTGATGTCCAGTGTGTGGACGGCGGTTAATAGTGCTGTGCATTTAAGCTTAATGTGGTCTCCAACTGCAAACAGACTGCACTCACTTTCCTCCTTTATGACATGGTACTGAATCACACTTCTCTAAACTTTTACTACATGAAACGTTTGTGAGTCAGATAAGGAAAGCAATGTTTCTTTGTTCACAGACGCGTGGACATGATTAAATCAGCATGCTTTTACTAATAAATGTCTTTCCGGTCTGCTCAGAATTCTGCACTGTCTTTTGTTAAAGGTGCAAGATTTTGCCTGTTTAATACAAGATAGATTTCATACTGAGCATTCTTCACCTATGAAATTCTCATTGTTTTAAACATGATAGAGTTATTTTACAATAGCGTTATTTAACTGACATATTAATATGGATTAACTCTACAAATCTCCCATCTACCAATTTTTGGTTCTTAGAATGTTCTGGAAATGTTTTTTGATTACTGGAACGGTCCTTGAAGGTTTGTTTGGTTGCCCTATGTTTTGCCAGGAAAGTTTGATTTATGTTTTTAGTTCCCAAAACATTTGGGGAACGTTCTGTTCTAACCCTAGCATGTTCTCTAAACATTGGGAGAAGGTTCTTGTAAAAACTATCCATAGGAGAACCATAAGCTTAGTACATTACATTATACATTAGTATAATGCTCTGTGTTTGCTGGGCTATAGTTTGATTATTCTATTATTTTTATTTGTAACTTTATGACAGTGTCTGAAAAATGTTAAGATACAACCTTCAAATTTTAAATAAACTTGCAAAAATCAATCATTTTGAGACAGAATACATATATTTGAATTTGAATTCTACCTCATTTGTAGGTTGTTTTGCATGATAGTGTCTGTCCAATGAATAACTTTTAAATATATATATAAATAAATGTAATGCTAGTGATGTGTAATTATAAAATTACTTATAAACCATTTTTACATGACTCAGAAGATTTTATATGATAAATCACCCTTATAATAAATTATCATTACAGATGAGGAACTATCATTTTCTGTCTACTTTCAGCGACAATACAATTCAATTCAATTCAATTTTATTTGTATAACGCATTTAACAACAGACATTGTCACAAAGCAGCTCCACATAAGTATATAAATTCTGAATATAAACTTATGAATCTATACATTTATTGATATATATCCCTAATGAGCAAGCCTGTGGTGATGGTGGCAAGGAAAAACTCCCTGAGATGACAAGAGAGAGAAACCTTGAGAGGAACCAGACACAAAAGGGATCCCATCCTCATTTGGGTGGCACTGAATAGTGCGATCACAATTAACACACTTCTGTGTTTTAGATTTAGATGATTTTAGATCTTTCATATACAAAGAAATATCTTTGTCCTTTTTCTAAACAAGAACATGTCCAGACAGATAACATTAATAGGGATCTCTGGCAGACAATGTGCAAATACTCAAGGAAGCATTTGTCCTACTATGTAAACCGAGACTGGGAAGGGTAAATTATATTTAATTGGTCATTTTCCTAAGTATGGACTCCACCCAGTCCCAGCCTCATTTAAAATTCACAAGTGAAAGTATTTTTGGTTTTTTATTAATCTCAAACCTCGGATGAATATATTACTGTATTTACTTGATTAGTCACTAGCATTGGAAGGGTTTAGCACTAGCCATTGACATTCCTGCGTTTTTCCCCTAATTTCCATAATCTCTTACCTACCATCTTTCCAGCAGGGAGGGCGAAGTTGAATGTGCATTCCTCAAAGACATGTGAAACCAGTCATTCTTATCTTTTTGAACTGCTGCCTATGCTGCGTCACAGGGAGCATAACACACTCGGAGGAAAGCACTACCACCCTCCTTTACATACATGAGTTTACAGACACCCACAATTGGTTAGATATCCTGTGACAGGGGAGACAGATTAATGTCATCCCTCCCACCCACAAAGCATGGCCAATTTTATTATCATTATAGGACGAATGCTTTTCTGTTGCACCACATGGAAGCAGTACCACATATGTGGTACTGTATGTATAAGATTAAAAGCATTGACTGAAACTTACATGTCCAGAATGATTGATACCCTTCATTAAACAATCAAAAAATAAGTATATATTAAATTAGTAGCACATGTGATCATGTGATTAGTTATATTTTGAGCTGAAATATACAGTGGTGCTTTATATGTGTACATACTTTTGAACTGCTCTCTTCGGTTCAGACCAGAGTTTCAGTAGAGATTATATACAAAGAATGAAATGATTGTGTTGTTGTTGTGGTTGTGGTGTGGCTGTTTTTAAACCATTTCAGTGTTGATTAGGATGTTGGGGCCATTACCTTGCTGAAAAATCCATCCTAACATCCTGGGAGAGGCAACCAGGTTTTGGGCTTATATAGCCCCATACTTAGCAGAACTCATGATACCGCCAATGTTCACAGAAATCCATGAACCACTAGCAGATTTTATAGGGATTAAGGAGGCATTTCCTTGTATGACCAAAAAGCTCGATTTTCATGACCAAAAAGCTTGATTTTGGTCTTATCTCACGATAACACATGATTACAACTGTAACTCTAATAATGCCTGTTGACGTTCAGGTGCTGCAGTATATGGGATTCATTTAAAAAGGTCTTCATTCTTACAATTCATTCAAATACCAATTTTTTTTACAGAGGTTGTGTCTAGTAGTCAGATTTAAAATTTGAAAACCTTTGTACACCTAAAACCATCTTCCTCACTGTACATGCAATGCATGTTTTCATGAATTGATTATTAACATATCAGCTATAGTAAGTAACGTGATGTATAGTTTGAAACATTTGGAATCATTTCAAAAGATTAAGTATATTTCTTGCTTGTGTTCAGACGTCTGAACAGTTTCACCCACCTTTCTGTTCTGGAAAGCAAAACAAAACCAAAAGCTCTCCGATTTCAAAAACTTCTGCACAAATACAGTTGCTAAAATTAATCCTTATGCTGATTTTATTCCTTGGGCCATCAGCGGTTTATTTGCCACACTTCACGTGAACCAATAAAGACTTTAAAATGGCATCAGGGATTTCCCCAGTTGTAGGGACTATGACAAGGGGAAATCGATGAGGGTGTATTAGAAACCATCCAGGAATTCAAACCCTTGTGCTAAAGTTTCACCAGACATGATTGTATATTGTACATCTGTAACATAATTGTTGCCATATTGTAGTTGTATGTTCTTTTATAGTCATGGTAATGACTAAGAAAAGCAAACTGAACACAGACATTCCAGACTCTGTTTCTCTTACTTAATCTGATGAGCATTCAAGGGTCTGACTAAGTCTTCCAGATGGACTTCTTTATTTTCCTCACAAACAAATTCCTTTGAGAGACAAAGCTGGCTAACACATTGCGAGATTGAGATCAGTTTGTTGTTATTTATATTGGTTTATATGAGATCAGGGTCGATTAAAATTGCTCACCTCAGTTAATTCAACCATGTGAGTAATGAATCAAATCACATCCAAATGTGAAAGGAATGAATTCTGAAAAGAGAATATGACAAAAACAAGCTGAAAACCATGTCTAGCACATACACTATGAACTATTCTGCTGAGTTAAGTGTCCATACCACGTAACCCTTCTCCTGCTTGCTGTTTTGTTCTAGGACTTAAAGATCCACTGTGAAGGAAGGACAACAAAGAAGAAGGAAGAAGAGGAATCAATGTTTCATGGTGCTGGCTAAGATTGAGAACCCAAATTTTGAAGAATGGAGGATCATACTTATTATTTAAAACAGAAAAAGCGAATGCAAGCACTTGAAAGTATGCTTCAGGCACCTGACAGCCACGGTACGTTGTAATACACTCCTGGGATGGGGGGTAAAAGAGGTCATTCAGTTGGGTGAATCCTATGTATTGGACTGTTAAAGTTTTCCACTGCAACTGAATAGAGGACTTTGGGACAAACACTGCCCATACAGAATGAACTGAGGTAAAACAGTATGTAAAATTCAGGGTATGCTAATCATACAATCCAGTAAATATTGATTTATAGAATATCAGTATATTTTAGAACATGGATAGCATACAGGAAGATTTGTTTGGATGTTATAATTTGCATCACAAAGTTTTCCTTTTCACCTAGTGTGTTCTTTAAAAAGTGGGCTAACATTGCTATTTTCTAGCTTTAAATATGTAAATGTAATCTCTTGGAATTACGATTCATAAAAGTACATTGCAGTGTTCCTGTGGAGCTGTGATTTCTCTGAAAAATAGGCAGCATTTGTTACCAATGGACTGACATGTCGTGTACAGTATATTCCTGGCCTGTGTCCAGTGTCACCTGGATAGGCTATGACTGTGATCCTGATCACGAAGATAGACGAGAGAATGAATATACATATAAATAAATAGTTAGCATTTACAGATACGAAATTACAGCTATGACCATGAGCAAGACTACACAGCCATGCTTGTGTCGGACAATGATTAACTCCAGATGTGCAGGTGGGGCTGGAAATAAAGAGGCCTATAAAAACTCCAACAGCACAAACACTCAGCAGAGTGGAATTTGTTTATTTCAATAAACACTGAACAGGTGAACGTTATCACAAATTAGTAACATCTTTAGTTCTTCCATCCTTTCTCTCCTTTATATCATATACAACTATACTTGATCCATGTCCATGTTAAACTGCAAATAGTTTTTAATATATATTTTTTTAAAGGTGATTTCTAGTAGTGAATCATTTAATAACTACTTTAAAATAATTTTCATGTCTCTGTATCCACTGCATCCATAGTACATGTGTGATTTCGAGGGACACCAATATCCACTCAGTTTACTGTGCTGAGAAAAACCCCCAGAAATCCTTATTTTTTTAAAATGGAAATTCACATATAATAGATATTTGAGGGCAGATGCTCAACTCAACTAAACGTTTCAGTTACAGATGTATATAATGCAAATTCAAAATAGCAGTACAAATCTTAATAAAAAAGAAGAACTAGCTATGCATTATGTGGCTCTGTGTGTTCAAAAGTATCATAAAACCTTAGTGAAAATGTAAACAACCATAATTCCTTTTTACCATGTAGCTCCAGCTCCAGTGAAAAAATACCCCGTAAAGAACAAATTCATTTTCACTAAGGTTTTATGGTACTTATGAACATGCAGCCACATGTGATGCAAAGCCACTCATTCTTATCTCTGAAATAGTAGATACGAGGACAATATGTGAAACTCGTCCCATCAGATGTAATGTAATGTAATGTGAAGACGGTGTTGGACTGCTGTTGACATGAGCGGTTCTGCTACAATGGCAGAGTACTCAGATCACCACGAACAGTCTTGCACTCAAAACTTGTCTCTATCACTAAAGTGTGTTAGTTGTAATTGCACTATACAGCGTGACCCAAATGAGGATGACTTTAGAACCTGGGGTTAACCCTAACCCTTTAGAACCCTTTAGAAACTGGTTCCTCTCAACGTTTCTTCCTTTTGTCATCTCAGGGAGTTTTTCCTTGCCGCCGTCGCCGTAGGCTTGCTCATTAGATATATATATATATATATATATATATAAATTTATAGATTCATAAATTTATGTTCAGAATCTATATACTTCTGTGGAGCTGCTTTGTGACAATGTCTGTTGTTAAAAGCGCTATATAAATAAATTTAATTTAAATTAAATTAAAATTAATGTAATGTGGCATCACAATGCACCGTGCCACCATGCCATGGAATACATCAACATGTTCTATAAAATAAGTATTTCACATACACCTTAATTGATTGTACTTCCATATATAAATGAGTAAATTGGTTTACGCTCCCTTTTCAGTAAAAGGAAACAGGTCCCAATTTTTTGGTGTTCAAAAACACCGGTGTAAACCTTTGTCATCCTACATTTAAAATAAAAGGCTTGCTTTGTGCAGTTATTAGCACTGGAATGCATTGTTTGTCTGGTGAGGTTCAGGTTTCACCACACAAGGATCTAGTTTAACTGGTATGAGGAAATGGTGTCTGTGTTTCAGCAGAGGAATGAATTAATAGGGCAACAACTTCATAAGAATTCTAATTATGTGTAATCAATTGGATTTACCCCACTCGCTGAGGGGTTTGAGCTCCTGACAAGCTTCAAGCCAGACAAAACATCATTACATTAGTGAAACTCTTTCGCCCTCACAGAGAGCATTACGTAGCAGCCTTACAACATGACAGAAAGAACATCAAATGATTTCCTTTCAGAATGAGACGATTTCCTGTGAAAACAGAGTCTGGAGTTCAGCAGCTCTCTTGAACATTGGAGGACATAGAAATAGTTTCTGATGAGTCAGTTCTGTCTGCTGTTTCAGAATTGTAAAAGAAATAAAGAAGCAGACTAAATTGTGGAGACCTGTCAAATTAATATAATACGCACCATAATAGGTAATGGTTTTGACGCAATAAACCCTTGATCACGGTTTCAACAAAATGAAAATAATCCTCTGTAGTTCGGTGGAGGACTTCAAAGAAAACACATTTATTAATCCACAAAGAGTTATACAGAACAACTACCACCACAGTTTAAGAAGAACATTGTGAATCTAAATAAAGGCAAAGCTGTGTTCAGCCATTCTTTATGTGATTAATCGATATTAATGAGGTTGGGATATAAAACAACATTTTCTGTTAAATGTTTCCCTTACAAATATGTAATTATAAATCAATGTGCCATTGAGAAAGACCAGAGAAAGAGCTGAGTGCTGCTAAACATCTTCACCAATGTTTCCAGCTAAATGTGGGTCAGGTTCTACTTGAAATTGGATCAAACTCTGAAGTCTTTGTAGTTTGCTGGAAAGAAGAGTTCAGCCAGGCTGTGTTAACTTCACAATACAGAGAAAGGATTTACTGACATAAGGCTAATGTCAGCTCTACATACACTCACTGTCCACTTTATTAGAAACACCTGTACCCCTAGACATTCACACGATTATCTAGTTAGCCAATCATGTGGCAGCAGCACGATACATGACATCATGCAGACACAGGGCTAGTGCGTCAGTTAACATTCACATACAACTTCGGGAAAAATGTGCCCTCAGTTGATTTGGCCTTGCTATGGTTGTTGGCACCTGACAGGCAGATTTGAATATTTTCCTGGGATTTTCACACACAGCGGTCTATAGGGTTTACATAGAATGGTGCAGAAAAACAAAAACAACAACAAAGAAGTATTTAGGTTTCAGTTCTGTAGGTGGAAATACCTTGTTCACGTGAGAGGTCAGAGAAGAATGGCCAGACTGGTTGGAGCTGATCGCCAAACCTGAAGTTGAAGAGTGGAGAACTGTTGCCTGGTCTGTTTCCTATCTTTAACTGTTGAGTTTAGGTGAGCCTGTGCCCACTGTAGCCTCAGATTCCTGTTCTTGGCTGACCGGAGTGGAACCTAATTAGGTCCTCTGCTGTTGTAGCCCATCCACCTCAAGGTTCAACATGATACGATTTTTTCAAATATGAGATGCTTTTCTGCTCAGCACAGTTGTAAAGAGTGGATATTTGAATTACTGTAGACTTCCTGTCAGCTCAAACAAGTTTGGCTATCCTCCTCTGATCTCTCATTAACAAGGCGTTGCCACGCACAGAACTGCTGCTCGCTAGATGTTTTTGTTTTCATGCAATTCTGTGAAAACTCTAGAGGCATTTCTTCAGGAAACTCACAGGAGATCAGAAGTTACTGAAGTATTCAAACCAGCCCTTCTGGTACCAACCACCATGCCATGGTCAAAGCGTACAGGTGTACAGGTATTCCTAATAAAGTGGGTTTTCCACATGATACACACCTATATTGTGAACAAAATAATCATCATCATCCCTCTATTCAGAAAGTGGCTACCTATTGTGGGCAGTGCTTTTGTTCCAGAAGATACAGTAAATGATATATCATTCAAAAGGAAGCATAAGGCCAGGTGGTTTCCAAGATATCTTATTGCAGATAAATTTGAAGTAGGTTCTGAATGTGTTCTTCTTGGATAATCTAATTATTTTTTTTAATAACAGTTTTAAAAACCGTTTAGGCCACTCTGTCAGTAATTTACAACTTTACATTAATAATTGCACTTTTCAGTTAAAATGTTGACTAGAATCCACATGTATTATTTTATTTTAATAAATTTAGTAGTTTTATAATCACAATGCTAGCCAACTTTCACGGCAATTGAGTTGAGCAACAGCTCACTAGATGGAAAACAAATTCTATGTTGAAATTTATTGCCCGAGTTCACTCCTGTGGAGCTTCAACTGTGATTTACTCTATTCAGCAAACTTGCCAACATGCCTCTCTCCCACTCCCCTTAAAGGTACCTCACCTTGTATCCACAAGATTGGACCCTGGAAAATGATTTACATTCCAGTGTTATATGTTCTAGTTGTTACTGTACTATCTGTACCTTCTTCTGAGCAGAAATGCAGAAATGTGACTTGCTTTGTGTATCTGCTGAGTGCTTCAAATGCGCAAGCCTACATAAGCTGTCGAAATCAGATGAAAGATGCCTAAAATCCAGACTGAAATCAGGTTTTGTTTTTAAAAGGGTTGTTTTTCTGAGCTGAAACCAGACCAGCAGGGTTTCCAAATGAGTGTGCAGACATGATTGAGAAAGAAAAGGAAAAGGGTGTCACCTAAAAGAGACCCTGGTCCATAAATCCTGGCATGAGGACTATAAAATTCCACACAGTTAACCAGAGACACATGTCCAATATTTTCCTGATATAATGATCTCAGGGGCTGAACAGATGCGCAATGGTTAGCACTGAGCCTCACAGCAAAAAGGAGGGTTAAAGCCTGCCGGCTGACTGGGGCCTTTCTATGCATGTTCTCCTCATGCTTGCATGGGTTTCATCTGGGTGCTCTGGTTTCCTTCCACAGTCCAAAGACGTGCAGATCAAGTTGTGTGGCTACTGGCTACACTAAATCACCCATAGGTTTGAATGTGACTGTGAATGGTTGTTCATCTCTGTGTTAGCCCTACGATAGACAGGCGACCCGCATTTTTCGTACCCCACCTCTTGCTCGAAGTCAGCTGGAATTGGAAAGCTCCTGCTTCCCTGTCACCCTGATACACAAGCAGTATAGATAATGGATGGATATTCTCCAATATTCACACTACCTGAAAATATCATCTTGGGGTTGGGATGTATGAGGAAAAAAAAAAACCCCACGTAGAAGTTTGCAGTTTGAAGAAAATAATCACCCTGAACTTTTGCAAAAACAGCATGTCCAAAGTGTTTTATCCCTCTTATACCACAGCGATTTACCTACAATTATTATTTTTTTATTATTAAAGAACTACATGTACATTAATTGTTGTGGAGGGTCTGTGAGACTAATTAGTTCCTGTGATCCTGTGCATTATAGCGGCTATAAATATTTGCTCTCTTACTGAACTCTGAAAAAACTGAACAGTGTTTTTTTTCTCTTGTAGTTAATAAAAGATATAAACCACAGTGAAGACAGACGAACTGGAAAGCACCAAGTCGTGAAAACTTTCCTGTGGCAGAAAACATACAAAGGACTGTCCGGTAATTGAGACTATATAAACATGTTTCTGTATATAATATTCTTGGCACTGTTACATGTCAACATTTCCCAGGTCCACAGAAAAAAGGAAGACCTTGGGATGATTAATACATGTAGTCCCTAATAATGTTCATTTGCTCTAAATGTCAGGTCTCAGCCTGGTCATATGAACCTTTTTCAAGTTTCAGGGAACTTTCGAGTGAGAGCTCTAAATCTTTAATAAGTGGCCATATTAGTCGTTCTGGGAGGGTAGAGCTTAACATAACAGTCTAGAATCAAAACAGCACCAGTACAGGAAATCCTCAATCATCTGATTAACTTGTTTACATATCTCAACATGTTACCACATCATGATTATCGCTTTGAATTTCAGGCTTATTTCAGAAGCATAAAAAAAAAATTAAAAACAAACATTACAGTAGTAAATGCATCTAGAACCAAAGACAGGCTTTCATTTACACAAACAAGTGCCTGAGCTCGATCCTACTGCTATACATATGAGCTCACAGGTCCAGTTCTGCAAGTAGAGATCCAACTAGTTCTAAATGTGCATAGCTTTTGGTGGCAAAACTACATTTCGCATCAGTAGATTAATACTAGACTGCGTTAATAATGATAATCCCTGGTTCAAAGTTGACACCTATGTACACAGGGACCTCTGATCCACTGTTAACTAAGCAGTAAAGAACTAGTTTAAGCTTGCATACGGGTTTTCCCCACACCTGATGCTTTTCTCTAACGACAAGGTAACTGAAACTGAAAGCGTAACTTCAACCAGCTGATTGTCTCAGACATGTATTATATCAGAACCACAAGACACAACACCCTTTCAAAGTGTTCATAATGTTTCCTCTAGCTATTCCTGCAGATCAATCCAATCTGGGAAAACCAGATCCATTTGAAATGTGCACTCATGTATGGGAAATCCCAAAACCTAAACCTGATAAAGTTATCTGAAACTGCTAGCTTGTTTGCCATAGGTAAAAAAAAAAAAACCTTTTTATTTTATAAAATTTTTTTTATATATAACACTTGTTTTTAATACATACACAGAGACGCCATGTTGAGTCAGATGATATACCTCAAAGAAGGAAGACAAACAGGAAGCTGGAGGGAGAAGAAAAAAGCTGAAGTCTATTCAAAAACCTTCACAATGTAGAGAGTTTATTACACTAAAGCTTATCTCTAGATTGAGGTGTCTACATGCAACATTAGAAACACATTATCTGACGTTACATAAGATGCTGGTGTTCCTGGAAAAGGACAAGAAAAATAAAACCAGGCAAATGACACTAGAGTAAGGTGGACAATGCAGCTCCAGCAGAATTACAGGAACACAGGCCCGGAAAGTCCCGGCTCCTGTGCAAAACATGGAAATTAATGGAAATGTGGCACTAAGGGCATGGAGCCAAAGAAACCAAAGGTGAGAAAGTGAGAGTGTGCAAATAAGGGTCTGAAAGGGGCTTTTAGTGACGCTGTCTTAATTTCCACAAAGGCCAGCTGCTGGACCATAAATAAAGGCATCTTTGAAAGCTTTCCACGCATGTAATTATTACAGGTGCTGGAATCCACCAAGAAACCCATCCTGCGTGTTTACCTGAGAACACGTAAAGCCCTCACACACCTCCAACCCAGCCCTGTCATTAGAGAACACAATGCTATCAGCTGATTAACAGGGAAATTGGTACTTTCCACATTTAAACATGTGAGACAGGTGCTCCTGGATTTCCCTCTCAAGTACGGCTATTCAACAAGCGTCCCTACGATGACTACAACATTATCAACCAGTCTGATGAAAAGAAAATCATTAAAAAGACAAACCCCAGCCAAGTCTTAACGAACAAATAAAACCACGGAAAAGGTTTTGGTGAGAATCCCGAAGTAACGTTTACTCTATTAAAATTAGAAATTGTACATTTAAAGACAACAAAGCATGATTGACTGAATGGGGCAAGTTTTTCTTCCTGGAGAAATAGGTCAATTTACAAGTGTATCATGACAATAAGAATCTTCTACAACTATTTGCGTAAGCATCGTGACATTATTTACACTAAGCGGTACAGTGCGAACGGACCTTCCAGACAAAAAACGGCATGAAATTGAAACACTTGAAAATTCTAGTCTTAACAAGTCACTATAAACTAAACCAAGAGCTCGTGCTCTTTAAATCTACAGCATCATATCCAGATTGACAAGGTAGGGTGAGCCAGTAAACACTCCTGCCTTGCCTTCCTTGCAGATCTTGATATAATAATGCAGGATGTTAAGTAAACAAAACCAAAACATCCCAAACGTGTCCTTTTGGGATTTAGCAATAGTAATCTCAGTTCAGGGTGGAATACTGTCCTGTAATGAAAAAAACAAAGTGTTGAGAAGAAATAGTTGTGAACAATAAGCTACTGAAGGGTTTTCTTTAGAAAATTCCCTTCAGGAAATGTCCTACAATGCCACCAGCCAAGCCAGATCATCTCTAACTCCTGCTCAGCAGAGTTCATGATAGTGTGAATGCTGGAGTGTTTGCTTATTGTGACTGGTCAGCGCAGGTCTCCATGGGGCTGGGCGCTGCACCCTCATCATTACTGCTGTCCACTTCCTGGTCCAGAGTGGCCTCGTCGTCTAGACGCTGGCTGGTGTAGTTGGTGATTTCCAGGAAGCCGCTTGGCTCCACCACAACATTTGACTGGCTCGAGTCAGGCATGATGGAGTACTGCGGGATCACCTACCGGAGAGAGAGCGAGAGCGAGAGCGAGAGAGCGAGAGCGAGAGAGAGAGAGAGAGAGAGAGAGAGAGAGAGAGAGAGAGAGAGAAAGGGTTTATTTGTAATACAATACAACAGTGGTCTCAATATGTGACCTACACCATGTAGAATATACAGGGGGAAATTCATATTAAATCATAATGTAATAGAAATAATGTTTAGGACTAAGACGAACAATACTGTTCGTGAGATCAATAGGAAATTTTATTTATTTGTTTGTTTAGTATGCATACATATGCCAATCCGTACTAAAATTCATGTCTTGTGTGTTTTTATTTTAAATAATGCATTCCATTATGAAATTCCAAGTCAAGTTTAATTGCTATACAAAAAAAGGCTACAAAGAAAAAGAGCAGCAGGAAGAAGGAAGGGAAACATGTCAGAAGAAAAGAAATGATTTAATTTGACTCTTAAAATGGGACAAGGAAACACAGTCACAACGGCCCTGGGAAGATGCAACTAAAAATATTAATATCTTCAAGGGCTTTTTTTTTTCTGTCTGCATTTGCATCGCCAGCAGGAATGCTGACGTGACGTAAGCGGGCTGACAGTTGGTACTGCGGCGTCACTAGCGCGTTGTTTGTTTTACGAATGTGCGTCTTCTCTTCCCGTGTTCTTGTGTAGCTGTTTAAACAGCAAACTAGCAACATCAGAATTTAAACTTGTCCACTTCCATGTGTCGCGTTTCGGTCGTATGTTTCTATAGAAACGGATCATTCCACTGCGCCGTACAATGGGGAGACCAGGAAGTGGTACACAGCTGAATGTAAATTCTTCATTTTACATTATAAAGAGGGAATTTGTGGAGGAAAATAATTGGCGATTGCTTGAAATATGTTTACCTAACACGTCAGTGTGGATTATTATTTTATAACAGGTTTTCTTACGCGAGAACTAAAAAGTTAGTTTACTTAAGATGCTTAGAATCGTATTGAATTTCCTCCGTTGCATATACAGTATGCTCAATAAAGCCTGGACTTCACTGTTGGTTAATTTGTACGTGTTTTTTTTTTTCTTTCTTTTTTTAGCACTTACGTCTGGACCAATTACCATGCACTTTCATCACTCGTGGTTCCTCTTGTGCTGGGAGAATACCTACCCTGAAGAAAGAGCTTAAAAAGTCCCTCAAAATGGCATTCTAAGAACTATGACTGTCCTCAGTTCCTGCAGTGCGAACACAAAATAACGTGATACTTCCTCCAACAGCTCTAAAAGCTATGAAAGAGTTCCTCCAATTCAAAAGTGCTTACTGATATCAGGTTCTACCAGTAGAGTGTGAGCAGGAGTACAGGGCTGTCGGAGAGATAAGACGGGGGGAGGTCATGTTCCGTTTGCTAAGTGAGAAGCAGGGGTTTGTCTGTAATCCTCTGTGAAACAGGTAACAAGTGTAGCTTCTGTTGTACAAGTGTAACGTGTGCTGAGGGTTTGGTATGATTTTTAAACACACTGTTTAGTCTGTTTTGGTAATTACAGCAATCTAGCATGAAACTGGGTTGAAGCTGAGCAGAGCTGAAAAAAAGTGTCTTCTGTGAGCAAAATATTAGGAGGCTTCGTATGAAAGTGTGTTGTCAAATATTATATAAACATTAATTACAGAGCTCATTTGAATACTCGATTCTGACTGGTCAGTTACTGCATTCCACGGTCTCCACTTCAGTATAACAGACCACTGGTATGGACCACGTCATTAGCAAAAGCAATAAAATCATTTTTAAATAAATATTTTGAGACAAATAATTGATTTCTTTTGTAAGTAGCAATGCATAAGCAGCAAGCTGGTCATTATTGCAAAATAAACCCCTCCAGGGTGATTCAAGATTATTCCACTTATCACCCCTTTGGGTTTTATTTCACAGTAATGACCGGCTTGCTGTACACAGTCCCTTACTTGTAGAAGGTTTACATCTCTACAAACTGAAAGGTCTCTATAAACTGAAACCTCTGAAGTTTCCATCTCACTGCAGCCCTGACTCCAACACTAGGTAATGTCAGGATTTTGAGAACAGAATCTGGCTGTTTGCAAACACTTTTACACAAAAGTAACATTTTTAGGCAACACTACCAACCTGCAAGTTCATTATCAAGATAACGCACTTCCTTTTCCTTATCGTCAAGCAGATTACCCCGCAACATGAATCATTTTATTTTGAGAAAAGGTCAACTGCTCTCATTCTAAAAAAATATCAGATACATGACTGTAAATGTTGTAGTTGACGTGTGAGATGGCTTCATCGGATGTTCATGTCACACATTACACACAAAAGGTCAGTGGATTTAATTTGTTCCTTTTTTTGTAAGTATGTTCAGAAAAACTGCACAACAATAAATAACATTTTTACAACCAGTCGGAAAATATTTTGCTTATTGTCCTTTTAAGGGTATTTCTCCATTTTTCTATTTTAGTTGAATTTGTAATCATTATGAGGTTTAGTGACACCACTGTGAACTCTCCAAAACATAATCAGTATTACACTGTTAAATACAGTTATTATTTAAACACAAAATAATGATTTTGTCCTGGTTTATTAAAGACAGTAAATAAAAGAGAATCATGCCTTTTGCCATTAACTATTGTTATGCAACAATTAATCAAAGGACAACCAAACACACACACACACACACACACACACACACAATCTGTTACAATAGTTAGTGCACCATTCTGAAAGATTACATCAGTTTATAATATTATATCACTTTTTGATGTAGTTTTAACAGGCGAGAGTATTTTGTCATGGTAAAAGCTTCGCTGTGTCTGTTACACTCCTAGCTAACTAGCTAGCAAACACCACTTAATAAAGAGCATGTACCCCAGACAACAGACCATTTCACCTTATTAAATAAATAAAGGCAATGCTATGTCGTTATAATCACCCTTCCTTTTGCATTGTAGCTTGTCATCAATACTTACATTTTCTTTTATTTATCCTTTTGTTAAAATTCCTTTGTTTATATATTAAACAGTTGTATTGAAAACAACGGTAGGCACTATAAGTGTAGCAGGACTACATAAGTTCTAAAAAAAACATTATAAATGAACAGTGACACAGAGAAGCAAATGGCTGCTCACCTGTATAACATTGAGTTCTTTGCTCTTCTGGATGCGTCCAAACGTGGCGTGTGTGAGCGAGTGTGTGTGTTTGGAGCTGCTGATGAGCGGAGACGTAGGGGCGGCTTTGCTGAAGGTGCTGCAGTCGCTGGATGAGTCCACCACCACAGCCTCGGTGCCTGGCTCGATCTCTGCCTCCATCATGGAGATCTTCAGGATGTCGGAGACGTTGGGCTTCTCCGAGCTGGACTCGGCCTGCAGCTTCACCGCAGCTTCGCCGCTGCTGCTGGATACGGGAGGAGCCCCGAATGTGATTTTAGTGACTGCTGCCCCTTGTGTTATGATTGGCTGTTGCACCTGTTAGAGAAATTGTAAGAATAGAGAGTGAGGAAATGTTCAGCCAAATCATCTCTGGGTATGTGTTTTATGTGTGCCTGGTCTGTGTGATATCTTTTTATTTCAGATTTTGCATGTGTGTTTGTGTGTGTGTGTGTGTGTGTGTGTGTGTGTGTGTGTGTGCGTGTTCCAACCTGGCTGCTGCTGCTGGCTGTTTTATCTGAGGCCACAGGATGGTGGGCCTGCAACGGTGGAGGCTGGGAGAGCTGCGTGTGTGTGTTGGGTCGGTTGTGTGAGCTCGGTGCCTGCTGTAGTCGGGGCAGCTGTGGAGTGTGGACAAGTTTAATGGGGGAAGTATGTTGGACTCCAGATCCAGAAGGAGCAGAAAGAGAGGGAGCAGGAGAGACAGAGGGTTTATCCGCCCGTGAGGTTGCTGCTGGAGCTGGAGGCCTTGCGCTGGGGCTGATCTTGGAGGCCTCAGTCTGACTGAGAGTTGACTTGGTGGACGTGGAGATGGAGAGCACCACTGGCTTGCTCAGGATGTGTGTGGGGGTGCGGTGTTGCTGCAGAGGAGGGGGAGTGGGAGGAGGTGGGGCCGAGGGATTTACTGATCTGTAGAACAGTCCAGTTTGAGGGTCCAATGTGTCACCTTCCAGTTCTCCCTCCTCCACTACAGCCTGCTCCTCCAGGGGCTTGCCAGCACCTGCCTGCAACACACACACACATACATGCAAACCATAGTCTCTCTCTCAATAACAAAACAATCACAGTCTCCTAGGCTGCGTTTCCATGGCAGCGCAAATGTGTGCCATGTTGCTTTAAAACTGACCGTAGTCACATCTGCTTGCATCCCCACACTGGTTGCAACAATAACGATGCAGGCAGGTATGCATGGAATATTTAAACGCAGGGGAAAATAAGAGATTTTAATGTGGGTCAGGTTTTGCACAAATCTCTGCCTTCATCAACATAGCTGACATAAAATTTCAGTACGGTAGCATGCAATATAAAATTAAACCATGTTCTCTTCACACATTCCTGAAGTAAAGGCCACACAGTGTTCAACTGAGTAAAATGCCCACAACAGATAGTGGATGAAATTAAACGAAGTTTTATATAAATATATATGTATATATATTATGGCAGGGGTGCACACACTTTTTTGGCTTGCGAGCTACTTTTAAAATGACAAAGAACCAACAATAAAAATGCTGAACATATATTTATTTATATATATATATATACCGAGTGTACTTTATATTTAAAATATATATTGTATACCTTGCAAAACAGCATGTACATGCATGACACAATACAATTCTGTACATTTTGGGCCATTACCTTACTCCGATACTTTTTATGAACAGTCTGAAAGTGTCGCTCCACATTTCCTTTCTTCAGAATAGCGATGGCAGATTGGCATATCAGACAAACACACTTTGAATAGGACACTGTGGGAAAAAAAATCCTCCTCCCATTCCGAATGGAAGTGGTACGTTTTTGGATTCTTACTTGGTCCAGCTCCCCCACTCATTTTTAGACCCTTTCTTTAGTAGAAATAAATTGGAAGCCGCTAACTAGGTGATTTGCTCGCTGGGGTTTTGCAGTAGTTCGCGCAGATGACATAACATGCGTGTTACAAAAGACGAGATCTCAGACTGGCTGTACTGTATGTCAATCAAGTGCCAAATGCCACAGTGGGGATGGATGATAGGCTAACAGCCAAATTTTTTAATGACATGTGATCTCCTGTGCGCAGTAGAGTTTATTTGGAAAGGCAGGGCTCGGTGATCAACTCGCGTTGCCTTTGTGATCGACCAGTAGATTGCGATCGACGTGTTGGGCACCCCTGTATTATGGCGTGCCGGTGCGCCATGTTGTTGCAGGCCAATATCATTCTGTACTGACACGAGAACGTGTCGCTATAAAACCTTTGTACATGTACAAAAAACCCCCACAAATAATGGCTTATTATTTTCATGCTGTTTTATGAATTCAGAGAATGGGAGGAAATTACCCCAAAACTGCTAGTAATAGCCTACATTCATTTGTTTATTTTCTTATGCTTTTTCTTATGTCAACACTAGACTTCCCCACGACTTGAAACTGATCTCTAATATTAACCAACATATTTTGTAAAAATGTTCATAAACGACTGCATGACTGTCATTCGTTGAAAGTGGGAAAGACGCGAAAGCAGCGTTTACTGCATCCGGCTTTCCGTGAAACAGTGAATAGACTGCTTCAGCTGTAGAGCGGGATGGTACAGAGCCCTGCTCAGGACACGGGAAGGGAAATACTAAAATGTGGCCACGA
The DNA here is from genome assembly GCA_030068235.1 of Notoglanidium macrostoma. Classification (NCBI taxonomy): domain Eukaryota; kingdom Metazoa; phylum Chordata; class Actinopteri; order Siluriformes; family Auchenoglanididae; genus Notoglanidium; species Notoglanidium macrostoma. The sequence continues at coordinate 8,831,298 of JAQQZR010000009.1, read as the reverse complement.
TGGAACTATGGAACACGTGGCCATGATTAAAGTTAAATGAGGGAACGTATATCGTGAGCACGAATTAATAAAACGTGGTCGTGATATTTTTTCCTTTTCCTCTCCTGAGCAGCTCCGTAGTGTTCATTGTGGTTAGCAGTACTATTTTTAGCCCACAGGCCTACATGCATTTGCCAGAGTGTTAATTATGTCTTTGTATTGCTTAGTATAGCTACTAATAGATTTCGTGCTGGCTCACTCAGACACGCTCTTGCATCAGTACAGAATAATATTACCCTAAACCACAACATGGCCCCATGCCTCGATAACGTCAGGTTTCATTCAGCATTCTCAAGTTTCATTCTATATATTCAGTGTTTTCAGACTTATATATATAAATATATATATATTATACATATAGTATATAGTATGTATGTGTGCACACACACACAATCTTCTAGTTTCTGTTTTTAGATAAGCTTAGCACAGTCTTATTAGGGTAAATAGTGTCATCTGGAGAATGTGTGCATGTTTGTGAAAGAAACAATCCGTGAATGTCTCAAAATCCTAACATAATCACATAATCTAATACACACAGACATAGTCATAGATACTTTCTCTCTCTCACTCACTCTCTTAGTCACACACAGCAGTACCTGAACAGTGACTGAGCTGGTGCTGGTGGATGGTGCAGTGCTGGAGCTTTTTACTGTAGACGAGAGAGCTGATGCCTGAGTGCAGGATGTAGACACTTCACCTCCTGCTGCAACCTTACCCAGTTTACCTGAACATATAAAAATATTTTTTTCTCACTCAGGACATTGAAATGCAACGAAATCCCACTGCATTAAGAAATACAGATTTCAGAATTGGTAACTTCTTCTAAATTAGCTAATATGTTGATGGGTTACGGAACCAATAACTTCACAACCTGAATCACTGTAGAAACTCTAGGAGCTGTGTGTATTTTTAAGAGGCCTCTGCTGCCTGTGAATTTCAATGAAAAAAAAAAAAAAAAAACCTAAAATGTCGAAACTAGCTAGATCTACATGACAATACCTCACCTTTAAAATTAGACCTACAAATTATTTACAGGGCTCCCTTTAGTAAAGGTGCCATGTTTCTCTAAACATCAGGAGTAAACAGTACTGATACCAGTGGCCTCTGCTGGGGTCTCGGGCTCGCCTGCAGCCTGGCCTGAGGGTTCAGGAGACTGCCTCCTTTCTGTGGGCATCTGTATTGGCACGGCCATCTGACTCAGATCGATGGTGTGTTGCCGCGGCTTGGCCTCTGCCTTTTCCTTCGCTGAGATCCAAAGAGTAACACAGCCACATGTTATCATCAAGCACCAGAAAACTGAGCAACAATTAACTAGAGGAGTAATAGGTGAAACAGCTTTCAAGAACACATACATACACACACACCTGTGTTCTGCTGCAGCTCCAACAGGGCTTTAATGGTAGACGTAGCAGACTGAGCCTCTCCACTCATGTCTTGGTAAATGATGGTGGGACTCGCTTCCACTGAGACTTCTTGTTCTGTCCACTCCTGGCCTCTGGAACTGATGACATGCACGACCGACTGGGTGTCTGGAGAACGGTGGAAAATCAAGCTTAATAATTAAACATTTCTACGCAAACAACTGAACAAAAACCTTTTTTCTCTGTTCTAACACGGATCATCTCATTAGAGCTATTTGTTATTTTAAATAATAGTTTTTTCACACATACAAACTGTCATTCTTGATAAACTGATGTTCCGTTCAGTATGAAAAAATGATGTTGTTGACGTTAGCCATGTCCTATTTCCCCAGGGACTAAATATGAGGTTAAACACATGCAAACTCTCTATTACCATCCATTTCCATTGGAATAAACAAAGAACATGAAAGTGACTGATGGTTGCTTACTTGCACAAAACAGGCAATGGATATTAAGAAAATGCACAAGCAGGTAAAAAGCAAAATCATTAAGCACAACTGAGGCTCAGAAGAAAAGCTTTCATGTTGGAAATTTGCCTGGAACTGGACTTAGTAGCACACTGTGCCCCAAAATAGTGAAAGAGGGAGCACGCAAATACCCCAGTTTTTGAATAGCACAATTTAGTTGATTTAAAATTCCCTTATAAAAACTTTTTCAAAACAATAAGCTATTTAGAACCACTTCCTGAGATCATCTCACAAGATCATGCATTGTCTGAATGTCATGAAGCATCATTAGAACCACTATTCGCATTGTGTTGTGGTCAGATTGGCCTTTCTGCACATGCACAACATCAGCAGGTTTGGTGACAAAAGGGGACTGTATACAAGGAAAAGCATGCGATACACAGTGATAAACCTGGTGGTGGATACATGCTTCGGGGCTTGTGACTTGAGCTTGGTGAATCAGGGGCTCTTGTAAAGATTGACGTTGTCATGAATTTAGCCAAGTACCAGGAAATTTCTTGGCCATATACAAAGCTTTCAACAAGATCATATTTACAACATCCCTTTATGTTTCAGCTGAAATATTAATTCTTGAATGCATTATTCTTTTTTACATATACATAAAGTAATACACAGCAGCACTTTACGTCTATTACTATAGTTCTCTAATGCGGTATTAGAATAACACCACGGTTCCCACACCTTCTTAAACATCAAATTCAGGGACTTTTCAAGGACTTTCCAGGCCCAATTCCCTCAAACTCAAGGACCCAAGATGGCATCGTTTGAGAGATGGATCATGGTTAATTCCCTAAAATTCAAGCACTCTCTTGAGGCAGGTGACATGTGAAACAAGGGCCCACAGAGGTTGGGAGACACATGCAGACAGCAGAATGTAACCTTTTTACTAAAGTTACATTTTACTAAAGTTAATAAAGTTAAGTAAAAAAAAAAAAAAAAAAAAAAATCAGTCAAAAGAACCTCAATTTCAATTCTGGCACAAAATATATAAATTCAAGCTCTTTCAATGACCCATGTCTATTTATGTCGACTTTCAAGTCCTTGATTTTTTCTCTCAAATTCACAAACTTTCAAGGATTTCAAGGACCTGTGGGAACAGTGTAAAACACGCTGTTGTTTAAACGGAGAGAAATGGCCTCAGATCACTTTAAACATTGTTTTAAACTTCTAAATAAAGGAAAATGCCTTCCATGTTTAAAAATGTATTCTGGAATTTTGCAACAACGGAGTAAAATTTAACTGAAGACATGTGGCATGTTTCTCACCATGAGTATTGTCTGACGATGTCGGACTGCTCTCCATGTAGGATGGAGCGTCATCCTTGATCGCCCCCTCCTGGCTGGAGCCTGGTATTACACTTGCCTCAGGACAGCGGGTCACCTGCTGCAGCGTCTCACTCACCAGCTGCCTTGCCTGCTCACTCACTACGGTCGCCTGGAACGCCATTGGCTTCGGCTTTATCAGGACCTGCAAGGCATTCTGGATGAAATACCGTTTCTGCACAATAAATTAGGCGTTTTCTAAAATGATTCTGTAGCAGACCTGAGTCTTGCCCTGCTGGCCGTAGACGATCTTGGTAGGTATGAGCTTGGTGGTGGTAGACGGCTGCACAGCCGAGCCCAGATTCTTCGGCTGCGTTACGATCATCTTAGTGATGGGCCGAGATGCCGTAATGATGGCAGGCTTTGCTCCCGGCACAGCCTGCAGAGCTTTCTCTCCCTGAGGAACACATACACACTTTGGATTGGCTTTAATTCATAACGAATGGTTTCTAGGAAGAATTAAAGCTTAAAGATTATTAAATTATTATTATGATCCCACCCCAGCGTTTAACAGTGTGGTGACAACATTCTTTCCAGGTAAGCCCTGGATGGTGGTTCCTTTCCCAGTGGTCTTCTGCACCACGATGACATTGGGTTTGGAGGTCATGGGAATGGTGGTGATCTTTGTAGTGGTGCCTGTCATTTAGGAGTGCAGACATGAAATCCTACTAAGCACTACAGAAAGCGAGTGTTTCAATGAATCAGATTCTCTCTTTTTTCCTGAGTTTCCTCACTCTGTCTACGAGTATTCATATATTCCTCAATAAGCTCATTACAAACTTCTAATCATTACAACACACCATGTAAGGATTCATGTTTTCATGCCATGACTAGAGGAACACCTGAGTAGCTATGAACTTTTTCAACTATACACTCAGTGCGCCAACACGTGAAAGAACTGAGGTTTATTACCGGACACCATGTTGGTGCTGATGATCTTCCCACCCAGCGTAGCAAGAGACTTGGGCACCACTGTTATAATGCTGCCGCTGGTGGTTTTGACATACGTGGTGCCAGCAGGTGACGTGGCCATTCGAGCTCCGATGGATGGAGTTACCGAGGGCCGGGTATACGTAGCCTGGGTCCCTGCACACACACAGGACACACACTAGGTATGTATACATCCACGTTATAAGGCTTTCCAAAAAGCCTTTTGTTCACTTTAGCTAATGTTAGGCTTAATCTGAATTTTTTTCCCACTTGTTGTGCAGTAAGGCGTGTTTAAAGCTTCTTGTGTTTATAAAAACAGAATAAATTTGACTACTACTTATTCTCTGAGGAATCTCTGCATAAGCCACATACACAGACATACACAGACATACACAGAGAGACACAGAGAGACACAGAGAGACACAGAGAGACACAGAGAGACACAGAGAGACACACACACACACACTGTATTACACTGTTTAACAGTTTGTTGGTTTTAATGAGTTTAACCAGGATAAGAGCACTAATCAGATTCGGGGTTTGTGCTCAAGCCTGATGTACCTGTAGGGGTGGAGACCAGTTTTGTGGTCATGATGGCTCCATTGCTGCTCACCACCATGATAGGACCAGAGCTGCTACTTGGCATGGCTGCACTCGAAGGCTTCGGTAAAATCTTACTAGGCTGCATCTGCTGGGTGATGATCTTTACACCTACACACATATGGTTCAAACAAAAGATGCATCTTTCTGGATCTAGCTGTTTATATGAGAGAAAATAATTAAAATGCCTAAAAACTACTCCACTCTTATGCTTCTTATACAAAGATGCTCATGGAAGACAAAATCCATAAAGATTTTGAGAAATAAAGTTCTGAAATAACATTGACATTCAACTGAAAAACAATTCTTACGATACACAAATATATCTTTTGAACACCCTTTTTGTTTTTGACCTCATCACACATAGAACCTAATCTGACTGCTCATATACATGGTTTCTACTAGGTTTTATTTAGTCAGTCATATAAACTAAATATTACTGTTGATATGTTCTTGATCAGTATGTAGCACCTTGCACATCTACTAAGAAATAAAAAATGACAAATCTGATAACAACACTGTATTTCCACCATGTCTCTGCCATTCGGCTCACCGAGCGATGTGTTACTCTGAGCTGTCTCGAATCATCATACCATAGTTTAACAAAAACAAAATATATTAGGAAAGATACATTTATTCGCAGTTGTGAGAAACTTATATGGCAAATTATTTTAAACAGACTTTCTTTCAAGTTCTATTGTTTAAATCTTATTTGTGAAAAATGTCTCAGACTTTCTAGCGGACTGAGATTGTGGAATCCAGATGAAGAGAGAGTTTGGGTTCTGACCTGACTCTTGTTTGATCTGTATGGTGGGTTTGGATGCCGACATTGCACTGGTGGACTGAGATGAGGAAGAGAGAGGAGACGCAGACAGGCCTTTGGGTGAAACGGATTGCTGTGGCTGCTGCTGTTGCTGCTTGGGGAACTGGAGGATCTGAGAGGGAGAACCCACCACTGCTTTGGGGGAGGGCATTCTCGCTGTGGCCACCTTCACTGCTGCTGTAGAGCCAGCTGAAACAAAGGTACAGAGAGAGAGGGAGAGGGAGGGAGAGGCAGAGGCAGAGAGGGGGGGGGGGGGAGGCCGAGGCAGCGGG
>JAQQZR010000009.1:8795757-8810237 GCA_030068235.1 Notoglanidium macrostoma | reverse complement strand
TCTTTTAAGTAATAAAAATAAAGAAAAAAACATTGAATTAGAAGGTGTGTCCAAACTTTTGACTGGTAGTGTACATCGCAAATAATTTTAGGTCTCTGCATTTAGTTCTATTGCAAATGATTTTTTTTTTATAAAAATTGGCAGTTGGTTGTGTTTCTGTGGCACAGGATTCATTCACTTGGTAATGTTTTTGAGACTGCCTTTGTTCTTTAATGCTCCAAAGCATAAATAAAAATCATTTACATGACAGATGCAGCACGAAGCCAGCTGATCTAATTCAGGTTTTCTTCATATTACTTGTTGCTTTCATTGGCAGAATTTATGACTATTTTACTGGCAATGTTTATGTTTTTTCAGTATTTTACCCAATTTCTAATTTCAGTTTCATATATTAAGGCCAGACTTACTGCACTGAACTTGGCTTTTAATTTCATGTAAATTCTGGAATGAAAATCAAAATTTGATTCCATGTTTATGTACTAAAGTTAAATAATTAGGTGCCTTCTGCCTATTTTTAATACAAAAATTATCTGTAAAAGTTGATAATGGATGTGTGTTGAACTGTTGTGAAGGTAAAGCAGGGAAGGAAAAAAAAAAAAACAAAAAAAAAAAAAAAAAAAAAACAAAAAAAAAAAAAAACCTCCAGCTGCCACAGATCATAAGAATGGGAAAAAAAAAAATCACATATTCATTTCTGTGATTTTAATTACTAATTTGCTAACTATAATGGGCAAAAATCGGTAATGAGCATCAGGTTATTATAAACATGCATTAGCACTGTCAAGATCATTAATTATTTATTGGAAATGTACGATCTCCCTTTTGTCCTGCGTGACTGCCTGCATGAACACGTCTAACCTTGAATATCTGTCAACATCTCTAAAATACAGTAATCCATGTTATCGCTATTATTATTATGAATAATTGAAAAAACACCTTGGGACAGTTTGATGAGCCGGTTGTTCATTCCTCCATCTCCATCCACAATGTAAATCTCTCCGGTGGGGTCATGAACAAAAATCTCAGCAGGCTGGTCGAACTGTAGCGGCGCGAGACCAGAGCCGGCTTTCCCTGCCGTTCCCAGCACCTGCAGCAGCTTCCCCGAGGGAGAATACTGCTTTATAGTGTGTCCATAGGGCCCTGCTGACATACAGGAAAACTATTTCATACAAACTTTGCATACATTTCATACAGACGAGCTGAAAAGCTTTCATTTCAATCTAATTTCTGAAACTTTGAGAAAAGAAAACGTGACTCACTACAAGTTTAGATAAACAATGGCTAACAGGTTTTTTATTTATTTATTTATTTATTTTTTTTTTAGAAAAAGGCATAACAAGATGCTGGCAAAATTAATGTGAAAAATCTATTACCATCTCCCTTTAATTGCATCTCCTTTTACTATCAACATTTTTACCTCAACTAAGCATACATATAATACTTGCAATGTTTAAGCAGTGTGATAATCAGCACACACATACGTATTGTTTCAGTTTGGGGGGGTTACAGTTAGATCATAGACAGAACCCTACATTAGACCAAACTTAGGGACTATGATCATGGCAGGAGATAAACAGAAGAAGGATTGAATTGATATAGTGCGTCATACTCCAGGGTATGAAATTCCTTGCTACAGAGATCCAAATAAGTAACCAACATGACTGAACGGCGACAACAGTTACCTTTTAATGCTAATTAGTAATTAGATCACAGCTACAGTTCAGAGACTAACACAGACAGAGAAACCGCCACTCCCACGGATATTATTTTTGTTTGTGATATTTCTTAACAAACTTAGTTGGTTCTACTCCCAAATATAAACTAATCAATCATTTCAACTACAGCGACAATGGCCAGGATGAAGCATTCACTGAAGATCAGAGAATGAATGAATGAATGTAGTTGAGACGTCACATAGAACCCTGTGAGCAACCTGTACATTCCCATGTTAATCAATGTAGCAAGCTTCATGTCTGACTGCCTCCGTTTCAGAAAATCCTGATCCACAGCTCTACTCGGACTCAATCTGAGGACCTGCAACAGAAGCCATGACGTTTCATTATAGCAGAGCTGCTGAATGATCACCGAACAATTTGTTTTGGCCACCAGATTATTAAACACGATTTATTATGGTTTTATTTTGGTGTTGTCTGTCCGTCTGTCCATTCCTTCCTCTTTAAAATATAGTTTAAGGCTATTTAAGGCTAGACTGGTCAGCAGTGGAAGCATCCCAGTTAATGCTACGTTCAATGATTTGTATTTGTTTCCATCATTGAACACTGCTACATATCATAACCAGCTACAGTGCGTTTTGGAGCTACTGGGTGCAGTTGATGACCACCGCTGTAGGGTTTATTACTACAGTGACCTCAGTCCTAAGTAAGACCTTGTTTAATAAGACAAAATGAGTGTGCTGTTCTAAACTACATAACGGTCGCTAAACATGCTTTAGCTTCCTTCTAGGAAATTTAGTCTTGTGGTAATTTGTACCACTGTCCACTTATTCACCCTCAGTTTCCTTGGAATGGATTCTGAATATGCAAACCATCATGGACAACAGCTCTGCATTTTGCCCGGTTTTAAATTCCAGCTCAGAACTTAAATGATTGAGACTTTTAATCTCTGCTTGAACTCACCCTTCCCCACATCAGTTATCCAAACAGAGGCGGCACTCGGAGTGCTGGACAGGAAAATGCCATGCGGCATCTCCAGCGTGCTGGTGTTCCAGGCGTGCAGGAAGTCTCCATCCGTCGTGAACGCCAGCACTTTGGGGATATTCTCACCTCTCTGCGTAAAAACAGTGTATATACACCTCATTTCTGTGGCATATCGTCAATTCTGTGGATGTGAGCATGCTTTACCCTCACCTGCACAACATACACCACGCCGGCCAGATGGTCGACAGCCACGCCGAAAACTTCTCCAGTGAAATGCTCTGAATATTTGGGCCAGGAGACATCCAGCTTGTAGAGGGTTCTCCCCACAAAACTGACATTCCTTTTACGTCCTGATGCTACATACTTCTCAAAAATGATCATGGAGAAAAAAAAGATCAAACACAGAGCCTAGAGGAAAGATAGCGAGCTAGTAATGGTGCACAAAAGGGGTTTTGTTTTTTTTCCCCAGTGAGTCAAATAATTTAATTTATCTATTAAAAGAATTTTAATTGATTACTCACTGGTTAGTTCTGGTATAATTTATAAAAAAAATATTATATGGGCAAACATTTCCCCATTACTCTTATTTTATTTCTTATAAATTATGACAATATTTGTAACAAAATGGTCAATGCTTTAACATAAGGACAATAAAAATAAGTCACCCATTCACCTGTCCATCGCCACATGCAATTGAACAGTCACATATCTCTGTGATTTGAAGGTCGTCTCGGTTTCATTTTGCTCTTTTGTCTTTGAAAGATTGTTCCCGTTATGTTCCACTGACCGTTACTCATATCGTCAAACACAGCTGTCTGTCTCTCTTCTGCTTTGTGCTGTTATACAATTTCCCTGTTCCTGAAATTTCTAGCCATAAGCCACCATGTGAAGAGAGAATGAGCAACTTTAAACCATTTCATTTCATGGATTATAACATAACAGATTTTTGGATATTTGCAAACTGTTGTAGTCTTCTCTGATTACACACATGTACAGTATGTACATCCTTTCATACTATAATAAACACCCTTCAAATTAAAAGAAAGATTTTATTCCTCTTGTTTTGCAATTTGCTGTTGTATTCACAATTCTGCTCCACTAAGATCTATCTCAGCCCAATTAACGGATACAACATCCAGCATGGTAGAAAAATGTTGAAAAATTGTTTTCATCATCTACCAGCTGACAAAACAGAGCAAGGGCAATTACAAAATCACTAACATTAGTAATAAGGTGCTGGGGTAGTATGGTGGCAGTACAGTGCCACATTGAGTAGCAATGCCGTCACAGCTCCAGGATCCAAGGTTTGATCCTACACTCAGGTTACTATGTGCTAGATTCCTCAGGGTTCTCCGCTTTCCTTCCACTGTCCAAAAGCGTGTAGTAATGCAGACTGACTACGCTAAAGCTCTCTGGGTTTGAAGGAGTGTGTGAACGTGTGTACATGGTGCCCTACAATGGACGGGCGTTCCATCCGGGGTGGACCCCAATACAGGCACTGGAGGTTCTGGCAGTTTGTGCTACCTTGTCGAAAAACGCTATCATAGCATGAATCAATCAACGCAAGATGATAAACTCGATCTTAGCCGTAGCCCTACACCTAACTATAAGACTTAAAGCTTAATGTTAACCCTAAATCCCACTGACTGCAGCGTTAAGCCTAACACCTAACCTGTGAGCACAAATCGACGGAACACCAGATCCACTGTGACCCTGACCAGGATGAAGCAGTTACTGAAGGTGAATGAATGAATGAATGAATGAATGAGGAAACTGGAAAATAACAGCTGAGTCAGTGTTTCGGCAGCTGGTAAACTGGGCACTGCATGTTGCATTTTTCAGCAGAAACAGCTAATGTTTTCATTTGTTCAGTCGTTAAATGTTGTTAACGACACTCAAACGACTGACTATTTTTTTTTAAGAAATTTTAGGCCAGCTGTTAGGTTAGAAGTGAATCAGTAAACAATGAATCTTTTCGAAAGTAATGATTCGGTACTTTAAAGATTCGTCCAAAATGATTCGGTTATTCAGGAACATCACTACTGGCACGAGAAGCTGTTCGTCCAGACCGCGCGCGTTATACACGGACTGCGCTGTGACCGCTACAGCAAGCATTGTTAGGTTTCCCTTTAGATATCGGAAAATTGTTTTATTAACTGGTTTCCAATTAACCAGCTAGCTAGGTGCTTGCTCTGCACCAAACAGCTGTAACCAAGCTATGGCTGTATACATGTCAAATATAAGATTAAAAAAACAAACTTACGTGGGAGTTTAAGGCGCTATACATCACAAACATTACGAGGAAGATAATAGCCATTGCTGAACTAATGAAACACAACTGACTTTTCTTTTTCATGTAGAAAACGTACGCCGTGTTAGCACACTAAACCAACTAGCTGAGCTCGAATCCGCTTCCTGCCATGGTCACGTGACACGCGTCTTAACCACGAGCTCTCTGAAGCTACGAATGATTCATATTAAATGATTCATGATTCAACACAAATCTCACACCAGAAATGTAATAAAAATGAAAACGAAATATCTTTAATACATTTTCCACATCACGCGGACAAATCGGGTTAAGCAAGGCCAAAACACTTTTATTTGTTCTTGTCTTCTGTTGGGTTGTAAACACCTGTTAACATGTAAAATATATATAAACAGCCCAAATTTCCAAAATAAGATAAACAAAAGGCCACAAGGTTTTATTCAAAATATCAGCGTGAAACGAAGAAATACCATGATAATTTAAAAGATAAAGATCTCTTCCTCCACAAATGTGGTTAAGCTAGAAGAAAAAAAAGTTACTGAACTAATATATTGTATTTAAAAATTATATGGGCCATCCATAATCATTTTCTCTCTGGCTCTCATAAAACACTAAAGCTCAAATTGGACAGTGAAAGCAGAAACAGTGGAGCTAGTGTATAGATGTAGTGTTGGCAGAAGTTCATAAAGCACTCATGGGTTGGCAGATGCTTCTGCCCCATGTTAAAAACATACATATATGTATACAGACAGTATAAAATTGTTCAGAACGTTACATTTCGGCACACAGAATGGACAATGAAGAATAGATAATAGAAACATGTTAGTTAATGAAACAGAGCAAGTCATGCATTCATAGCAGAAAAATACCGCTTTCCTCCTGGCCGGGACCAAAACATGAAACAACAGGAAGTCCTACCATTAAAATAACTGCAGTCATACATTAATGAAGTTCACCATGACGCTTTGGGCATTTCACTATTTGGTAACTAGTTGCATAAGGCATAAAACTAGCATTAGTATTCTATATTGCAAGTCTTTCCATTTGTTTAGTACAAAAAAAAAATACTTAGGTACGGCGGGAAACTTTTTGCACACACAAACATTAAAATCAGTAGATGACTGCTTAAAATGGGGAATACGGTTTACATGGTACATCTGATCAAATACTTAATATTCATTGCATACATAATTCCTTTGCAGGAACAGTACAGGAACACTTTGCCCCAAAGGTTAAGAAACATACATCGCAAGGCTTAAAACTGACAATTTAAAGAAAGACTTCACAAGCACAGTTAGTAATGGTGAAATATGGCCCCCAGGAAGGACAGTGATGATGAACGATGAAATGAAGGGACTAGTGGTTAGATGGTACAATTTAGTTGTTACAGTACATTCACTGTGTCACATGCTCCTCATCATCACAAACACACTGATTTATGGCTATTAAGAGGCATTTAAATAATTCCATATCTATCTCCATAAATCCCTTACACAGAGCAGCCAGCCAGCCAGACAGACAGACACAATCATCCACTGATTGTGTATCACAAGGAACAGTACAAGAGAGATTGCAAGGATAACACCAAACAGTACACGTACAAAGTACAAACGTGCTTTCATTGCTGAAAGGTTACAGTGACCGAGCACTTTGGTGAAGGGTGGGTTTAAGGCAATACTGGTGCAATCAGCATATGAAGAGGGTGAGGAGGTTGTTGATGCATAGGGGAGTTGTAGAAAGGGGTGTAGAGAGAACAGTCAGGGCTCTTTATTTGTCCTGCATCTTCTCTAGGATGGGCACGATCATGTCGAATTTGGGCCTCTTGGCAGGATCTTCATTCATGCAGATCCTCATAAGTTTGCAGATGTGGGGTGAGATGCCAGGCGGGATGGTGGGACGCAGACCCTCAAGTGCCACCTGGAGGACAAATGAGTAAAGCATGAATGAAAAATTTATTCCAAATAAGATGTGGAACATGCATAGAGTAGACATAGATTTGCTTAAAAATTAAGAAACGGAAAATTGACATGAATAATTTATCATCATCAACATGGAGATAAATTTTAAGGGCAAAAAACAAAACAAAACAAAACAAAAAAAACAATTCTACTAGGACCCTATATACAGCAATGGGGGAAAAGTACACCTTCCATCAATTCTATGTTTTTATCCATTAGGGCCTAAACAACAATTGTGTGATCCTCATCGGATTTCAACAAGTAGTAATTTTTAACCTGAAATTTAATTTTAATCTTTTAAAGAAAACAAGGTCTACTGTTTGTTAAGCCAACAGTTTTTCTGTTTAGATGGAAATTAAACACTATGAACAAATAACAGTACCTGCCTCATTAATGAATTTATTTATTGTGAAGATACCTCACTACCAACAGTATATTTAGCAACAATACATTACTGACAATTTGTATACCAGGCCTATACTCATACTCATACACACACACAGGCTGAAGGTGGCGACAATCGCTTACCTTCATGCCAATCTCCATGTTGGAGAGATCAGCAAACGGTACCTCCCTGGTGACCAATTCCCAGAGCAGCACAGCAAAGCTCCACATGTCTGAAGAACGCCTGTTAATTTCCTCTGGCTTCTTCTGCAGCGCTAGTGGGGGCACATAAAAAAAAAAAGGACACAGAGTAAACACAAGCAAACAAAAAATATGACTTGAAGAAGGGGTCTAGTTAAAGGGAGGTACCTTCAGGGGCCATCCATGCTGGAGAATACATCCTACCGGGGCACTGGAAGGAGAACTTCACATCTGCCATGCTTATCCTGGCTGTCATGTCCTCATCTATCTGTTCATTGGCATCAATGGCAAAAAAGGTATTAAACCAAAGCACAGGGATGTAAGAAGTAATTTAGGTGGTATATTATTCAGAAAAAGATCAGGTATTTTAGTCAGTCAGGTATTTTAAATGTCTAGTAGTAGAGCAAAGGCAACTGGACTGCAACTTTTATAATATTGAACAGCTACTAGAGTTGCTACTAGACAGAAAGCGTCAAAAGTACAACTCAAGACTGGGTGGTGAAACAAACTCGCTGCTTCTCACTGAACATTTCACTAATATACACTTCCTATTTTACTGGGATACTGCAGACTTCATCAGGCAAATATATTGGCACTATTAGACCCAATAAATGATTTGCTCTGTGCAGATTTCGCGCTTACCATGACACTCTTGCTGTTGAGATAATGGCGTGGAATCATGGGCTCCAGTGTATGAAGGAAGGCCATCCCACACGCAATATCCAGCGCAAACTTCACCGCCTGCATCTGATCCACCACAAAGTCTAAATTGAGAGCAAAAACTGATCAGAAGTGATGATCTTTCTTACAGCATAACTTCCACAAAAATCACACCATAACATTGCGATGCCAGACACAAGACACAGAAGATTCTTCATGAAAACAAAGATGTTTGTTGGTTTTATTTTGTGTCAGATTGTCAGTGTGTTTATAAAACTTTACTCACTGGTGCCCTCATGAAGCACGTTGTAAAGGGAGCCATATGGCATCCAGTGTGTGATGATGATGGGGTGGGGAGCAGGGGGTGACTGACACGCCCCCAACATGGGCAACACGTTAGGATGGGAGAAGATTCTACAGCAGGGTGACACACACACAAACACACTTATGACATTTTGCAGACAATCATTTAAGAGCAAGGGTTAAGTAACAATGTCGACTTTCTAGCTTCTGCCCAAGACAGACTTGCCTAGAGCACAGAGGCTAGAAATGGGAAAATTTCTAAAAATGTACAAGAGAGCAAAATGGGAGGTATTTGTACTGTAATCCTATCGATCCTACCCATCGATTTTGAAGCTTTGCTACACAAAATATAGGGTTCATCTTAAATTTGTCTCATGAGCAAATATTAAACATTTGAAACTTTAATAGCTCCTCCGTCATCTGTCGATAGACTTGATTCGTGTATACCCCCTTTTTTCTTACAGATGCTGCAGGCTACCTTGAAAACATGTATGTATACCTCAGCTTGGGGTATTCCTCATTAAAGTCCCGACTCTTTCTGGTGGTCCAATCCCGAACATGGAGCACCTTCACCACAATTTCCGTCCCTTGCCAGCGGCCCTTCCACAACTATCACCAAGAGAATAATCATCATCAAAAATCTAAATTGAATGAAGTCTGATTCTTTGGCTTAGAAAAAATTCAGTCAAACAATCAGACTACAATGGGTAAACAGAGAACTGGGCTCACCTCTCCTGAGTGATTTTCATTGATCTTGGCCATAAATGAGAGCTGCTTGTAGTCTATGCCGGCATGTTTGTTTAGTGTCCCGTTGCCTATAGATATATAGTAAAAAAAAAAGCATTAATATTAAAGCCAAAGATTATGCTATTTTACTGTAGCTTTCTTAGGAAATAATCAGTTTTTCTCTTCTATTTTGTACCTCAAATATCCTCCAATTATACCACTTAAATAAAGTGCTTACTTGGCAATATTTTTATTTCACTCATTTACAATGCAATGATTTGGACCTTTTACTTTGAGGGCATAAAGGGATGAATCCAAAGCAAAACATTAAACACACAGTACACCCTAAATACATATTTTCCACAGTGAGTGCTTACGTGGTCGTGTTCGGGTTGTGCCCTTCCAGAAGCTGTCCTTAAAGGGAACTTTGGTCAGATTCTGTCCTTGCTTCTCTGCCATTTCTGAACAAACAATGTTTAGGTTAAGGTGATAAACATACCACATTATCATATTTAAATGCATTTCAGTGGCTCGCAAGTTTTTTTTTTTGTCACAAATAGATTTGTCACCTTTCAGATGGTCACGCAGATGTGGCTTGGCTTTGTCCAATGGTGTTTCTCCATATTTGTTACAGATGCTCACCTGAGCACCATTATTGACAAGGTCCTGAAGTGGATTTAAGAGGAATGTAAACTGAGGCACTTCTGATAAGAGCAAGTAACAAAAAAAAAACTAAAACTAACAAAAGGAAATTAATTCTTTTGGTATTCAAATCTTCATTAGGTACAACTAATTCTCTATTTACACTCAGTATTTAATTAGCTACCCTGCCATATATGTGCAGTACTAGGTATACAGTAACTAACTGCAGGCTGCCTGTTGCTATGTACAATTTGTTAGCCCCTCTCTACCCATCATTCAACCATATCCTAGTGGCATGTTAGTGGATGTTGCACTTGTAGGAGTGTATCGGGCTGAGTAGTGTTAAGTGGGATTTTCAAAACAATGCTAGGTTGAAAGCTACAAGTATCTAGCCAACAGCTCGGGCGGAATCAGAAGCTGAACACTCATTAAGGGTAGAGGATATTCACTCATTTATTGGTTGATTCATTCACCCAATCATTCATTCATTCAGTGTGGTGATGGTTACTGTAGCACAAAAGACAGGGAAGATCAGTCCAGACTTCTCAATCTGTAGCTACAGATTCCAACTCCTGCTGGGGGACCCCCAGTCATTCTCAAGCCAACTATGAGGTAATGGCCCAAATCCAAATTCCCCCCACTTAGCATGCTCCTATGTAAGGTAGGGTGTCCCATTTCTTTTGTGGATTGAGGGACAGTGGTCATCTAGCCCTCCAAATGGACCTCCAAACAGAGCATTTTAGATGCAGATGCCAAATGGATCTGTAGATGAAAATTTCCAGAATGATTTTTAAACTAAGGCAGTTTAAAATGGAACATGACTGCTGGGGCTGGGGAAAGAAGCCCATAAATGTATGTCCTCGCAAACAAGATCCAAAAAATTTAAAATCTATTGGAATATCTTAGTTTAATGTAGATGCAAAGGAATATTTAACTGGACCAATATAACAAGCATTTAAGAAACATCATTACTCACAATGTCAACAGAACTTTGCACAAAAGTTGAGTGATACTACATATTTCAATGTCCCCTGTATGAAGCTTGAAAAACATTCAACTGCAAATTTTCTGCACTTCATTTTCTGATATCAATGCAGGGCATAAATTTCTAATGGAAGGACTACACTGAAACAGTTGATGTGTAAACATGCTTCCTCACTATTGGCAATAGATTAATCAGCACCGGCACCGTGAGAAACTCCAGAGTGGGACTGACTCATCAGTGGTGTATTACGCAAGTGCCATTGTCAGTCACGGATGACAGAATGGTGCCCCTTTCCCTAGGGGAACCCCTTCCCCTTGTAGTTCGATTTTGAAGGGCCACTAGCCAAGTGAGGGCACTTCAAAACTAGGAGTATGGCCAATCTCTCCAATGGGTCTTGCATCTGCCCTGAGGTCGCCATCCAGTGGGATGTGATCCAGCGCTAGCAGGAGCTGGCCAGGGAGCATCCTCATAATTCATTCGTCATTCTCATGCCCTCTTTTCTATTAGTTATGAAGAAGATCCAAACGAATTTAAACTGCTCCAACAGGAACAAGGTATGTCCCTTCACCTGAAGGGAGAATTCGACTCTTTTCTGGGAGAGAACCATGGTCCTAGATTTGGGGCTGATAATTTGCATCCCACTTCAGATGGTGCCAAGAGAATATAATCTTTAAATAACAGGGATGGTACCTCTTGCCCACCCCATACTGCAAAGTTCTCCACACTTGGTTGCATCTTTACATCCTGTCCATGAGAACCATAAAGAGTAGCGAAGAAAAGACACACCCTTAATGGAGATGGAAACCAACATTAAACAGTTTCCACTTAATGCCAAAAATGTGGACAAAAGTCACATGTTAGAAGCAAACCCAATAACCTGTACTCCTTCAGTACCTCAATCATAGACCTTCCCCAAATCCAAAAAGACACTTGATTAGCATGCTCTCACAACCCCTCACAAAGCTATGCAAGAATAAAGAGCTGGTCTACTGTTCCATTGCTTAGCCAGAACAAGCGTAGTCTCCTGAGTACCTTCCCAGAACCGTGGCATGGGCTTTGCCCAGGAGGCTGAAGGGTGCGAGTCCCCTGTAATTGGAACACACCCTCTTTTAAAAATACGGACCACCATTCCAGTTTTCCAGACACAGCCTCAGATCTCCACGGCAGATTCAAGAAGCATGTTAACCACACAACTCCAGCCTTGTTCTTCAGCGCCAAGAATGTTTTCAACCACTATAGTAACCCCAGTCACAGACAGGGACGCCAAAACACCAGAGATTTCTGGAACTGCCTCATGATGCAAGGCTTAAGAATATCCTTAATTTGCTCCTTCCATCGCTCAACAATATCACCAGTAGATGTCAACACTCCCCCTCACTTCCTCAGCAGAACGTATGCACGGTCTTCACACTCCTTCCTGAGGAGCTGGGCGGTTTGCCAGAACATCTTTGAGACCACCCAAAAGTCTTCTTCTATGGTCTCTTCAAACTGCCCCCACGGCCCAGGCTTTAAAGTCTGCAAAAGTTTTTGCTACTGAATCAGGAGAGCCCTCTGTGAGCATTACTTGTAAAGTCTCCTTCAACTACTCTAGAGCTGTTGTCACAAGCACTGACCACAGCATATTCCAACTGTCTTTGTGATTTATAACTTTAACATACAGTCAGGTCCATAAATCGTTGGACATTGACAAAGTTACTGTTATTTTAGCTGTCTTTCACAGTATATTGAAGTTAAAATTAAATAGCTTTTAGACTTTTAACTTTCATCTTTTTATTTACACCCAAATCAGGTGAACTATGACATGAAATTACAACACTCTTTGTGTGTTACTGCTTAACTGTTGTACATCTAGGTGTGTTATTCTTTCATTATTTCACTTACAAATGAGCAGATAAAAGCATTTGGAATCTGTTGCCGTTAACTCTCAATATGAAGTCCACAGAGCTGACACTGCCAGTGAAGCAAGCCATCATAAGGCTGAAAAATCCAAATATACCATTCAGAGAGGTAACAAAAACATTATCTTTGGCCAACTAACTATTTGGCTCATTGGTACATTCCTAAAAAGAAAGACTGCACTGGTGAGCTCAGGAATACCAAAAGGCTTGGAAGAACACAGAAAACAACTGTGTGCAGATGAACGAATAAATCTTTCCCTGGTGAAGAAAAACACCTTCGTGTTTCAAAAGTTGTCCAGATCAAGAACACTCCCCATGAGGTAGGCAAATCTGCGTCAACATCAACAATCAAGAGAACATGAAAATAAATACAGAGGGTTTAAAAGATGTAAAATTAAACATAGAAGGTACTGCTCATGATTGTTTAATTATGGCTCCCAATAGAACTGATTTCCTCATACCTGTTGATGATGTGACTGCCTATAAAAGCAGAAGGATGAATTCTGAAGAATATAGTGCTATATTATGTGCACAGATTAGGCCAAATGCTTCAGAACTCCTAGAACAGTGCTTCATCAATGAAGATGAATAACTGCCCGAAGCATCCTGCAAAAGCAACCCAAAACGTTCGGTTCCTACGTCCTGATCTGTTCCTGGCTGGCATTGCACCTGACCCCACCCTTTATCTTTCAGTTAGTGAGCCCACTAGATGGCTCCACTTTGGTATTTTGGGCTAAGGCTGGCCTGTTTACATGGGTGGCCTGGTCACCATGCCTGATGAGCCTAATCCAGGTATGGATACACTTAAGACATTTATGCATTTGTCATCACTGTCTTTAGGATTGCTCTTTGTCTAACCAGTCCTATCAGACCTGTTCACCAGTGACATAGCCAAAAGGATCACTGAAGTACACAAGCCCATTCACCACAACAAGGTCTCAATCCATGAAGAGGGTAAAGGTCATTAAAAAAAATATATATGCACAGACCCAAAAAATGACCCAAAATTATGCTAAATAAAAATGTCTATAACTGAATTCCAACAAGATGGACCAACAAAGCTAGTGTGTCTAATCAATACCCGATAAATTATGGTCCTGTTATGGTCCCTCTTAATTGATGAAGGGAATGGATGAAGTGTTGCTGGGTCCAACCAATTTTAGTACTGTGCTTGCAAAGTTTACTGTGCTTACAAAAACTATAAGTAAGTATAAGTTTAACCTAAGATAAGATTAGGTGGTGTGGCATAAAAAGCAAATAACACCATCTGGTCCCCCTGTTCAACGCCCTGCCAGCACACGGCCGACCCAGTGTTCACATGCAGGGGTCAATACTAAACTTACTGCACAACTCCTCACACTATTGCAATGAAACTGTACTTACACACTTGTATACCTCTTATGTACAATACGCTGTATGATTTTGCATTATATGTGGTATCATGTCGTAAAGGCCAGATTGCTGCTAAACTCAAGTTTTTGTGCCTGTGCAATAAAAAAAAACATTATACCCGCAAATAAGAAATATTCATTTTTGATTGGCTGGCTAGGTGTCTAATAACTTTGTATAATGGGACATCTACAAAGCAGATCAGTTGGAAAATCACCATTCCATATTAATGTGCTGGGCACTTTTGAATGGTAACCATAACAACCATAGTAAATTATCTGGTGACTGGCAGCCTGCATAACCAGTAACCTTGATCAGGACAAAAGTATGCCACAAAAACATTTGTTCAAGAAAAAAATTACTCCTCTACCTAGGCCTGTAAATATACATACATTTTATTTATATATA
>JAQQZR010000009.1:8778055-8793269 GCA_030068235.1 Notoglanidium macrostoma | reverse complement strand
CACACACACACACACACACACACACACACACACACACACACACACACACACACGACGTTTAAATGTCTCTGGATTGCTACCATTTATGAAGTAAGGGCCAAAATTTCCCGTCAACAAGATTTATAAACAGGGTGTTACAAAAAGATCGACACAAAGAAGGAAGCGTCCGAGTCAAAATGCAATTTATTTCAAAACAGGTTTAAAGACGTATCATTAAAATATATGCAACACAAGCAACTACACAAGCTTTTCTAAAACCTCCGTCTGGTTTCCTTCTGCAAATTAGAGATGTAACGCCGCAGCAGAAATGTGTCATCACACAGCTTTCAGAAATGGTTGCTAAGAGAAGAGACTGACACTATCATAGACGGCAAGGGGAGAACAGTGGAAACAAGCAGGAAAGATAGGAAATAATACTCCCGTCCGTCCCTCCCTTGCCTTTTTAGCATGTGTGGGTGTTGCGCTGTGCTTAGAAAGACAGTCTCTTGTCCTTGTAAGGATGTGAAGTCCAAAGGCCCACATCATTAACACCCATCCCGAGGGTGTAAAAGAACAACCAACTGACAGAATGCACAAACATTAGCTTGAGCGAAAGTATGCAAGACTATTAAATTCCTTATATAGGTCACTTTAACCAAGCAGAAAAAGGAACTAAGCCTGCTTTAACACAGACAGCCATTTAATGCTACTGATGCATAAAGGCCATCATTTTTTCCTATTTAAATAATTTCCATTAATGATTGCTACTATAATGATGAATTATTTTATTACTATTGTTCGCAGGGTTGAAGACCAGCAAACTGATCTATAGACGTGTGCTTGACATGATGGGTCAACTGTTTTCTCCATCTGCAATACACAGTATAACTACCCACAGAGCTGTAGACCACACTGTTGTCTGCAGAGGAAATTCCCCACTAGATAAAAAAAAAAAAAAACTAAAACAAAAAAAGAGACCTGTTGGTTCATCAATGTGGCTTTTGTCAGCTCTGTTCTCAGGTTAGGTCAAACAAAAGAACTACTAACCACAAGGTCAGACAGCGAAAACTTTTATAAATTTGTTTTCTGTCACTACAATGTTGTAATCAGGCCAACACTTATTTCAACTAAACTAACAGTAGTTTTTCCCTTCAGTTAACGGAACTAGTTTTACCCCTAAATTAATGTGGCTGTCAGCAGCTTCAGCATGTTCAGGGGAGAATGCCAAACACACCTCTGTCACATTAAGACATTAATGTACAGACCAACTGACTAATGAATTCACTAGTCACCCCTGTGGGGAGCTAACGTTTTGGCCGTGTTCAAACTTACACAAACAAACGCTTGTGTAAGAAACGTTTCACTTGCGACGTCTGCTAATAAAACCTATAAGCGAACAAGAGGTGAGACGAATGCAGGTATGAAAACCAGCTGCTGTTGTCCCTGCCGTTATAGTGTCGACTTTATTCACTGGCCTAGCGGCAGGAAGCTCTAGCATTCAGTGCAAGTTCCAAACAGTCTCGCAATGATTGTGTATTTTCCAGCTAGGGCAATGATGGAGTCAATTAGGCGGCCATTTGTTGCTGTCTGGGATGCATCGAAACACATCTGCGTTCACACTACTAAAATGATGTGTCTATTTGTGTCCAAAAGCACCTCCAAAGGTCGGCTGAGTGATCGGATCACAATGCATATTCAAGATGCATTTGACCCTGTTCACACTGGTACTTATACCCAGGATGTATGTTAATACCGTGTGTAAACACGGCCAGAGAGCCCAATCCAGACTCTTTAGCAGATGCTACTGAGGCTAGCTGAACGTGCCACTAAGACGATCTTCACATTACAAGCCTCATTGTTCAGTTATGATTTTCTGCTCAGATCTTGACGGTTGACTACAAGTGACCTGTATCTGATAGTAACGTGAATGCGTCCGTTCTCCGAAATAGTACGCATATACATACCGATACATTTTTACACGAGTCACGCGCGTTACCAGCAATAAAAAAATATATATATATTTTTTTAAATCATATTTGTGAGATGACACATGGTATTAAAACTGACAAAATGTGCTAGTAGCTAATGCATGAACTGGATTTTGCTCTGGAGGACAGTAAACAGTTCGTCAGCTGTACGTGATCATGCCAAGAAGGTGGGGGGGAAGCAGACCACTAGCTTCTGTTGTTTTCACAGATGCTGCACCAAGCGACGTGTGGGTAGGAGAAAAGAGCCAGCTCAGCGCATGCATATAGGCAAAAAGCCAAATGAAATCCATACTGATGTTCTCATTCATGTCGCATGGCCATGAATCAGACGCGTATCCGATCTAGAACCACATATGAATGGGATTCAAATCTGATTTGAAAGATCCACACAAACCAGAAAACATCAGAGCTGTGTCGCATTAAGGCAAAGAGAAAAAAAAGATCAGATTTTAGTCACTTGTGAACATCGGACATGCTGGTGTAGACATGACGCCAGGCACAAGGCTCCAAAATGCCAAAATGATTCTTTAGCGTGAACGACAGCATGACAGGCAGACTTTTCGGAATCAGGAACATGCAGGTACGCTGACAAAACTGAGCAAAATAAATCGCAGCACAAATACATCATATGACCGTCCTGCTAATACAACACACAGTCGCCTCAGTTATACACGTGGACAGAAATCAAGGTGCTAGTCAGACTTGAATAATACGTTACAGGTGCGATGCCAGGACACAACACCAAATTGTTGACTAGCGACATGCTGACCTGTGGTGAAGGGCACAAACATGACATCAAACTTTGTTAGTTTGAAGAGGATCATCATAAATACAGGTGTTTCTCTTAGACTGTAGTAATGCATAACCAGCAAACTAGTTCATCATACATTATTACACTAGTTACCACTTTCTAACCAAGTCAATCTCCAAAACACGGCACACTGGACCTTTTACTTACGGGTTAACTTGTTAGCTAATAAAAGTAGGAGTGGTTCACTCCTGCATAATGTTCAGAGTCAGGTTCTAAAGATAATCCTGAGCACACAGCAGTCACCGGGCAATATTCTGCATTAAATGTGAAAGAGGATGTGAGAGGAGACCATGCTATTCTCAGTCTTTAGTCAATTCAATACAAATGAAAACTGTGCCCTTTCCTTAAAGTGGATACATTCTGTTATTTGTTCTTCGCTGTCTCTACAGACCAAACTGGTTTTGTTTGGAGCAGTTTTTGTAATGCGTTAGTAAACGGCGCTCTTCTGACGCAGATTACTTTCCTGCATGCAAACCACAAAATCTGCAGCTAATTTAAACGCAAGAGAACTCGGCAGGGGGGGGGGGGGAAAAATCTTGAACCAATCATTGTAATGCTAATTGCAGCAACCCACTTTAGTATTTCAGACCATCAAGTTAAAAATTGGTCCTCAAACTGACAACTGCTTGCTCTCAGATAACATCAGTCCAAAGCTGAAAGCCTAAAGCTGCTATGGTCATTTATGCAGCCTCACTGCGTTTTGCCATTTCCTGTCCCCTCCTACATCAGCTTAGGGTCATGACATCCACATGCCTTCTACAGTCCCCAAAAAGCTGAGAATTTACTTTACAAGCTTCATAAGAAAAATCACAGCCAGGTTTTGTGATCAGTTCCAAACTAATTTAATGAGAAGCTCCATTATAGGCAAGTGAGTGAATACTGAGCTGCAATGACCAATCAAATCCCTTGGGTGTAGCTTCTCTATTTCTGGAAGAAGAAAACTGTAGAGAAAGAACGAGCGAAAAAGTGTGTGAAAATGAGAGAGAGAGAGAGAGAGAGAGAGAGAGAGAGCGCGCACTGGTATGGCTCAAGTCAGAATGCTCTGGTTAGTGAGCTCATAGTATGGAAACTATTTGCCTCTGCCATTCCTGAGCAGTCTGGCTTTTCCTTCCCCCTCCTACCTCTGACTCAGTTTAGTGCTAGAAACTACGTGTAACGTGACACGTCCCTTACGTTAGTCACACTGAGAAATACACATGGCTGAATTCCCAAAAAGAAAAAGAGTAAGCCTAGTCGTATCATTAGCGTTTCTACATCAGTCCGCTTCAGTAGAGCATTAGGATTGGCTTGATTGCTTGATTGCCTCAGTGACTAACTGTTGGAAGTCTCCAGGAAATGCCTAGATAGAATCTACAACGGATGTGACGATTTTTTTCAAGTCCCGTCACGTGACGGTGCCTACATTATGAACGAACCGTTGCGTGCTACGGACATGCTGTTGCCTGTGATCCAGCCATCAGACAGTGACAACATCCTAGCATGTTAGAACTCCCCACTGGGAGTGTTACTAAAACATTTCTTCCCTGCACTTAAGGCTTTTTTTTTTTTTTTATCGCATTAACTTTTCCTCGTCTACCACAGGTTCTAAAAAGGGTGCGTTTGGCAACATCATTGCAAAGCAAAAATAAACGTTTGCCCAGATGTCTGCATGAATATGAACTGAATGGATGAAATGAAAGATTCAAATATGCTTGGATTAAGTACCTGAAGTGACGTCACTACCTATTTCTACCTCAGCCTCGGCTGTTTGGCTGGAGGAGCCGTCTGGACCACGGACTCACGGATAAACGCTGTAGATCTCTACACCATATAGGGACACACTTTCATTTCTCTACTCCAGTGTGTGCTTGGCTTTTTCCATTGTGTCACCTTTCCAAAGAGGCCTACGCTGCCCCAGTGAGCTCTCGGTGGAAAATAACCTAAGCATCAAGAAGTTCTTTGAAGAGCCAGCTTTGCACTGTATACTTCCTAATAGTAAGAATGTGAGAGCCATTGTAGTGCACGGGCAACCTCAGCACACACTGTCCTCCAGCAATCAAAACTTCCTCCAAAACATCTGGACCAATGCCATCACACTCCAGGGGAGACTGAACTGCGATCTACCACCTACTCACTCAAGTAACGACTCTTTTAATGCGAATCATTAGAATTCCCATCACACCAAGTTACTGTCTCAAAACTCCTTCCAAACGGACAACATACTATCCTGATTTGTAAGTTTGCTTGAACCTCAAGATTCAATCTGAACCAGGACAAATCAGTGCTAAGGTGAAACCCACACATAGATAAAAGATGATGGCAAAATATTACCCGTATAATAAAAAGGCAATGAGCAGAGGGAGTGGAATGCCAAGCAACAAGCCATGACAAAAATCCTGCCTGCTTGAAGTAGAGACTCGGGTAAAAAGATCCAGATGAATTTATTAGTTTCACAAGCTGAAAAGCCTGGTCCATTACGGAGTTCAAAGCTGCACTCAATAGATCCAAAGAAAATAATTATACACTAAACAATAATGTATGGTCATATCCACGACTCATTCGGTTTTGGCAGATTTCAGATGTTTCTGGAAGTGAACTCACCCCTGGTTAAGGTCGTTCTCCGTGTTGTCCAGCCAGAGACGGACGGCTACAGCATTGCCCTCTCTGCACTGAGTGAAGATGTCGTCCATCGTGGCTCCTTCGTTCTCCGCTGGCTAGTGGAATCCTTCGTCCCCTACCAGGAGTGCCCTGGGAGAGGGGTGTGATGCAGCGTTACCTGCAGCACACAGGTGGAAGAAAGTAAAACATTCGCATCAGTGAGGGGAAAACATGATAAAGCACAATAATACAGCAGTAACACATTGCAGAGAGATGGCAGTACTTTGCAGTAACCAGATATTTAATATGACCATAGTATCAGCACTGATGTTCATTTATGTAAGGTAAAAAACAATATAAACATCAATTAAGAGCGACTTCCATATCGCGCGTTTCTGACATGGACATTTTAGAAAAATATAGTTCACAAAGCGATTTTCAGGACTGTGTCCATCACAGTATTTAGTTTCACTAACAGTGGGGCCACGTTCATAAAAAACAATGTATTAAGCTATTTACAACAATACAGCATTAAACAAGAAACTAATGGAACATGGATGGAAATGAATCAAATGGAATAATTTATTTAATTTGCATAACTGTGCCTGTAGGGCCAAATCACTTTAGTTAAATATATTTTCTGGAAATGTACAGGCAGAAACATGACTTTTAATCAAAACAATAAGGAAACATGTAGCTGCAAGTCAGATTGGAAATAACTGTGCTGCACATTTTGGAAATCTTAATTTAAAAAAATAAATAAATAAAATAAATAAAAAAAAAAAGAAGTGTTATGGCAATGACGATGGCTTTAGGGAACGCCACCCACAAATTTGTCAGAAATAAAGTACTTTAGCTCAGCAATTCCTGTCATTTTTTTGATGCTAGTTTAGGAATATTGCCCTAATATTGCTGTCTTATATTAGAAATAGTAGAAATGTGTTTTTTTGGGTTTGGATCCGTATACAATCTCATCAGTCAGTTTACATTTAAAATGCTTTTCATCGTGTATTTCAGCTTCAATTGTTTAATGTTTCGAGAGCATAAAAGCACAATTTAGAAAGATTAAATGTGGGTCCTGAGGCAAGACCAATTTAAAGTCCACCCTGAAACATTTTATATTTGTGAAATATTTGTGATGTGCTTAGTAACTGTTGCTAATTTGCTGGTTGGTGTTGGATTTTTGTTATTCCCTATATATATATATATATATATATATATATATATATATAAAGATATAAAGATCAGGAGCTGTTTTTCTCACTCACCCTATTCAGCAGCATTCAATGTCATATTAATGAGAAATCCATTTAAAACGTAAAGACAGCAAAATATTGGACTCAGAGTTTCAGAATGCAATGCAGCTACATGTTTTCACAGCTGAGTTACAGCACTCGAGACTCGACTCAGCTAGTCACTGCTTGCTTCTTGCACACTTCTCAGTCTTCGGCTCAAGTTTGCTGTTTGTTACAGTTTGAGGGAATCAAGACAAAACATAAGTAATGTTAACTGTAATTTAAAAGAGTAAACTGAGAAGCACACACTAAATGGCGAATGGAGCGTAGGGCTGTGAGAAGTGAGCGTACTTATTGTGTGTGTGCTGCGATTCAAAGATGCAGTGGTTCGTCGTTGTAGTTTTCCCGCGATTTAACCTTGTATCCGCACTCTCATATAAAAAAACAGTGATCTCACTCCATGGTTTTAACACTGCAGATTATTTTGGGTGTGGTGACACACGGCCCTCTCACACGCGGTACAGATTTATCGATTATGAAACTCATTGATTTTCAGTAAATCGAGCTGAACGCATAAGATTTTTTACAGAAGCAGCGGACACTACAGGAGGAATCTGCAGCTTTATTCGCGGAGTACAATCCACATTCATCAATAAGGTGAGATCCAGGCCCATTATTAACACTGGAATTAGTGCCCAAGGTCATTAACGTCCAAGAGGTCAATAAACACACCAGAATTTACTGATTTTACACACAGAAAAAGACCAGAACGTGAACTTGCTGTTTCACTGAAGGAATAATAAACAGAAAATAACACGGGCAAAACGTTGTTTTGAAACAAAAAAAAAAAGAAACCTAGTACGATTAATTATAAACCGAGTGAATTCTCACCGAAAGCATTTCTGATCTGTTTTAACTCGTCTGTATTCCGCAGCATGAGCGGCTCGCAGTGAAAGGTCCACGGCACGCTTTGGAATGAGGCACAAAAATACTACCATGGTGTTTAAATCCACAGGATCAGATCATTATCAAAGTGGTCATTATAATGATCTACAGCCGCAGAAAAGACGGGGCGGCCTGAAAATGCGCAGGAGGAAATGCGATGCTACCAAGCAGACCAACCAAATCACAGCAGTTGCGGTCTGCACGTGTAGTTACATTTCTGGAGAGGTGCACGTCAGGCTCAAGGGAAAACCTGATGCAGAAGTATAAATGAGTCTTCAGGTGGAGGTGAATTCTCACTATCAGCAGACAGTCGAATGAAACCAAGGTGTTATTGATGTTTAAAAAAAGTCAACTCCGAAATTAATCAGAAGTAAATTTTCGGCACAATGATTGATATTTTGTTTATAAATATTGATTTGCAAATGATTATGTGTAGATAGCTTGGAGCACGATGGCTGTCGTTATTCTACCTTGTGAAAGGGGCAGTGTTTATCTAAAGAGAGTCCAACATAGTCGACCTGCATAGCTTCCAACTCAATACAGGATTAGCAATAGTTATTTTGACATGTCCATGACAGCAATATTGTAATATAGCATGGAACTGATTACAGACACATGCATAGTCACATTTACAGTTATAAATATATATATATATATATATGCATGCATAGTCGAGCATTAGCAGCAGAATGGCTGAGAGTGATTCCTCTCTAAACCTCTACACTGTTAATTTAATATCAGGATTAAAATACAATCTGAATGGAAGTGGGACTGGAGGGGTGGAAATCCAACATGATGACGTAATAACATCATAACAAGACCACACTCATATATGGTAATGACTTGAGAATGCTACAGTGTCCATATAGGCAATTTGTTTTTGTATATTTCTAGGAGAAACATCCAGGCAGATTGTTGTGAGAATGTTCAGAGCCGTGTTCAGGTTAGCGCTGCAGTTTCTTCACGGAGTTCATGTTAGCGAGAGTAAATCAGAGGGAAAGACAGAAAAGTCAACTTTATTTACTTTATTTAAGGCGGGCATGTTGGGGAAAGAAAACACAACCGTAGAAAAGAACTAAACAAATCGCTCTCAGGAAAAGTCCATGTGTTTTGGTTGAAGAACAAACCTCGGCGAGTTAGCGTTGCTCCCTGAGCTAAGCCCTAGCCGTGTAGCTTACAGCGCTAGCAGGTTAGCGAGACACCGCCATAGCGGTGTAAAGAACTGTGACTTACTCGGAGGACTACTACACTGAAAGTTTGAATGCAGTTTCGTCAAGGAAGTGAAATATTAATTAAAGTTATTACCTGCTGAAGTGGCAGCTCTGGCTGAAGTGTACGCGAGAGGACAGTGAGCCGGACACTAGCCCTCACTGTCCACACCCTGCTGGTAGGAGACTCGCTACAGGAACCGCCTTTCTGTGGTAATGAAGCGCTCCCTGAAACAACAAAACTGCACCGCCCTCTGTTGGGAACCTGCTGAAAACTGTGCCCTCTGGGGAGGAAGTTTAACAGTAGAAACTCTCTGTAAACAGTCCTGAGCTTCCGACTTTCTTCATGAAGGAACCTGAAAAAAGGAACCTTTTTTATGTTTTATCATCCTTCAAAAATGGTTTTTGCTTTCATATTCCTTTAAAATGACAAAGTGAATTGAGTTCATATCATCCATCCATCCATTATCTATACCACTTTATTCATCTGGGTCGCGGGGAACCTGGAGCCAATCTCAGCATCTTCAGGTGAGAGGTGGGGTACACCCTGGGCAGGTCGCCAGTCCACCACAGGGCCAACACAGACAAACAATCACACACGCTCGCATTCACACCTATGGGCCATTTAGTGTAGCCAGTTGACCTAATCTGCATGTCTTTGGACTGTGGGAGGAAACCGGAGCACCCGGAAGGAGAACATGCACGGGGAGAACATGCAAACTCTACACAGAAAGGCACCCTGGGTGACCAGGGAATCGAACCCAGGACCTTCTTGCTGTGAGGCGACAGTGCTAACCACCGCACCACCGTGCTGCCCGAGTTCATATTATAGGAGCACATTATGAAATTTCCTTTTGTAAGAATATACGCCATTTATTTATTTATTGAAGATGTTAGTATATTTTTACAAAGCATATATTTTTTTATTAGGGAGCCAAGCACTGAAGGTGTTTAGGATCTCTATTGGAATTGGAGGTCTTCTTCTAATTCCACACAGGAATCTATGGCAGTCCTGGCACCAGGATGAAGTCACTGAGTGGGCAGTTAAAAATGGCGAGAGGCAAATCTTTTTATCTAATATTATGATCCTGCTATGCCTATTTCTGCATAAATGTTTCCACCATGTGTGTGGCAATAAAGTGGTGTTTTGGCTAGCAATTCCCTACCTCACCTCCCATGTGTCCCATCATGGTCATAATATGAAATAAAAATAGTTAAAATAGTTAGAAATTAAAATTGGCCTGATGGTAGGTTTAATGTAAATCATTGATTTAACCATGCAATAAAGGCTCTGAAAGGCTAAATAACAACAAAATACCACTGTTTAAAAATAAAATAATACATTTATTTCACAGCAGTGGTGAAACCAGTATTAAACCGGTGTATTCTTGCACAATTTAGGGAATATGAGCACTTGGAACGTAGGTCTACAAGACGCAAAATAATAGAATTTATGAAAGATACTGACCATTGAGATATGACTGCTAAAATCAACTAAATATAGCCAACAGTGTCAGGATCTCTCTCTCTCTCTCTCTCTCTCTCATTAACCAAACTTCACTTCTCTGTCATTTCCATTCTGTGGATTGCTGGACAAAATAGAATTATGTCCAAAAGTTCTATTTACAACCAAAAAAGGAATCAAGGCCGAAGCGAAGTGATGTGTTCTGTCTATCTCTCTTCCACTCCATTCAGGAGCAGGAGCCAGGTTTCAGAAGCATGTTTAAATGCAGTGTGTCCAGTGGGAAAACAGACTGGATCAGATAACAAGCTTTTGTGACTGTGTTTTTAAGAATATTTTATGGGGAAAACTTCTAAGAAGGTGTTTCATTACGGTCGTCTCAATGACGCTTGTATCTTAGCCAATATACTTGTTGTTTTTACTATTTTTCTATAGGGTACGCAAACTTAAAAGGGTGTGTGATCTATGGCAGCATGTAGAATGCTTCTTATGCTGCAGATTTCATATTAAAAGAACAAAAAATAACTTTTATACTTTATAGCCATTAATAAATCATCAATTGTATCTAATTAGTATTGTGAATTACAGAACTGTGCCATTCATTTTGTATGATATATTTACATTAATATCAGTTATTCACAGTGAACAAACATATGCAAAACTGGTGCATATGGTGGCTACCATGAAACCCAGTAGGTACAGTATGTGCAACCCGTTTCTACCCACTGCAGTCTGATTACAGGATTTACAGTGATAAGGAGACTGCACTAAACTAAACTGTTTATGCAGGATAACAATATATATTTTCTTTTACTCTGTGAACTAAATCATTTAACATGTTGGATGTAAATATTTGTCTTAAGGCATTTAGGTTTTAATAGGCCCGGGATTAAACAATTAAACATTCTTGTCCCAATATAAGTTTTTTTTTGTTTGATACTGATGCCAGAATGTTTCTATGAAAAAGAACCTCGTCATCCACGGACATCCCTCATACACTATATAAAACACATATAATCAAATACAATACTGATTATACTATTAAACACATTTTAGTTTAGATATGTGAATGGAATTTGTTGGCCATTTTTAAAAAATTACCGGTGGACTATTTTAATTGCACCCATTTTTAACTTGAAGTTATGATGTTGAGCATTAATGTCTGATCAAATGGATTTAAACCATCACCTAAATATAAAAGTTAGGTGACATAATTCATTAGTAATTGGTATTATTTATGATACCACTCAACATTTTCACATGAATTTCTTCAGCAGCTCTGCCTGAACAAATGAATTTTACTTTTCTGTAGCATGCTTCATAGTAATGCTGTTAAATAAAATAGCGAAAGTTCAAATTGTTTCCACATTGTAGAATTTGGGGCATATGGTGGTGTTTCAGTCTGTGTAGCCAACAGGAAGACAGCTTCTTCCTGTGACAGGCACAGACATACATAAAAGTTGAGGATATTGCAACACTATAAAATGTTAGTTTCTACTGCCTGTAAGTGAATGTAAAATTAATGCTTAGGTGCATTAGGTCTTACCTAATTTGCATAGAAAAACACTCTGTGGATTTCTTCAATTTCTTAAAGTACATATCTTTCTTAAAAGGTGCAAACGTTCCTACATTAAAATAGTTAATTACAAATAAGGCAGTATTAATTTCAGCTTAAATGCATAATTAATGCTTACCTGTTTCCATGAGCACTGGACACAGCTGTGTGCCTTTTACTTCGTAATTACTTTGTTACTGTACATGACAGTATAATTAATATTTTATATAATTTTTTTTTTACTTGAGTTCACCCATTACTACATTTCTACACTTAAAAAGAAAACTGTCTTACTTTCCGCTTACTACAGAATCTATGTAGTCATATATTTGTAAAGTCATATGGCAGATTTTGTCACTCATATGTTTACTTTCATATTTTTATAAATCAAAGAGTTTATACTATTCTATTTCAACTTGAGTGGAAATATTAAAGATGTACATCAACTTTTAACAGAGTATTTATTAAGGTGCACTTTTTACTGTGTAAAGAATTTTTGGACTTTCATCACCTCTGGTTAATGCTGAATGTTTGTCCACTGGCAGCAGCCATATTTGGTGGCTAAAATATTTCTATTTTGATTTCTGTCCCACATATAGTACATTTTAAACACTGCTACAGACATAGAAGTTCATTTATATCAAATTCTACAGGAAAAAGATTCCATGTGGACTTTGTTTGATGAAGTCAGTGCTGAATTGTTAAGAGAGGCATTAAAAAAGCCCAAATTGTAATTGTTCACTTTGCGTAGTAGACCCCTGGTGATTACTACCAACATTATGGTGAACTATCCATAGGCAGCAGATGTGATTGCCCAAGAGCAATATAACTCTTCAAACCCGAGCTGACATTCAAAACAAGCTATATTCCTGCGATTGACACTGAACTGATGTGTAGCAGATTTTGGACAATGGTTGTGCAAGGCTCATGACTGCACTCAGGCATTGCTCCTTGAGCCACACAGAGGCATCGTAAGAACAGAACTATTATACATGATCTCCAACAGGGCACTTGTGCAGTCTGAGAGTGAAAGGAAGCATACCTGGATCGGTGACTGTTTCTTTCAAGACTTGATTATCTTGCAGAAAATTTTAATATTATGTAATACATTCATTGTTACTATAAATGAAATAAGTACTCTGTGAGTGAAATTTATAGGAAGAATAATTTGAAACTCGGCTATATAACGTATAAAATAATTATAAAGTAATAATTACCTGAAATAAGATTATATGATAAATACCTCAAATATATGAAAAAATATTTCAAAATTTCATCACATATTTTATTTATTTTTTGCTAAAATGTGACGTTCCTCTACCCATCTAAACACCATTATACTACACTTTTTCTTGTTGCTTGTCTTTTCAATCACGTATACTTCCTGACATCAGAAGCGAACATAGAACACCAGCAACAAAACAATGTCATATTTAGTTTCCTCTGCTATCATTAAGAATTGGAACTATCCATGTCCTTCAAGGCAATATTAATGAAAGTCTCACTTTTTCACCTTTAAGTAGTTTTCATACTTGTTGTTCTGCTCAGTACATGCTTCCAGATAACAGATTGGAGCAATGAAACTTGTCTCAGTCTATTAATAAGCCAACATTAAGGTCCTTCTCCCCCAGTAGATCGCTGTGCCGGGGTCGAAATGCTAGGGTCGAAAACAATGCCTCAATTGTAGCCAGTGACGGTGCAGATCAGACTGTACCATTGTTAGCTGATGCCCCTGCCTGTTCTGCACCAGATGTGGGTGTTGGTACACCTGTTGGAGGTGTAGCAAGAGAAGATGTTATAAGTGTGGATGGGACATCTGATGAATTCAAACCTCCAGCGAGAGGCTCCACTGGGCCTACTGATTCAGTCGCCTTTGCAGTTTCTGCAGCTTTGCTCTCCATCTCCTCCATTCGCCGTTGGACCATGGCTGGCATCAGCTTCACGTATGTGCCCATGAGGCGATGGTTGGAACGGATTAGTTTACCAGCGCAGCTGTCCACACAATGCTCCTGAAGAGGACAAAAAGCAACTGGTCACTTTTCTGCCCACTTATTACACTAAAACTGCATGTTTTAATACCATCAAACCATGTTCTTTATAACTATACCACTATAAGTGTTCTGACAACCTGTCAAGACATCCTACCAAGAGTTTCTGAGCATGCCCGCTTCACTATAACATGTCTCATGTTTCTTCATAGATTTTAATGTTGGAGACATTTGCTGATATTTACACTATCAAGTTCAACAAAACTGCACAAAATGCTTGTGGTATTGTTTTATGAAGATCTATAAGACAGTTTGAAGAGTAGAACAAATCTTTAGAACACTTGCCTTATTAAACAATATTATACAATTGCACAGTTTATGGATTGGTGCACAGTGAAGTTTATCGTATACTGTGCACGTTATTGATTTGTAACTGGTTCTAATACATGCTTGACTTACTTCATCCATTGTGAGATTTCTGTAGTTGAAATTGTTCGTGCATCGCTGGAAACAAATTTCCGTCATTCGATTGTAAACCAAAAGAA
This sequence comes from Notoglanidium macrostoma, assembly GCA_030068235.1. Classification (NCBI taxonomy): domain Eukaryota; kingdom Metazoa; phylum Chordata; class Actinopteri; order Siluriformes; family Auchenoglanididae; genus Notoglanidium; species Notoglanidium macrostoma. Next base: position 8,778,976 of record JAQQZR010000009.1, on the reverse strand, counting down.
AGTCACGAAGCTACAAAGCCCAAATGCAGAGAAGAGAACAGCAATAAGTATTACACTTTCGCATTATGTCCGCATCCGATCAAGCAGGTATTACATTTACTTACATTCCGCAGTTGTCCATCGGGGTCCATCACCGTATAGATTACAGTGTGTTTATAAAATAAAATATCTGTAGACACTAATATTACCCTGCTGGATTCTGGTTCGTTATAAATGGTGACTTAAAAAACAAGAAATAATGAGGTGTAGCATGACTTTCAAATGCGCGCAGCCATGTTAATGTCACGTGACCAGAGCAGCAGCAACGTCATTGTCGCGGAACCCCGGAAGTCATTTTTTATCATGAACGTTAATCTGTTGCCTTTTGAATATTGTATGCCTAACAAATTGGAAGAAAATTATTTTTTTACACTATATTTACAGTGTGGATTGTGTAAAGTCCATATATGTGAGCGCTGAGAATTCTGTAACGTATTTCTTTAGTGTGAGATAACGAATATTTTGGTCTGATTAGGGGAATTACTTGCTGAGTCTTGTGAAAATCAATTATTCTTTCAATCTCAAAGATATAATCAGCTGTTATAATAATGATGTCAACAAGCACATCAGACGGACACAAGACAGAGTTATTCTATTATTATTCTAGGTACAAGTTGTAGGTATATGTATCATTGCCCAGTTAAAAAACATGTAAAACATGTTTGTTTCTTTGTAGGTTGCATGATGACTAGCAATATATATATTAATTGCAATTGCTATTTGTTTGTTTGTTTGCTTGTTTATGAAGTTTAACCCTACATGCCTGGGGAGCTCATGATCTACAGTTTACAGTCAGTACACTTATCAAACAAAGTGTGTGTGTGTGTGTGTGTGTGTGTGTGTGTGTGTGTGTGTGTGTGTGTGTGTGTGTGTGTGTGTGTG
>JAQQZR010000009.1:8752940-8763796 GCA_030068235.1 Notoglanidium macrostoma | reverse complement strand
GTGTGTGTGTGTGTGTGTGTGTGTGTGTGTGTGTGTGTGTGTGTGTGTGTGTGTGTGTGTGTGTGTGTGTTATTCACTCTCATCACCAACTGCACCCACAATTTCTATACACTCTGCATAATCCTGTGTGGATCTGCAGCTATAAGGTTTAAACGCATTTCGTTCTTTCTTTCTAATCCCCAGCCAATCTCTTCATCAACACCGAGACAAGCTGCATAAGCATCATTGCTTTCTTTTAAATCCTTTCTTTATTGAGGTCACGGGTAAAGCAGCATGTTTGTACACATTACAGGTTTGAAAGTCTCAGGCTAAACAAAACAGTACATTTTCAGATCAACTCAAAAACAAGTACTTAAATACATTCAATACATTTCTTGTATGTAAAAACATCTTTTCTGTCTATTTTTCCTTTATATGTTTTTTTTTGTATTTTTCACAAACTGTTAAAATAATAAAATAGTACATAATACTGTCATGCACATTTTGCTTCTGGAGAACAACAAATTCTCAATTATTTTAATGTGTGGGTGATTAGAGAAAACATGAAGTAGAGAAGATGACTCTCCTTATCCTTATGTTTTAAAAGCCAATACTGTTCTTGGCTAAATCACTGGGAGAAGATTAAAGGTTGTACTTTATCCAGCTTTATTAGCCCATTGACAGATTCTACGTGATCCAACTTCATTGTCTTTACACACATCAATATATAATAGTTTCTGAATTTTTCATTAGTTGTAAAAAAGACTAAAGTCCTACAACATCTGAAATGTTCAAGGTCAGATGTTGAACATAAGAGTTTTGCAAATGAAACACTATCTAGCACTTTCACAAAAATGTACCAAAATATCTTTAATAAATGAATGAAACAAAATTTTTTGATGTCACCAGAAGAAATTATGTTAAAGCAAACCCTGTAGAATATACAGAATTTCAGAATAAATGACTAAAAAAAACAGTGCTTTGAAACTGATATTTCCACAGTGGCAAAAAGAAGACAACTGCCCTGAGCTGTTGAAAAAGACAGACAAATTTCACAAATGACAAATGATGACATACTCATTAAAAAATTAGGCTTGAAGCGAGCATTTTACTAAACTTCATTTCCCATTTGAGGCAAGAGAGAAAACTGATTGTCCTTGTGCTGTATTCACTCATAATTGATGGCTGGTGAGGGTTTACTTCGCATGCCATCTGTGCCAACTTTGGATGTCTCTGATACAAGCCAACGTGGCATCCATACAGATGTCACAATACGCTTGTACTCCTTACGAAAATTCCGGTTAAGCAACCCATAGATGATGGCATTGAGGCAGCTATTGAAGTAGGCCATAAAGTAGCTGACCACAAACAGCCACTCAGGGATGCGAGGGGCCATTACTTCTGGGTCGATGGCCACCACCAGGCCAATGAGGTTCAGTGGTGCCCAGCAGATGGCAAACAGCACAAACACCACAAACATGGTGACAAAGTTTCTCAGGTCACTGTGTCGCACCCTACCATGCTCCTCCTTCTTCACTTTGCGTTGGACCTGAATAACCAGCACCCAGATGCGGAGGTAGCAGAAGGTCACCACCGCAATGGGTACCAGGAAGTGCACCACCACCACTGCCACTGTGTACGAGCTGCTGACTGTCTGTGTGAAGGTGCATGAGTAGACCCTGGGGTCATAGCTCAGTGAGCCTACAAAGAAGTTGGGAAGGATGGCCAGCACTGTCAGCATCCAGATGAGTGCCACCAACAGCAACGTGTTACGGAAACTGTAGAGGTGCCCATAGGCAAAGCTGTGACAAATGTAGCAATAGCGGTTGATAGCAATGGCTGTGATGTTAAACACTGAGCCGATTACACTCAGGCCCATTAGGAAGCCACTCACTTGACATTGTGTGTCCCCCAGTGACCATCCATCATGGAACAGTGCATACAGAACCAGTGGATATGGGTAGAAAGCCACCACCAAGTCAGCAAAGGCCAGGCTAACAACAAACATATTACCTAAAAGAGGATAAGAAGAAAGCTTTAAAAAAATAGCATAGATGCTTTTGAGGGTCATGTAGATCACTAATGATGATGGCCACTTATGGACTTATTTCCTACTTTCATTTGGTCAACATAACACCAACGATTTGCAGCATGCAATTTACAAAACAGCATGTGGAACAATTTAATTGAATCTACTATAAACATGTGACAAGATAAATGAAATACAAATGCAGTATAGTACTTATAATAAGAATAGGCTATAACTAAGTTGCTTTTCATTTTGTATGTGAACATGAGATGGTTACAGAAGGGTGCTTAGATTTACATTTTAGACTTTAGAGTTAGATTTTAACCCTTTGAGGGGAAAAATATACATCACCCAATCTCCCATTTGATGGTGTACATTACAGGGCACCAGTCACATTAGCCAAAGGCAATCTATGGTAGGTGGTGCATAGACTGGTTGACTATTACATTCACCAATCTCCACTGCCAACAATTCAGGGTGGTGAAAAACAGTAATGAGTTAAACTATACAGAAATTATATTCACTGTTTCTCTCTTCAATTACACAAAACAGAATTTGAGCTGAATTAGCAGACTAGCATTGGGTGTGCTGTATGGTGTCATCAGTGTATAATCTTCAGACTGGCTGATTTACATCTACAGGCAACCTTCATTATCTTGGGGAATTTTAACATATTGACATTTCTACACAAGCTGACAAGACCCTTGATCACTGCTATACTGCGCTCAAGGACAGCATTTGGTTGACTATTCTACTGCTGCCTACACACAAGCAATAGCTACAACAGGAAAAATTGGTTCTGAGAACACCATCATTAGAGTGAGAAAGCCATCATCAATTTCCAGGACTGCTTTGACACCACCAACTGGCTGATGTTCCATGATGCAGAGAATAGGTACATGAATGAATATACATATTGTGTGACTGGCTACATTGCTAAGAGCATGGAGGATGTTGACCCTAATATTACAGTGAGGTCATTTCCCAACCAAAAGCCCTGGCTTAATACTGACATCCATGCCAAACTAAGGTTATGCACAGTTGCATTCAATTCAGGTGACTTTGCTGGCCTGCAGGAGAGCTGGATGTGATCTGTGAGGGTCCATAAAATTTGCCAAGAAGAACAGAGGGAGGGTGGTGTCAAACTACTGAGGCTCCAACCTCAAGAGCATGTGGAATTGCCTGCATTCACAAAAGAACTGTGAGATTGGACATGCAGACTCCAGTGTGCCCTGCACATTGTCTGACAAGCTTAACATGTTCTGTGCTCATTTTGAGGCAAGCAAGACCTCTCCTGCTGTTAAACTTACTTCTGACCAAGACAGACACACACTTCTCTGTCCACATCAGATCAAGGCCTTCAAAACAGTCAACACTCATAAACACCAGGTCCTGTTGGAATCCATGGCCATGTCATCAACAGTGTTAATTTTGACAAGAATTTAAAATTTAGTCTTAGTCACTTACTGAAAACTGTAGTTACATTTTAGTCGTATTTTAGTCTGTTTGCTTTATTTTGTTTTAGTCAAGATTTATCAGTGGTTTAATTTTAGTTAAGCTTTAGGTATGGCAGCAGTAGCTCAGTGGTTTAGCTATTGGACTAGAGCTTGGAAGGTCATGAGTTCAAATCCCACCACTGCCAAGTTATTGCTGATGGGCCCTTGAGCAACTACTCAACTGCTCAGTTGTATAAATGAGATATATGTATGTTGCTCTGGATAACTGACAAATGACATAAAAATGTAAAAAAAAAAAAAAAAAAGGATGCCAAGATGGGCTATTACAGGAGGGAATTGTCTAAAGTTGTTTTTTTTTTTTTTAGACAGAGCTGGTGTTGTTGGTGTTGTTGCTATGTTGAAGTTATTCAGAGTTAGGCATGACTCTCTTACTGTTTTGTTAGTTATCGAGTGAAGATGGCATTTTGTACACTGTGATGGTGATGACCACTATTTTCATATAAAAATGAAAGTTCAGACCAATGCCATCTGTGTGTGTCCTGACTCATATACCTGTTATTATCCTAACAAGCCGGATTCCATCGCTTCCTAACTGTGGTCAGGAACTTGAAGCAGGGAAAGTAACTTACTGTAATAGATTTTGCTAAATGATATTTTTCCTGGCTGTGCAAATTCCCTTGAGAAGTAAGATAGGTTGTCTGCTCAAACGGAGCCAGATATTTCATCTCACTAATTAATTATAGTTCAGCATTCAGTAAAATCATCCCTGCTAAGCTCATCACAAAGCTTAATACATTAGGCCAGGACACTCACCTCTGCAAATGGATACTGACCTTTTTGACTGGCAGACCCCAGGGAGTGAAGATTGGCAACTCCATGTCCTCCTTGCTTACTCTAAATAGAGGCACCCCACAAAGACGCATGCACAGCCCCCTTCTCTACTCCCTTTTCCCTTCTCTACTCCCTTTGTCAACAGCATCTTGAAATTTGCTGATGACACTACCATCCTAGGCCTCATAACCAACTGGGGTATACAGCCTACAGCGAAGATATCAGAGTACTGTCACAATGGTGCTGTGACAATAACCTCTGATTCATTGTCAGCAAAACTAAGGAGATGATTGTGGATTTTAGGAAGATGCAGAAGGGAGAGCATGCTTCTTTATACATGGATGGTGTGGTTGTGGATAGTGTCACCAACTTCAAGTTCCTAGGTTTGCACATCACTGATGACATTACTGGGACTCTAACCAAATCACAAGGTCTGCCTGGCAGACACTTTACTTCCTAAGAAGGTTCAAGAAACTTGATCTGCCATTTGATTGACAGACAAGAGCCTGAGGAAGGCTCACAATATTGTGGAGGATTGCACTCATCCAGCTCACAACTTGTTTATCAAGCTGCCGTTTAGTATGCTCTTCTGAAGCTTACAGTCATGGATGAACAGGCTGAGGAACAGTTTTCATTAGCAGACCATCAGACGACTAAATAGTCGTGTGTCACCTTAAACATGTTAAATGTCACATTAAGCACATTATTCAATTTCATTTCATATGACACTATGTTACTTTATTCTGCTGCTGCTCTGATTGTTTATACTCTGCTCTTCTTTAAGTAAATATTACACCCAACTGCATTTCAATATTGTATTATATTTGTTTTGTTTGATTTATTGAAATTATTGTGTAGTGCATCTGTGCCTTAGCAAGTTTATGGAGCCTCACCATGATGAGATGAGGTATACTGTGTATATGACAAATAAAATGACTCTTAATACACATATGAAAAAGCAGAACTGAAACATAGCTCTACACATGAGTACTTGCATTCTGAGACCCACACACTCCTCAGTTAGCATTTACATTCACTACATATATAATGTAGTCCATTATTCGATCCAACACTAAAAACTTTTTTTGACAAACCACATGTGGTACAGGCAAATGGCATAGACAAACATTAACCTCAGCTAGAATATTTAGACCTCTCTTAGGAGACTCTGCTGACCAAAAGTTCACATAATTGTCTTTTTCTTTGAAGTAGCATAGCACAATCCATCAAGAGAGCTTAAAGGTAGGGTAGGTGATTGTTAGAAGCCTTTTTTATATTCCCATTAAGTCCAACAGCAACAAATAACTAAATTGCTCTGATAGTAAAAAGAAAAAAATATCTGTGGCAATCACAGGGATGTAAAAAGCCCATCCAATCATTTCTTTCGGTCCGAATGAAATGAAGGTATGGTCTACGTGCCTGTCTACTTACCTACCTGCCCACCTGTGCACACTCTGCCCCTGCAATCATTATGTGTGACTGGTGTCTTCCACAAGGCTAAAGCTAGCAAGTTAGTCGCACATGAAATTGCAGCCAAAATTTCCAGTTACAAATAACATTATACCTACAACAGTTTGCTCTATTACACAAAGAAAGACTGATACAAAAAAGGTAAAGATGAAAAAGAGTTTGGATAAATGAAGCCTTCAGCTGCCACAGGTCTAGTGCCCCTGCTGGCTGGCTGAAGTACAATTTTTAGCCCCGCCCATCCTCATGTGTTTCAATGATAAAACAGACTATTTTCCATGTCACTTTTCTCATCTAAACTATCTTTCCTTCTACAGTGTCTATTTCGAACAGGTATTTTTCCTTATGCTGATAGCTGCACATTTTTATTTTCCCCCAGAAATGAGTTTTTAAAGATTTTGCTGGCCGAGTCTGGTTAACTTTACCACAGAATTTATTGTCATATACCTACTTATTCGAGCTTTTCTTGACACATTCACAAATACAAACTGTTAGCCATTTCTATTAAAAACATTTCAAACATCAAGAGGTTTCATAGATAAGTTAGTTTAATTATGCCAGCTACCTAGCCTTTTAGCAATTGTGCAAGCTAAAGTATATAGTCAAACTCCCAATAGCAATTATAATGTTTCTGATATAGCCTCCATTCAGCTAGACAGCTATCAAAATATGTGTAAAAGCCATTTTTTCATCAGTGAACACACACTACTCATCATTAGAATGGATTTTATAAGTAGTTAGTTTACAGTGTGCTTGGAAAAGCAATGCATGCCAGATAATTAGTTTAACTCACCCTGGTGAGCTCACTGCCGGCTCATTCCACATTAGTCACATCTGTCAGTGAATTTCCAGTTCATGGCCATGAGATAAATGTCCTTCCTAGACATATCCATAGTAATGAAATATCTCCAGCTGAAAGTATTTAATCTCTCTGGATAGAAGTAATAAAGAGAATGTGGGAATGTGACATATTTGTCTAATCATTTGTACTGGGAAAGAGGCAGGTCTAGCAAAGCAGTGATTTCGAGTCTTATCCCTACTGCACAAACTCAAAAAGGAGAAAGTCACAACTCCGCAAACTGGCTGCAAATTCGCCAACATGACAATCTTGGCTTCTTTTCTATAGAATGGGAGTGAATGGGATCACGTCCTCCTTTTTTAAATATAGTCGATATACCCAAGTTCCTGAGTTTGGATGACCTTCAACCTTTCAAAATAGTGAAGAAGAGGATGGTTTCAATAGTGGATTGTATGTAATTGTTTATTTTGCAATACAACTATCAGTACCAATATAACATTGTTGCTTGTTTACATAATCTTACCTGAAATCTGTTTATACTTTACTTCATATAGAACAATGTTATTGAGCATGTGTGTTACAGAATCAAAATATGATTTCCCCAAGAAACAAACAAGAAGGGATCTAGCAACTGCTATTTTTCAGTTCACTCCGACAACAAAGCACTTAAACATGAAATACTCATAATTCTGATTTCACAAATAGGAAGTGGGACCTTCCAATTAGCACGTGACAAGCACTAGAGTGAAAATTGGTATGTTTTTATTTTAACAATGGCGACAGCCCAGGGAGTTGAAGGGCATGAAAATTGATGCCATGGTTGCTGAATTTCTGTTGGGCAGGTAATTATCTGGTTTGTTTTCAATGATGCACTACTTTCCTTTCTCATCCATGCTCTCTTTCCATGCTCTCTTGTCGACTCTTCCACCAGTAATAATCAGGCAGTGCACAATCATGTGTTTTGGAGGAGTGGGTTTGGAGGGAGGGCTGAAGGGAAGGGGAGGGATTTTTCAATTGGACACTTTCAAAATCTAGCTTACTCTTGGTGGTTTCTCTGAAGTTACCTATGCTGCCTTTGAATCTTAATACTGGTGGCTACAGATTTAGTTTTTCTTTTAATTTAGAGAAATCAATTTCTCATGTTTTAAATGCAATGAGACAACAGCACTATTAGAATATGGGTTTTTCCTACTTGAGCCATCTCTGATAGTGGCATGGTTTAGCAGGAGACTTTGTCCTTTTTTATGGTTGTGCTGTGACACAGGATAAAATAAAGCTCATGTGCAATCTCACCATGAGCCTACTGAGATTTTCCAGCTGTCAACTGTTCATTGCTACAACTCTGTTCTTAAAGATTCTACATTTGACTTCATTTCTAAGACACTTAAAAAAACCCTGCCTACTCACTTGACCTTAACCCAGTCAAGCTACTTTGGGAAGAGTTGTGTTTTGATAGTTTTAAGTGTTTTTTGCTTGTCTTTTTGTTTTTTTAAGTGTACAGTGCAACTGTTTTTAGTGATTCTTGGGTGAAAATTAAAGAAAGTGACTCAATTATGTGACACAATAAATCATACCATTTTAGATGTAGTTTTGTGTGATTGGATAGAGAAGATTTACAGAGACAAGTAGCCATTGATGTATGGATGTATTTCTACATAGCTAATGTTTTTCTTGTTTTTGTTTTTTTCTGGCATGTATGTTTGAAAGTGGAGTGCTGAAAATGTTACACTCTTGACACTACAATATATGGGGTGTGTAAAAGCATGCAGCAGGACAAAACTTATTTAATGTTGACGCTCTATAACCGGCTACCATTCACCACTGACAAACAGGAAAAAGATAGAAGAGAAGACATTATGACATGAAGTAATGATTGAATTAATGAAGGTGGTGTTGAGGGTACACTTGAGGGTAGATATTGGTACATTAAAATGAAAGAAAGTTGTGTATTCGCTCTTTAAGGCCCTAATACAATGCTTGATATAATCTACTTTATTAATCTAGATTTTATTTTGGCTTAGAGATGCTGTGTGCAAGAAAAAAAAAGACATCCAATTGTATTGTAACACAAAAATGTCACAAATGCCTTCATGGAATTACGTATACCATTATACCCCTTCATACACCTTCACAATTTAAGTCATAAAGACATCAGAAATATCAATTTGTATCAAAAACAAATTATTGCCAGAAAATTTATAAGAGCCATTTTCTTCCACCCTATTACCTTTAAACCACGTGATTATGGCATACCTCAAACCAAGCAAGCTATGAATTAGTCCTATGCATCTAACCCATCCAAGCAGTGAACACACACAAATGAGAAGTGCCCCCAGCACCCACGGAGCAGCTGAGGGTTAGGTGCCTTGCTTTGCATGGATGCAGAGGTGCTGTTCATTCACATACCCCCACCCACCCATTCCTGCTGCTGGTCCAGGGAATCAAACCAGCAACCTTTCAGTCCCACGACTGTCCCAAAAGGCATATGTCAGAAGTGGGATTCGAACCCACGTCTCCATTCAGAGACCAGAATACCCAGTTGTATGGAAGGAAGGAACCCTTGAGTCTGGCGCCTTAGACCACTCGGCCATCCTGACATAGACAAATCTAACTATTAACTAGAATTAGATACTACAGTTATACAGAAAGACACTGCACAGTTAGGGGACATTACCGCTTATGTAGTATTCAAACTAGAACAGCTAGTAACATTTTACACACTATGAGGAAAACGCTCACATTTGTTCTTCCTGTGCTGCTTTTTACCATAGAGTAAACAACCACTGCTCTGCTTTCTGTTTCTTTTCTGAGGTGCACAAGCTGAGAAAACATTGTGTTGTCACCACTCCTTATGTTGCTGGACACAATTAAACTCTGACCCAAATGTTTGAACCTTCAAACATTTAATCCAGCACTTAAAAAATCTCTCCACTCTTTGTTTGTTGTTGATCATCACTCTCTGCACAATTACAGAATGCTGATAACATTAAAAACAAATGTGTATATAGAGTGAATGACAGAAGCAATGGGTCTTTGTGGGGAATAACAATCATGAAATTGTATCATTATATTTCAACAAAGTACTTTTCAGACATAAAAAAAAGTTTTCTTAAGTCGTACAATTCTAGTTTTACATTCCAGACTGCCAGGGCAGTTACCTTTGGAACTGGTATAAAAGTCTCATTTCCACTTTCTGATTGTTGTGAATTGAGATCAAACATGCTGAATATAGAGCTTTTTTAATCCTCTGTTTTAGCTGAGTCTGATTATGATATTGTTACAGTAAAATGAGTACAAGGTACACAAAGATGATTTCATGCCAGGATAGTGAGTATCCAAGACTTCACCTGATTATTCACCTAAATTGTTGGGGGATCTCAGCATAATCTATGAAAATACAAAATCAACAATGTGCCGATATTCCCCTGCCAAAGTAGCTTCCCAACTGAAGCATCAGAGCTTGATGTCATCAGACCAGTGGCTACTGAGCTCACAGTCCACAGGGTGTAGTTTACTAATAACTAATCCCAAACTCAGGGATCAGCACCACAGAGATGCAATACCCAATGCAGTTTGCTATACTGACATTGGAATTGCTATGGAGTTCCTTTGAGTTAACTCTAGCATCCATCATTCCCAAGTGTGTGTTGCTTGGAGCCCCTGTACCTCGCCTGTTTAGAAATTGGTTGCTGTGTAGACAGTCTCAATAGCAGATGACTAGCCAGACAAACCTCCTGATCTGACATTAGGAAGCTCAGTCACTAAAAGTCAATTGACATCACATACGAGTCTATCTGACATGTGTTCAGAGTTTATAGTTCATTGGCATGAAGCCTGACTTGTGTGCTGTGTAAGCCTTCTTGACAGAGCTGTCCCTATTATTGGTGTAGTCGACCACACAACGACCACACAACAGTCATATGCAAAATTTCTATGTCAGGCTGGGAAACAGAAATGTAGAAGTAAAACTAGGAATGCTTCACTGAGCAACCACTTGCACAGTGTTGGCTCGCACTCTCAGTGAATGCTCAGAGCTTGTCAGTCAAATTAAAAAAGGCCTGTGTCAGTAGTAGTGACAGATGCACATATTCACACGCCTAGGTGTGGTCCAACACACAGTTCTGGTACTGTTCCTCTTCACCATCTACACTGCAGACTTCTCTCACAACACCACAAACTGCTTCCTGCAGAAGTTCTCTGACAACTCTGCAATAGTCAAGTCAAGTCAAGTCAAGTCAAGTGGATTTTATTGTCATTTCAACTATATACATGTAATACAGTTTACAGTGAAACA
>JAQQZR010000009.1:8733582-8750737 GCA_030068235.1 Notoglanidium macrostoma | reverse complement strand
TATATATATATATATATATATATATATATATATATATATATGTGTGTGTGTGTGTGTGTGTGTGTGTGTGTGTGTGTACACACACACACACACACACACATACACAGTTAGTTAAATGCCATTTCCTTAGCTATGCTGCCCTCTAATGGAAAAGCTTTTCCTGCAAAGCCCATAATCTGTTCCTTATTATGGAAGCAGTCACAGAACCACATGACCCTAATTACTATAATATCATCAATAATTATAACCAGCCATAATGACATTATGCGGTACTTAATTAAAAATAAGTGTTATATGACCAGTCACAAATTTAAATTCAATGAGGAATTAGTAGTGTGTGTGTGTGTGTGTGTATGTGTGTGCTACTGTGTGTGTGTTAATTGTCTGTGTAAACATACTGTTTCATTAGTGGAAGAGGAGTCTTACATGAGTCCGGTGAAGCCTTTTGGGCAGCCACAAAGAAAAGTGTTGCCCACAGCTTTGCACTCTCCTCTATTCCGACATGGCGTGGGGACACAGACTGAGACCTTCCTCTCACAGAGCGTACCGGTGTACTGTGGTGGGCAGCTGCAGGAAAATGCTGTGGGGCCATGATGATGATGAGCAGGCAAGCAATCACTTGTCAGTCAGTTATTAACTTTAAATCACTAAATGCAAATCAACTTTATCGCACGTTCTCTCAAACAAAAATTCAAAAGATGTAATAGATATATAAAATTGTACATAATCCTTCTCACACACATGACATTTAACACTTAACACATAAAATTTGATGACATCTCAGTGCCAGAAAGCTTCCATTGCAGAAACATTTAGCATCACACTTGGTATTGTTGAATAGAGAATATCATATAAATAAAAATTGCTCACTCTATACTCATTCAACATTTTTTTTTCCTTTTTATCTGATTATCTCCCAGGTTGATACTTTGCTTATTCCTACCCACTATCTAGCTTTCCCGTAAGACATGACACCTACCAATCAAGCACGGTGAAGGTCAGCACATGCTTCTTATTCTGCTTATACTGCTTGTGCTATGTTAAAGAGCAGCTGAACATTCACAGAAGGGCACAAACTGCCCTCTTCCATATTCATGAGCTCATACATGCCCATGATTGGTTAGTGTCACTCTGATTGACATGATAGTGTACTGCCATCTTCCCCATCCCAAGAGCAGTGCCAATTTTGACCTCTTGGACTCCTGGCTATGAGAGATCTGGCATTGTCTTGATTTGAATTCATGATCAATATAGGCTAAATGCTTTTTTGTGCCATTAATTAGAGCTTGTTTTACTCTATCATTCTTATTAGTCCTGTGCTTACAGAAGTCTCCTCAACATGTTTAGGCTAAAATCATGATATTTGTTTTATAATAAATTTTGTAGCTCAGATTTTAAATGAAATGCTTATTTTTTAAAATTAGAATTTGTTCTAATTTGTTAAAAAATTTTAAAGGTTATCATTGGTGAACTGCTCACTAAGCAGCAAATGGGTTTTCAGTTTTTGGGTTTTCTTCACTTTTACTTATAGATTTCTATTAATAATTTGCAGATATTGCCACAAACCTATAATAGGCCACATTTTTTGTCCAAAATATTGCACAAAATTAGAGGCCACTATTATGTTTTGTTACTAACTGAAGCTTTTCTGTCAGTTCTTAAAGCAAATAGGATGTGTCTTACCTCCAGAGGGCAGATTATTGCAGGTGGCACCGTTCTGGCACAATGTCCCCAGGCAGGGGTTAGGGTAAAGCATGCAGCCCATCTTCACCTCACTGATGGCACTTAACTCGCCATAGCGGTTCCTCTTACTCTGTAGGGGCAGTGCATTGCCATTCAGTGTTATAGCACGCAGGCAGCCCTGGAAACCATTAGATGGCCGGGAGTGCCTATGCCCACCTCTCTGTGGCACCAGGGACCCAAAATACAGTGAACCATTGGTGCCAAGTGGCCAGAGATGAACAGGGACCTGGGCATCTCGCCATCGCTCCACATAGCTGTCATCCAGCGAGAGCAGTGTATAGTTGTAAGTCAGATCCAGGGCCACAGCATGCCATGCACCATCATTTATAGGCCGCCCAGCAATGCCCAGGACATCTAGGCTGTTGGTACAGTCCGACTGGAACCAGAGGCACCCTTCCTCAATCTGAATACACAGTATGGCAGAGTGTTAGTGAGACAAAATAGCTGAGTATGCACTGCAGAAAGTACATTTGAAGAACTAATCCAGATAGTAGAATAGATAAATCATAAGAATGATTGATCTTAAAATTAGTCCCAATGCAATCTTGATTTGTCCAGATGTCTTCTAACTAAATTTGACTTTGTTCAAGTTGTAGTAATCAGAAGCATAAGTGGTTGAATCATTTGTGGTCAGTAAGTACCAAAACATGTTTTAAATCATTTTGGAGGCCTGTGTTTTGTGCAAAAAACAGTGAAAGACAGAATGTTTGCTTGTGTGTACATGTATGTAAACAATTCCATATATCCCAATGAGGTTCCAAGTATCTGTTTATCTGTATACATACATTCTGTGCTTTTTTGTGTGTATTGTCCCCTCCAAAAGCATTGGAACAGTGACACAATTTTTGTTTTTTTGCCTCTGTACATGAAGTGTAGACTTTCAGCATTAATTCAATGGATTTAATAAAAATATTGCATTAACCGTTTAGGAATAACAGGCTTTTTTTTTTTTTAACAGTCCCTCCATTTTCACAGGCTCAAAAGTAACTGAACAAACTAACATAATTATAAATATAAGCATCATTTTTAATACAATATCAATGCAAATCAATCACTGCCTAAATTCTGGAGCCCATGGAAATCAGAAAATTCTGAGTTTCATCCCTTGAGATGTTATGCCAGGCTTTCACTGCAGCTGCCTTCAGTTGCTGCTTGTTTATGGGTCTTTCTGCCTTCAGTTTTGTCTTGTAAGTGAAAAGCATGGTCAGTTGGGTTGACTGACTCAACCATTTAAGAACATTTCATTTATTTTTCTTAAGAAGCTCTGGGGTGGTTTTGATAGTATGTTTAGTGTCATTATCCATCTGTACTGTGAAACGTCATCCTATCAGTTTTGCAGCATTGGACTGAATCTGAGCAGTATCTGCGTATCTGAGCATCTGAACAATAAAGTATAGAATTTCAAAATTCATCTTGCTACTTCTATTAGCAGTCACATCATCAATAAACACCAGTGCCCCAGTTCCATTGACAACCACACATGCCCATGTCCACCATGTTTGTCAGATAATCTGGTCTGCTTTGGATCCTGATCATGATCTTATCATTCTGGTACGAGTTAATAATGGTTTCTTGTACGAATAAATCATGGTCCAAAGATTCTTGTTCCAGAACTGGGGAGGCTTTCTAGAAAAGCCTAACCTGGCATTTCTTTTCTTGAGTGTTATCACTGTTTTGCATGTTGAGATAAACCCTCTGCATTTACATTCATGAAGGGATCTCTTGATTGTAGACTTTGTCAATGATACTTCTACCATGTCAAGTTCTACCTTGACTTGGCTAGATGTTGTGAAGGTTTTTTTTTTTTTTTAACCAAGGAAAGAATTCTACAATCACCCACTTTGGTTGTCTTTCGTGGTCTTCCAGGCCTTTTGATGGTGTTGTGATCACCAGTGAATTCCTTCTTTTTTAGAATGTACAAAAATTGTTGATTTGGCTTTTTCTAAAGTTTTTGCTATGTTTTTGACCGGTCTCTTTTGTTTTTTTTAGCCTAATGCATCAACACCTCTTTGGACTGCATATTGCAAATTCCCAAGAACAGCTGCCAAATGCAAATTCAACACTTGGAATCCACCCCAGACCTTTTAGCTCCTTCATTTGTCAAGAAATAGAGAGGAATCTTTTCAAATCCATTGTGGTGGTGTACAGAGGCAAAAATACAAAAATTGTATCACTGCTCCAATACTTTTGGAGGGCACTGTATGTGTGAACCACATTAGTATATAACACAAGAGTAAGAAAGGAAAATGTGACCGTTTCACTGTTGTCAGGACAAAAAGCCTATGAATCAAAAGATTAGAGGTGGAGTAAATATAATAGTAGAATTGTTTAGCTGCATTAATTATGTATTGAAAAACTCCAGAAAGATAGAACTATTTTGTAGGTATAACCCAAATAATAGAGGATCTAAAAAAAAACTGCTCTGAAACTGTGAAGAAACTGTGAAGACTTGTTCCTGATTTTGCAGCTTCCATAATCCTGAGATACAGAAGTTTAAGATTACATCTCAATTTAAGCATAACATTAGTACAAATAATTTAATATAGGTAAATAATAAATAACAATATTACAATATAGGGTGGTGCAGTGGTCAGCACTGTTGCCTCACAGCAAGAAGGCTCTGTGTTTGAACCTGCTGGCCAACTGAGGCCTTTTTACTCTGAATGTGGCCTTTCTGTGTGTGGCCTTTACCTTTAGCATGTGACAGGGCTCAGCATGTCTCTGCATTATGACTCCTCTGTTCTGCAGGGTTCTGATCTTTAAGCCGACCTTCATATGATGATCCTTACTACTGGTAGTCACTCTATACTTAATATAGCTGTTCCCAGAAAAACTCAGAGATGTCTGACCTGCAGAACACATCAGAAGGCACAAACATGCCTCAAGAAAACAGAACATACACCCACACTCACCCAAGCCAGTCAGTGCTACATACTGCACAATGCCAAATAACTTATGTACATAACTCCTATCAAATTTATGCCCACTGATAAGTTCATAGTCTTGTTGTAAAGCTGGTAGAGGTGATGCTGTGTTTACTTTTGAGCCTAAAGGCATGTACTCTCAAAATGCTATAGCGACATGGCTAAAAAGGAGTGGCATAGTGGTGCAGTGGTTAGCACTGTCGTCTCACAGCAAGAAGGTTCTGGGTTTGAATCTGCTGGCTGACTCTATGTGGAGTTTGTATGTTCTCCCCTGCCTGCATGGGTTTCCTCTGCTTTGATTTCCTCCGACGGTCCAAAGACATTAGGTCATTTACCACTCTTAATTGCCTATAGGTGTGAATGTGAGTGTAATTGTTGTTCATATCTGTGTTAGCTCAGCAATAGATAGGCAACCTGCCCAGGGTGTACCCCACCCTGTCCAAAATCATGTGGTATTGGCTCCAGCTTCCCCAGTGTCTGTTAAGCTTCCCCTTAACAGACAAGTGGTATAGATAATGGATGGATGAATGACTAAAAAGAACACATTCAGGATTCATTGATAAATTTAAATACACTATATGGCCAAAATAATGTGAACACCTAACCATGACACTGATACAGTATGGCATTAATATGTAGTAATATTGCTGCCTTCTGCCTTCATTCTTCTGTGAAGGCATTCAACTAAATCTTTTTAATGTTGCATGGAGATTTGTGCCAATTTATCTACAAGAGTAACAGTGAGGTTTGGCACTGATGTCCGGCGAGGAGGCCTGGCATACAGTCAACTTTCCAATTCATCCCAAAGATATTCAATGGGGTTGAGGTCAGAGCTGTGTGTAAATCACTTGGATTCCTCCAAACCAGCTTTTGGTAAACCAATGGTTTATGGACATTGCTGTGTGCATTAGGCACTGTCATGCTGGAACATGTAATGTTTGGGCCCCTTAGTGAAAGGAAATGGTAATGCTACAGCATACAAAACATTGTAGAAAATCACGTGCTTCCAACTTTTAAACGCTTGAGAAGTTTGGAAAGGCCCACATATATGGGTTCATGGTCAGGCAACCACATACTTTTCACTAAATCTGCTAAAGTTACCAAAACTAGGCTAAAACTAACAACAATAATATGACTAAAATTGTTTGCATTTTTGTTTGCATGCATTTAATTATCTACCGAAACTAATTGCTATAACCTGCACACTGGTGGAGAGTTTCAGGCAGGCACTGGCAGGCAGAGGGAACTGTTGTGGCACTGCGTACACACTGCATGTCAGGAGGACAGGCCTGGCCTTCACAAAGCTTTACAGATGTTGAACATATTCCACCTGCCCAAGAGAGAGAGAGAGAGAGAGAGAGAGAGAGAGAGAGAGAGCAATTTGTTTAGGTCATGAGCTATGAAAACAAATATTTAATAGCTTAGATTTTAGCAAATAATTGTACTATATGAAAATATAAAGCAAACAACTGGAAATTTAAAGCAGTGTAATATTTTTGTGGCTCTCTGGTTAGGAGATACACTACCCAAACACTTTATTAGGAACAGTATTCTAATACTGGGTATGGCCTCACTTTGCTCTCAAAACATCCTCAATTTTTGTGGCATTGATTCCACAAGATGTTAAAAATATTCTTTTGAGATTCTGGTCCATATTGAAATGATTACATCATGCAATTCCTACAAATTTTTCAGATGCAGTTTCATGTTGCGAATCTCCCATTCTACTACAACCCAAAAGATGTTCTATTGGTTTCAGATCCGGTGACTGGAAAAGCCACTGAACAACACTGAAATCAACATTAAAAGCCACTTGAATTGATTGTCATGTTCATGAAACCAGTTTGAGATGACTTTTGCTTTATGACATGGTGCATTATCACGCTGGAAGTAGCCATTAGAAGATGGGAAAATTGTGGTCATGAAGAGATGCAAATGGTCAGCAACAATACTCAAATAGGCTGAGGCATTCATTCAAAGATTGTTTATTAATGGGCCCAAAGTGTGCCAATAAAGCATTCCCCACACCATTACACCACCTCTACCAGCCTGGACTGTTCATAGAAGGCAGATTGGGTCCACAGATTCATGCTGTTGGTGCCTAATTCTGTTTCTACCATCCGTCTGCCTCAGCAGAAATTAAGATTCCTCAGACCAGGCTGTTTTTCCAGTCCTCCTCTGTCCAGTTTTAGTAAGCCTATGCCCACTGTATCCTCAGCTTTCTGGCTGACAGAAGTGGAACCCAACATGGTTGTCTGCTGTTGTAGCCATCCACCTCAAGGCTCGAAGTGTTTGGCATTCGGAGATGCTTTTCTGCTCACCACAATTGTACGGAGTTGTTATCTGAGTTACTGTAACCTTTCTATCAGCTTGAACCAGTCTGGCCATTCTCCATTGATGTCTCCTTTCTCATCAAGAAGGTGTTTCAGTCCACAGAACCTCTCACTGGATGTTTTTCTTTATTTCACAATTCTGAGTACACTTTAGAGACTGCTTAAAATTCCCAGGAGAACAGCAGTTATAAAAATGCTGAAAACAGCCTGTCTGGCACCAAAAATCAAGCCACAGTCAAAGTCGATGGTTGATGTGAACATTATATGAAACTGCTGGCCTGTATCTGCATGAGTTTATGCATTACACTGCTGCCAGACCATTGGCTTATTAGAAATTTTATTAGATGTTCCTAATAAAGTGCTCACTCAGTGTAGATTTAAATGAATTGATAAGAAGACTGCACAGTTGAAAGATGTGTAACATTTTAATGAAGGCAACATAAAGTTTTTATGCAGCATAAATGAAATATCTACATTCGTTTTAATTAAATTTTGTAACACTTGAAAACTACATCATGATACAGACATCCTCCTTCTGTCATACTTGATGTAAAATGCTGATGTGAGTGGTCACAACAGTTTATATCATTTAATATAAGTCATGGAAGGCTCCCCCCATAGTGGCCATATATTGTATAACATATATCCAATGCATGCTGCATGATGGTTCTTCTAAAACAATTGGAAGAATGCAATATGAACATGCCAAATGTCATATTCTTTTGATGAGGGTTTGTGACTAATATCTTTTGGCCCCTTTTTTCTAAACCAGATTGTGCCTGCTGTGTCTGAGCTTCATTAAATGGTTTTTTGTAAATTCTACTTCTACCAAAAAAATACAAATAAATAAATAAATAAATACATTCATAGTTAAGCATTTTGAAATTAATATCTTCTGACAATTTCAAACTTTGCATGAGTGTTGTAGGGCTTCTGACTGGACCTGGAAATTTAGTTTTCTATGTTCAACATACGACTGGCACAATCACAAGTGCTAATTTCAAAATTTCAGAAAAAAAACAAACACTGTGCTACATGTTGCAACGTAAATATTGAAGACATAATTATCCCTGCGTCTCACCAATCAATTTTTAACATTTTTATTTTTAGTTTATTTTTAGTGTGGAGGAATTAGTCGCACCTGGTGACTTTTAGGAAAGTGGGAGGTGGATTCTTGGGGAATCTGGGGAGTAAGGGGTTGTCCTCAGAGGAATCTTATAACAATCAACAGCACAAACATAAAACCTGGACAACAGCATTCGTTAATGACTGGAGAGCTTAACCGGGGGTTAAAGAACAACTTGGTTACTGTGTGTGTCCAATTGGGTTTGATTAATCATACGGTGGATAAGGTCTCTACAAGTAGGCTACTTATTTAGTACTTGTTTTTGGAGCTAGAGAGAAATAGGTAAACTGCGGATCCAAAGCCTATCCCAGGAACACTGAGTGCAAGGTAGGAATACAGCCTGGAGAAGATGCTAGTCTCCTGCATGGCCCCATGCACACCAATATTCACACACTTATGCCTTGGGAAAATCCAGTTCAGCCAGTCCAACTACCAGCATGTTTTTGGGAGGTGAGACAAAACCAGACAAAGGGAGAACATGAAATGCCTCACAGCTCAGGTTCAGAGCGGTGAGAAGAGAATGTTAACCCTTGGCCACCAAACTGCCCACTAGGTGCCAAAAGTCAAAATGTTGAATTAGAAACAAACTGTTTGTTGCTGTTATACTACTGGAAATCAGTTGTAATGATTCATGGCAGAAAAAGACATTAGGCATGACAAGTGTTTGACATAGTTTCATCTGTATCATGATGCAGGGTTCAAGAAAAGTTACACCAAAAATTTGTCTGTTCATTTGAGATTGGGTTTGGAATGCAGCCTGGAGCCAGACCTACCTGAGCAGGTGCAAGTCTCTGTGCGCTGGAAACGTGGCAAAAGGAAGCTCACCTTAGAAGTACTATAGGTGATCAAGTCAACAGTTTCCAGCTTCAGGCTGAGCTCACACATACCATCACCACATTCCAATTCTCCTGAGCAGCTCTGATCTAGCACTTCCACCAGCTGCACTGCTCCTCCAAGATTTTCCCGCAGTTCACCCAGCCTCAATGCCAGTTCCCCAGGCCCCAGATACCCTCCCTCCTGTGCCTCCACTGCCAAAAGCACCTCCAGCTGGGAAGACTGTGCCACTGACTTCATCCCTATAATGTGCATAGGCTCTGGGGTCTGCGCCACTCCAGCCCCAACCAGTGCATTCTGAAGAATTCTTGTTACATGTTTTAGGTATATACCCAAAAAATCTTCAGGAGAGAGGTCCTGGAAGTGCAGCGTGACAGCGTTCTGCACCATTTCCTCTGTGGCCACCTTCACCTGCACCTTTACACCCACTGTTTCAGAGAAATGTCCATCACTGACTGTGAAATTAATGAAGTACCTGGAAAATATAGTGGTGTTATGAAATAGCATACAACCAACAGTCAGAAACAAAAGAAATTAACAAAATCATAAGTACACACTGTTGTTTCCAGACTGCTACCTGCCAGGCTCCAGGCCGCTCAGGGCCACAATCTTGCCATCCTGTCGGTCAACCCTGAACAGACTTTTTGTCTGAGGCTGCTGTGTGAAAGTCAACACATCATTTTCATCTTCATCTCTGGCGTAGATCCTACCAATGTTGCCACCAGGAAACACATCATCCACCATCACTATAATGATCTCCAGAGGAAAGACCACAGGCTTAAAGACATTTCCTCCAATCACATGCACAACCACGAAAGAGGATGATGACAAGCGAGGCTTCCCAGAGTCCCATGCCTTACTCACAAAAAGAAGAAAGTGGAAAACACATGCAGAAAATGATATAAATAAGATGACATTACAGTATTTGTGTTTGTATAAATGCACTTCCATTTGAGGTAAAGTTGCTTTGTATTCAAGGAAAACTGATGTTTGATGTTTTACCAAACATCATATTATTTAGGTTTCACCACATGACAAGTGAAAACTTTACTTAAGGGAAGTGTTCATAGACATCAGCATGAATCCTACAAGACATAGTATATAGTAAATAAACCCTTCATTTCAACTGACATAAAACTACATAAACAAGACTCACTGCAGTGAGCATAACTTGTGATAAACACCTCTTTATTACAGGTTTGATGTCAAGTACATGATCGCTTGACAACTATGTTGTGTGACTTGTCAAGTGAGCTTCAGTAAAATTGAAAAAAGTTCAAACAAAATTTAATTAAATTAAATTTTATTTGTATAGCGCTTTTAACACTGGGCATTATCAGAAAGCATTTTTATAGAAATATATAAATTCCAGATATTAAGTTTAAATTTATAAATAAATTTACAAAATGACACTTTATTTGTTTTGTCTGACTTTAAATTGGACTGAGAATGGCTTCAATGTTTGACATACTGTTTCACCAATATGTGACTGAGCTACAAAGTCAGTTGTCATGATGTTCATTTCCAGTGTCATGGTGGATTAAGGCTTTATAAATGTTTGTGTAAAATAATGCCAGTTGTCATAAAGGGCTGTGACATTGTGCAGTGAACACAACATTTAAGTAAAGTGTTAGCAGTTTGTAAATATGATGCTGTTCTTTTAGGTAAGCACACCTGTATCTCAAGGACATACTCCTTTATTGCATGTGGTCCAAACACTTTGTTTGATCTCAGCTGTCCATTCCTGTCCAGGGTGAATGCATTGTCCTCATTCCCAGATACAATTAGGATTTCAAAAGGGCCTCCGTTTCGTGGAGAGTCATTATCAGAGACAGAAATCGTCAGGACAGTGGTGCCTGCAGGTTTGTTGAGCTGAAAATGCACATAATTAAAAAATATTCTAACAAATGATTAATGATGAAGAGATGAATTCTTTCAGATATAAGGCTGTTCTTATACTCTGAGACATTCTGAGCACACACCTGAATAACTGCTGAAGCATTCTCTGGGGAAAACATTGGAGCATTGTCATTCACATCAGCAATATCAATGTTCACAGTTACTGTCGTGGACATCGCAGGAGATCCACTATCAAATGCCTGGACTAACAGCATGTAGCTGGAAACCTTAGATGAGAAGACATAAGATGAGTGCATAGAGTGTGATTAAAGTATTATTAAAATCTCATGAAAGCCTTGACACAATTGGGTTCATTTGTCCCCTTAGAGTGAGGATCATTACAAATCAATACCAAGCTATTCTGACTGAAGTGCTATGACAAAAGATTTCTGCATCTTGATGGGAGTTGTCTCTTCCAGAATGACAATGTCTCTATCTACAGGGACACTGAATGGTCTGATGAGTATGAGAATAATGTATGTCATATGCTGTGTCTTACATAGCGACAAGATCTCAATTAATTTGGTTTTACCTATGTGAGATTTTCACCATCTTCAAAACACCAATCACAGTAATGTCTTTTGGAAGAATGGTGTTCATCCCTCCAGTACAGTTGCAGAGACTTGTAGAATATAAAGCTTAAGCTGTAATGGAAGCTTGTGGTGGCTCAAAACCTTACTAAGACACCTTACTAAGTTTATGTTGTTTTTTCCTTTATTAACGTGTCATTTGGCTGAAGGATACTAAACTTCAGAGTGCTGTGGCCATCCAGACCATTGACATCCATGTCTTACTTATTCAGCAATCAATTCATCCATCCATTATTTATACTGCTTATCTGTCAGGGTAGTGGAGAAGCTGGAGCCAGTCCCAGCTGACTTTGGGCCAGAGGCAGGGTACGCCCTGGGCAGGTCGCCAAATTATCACAGGACTAACACAGAGATAAACAACCATACACACTCACATTCACATCTATGGGCAATTTATTGTAGCCAGTTAACCTAATCTGTATGTCTTTGGACTATGGAAAGAAACTGATGTACCCAGAGGAAACCCACACAGACATGGGTAGAACATGCAAACTCTGCACAGAGTCGGCCAGCAGATTCAAGGAATCACCAATCTATTTGTGGAGAAAAGAATCTAAATATCATGGCCAAAGTGATTTAGTGTTAGTCATAAAGGTTGTTTAAAGATCTAACCTTCTCTCTATCAAGTGCCTTGTTGACCATCATTAGTCCTGTGACAGGATCGATCCTGAACTGGTTCCCTTGGTCTCCTCTCAAGATTGAGTAAGTAATTCGCCCGTTTGCTGGGCTGTCAAGGTCTTCTGCTAATAACTTCACATCACAAACCCACAAAAAACAACTGCCTTACAAGGTGCATAAAACATTCAGCTTGTCTGTTTACTGCAAATAAAACAGACAATAAAACATAAATAACTGCTATAAAATTAACTAAGTAATTATTGAGTAGTGGCTAATAAATGCTAAAGAAGTTGTATAAAACCACAAATTATTGAACCATACCCTAGTGATTGTCTCTCCAATAGCAGCATCTTCACTGACCAAAACATTATAAATCTCCTCACTAAAGGAAGGTGCATTATCGTTAACATCCATCACTTCAATGCTTATGATCGTGGATGTTTTCAGAGGAGGGGTTCCACCATCCACAGCCTCAACTTTGAGAAAAAAGTCTGTACACACTTCATAGTCCAAATCATCAGTCACTGAGATGCTGCCTGTAGTAACAAGCAATTAGTGAGAATTAGTGTTCAGTCCAGCACAGATCTGCCTTCTGATGTAGTGAAGTAGATGACCAAATCTTTGCTAAACTTAACATCTATAGAGTACTGTAACATTTAACTGGCTACATGTCTTACATATGTGTTTTGCATAAAGTAGAAGAAATGTTTTAAAAATGTCAACTAAACACATTTGCAAATGGTCTGTGTGTCCACTAGGTGATGTTAAGCGATTAACATGCTGGAAGCCAAGACCAAGAAATGATTTGGATGATACTACACTTGATGCTCATCATCAAAATCAGGTTGAAAAAAATATTTGTGAGCCCCATGGTTGATATGTAGATTCCATGTTACTTCTAAGCAATGCTGGCTCCAGAGGGTTAAAGCTATGTTTTCTCTTCTTGAGATTAAGAAAAAAAGTAGTGCTCCATTTCATGTGACTTAAATGTGAAAAATGTGTTTTCAGTTAATTTTTGTGAAATATTGCTTTATCGAATCATCTGAAAAATCACCTCATGAAAGCGTAAAAACATTTTTGCGATATTTGAGTTTTTCCAAAATACACGTTTTTCCATTTCTCTTTAACCCTAAAGGTTACTTCACAATTTTTGAAATTGTGCATTACGCAGGTTAATGGAAACAGGACTGTTTGAGTGCACATTCTTAGAAAAAAGGTTAAAGCTATAAATATTTCCTATCTTACAGATTTTCATGTGGAAACATCTAAGAAAGCAAGAAACCCTTAACTTCCTGAACATGCCCCATTTTTCAGCAGTGTATTGCTGCATGCATAATTATATTCTTTCATATTCACAAATGTTCTGCTGTTGCTTAAACTGCTATCTTCAAATTATAGTTCATTGTTATGATTTCTCTTGTGCTCTTGTCATTTCATTTATGCAGAAAGTTTATACATTCCTAGTAAATATTCCTGCTGTGGTTACAGTGAAATGAAGCTCCTGGAGCTTGAGGTGAAAGCTTTATTTTTAAAATAAAAAATAAGGCCTTGCCTATAAACAGCACCAATCAGTCTCACCTACGGTCTTATCAATGTAAAACTTCCCAAGTTCATTGCCTGTAGTAATACTGTAGTAGATCTCAGCATTGACACCAATGTCTTTGCTGGAGGCAAAGACCCTCAACAGCTCTGTTCCCATAGCAACATCCTCAGGCACTGTAACAGCATAGTTCTGCTTCTGGAAGACTGGTGGGTTATCATTCACATCCAGAACCATGATGATGAGGTCCACCTGTGTGGTTAGGGAGCTGGCTGCCCCTTTCTGGTCTGCAGCCTGGACCCTCACCCGGTATGAGTCTTGGATCTCTCGATCCAAAGGCTTCTCCAGAATTACCACTCCAGAAAAGAGGTTAATGGAGAAGACACCATTAGCAGAGTCCACTAGAGAGTACATGATTCTTCTGTTCAGGCCTGAGAGACACAGAGTAGACACAAACAGACAAAAAGTTATTTTCAATGTGTGGCTCACTATGGGACTACACTTAATCGTAACTTAATTGAACGTACTTTCACATATGCAGTTTCTAGTTTGTTTAATTTAAACCCTGATGGGCTTTCTTCCTTGGTGCAGGTAATTTAGGCAAACATGAACACAGGAATCCCTACGGCATGACATATATAATCCAACCAGTCTAAGACCACTTAGAAGAAGTAGTCTCACACTGCTTCCAAGCAAAACCTAGTAATATTTAACAGCAGTAAAAACATAATTCAACAATAATTTTTCTGTATCATAGAATGAACCAGTGAATCTTAGAGAAACACAGTACTACACTTTCACACACATCCTACAGCAAATGTTTTTAAAATCCATAAGCCATACCAAAAAACAAAAAAACTAAAATTCAATATGAATAAAGTGTATACAAGTGTATCTCTTTTCCCAGGCTATCTTTAAATAATGTTTGCCTTGGAAGTGTGAAAGTTCAGTGATTATGTAATATACAACCAACGTAATCACAGTAATTTAATAACCACTCTTCAGGAAAAAGAGAAAGCAAACCTTTACAAAACCAGCCTAAATGTTGTAAGGAAAATGCACTAGAGAAGTACTCACTTTTATCAGGATCCTCAGCTTGCAGACGTGTTATCAGAGTTTTAGGTGCTGCGTTCTCAAATACACTGGCTAGAAACTCAGTGAAAAAGAAAGATGGAGCATTGTCATTTACATCTATTACAGTGAGAAAGATCTCAGAGCGACAGAATAAGCCACCTCCATCTGTAGCCTGGGCTATTAGATTATAGGCTGGAGTCCGCTCCCGGTCAATCAGGGAGGCAGTCTTCAGCTCACCTGAAAAAAAAAAAAAAACAAGCAAAAAAATATGCCCCTCTTGTAACCCAGTGGATATAAAATCTACACAACCCTGTTAAAATTGCCAGTTTTTGTGATGTTAAAATAACTATAAATCATGTAAGATCTTTTTATACTTTTAATGTGATCTAGCAACCAACAAAAATCAAGTGAAAAATAAATAGAAACATTTTAGGGGCAAAACGAAAAAAAAAAAAAAACTTAAAATACCCTGTTTGCATAATTGTGCACACCCCTTTATAATTGGGCATGTGACTACTCAACATTAAGCAGTCACATTACAAACTCACAAACTCATGTTCAAAATTAATTATCGGACACTTGTCACCAATGAAGTGATTCTTGAAAAATAAAGATCAGCTGTTTCTGTAGGACTTTCTTGACATCAAACTGCTGAAGCCATGGTCTGCAAAGAGCTTACTAAACATGTGTGGGATCTCATTGGCAAAAATTATCAGTCAGGTGAAGGGGAATAAAATAATTTCCATAACATTAAATGGAGGCCCTCATCAACAAGTGGAGAAAATGGGGTACCAAAGAGATATTTCCAAGAACAGTACTTCACTCCAAAACCTACAGCAACATTAAAAAAGCTGCAGGAATATCTGGCAAGTACTGGTCAGTCCATGACATGACAACAATCTCGGGTATTATTCACAACTGGGCAATAGGGAAAGGTGGCTTAATGGAAGCCCGTTCTCACAACAACAAAACATCTAAGCCCACCTAAATCACCCAGACCATGTGGCAAAAGGTGTTATGGTTTGGTGAGACCAAGATAGACCTCCGAGACAGGATTGTCTTGAGGCACAAATTTGGGGAAGGTTACAGAAAAATATCTGCTGCTTTGAAGGTCCCAATGAGCACAGTGGCCTCCATCATCCGTAAGTGGAAGAAGTTCAAAACCACCAGGACTCTTCCTAGAGCTGGCCAGCCATCTAAATTGAGCGATCGGGGGAGAAGGGCCTTAGTCAGGAAGGTGACCAAGGCAAAATGTGGAAAAAGTGATGCGCTGTGAATACTTTCCGGATGCACTGTAACTCCAAGGACACACAGTACATCAAAATCAAAAATACCTAAAAAGTGGCAACAAAAGCCTCTTAAAAAACAAAGTTTTTATGAGTCTCCCTTAAAAAAAACACCAAACAAGACTGGTCTAACATTGGCCAAAAAAAACCCCACTTTTATTGTGCTACTAAAACAATGTTCTCATGAAAACCATGAAAATCATACTAAAACATCTTAACTGTGGGCAACTTGTTACTCAAAAAAGTGTTCATTTTTAAGCTGTTTACTCAAAAAGGGTTGTTACACCTGGCCATTTCGGCAATTATGTACACCGTATACTCCATAACTTAAATGTCTGCTATCTAGGCTTCTGCACACAACACATTTTTTTTTTTATCAGTTTACTGAAAAAGAATTGGTTTCCAAGTATCATCTTTACCAGTGTTAGTATCCATGTAGAAGTCTTCAACTCCTATGCCAAATAAGGAGTACTGAATTTCTGCATTGGTACCAATGTCTGAGTCTGTAGCCCCAACGATCAGAATTCCATAATTAATGGGTATGTCCTCTGGAAATGAGGCAACATATGTAGGCTAGTGAAACAAAAGTAAAAATAACAAAAATAATTTGTTAGTGGTTAAAAGACTAATAAGTTAACTGTTTTGTAATAAGGATAAAGCACTTAAAGATAAGGATAAAGATAAAGGAATGAATGAATAAATTAATGTTTATTAATGCATGCTAATGTTTAATATTGTACTCTTATTGTAAATTGTTTCTAATTTGTGTGCATATTTTATAAATATACATTTGTCAATTTAATAAATATTAAATTATTGAATTAATTGTATTAATTGTATTGTATCATTTATTATTATTATTTTATTTATTTATTTATTATTATAATTACATAACTAATCAGTAAAGCTGTGTACACTGTTAATTAAGGTTTATTAAAGTATCCTTATTAATATATAAATTTGCCTAATAATATTTTAGCTATCATTACTATCATTATTTAAAGACTGTGTAAAGCAGTAAAACTGTACGTGTTCTGAGGTTATCACCCCAGGTTAGCACTGTCACCTCACAGCAAGAAGGTCCTAGGCTCGATCCCCGGGTCACCCAGATTGCCTTTCTGTGTGGAGTTTGCATGTTCTCCCTGTGCATGCGTGGGTTTCCTCCCACAGTCCAAAGACATGCAGATT
>JAQQZR010000009.1:8716434-8733482 GCA_030068235.1 Notoglanidium macrostoma | reverse complement strand
AAAGGCTGTGAATACTTATGTACATGTGCTTTCTCAGTTTTTTATTTTTAATAAATTTGCAAAAATCTCAAGTAAACATTTTTCACGTTGTCATTATGGGGTGTTGTGTGTAGAATTCTTAGGAAAAAAATGAATTTAATCCATTTCGGTATAAGGCTGTAACATAACAAAATGTGGAAAAAGTGATGCGCTGTGAATACTTTCCGGATGCACTGTATAATTAAGTTCCAAATCATGAAAAAATAAGCAGGATTATCTTCTCTGAGATGATGGGGGAAAAGCACTGAAATTATGCCCAATCGCATCAAACAACACCCAAGCATACTTTATTATGTTCAACCACTCGCTGAATGTTTACATTATGGCTGAGTTGAACTGCTTAAAATTGGAAATCAATGTCAGGATTACATCTTCGAAAGCCTGTACGCTCTCCCACTGGAGATCCTGCTTACTGAAAAGCCCAGAAAGAACTGCTGCACAAGATGGGATATGGGCTAGGTTACGGGCTAACCCCACAAGCTATCTGTTTGCTCCAGTATCCATATGCCATGGCAGTTGTGCTAAGAACCAAAATAGCACCATTTTGGATCCAGAGTGGCCACTACGTGTTAGTGCCACACCACTATCTTGGACATAAAGTAAGTTAAATAACTCACAAACGAGTGGGAGAACCACCGATGCTAATGCGCTCCAATGTTTATAAGTTGTAGTGTTAGGGGAGGGGTTATGCTAATTAGTTGGCTAAAGTGCGTCATTAAGCCACCACTTGTGGCCTGCCCAAAAAATCTGGAAATAGATGAAAAACTGTGGAAAACTTTAAAAGATGATGAAAACCTGTTTAGCGGTCTAATTCTCCAATTCAGTAATAATATAGTTTACAGTATTTTTTCAGTAATTATTTGCCCAGATGAATAAGATGTTTAGAAACAAATCTCTGAATTTGCTATACACAGCCTTTAATGGGTAAAAGACATTTTACAATTCCTACTACTGCATTTAGTAATGTGTATTAATGTTCCCTTATTGTAAATCATTACCTATACCTATAAGCTTAACAGAGAATTAAAAAAATGATGGAATGACTTAACTAAAACCATCCCTCAGAAATCGAAGTAAATGGGCTTAATGGGGGAAATTTAATGGTTAGTTCCCCTCAGCTCAAGAGTTTTTTTCTTTTTTATTTAGGTTTTATTGTATTATTGTTTTATTATTTATGTTATGGTACTGACAAATTCAAGCAATTGTCTGACATTGGTACAATTGGAAAAGTACATCAAAAGATTTCAGTAAGACGAATTTTAGATTTTATTTACTACCCAACACAAAGGTTAAATAATTTTAAGTATACAACAAGAAGGGTTTAGCAGCCCTGAATTTGCACCATTTGTGTAGAATTAAACATATATTTGAACCACTGTTTATTAAATTAGTTTTAGATTAGATTTTTAACACTTTCAGCTATTTTGACAGAGACTTTAAAGGTGAAAGCAAAGTAATCATTATCAAATGCCCAGATTACCCTGCAATTTACATTCCCCAGTTCCTTTTATGTTTAAGAATTTACCTAGCAAATATATGGTAAATGATAGCATATTTCCTTATTACCACAGGTAATAAGTAAGTAGGTAAATACAGAGAAACTATCACTTAAAAACTAAGAAAAATCTCCACTAGTGTTTCAGCTGTACTTTCTCTGTATTCCTTTAACATTCCCCTATTAGTGTTAAGGTTCAGATTAAGTTTAGGGTGAGGGTTAGGGTAATAGTGGAGATTTTTCTTCGAATTTTGGCTGTAGATTCTCTGTATTTACCTATTTATTACCTGTGATAATTACCAAATAATATAATATAATTTACCATATATTTACAGGTTAAATATTTAGTAATTAGGAGACTGTAAAAGGAAGGGTCACCAATGTCAACTGGGGATTGAAATGATACCATGTACGAGGGAGACATGCTTGACATGTATGTTTTAACAAATGTACAGCCACACCTGGTTACATATGGGGTTGTTGTCATTGGCATCCATGACGATGACCGCTACAATCACCTGGGTGGCAAACAAGCTGTCACAGGCAGTGATATTGAGTAGATATTGATCCTGTTTTTCCCTATCCAGTGGCTGCTTCACAGACAACTTCCACACTCCTTGCTCAGAAGTTAATGCAAACACCCCCCCAGGGTTCCCTCCTGGGCCAAGGAAATAACCACCACAAAGAAATATTTCCAATTTAGATATTCACAGTAATAAATATGAATCTGTAACAGGTCTAATTTTATCCCAGTGGGCCGGTGTGGCTCAGGAGCACCTCTGTTTCCAGCTGTTTAGTCAACTGAAGTTTTTATTCAAGGAGCTATTATGTGTAAACTCATATTTAGCTGGAACAAATACCTGCAGACACACCGGCTTTAAAAAATCTCAGAAAAAGTAATTAATAAATACTTATTAGTAATGGGAAGAAACAAGGATAATTACAAAGGGTTAAACCTTACAATCTGCTTACTCACATAAGGATATGGCACATAGAGCTATTTTTTTCCCACATGCCTTGCCTTTTTACTCCTCAGTCCATTATACTATTTATACTAATTATAATTATACATCAAGCTACAAAGGCCTAGCTTAATACATACCCGTGATATGAAGGCTGACCAGCCTATTCTGTTCAGAGGTATCTGAGTCTCGGGTGCTGAGAACAGACACGACTTCTCCCATTGGGTCACTCTCCCTCACAGCAGCCCTGTAGTAGTCCCTCTCAAAGACTGGAGGGTTGTCATTGATGTCAGCAATGGCAACAGTAACTACAGCAGTAGAAGAGAGAGAGACTGTCTCCCCTAGATCTGAAGCAACCACGCTGAATGTGTAAGATGGACATATTTCATGGTCCAAGTCTCCAAGAGTTGTGATCCATCCAGTTTTACTATCAACTGCAAACCTGGTATTGATAGTAGAGTTTCTCTCAGAGGTTTGTTCTTTCTCATGATTGAAGATTGATCCAAGGCTGTAGGTAACCTGGCCATTTGAGCCCCAGTCGGGGTCCAAAGCATGCACCCGCATGACCCTTGTACCTACAGGAATGCCCTCCATTACCATAGCTATGTATGAGTTTGTATCAAAGGAAGGCTTATTGTCATTCACATCTAGGACTTTCACTTCCATATCAACTACAGACATGGATTCTACTAATTCTACTCTCATGGCGGCAGACACTTTGAAACAATAGATGTTGACCAATTCATAGTCTAATGTTTTAGTAAGCCTGAGAACCCCAGTTTCTCTCTCTATTGTAAATATTTTCCCCTGGTTGCTCTCTACTGTTTCCCCATTTACCAGAGCAAAAATTGCTGTCTGACCTGGGTTCAAGTACACTGAACCTATGGCTGTCCCAATTGGTGTATCCTCTAGCACAGTAAAGGAGTATTGGGGCTGAGTAAATGCTGGTATGTTAGCATCTGGTGGCAGTACATGGATGAATGCAGACACCAGTGAGTGCTTAGAAGGGGCTCCTCCATCTGTGGCCTTGACAAAGAATGATAGAACAGTTCCTCTCAAATGAGCCATGCTTCCCTTTGTGACCATCCAGCCACTATCAGGCTCAATTTCTAACACATCCACTAGAGGAAGCCTTGCCTCACTGTACAGTGAATAGGTCACCTTGCCATTGTCTCCAGCATCTGGGTCCTGAGCCTGTATCTGAGTCACAAGTGTACCAATGGCTATATTAGCTTTAATGCTAATCCTATACTCTGCAGCCCTGAAGAGTGGTGCATTATCATTCTCATCTATTAGCATAACTCTAACACTACAGAAGGATGCCCTTCCACCCCCATCCAGAGCCATTACTATCAGCACAATGTCCCTATTCATTGGATTTTCTCTGTCTAATTTTTGGGCAGTGGTAATCACTCCATCTGCTCCTATAATAAAAAGAGTCTTTCCAAGGTCATTGATAAATGAATACATTATCTGACCAAAAAGCCCGGAGTCCTCATCTGTGGCCTGCACCTGAATAACCTTAGCTCCTGTTGGTACATTCTCTTGTATCTCAGCAAGGTAAAATCTCTGACTAAAGGCTGGGCTATATAGATTAGCCCCCAGTATCCTGATGTTTACCTGTGCTGTACTAGTGAACACTCCATCTGATGCAGACACATTGAGCATATATATCTGGTGCATGCGCTGCAATCGTTGGTGCGACAATGAAATGACTCCCGTTTCAGAGTCCATTAAGAAGTTCATCCTATCATCTCCAGAAAGAATGCTATATCTTAACCTGCCAAAATCAGAGATGTCCGCATCAGAAGCCTGAACACAGGTTACAAAATGCCCTTTGGGAGCAAGTTCATTAACAAAAGCTTCGTAGAGCGGCTGGTTAAAGGATGGAGGGTTGTCATTTGTGTCATTTACTAAGACAGTAACCATGACCTCACTGCTCTGGGCAGGAGAGCCATTGTCTGTTGCTCGGACAACAAAGTTATAGCATTGGGTAAGTTCATAGTCCAAAAGGCGGGCTGTAACAATAAGACCAGTGGCACTGTCAATGTCAAAGTAGTCTGTGCAGTTCAAAGCATCTGTGAGAATCTCATAGTGAATAGCAGAATTTTCAGATTCATTGTCTGTTGCCAAGAGTTGTACCACTGCAGTCCCAGTCATTGAGTTCTCAGTCAGAGTAACAGTATATGAGGCTTTCTCAAATACAGGTGCATTGTCATTCACATCTAAAATATCAATGTTAACATCCACCTCTGATGTAGCTCCAGTAAACACATCAATAGACTTAACTATTAACTTGTAATAGGGAGTAGCCTCATAATCTAATGGGAAAATTACACTAATCACACCACTCTCAAAACCAATGTCAAAGTGAAGAGAGGGATTCCAATTCACAATGGTGTAAATGATGCTCTGTCCTTTAGGACTCACGGCATTAATCTTTAGAATTGGGGTTGGCACAGGTATATCCTCTCTAACAGAAATACCATAAAAACCTTTGTCAAAAACAGGCATGGCTTTGTTAACTACTGTGACTGAGAGCTCTACTGCAGTGAAAAGGGATGGGTAGCCAGGATCACGTGCAAAAATAACCAGTGAGTACTCAAAATTGGACATCTCTACTTCAAAGGTTCGTTGAAGTGTGAGTTCACCAGTTGTACTGTTTAGCTCAAAATATCTATGCTCATCCTCAAGCTCATAGGAAACCATCCCATTTATTCCTTTGTCCAAGTCTATGGCTGACACATGAAATATAGATGAGCCAATTTGTGCATCAACCTGCACTGCAGCATAGTATGGTAGGCCAACAAACTCAGGAGCATTATCATTGACATCTTCCACTTGCACTTGTACAATCACCCTGGCAACCCTCAGCCAGTCATACTCACGACTCGCCTCCACCACCAACTCATAGATCTCTTGCTCTTCACAATCAAATGAGATCCCTGTGGTTTGAATGACCCCAGATGTGGGTCCAATTTTAAAGTGGATCCCAGCATTTAATACTTTATATTTGATTGGCTCATTCAGATGGTTTCCTATAGCATTGACCACCATTACGGTAGATATGTTTGAGGTGTTCTCCAGCACAGATGAGAAGTATAAAGGCTGACTAAACAAAAGGCCACTGTCCATTGCCTCACGTACTATTACGGTCACAAGAGCAGTGCAGGAGTAACGTCCATCTGAAGCCTTTATGTTGAAACAGTAGCGATCTTGGGACAGTTTGCTCTTTTTTACTGTGAGGATGCCTGTGCTGGGATCAATCGCAAAGGGCTCCAAACTGTTGTCAGCAAAATAATAAATTGAATTCATATTCATGTCAGGGTCAGATGCCTCCACTCTCAAAATCTCTATGCCAGAATATGTAGGAAGCAGAACAACAGTGTCATAGGTGTACTGAGAGAATCTGGGAGGAGAATCATTGATATTTACAACCTTAATTAAAACTTTAGCTGGACACTCTGCAGACAGCTCTGGGTTACCACTATCCCTAACATTGACATGAAAGTAAAATTCACTAAAGGTCTCATAGTCCAGATTGGCAATGTTTCTGATTGATCCAGTACCAGAGTCAACAGTGAAAAATAAATTAGCCATGTCTTCAACAATTTGAAAGACTAATAGAGAATTCTGGTTCCTATCAGAATCAATAGCTTGGATCACTAGAGGACTTCCATCCTCACCTAAAACCACACTGTTGATGGGGGCTGCTTCACTAATGCTCCCTGAGTAGCACAGCTGTTGAAATGCAGGTGGATTATCATTCTTATCAACCACTTCAATGTTAAGTGTAGCTTTGGAAACAATTCCTGCCATGTTGACAGCTTGGATAACCAATATGTAGAATGCCGTGGTTTCAAAATCTAAGGACTTCTGAGTCACAATTACACCTGTGTAGCGGTTGATTCCAAAAGTCTTCTCATTATTCCCCTGCACTATATCATAAATGAGTTCTGAGGGACTTATGGCTGTGATATTAGTAATAAAGGCTCCAACAGGCACATTCTCAGGGATCTCAGCTTGGTATTCTGTTTGGGCAAATTTGGGACTAGAGAAGTTTGAGAGGGAGATGGCAATTCTGGTAGTGGCTGTTGCACTTTGTGCTGGATTGCCTCCATCCATGGCACGAACAGTAAGGCTGTAATGGTTAACAAATGTGAAGTCCAACTCTTTGGCCACTGAAATGGTGCCAGACAGTGAATCAATTCCAAATGCACCTCCTGTGTTACCTGAAAGAAAACAAGTCATTTACTATACTAGAGTACTGAATAAAGACACAGTACTGTGCCAAAAGTCTTGAATCATCCTATTTTTCTTTTAGTAGAAATTTTGTTATAGATATTTATTTAATGTATTCTTCATCATTGATCCAGTGCAAAAACATTTTAGATTTCCAAACATTACTTTTCTAAAAAATAATTTTCATTTGAAAAATATTTGTGTCAGTAAAGAAAGCAACATATTCTGTAAGAGACCACTTTTCAGACAAAAAAGAAGAAAAAAACCACCATGAAGGCTACTTGGTTTTGCTGCAGAAATCTCCAGAAGAACTGTCGCAGATTCTCCAAGATATTCTGTAAAACGTTCTAGCTCATTGTATGTACTATTTAAGAGGGTTGTCACACCACATATTATCTTTGTTTACTTTATTACTGTTTACTGCAATAAGTAGTATTTTTCTACATATTCTACATTAAAGTAGAAAGATTTAATGCCATTATTTTTTAACTCATCTTTACTTTATTAAAAAACAGTGGCTCAAGAGTTTTGCACAGTGATGTATGTATATTAATAGCAGACATAACTGACAACAAATGTCATATATTCAAATGACATTGTTAAATCAATCAAGGGACATGAAACTAGGGTTTTAATCAATATGTCCACCTGATTCAATGGAGTATACCAGCTCTTTGTTCCTCCCTGTGTCTCTGTCCAAGGCTGAGACCTGTACCACAGGTATCCCAAGAAAAGCAGAGTCAGTTACCACCCCATCATACACTGTCTGTGTAAAAAATGGACTCTGGTCATTGGAATCCTCTATATTCACTATGATACGAGCCAGGTCTCTGTAGTAGGGGAATTCCTGGTCTTTTACCTACAGAACATATGAAGGTACACTGAGATATAGAAAGGGTCTTAAAAGTGTGAAAATAGTTACATTAAAAAAAATAAACAAACAAAAAAACAAATACCCCCCACAATTCAACAATTAAATTTTTCCATTATATTTTTTTGGGAAAAATGACAATTAAAAGAAAATTTTATTACCAAAAATTGCAACATTTATTTTCCTATTCGTTTCAACATAAATATTCTTTTTGTTAAATAAAAATTTTTTAATGATCAACAACAATTGTTTAAAATTATGTAAAATACTCGACTATAATAGCCTATTAACTAAAAAAATTACTTTTATTAAACATAAAAAAACCCCCAACTTTTTCTTAAAATTTAAAAAAGGTTATACATAAAACAACAACCTCCATTTGCTCCTCTTTTATTTAGCTTTGGGCAATCTGTAAAAACATATTTCTGATTTCTTTTTGAAAATGTTTGGAAATGAGCACAAAAGCTCTTTCCCATTTTAGATCTGTCCTTTTTGTGTTTTAACAGCATTAGAGCTGTTACTTTTGCCTATGGTGACATCACGTGTATTCCGACTATTGTATGTTATTGCACCCTTCGCTGTCTAAATAACACAATTACACCTTAGGAAAACCTAAGAGATGAATCTCAGTTCATTTCTATTTTCCTCAGTTCAAATCATCATACATTTCTTTTTATCATAAATTGTCAATGCATGGTATATCATTACATGCCTAGTAATTACTGAATCACATGCTTTATGGTAAATAGCAAAAATAAAAAGCCAGTATGTATTTGCATTTCAGAGAATGTAAATTTAATTTTTTCTTACCATAATAGTAAGGATATGCTGAGTGCATGCCTCATAGTCCAAAACATCAGCAGTGTAAATGACACCAGTGCCAACATCAATACGAAACATGCGCATACTGATCAGATCCACACTACCATGAATAGAATAACTCAGCTTGGCTCGTTCATCACTATCTGTGGCTTTGATACACAGAACCTCAGTGTTCACTGGTGTGTTCTCCATAACGGAGACCTGATATACAGGTTGGGAGAAAACTGGGGTGTTATCATTGCAGTCCAAAACTCTGATATCAACCTGGAATTAGAAACAGTGGAAGTCAGCATGCCAAAATACCTATATTACTGCATGATAAAGCTGACTGTAAGATTTAAATTGATTATTTGTATGCATGCATACCATTGACCATACTGCATACTGTTTGAAAATGTCAAAATTAAGTGACCTCTCTCTTTAACGTCTTGAGTTCAATGTCACATCCTAGTCCACAGGACTTTTGGTCATGTTTTCGAGGGCCAAGCCTCACAAGCTTATCAAGCACCAGCCCAATCAATTATCTACACAAGAGTCTCATTTACCTAGTGCAATTATGTTCTGTTAGAGTATTAAATTTTTCTTAAGTCTTATAATTGTTTAGGCAAGCATTCCAAGCATCATGTGTGATTTATTTGAACAAGATGTATTTATGTAT
The DNA here is from genome assembly GCA_030068235.1 of Notoglanidium macrostoma. NCBI lineage: Eukaryota > Metazoa > Chordata > Actinopteri > Siluriformes > Auchenoglanididae > Notoglanidium > Notoglanidium macrostoma. The sequence continues at coordinate 8,724,393 of JAQQZR010000009.1, read as the reverse complement.
TTGCCTCCTTCATAATCTTTGCCTGTTTTCCTGTTTCAATCTATTGGGTCTCTCAAGTACCCTCTTATCAATATATTGAAACTGGTTTGGACTGCCCCAGTGCATTGTGTCCTGGTTGTCAAACTTTAATAAACACTTAGTGAATGAATCTTTCATCTTTATATATATTCAGATTCATTTATATACAGTATATACAGTATATGTATGCAAATGATTTGCGTCCTTGTTATAAATAAATGCATTATATCCAAAGAGTATTTAAAAGTACGTTATATGGCCAAACATATGTGGACACCTGACCACCACACCCATTTCAAAACCATGGCCAGTAACATGGAGTTGGTCCTTCCTTTTGCAATTAAAGCCTCCACTCTTTTAGCAAGGCTTTCCACCAGATTTTGGAATGTGGTTGTGGGAATTTGTGCACATTAAACCACAAGATATTTGGTAAAGTCAGGTATTGTTATGAAGTAGGAAGTCCTGGTTGATGTTCCAATTCATCCCAAAGGTGTTTGGTGAGGTTAAGGTCAGGGCTCAGGCCACTTGAGCTCTTCCACATCAGCCTTGGCAAACCATGTCTTTATGGCTTGCATATGTGGGAAGGCCCACATATGTGTGTGACGGTCATGTGTCAACATACTTTTTGCCAAAAAGCACACCTTTATGCAAATAAAGGAAACATAAGTAAGTAAAGAAACAGGCTTTACATATCTAACCTGCGTTGTTGCTGTGTTTGTTCCATCAGTCACCTGAACAGTGAAGTTGTAAAGTGACTGATTTTCTGCATCCAGAGGCTTCACCAAAACTATAGTTCCCATTCCCCTCTGGATGTCAAATGCTTCATCATAGTTTCCTTTTACTAATAAATAAATGAATATAAAATATCTTTAAAGCAGCTTAGAAAGATGTTATATTTATGATATTATGATAATCAGTAGTTGAGGCAGCATTATTCTATCAACATACTGATTTAGTATTTTTTCCACATCTATGGGAAATGCAATTTCCATGCTGCAAAGCTCATCATCAAAGTTTTATGGACTTCATAGCATCTGCCACTGTATGCTTGCATCTTTCTCATCAGCTATGGTCTCATATCTCAATCTGCCACAAACAGCTGCAATAGGTTCAGGCCTTCCTTGCCCCAGTTCCTCAAATCATTAATTTCAGTCCACTCTGAAGCATCAGGGCATTTTTAGTATTCATTGCATACGTCTTATCCAATTTCACTCAATTTCCATCGTACTTAACAGAGATCAGAGGAAATGGATTCTGGCAGGTGTCGAGTATTCACTGTTTACTGTAACAAGGGTTGTGCATTTGCCCTAAGCAAACTGACATCTTATAGCAAGTATCAAGAAGTCGTATGACTGATTCAAAACGCAAGTAAAATAAGAATAGATTTTCTCTCACCTGTGCTGGTTGTGCAGTTTCTGACATGATAAATTTGGGGAATGTAAAACATCTCCTGTGATGTCTCACCTTTTCAAGTTGAAACCAGAGAGAAAGCAAAAGTAACCGATGTAAACAGGAAGAAAAAGTGAAATAACATTAAAGTCAAACATCATAAAAGACATGTCAAGGAAAAAGGTATATAGAATCAGGCAACAATTTCACCACAGCTAACAGACATCAAGTCTTTCTCTAGAAATGAATAAATAACAATACCAACATTGTAAAATACATGACAAATTGTATGTAGCCATGCAGCAAACAATGTTTCAAACAAGATTCAGCTTCATCCATGCAAAAGCTCACCAATGATATCAAACCAGAGGGGTGTTTCGGTTTGCCGTACAAAGATGGTGCCCACAATTTCAAAAACTTTAGTCTTCTCTGTGATAGTAAAGTTATAGCTAGACGCCATGAATTGCAAGGCGTGTGGCAAAGGCAAAAGTTTTCTGATCCACTCGATGCGTAGCTGTACAGTTGACAACCTCTGTGGGATCCCATTGTCTGTGGCTTTTATCTGCAGAGTATGGAGAATGCAAAATGACAAGTGTACAACAGGCAGCAACTGACTTTGGTAACAGAAAATAGAGAAGGTGATATATTACATTTGAATTATGTTGTGGAAACCACAACAAGTTGTCTGCCTGATAAAATTGTCATGTACCGTGAGGATGTCATAAGTCCCTGCTGTAACCATCTTTCTGGAATACACCATTGCAGTTTTGCTATCAATGAAGAACTTCCCATCTTCATTTCCATCCACTATGCTGTATGTGAGTTCTGCATTAGGACCTTCATCCAAGTCGTACGCAAAGACTCTATAGACAGGATTGCCACGTTTGTTTCGGTCCCGCTCTGGGAGATTTACGCAGTAGGCTCTCTGGGGGAATTCTGGTGTGTTGTCATTCTCATCCAGAATATGCACTATTACCCACACTGTGGACTGCCTGGAGACACTACTCCCATCTGTAATGGTAACCTGAATGCAGATCATAATTTCCAAACAGTTGTACTGGTACACAATATGTAAGGAAGTTGAAAATAGTTTTCCAATAAAAAAATTTTTTTTTTTAAAACATAACAATAAAAAATATTGCACAATTCACAGTTTTTGTTATAACTATCCATTACATTGACAAAATTCTAACTACATTACAAAATTCTAACTATATAATTATCTAACTCCTAAATTAGATCTTTATATGTTAGATGTATATAATTACTACAAAATGTAAAACTAATTAAAAACCAAGTAGTTTTGCACTACTGACAAGAACATTTAGAAACCAAATTTCATGCTATTAACAAATTTAATGTCCATTATCTCCTTAAAAAATACTACCAAAAATACTTATAAATGAAACATCATTGTTTTCTCAAACATAATTGTTAAACTGTAATTATGTAAGTAAACAAACAAACAAAAAATTTAAATGAATTAATGTGGATGAGTCAAAAATTTATTTAAGTTCAGGAGAAAGACCATGCTCGAATCTTCATCTTTATTTATTATAAATAAATAAATAAATAAATAAATAAATAAATAAGTTATATGCCAAAATGATGTGCAGGTAACGTTTAGGCAGTTTGTTATCCAAATATACAAGACATATTCTCACATTCACCACTTTCCTGCTTCCTTCCACATAAATACTTCTTCCGTATAAAATGCTCATATGTACATACAAATATATGAGACATAAATTAAGGTTTGGATAATGGCTTAAACACCAGCTCATAGTTTCTGCTCTTGCCCTTCTATTAGATATCCTCTATGATATTAGATATCCTCTAGTGAAAGTCCTAGGGGGCACAATGATCAGCATAATGGCACACAAAATCTCTTGATCTCATTTACAATGGGATTTTTGAACAATAGCAGAAGGATTCAAAACTACACATGCAGTGCAAAAAAACTGTTTGTTTTCCACTGAACCTTTGCAAAGAGAAAAGGAATCATAGGGAATATACACATTATAGTTCTGCAACACTGTACAACCCTGATCAGTTAATCAATTAGCACAACGCTCACTAGGCATATCAAAATTTGATGATTGCATGTGTGTTGTAATAAAGAATAAGCGTGCATATGCAGTACCATTCCTCCCTCATTTTAGTCTGTCCCTTCATGGAATCCTCATCTATACCCTAATTAAAAGGCATTAGAGGCTGCATAGTAATGACACTTATTTTGCATTATATCCATGCTGTCCTACTTTAAATAATCAATAGCACATAGAAGGCACTTTTCCTATGAATTCCCTACATTCTTTGAGCTGATGGATCTGCTCATGAAACAAACCACTAAACAAATAATGTATAGACTGTGTATTGTTGAAGTAAAATCTAGAAACATATACACAGTATTACATTGAAATGAAGGCTGTTTATGTCAGTCAATTCAGTTAATTCAATTCAATTAATGTCAGACCTTTTCCACGGTTGTGTCATCATATCCGATTACAAATACTAGCATTCTGGTTGCCACTTTGAGCATTGTTTAGTTACTGAAACACATGAGTGACAACAACTGTCTATTAATAGTATATTCTGGATTAAAGTACTGTAAGTGGTAAATGGCTAACTAAATTTTTCACACTTGGCTAGGCAGCTAGTTAATTTACATTGGTGTAGGTGCTAATGCAGGTGCATGAATAACTAGCTAGCTAGCTAGCATTAGCAACAATCAGGTCATTTGCAGGGCACAATGTGTGTGTGTATGTGTGTGTGTGTGTGTGCTGTATGTTGGTTCGCTATCAATTAGCTGTTCTGTTCAAATAGTCTGTTCGAACTGAGAGGTTATAGCCTGATGTTTTAACTGTTTTTGTCCAGTGGTTTTCAAGTAGACTGATTCTTTGAAATACTGGCTACAGATATATGTGCTGCCTCTTAAAATGCTTAGAACAAGCCATGTCTTCCCTCAACCATGGTGAGATATGCGTGAAACATTTAGTATAGATGTTTTTTGGAATTATTTGTGCTTTTGACACTGGAGTGATTGAAAGCTGTATTTGCTGATTCTTACAACAAGTTTTGAAACCCTATTTAAGCTTTCACATTCAAAAACATAGCAGTATGAAAAAGGTCTATTGGATTTACTCACATGGTATATCGGGAAAAGTCTTAATATCATGAATTACTTATTTGCTAAGTGGCATCCTGTAACTTATAATTATACTATGTAAGGACACAGATAAATACCTCCAAAAAGTGTTCAGCTTGCTGCTCTCTATCCAGTTTTCTTGAAGTCGTAGCGATGATACCTAAATGAAACAAATTCTTGTCATTTAACAATGTACAGTCCAACTTTTTAAATAATCAAGCCATCATAATAAACATTTTGTGGCAAAAATTACAATGACCAACAAAATCAGAATCAGAGGTAATTATCCACATGCAACTTAACATAATAATACATCACAAATTTAAAAACAAGCTTGTGTATGAAGAGAGAGGGAATGGACAGTATCCTCTGGAGCTCAGGGGGCTGCTTGCACAGACGTTACAGATGGCATGAAGTAGGCATTTCCTCTTTTTTTTCCTGAGCCCCCTGTGGCTTCTGCAAAGCTATAAAACCACCCCCAGAGAGTTTGAGACTAGAGAGACACTAAAATCAGAGCTTTTCTTTGACTGTTAGGACATCTGAAAAGAGACAGATTCTAAATAAATAAATAAGAACATATCAAAATTTGGCCCACATTCTTGTGGATACTATAGATAGAGTGAGGAGGTAAAAAAGGAAGCAGATGGAATAAAAAGCATGTCCATGTCCAAATGCATGTCCAACTCATGTTCATGTTATAATTTTGAAACTGTGGATTCAAGGAACTGTGCAGTGCAGCTGAACATGACGTGTATTCCCAATTGTGTAACACCCAGATCCAGAGAGACTCCATTAAACAAATTACAACAGCTGCGAACTGGCAGCACACTCATGCACACAAAGTGTCTACAAACAGAGCATTAAAGCCATGAGGAAAATTTATAACAACAGAAAAGACATGGGCCAGAAGAGCCCAAGGATGTAACTAATACTAAATGGAAAAAAGGGATTAACAACCTGCAGCATCAAGCTATCTAGAAAAAGCTACAAGTGAACAAGTACATTAAGGAATAACTCTATAAACAGTAATCATTGACCCACACTAAATCAAAAGCATAAATGTAAAAATGTCTCCATTTTAGTTTCTATATGTTATTGCACTAACTAAAAAGCAACACAATAATTTGTCCAAACCTTCTGACCATAATAGATCTTTTTTTTTTTTAAGTGTTTTTGATTTTCCAATATTTATTATTTTTTATTCTTTAATTATTAATTTTCATTTGCCTGTTAGGATATTGTCTCTTCCTCAGTAGCCTTGTTCCTGAATTACACATTTATAGCAGGGGAATTTCCACAAGGGGAACAATGTAAAACTTGAAATTAAGCATATGTCTAGTTCTTCCTGAATAAACATGATGTTGGACTCAGTATGCAATTAGCCCTAGGGTACCTTGTACCACCTTAATTTACTAGATCAACACACACAGTTGTGCCAGTAATTGCATGCCATCTGACAATACAGCCCATGGGACTGCTTTGTTAAGTCCTCCCAGGAGGATAAATCACCATTTAATTATTTCATTTAGCTGCACACTTTGATTATTCATGACTCATGATATACGCAGGCAGAAGTAAGCACAATCCGAGATGCAGAATAAGTTTAAGCAGGAGTACAACATATGACATATTGCATCCTATATGTGTGTGGACAAGCGTGTGTGTTAGGGTAGCGGCTTGTAGATGATCTGACACAGAAGGTAATTACTAGTCAGCTAGCAAGCACATGGATCAATACCTGTTATTGCCCATCTCTGATTGTGCTGCAACTGGCCTCATTTAACTACTACACAACATAAAACCTATGTTAAAATGCATAAGTACTCCAGAGCAGTTAAACATTACGCGCACTCGCACGCGCACACGGGTCAGTGAGAAATAAGGGTCAGTGATAAATAATATTGCAAGATGAGCTATACAAAAATATTTTAAAAACTGTTTGAAAAGCATTCATCAGGTTTGTTAAAATACATATTTTGTAATCATGATGGTTTCATGTCATTTGAAATTATATTTGCACCTTTTTATCTTTTACAAAAGGTAAGACTGAATGCGCCTGAAAATGTCAAGTGGTATAACCACAAAGGAATGAGAAATATTAATGATTTTATCCCCCTAGAGTGTATGCACTCATAAATTTAAATTTTATGCACTATTGAGTGGGGCATATGCTGAAAACATCCCTGTTTTCTAAATAATCTTTAGAAATTATGTAAAATTTCTTTAAAAAAAATTATTTTAAAAAACATGCTATTACAACTGCAATAAAGGTGGCAGCATATTAGAAATTACAGTGTATGTACAGAAATTGCAATTTTATTTCACATTAATTTTCCTGTATATTATCATATTTTTATGAAAAATACTGGTTATGCCAATTGACACAAACCAGTTACACCACCTGGCGATGTTGTTTCTATAGTCAAAGGCCAGTGTTTTTTGAAGAAATTGATACTGAAAATCAAGTATGCATTTTGGCAAGGTCATTGCAGATCATTGTTCACTCATGCTCTGTTATGAGCCACTTTTTCCATTTATTGAAAGTGGCATCTTTTAGGGGAAAGAGGCTAAGAGGCTCTGTTATACTGTATTAATTATGAAACAACAGAAATTTAATATATTGTTTTTTACAGGTATAAATTTTAATCTTACTCTTGTCCTAATATTTACATCTAATATTTCTGCTATCACTGAATTCTTTGAGTTTTAGTCTGTTTAGAGCTGCTGCTCATGTTCAACACTAGGTGTCACAGTTCAAGTTACGTCTTTTGATCAGCATCAAAAAAACTACTGATTTGACAAAATTGGCCTTGGTAACACATCACTTAAGCCTAGTATTCACAAAGCATTATAAACACAATAAATTGTTATAAAGTATTCATTTAAACATAGTAATGACTGCATTCATAAAGTGTTACAATGTTATAGTATAAGCCCTTACAGCTTGAAGCATCAGAATGCATAATAAAATGTATTTTACCTCTTGATAATGGCACTAGTAACATCTTTGCTATATGTTAAATGCTGTTTATTAACCAAATGCTCTTCATGGAGCCATATGTGACTCCATACAAGCATTCATAATAACACTGCACAACAAAGTTTTTGCTTCTTGAACACTGCTGGGTGCTGATCACGAATATCACATCAAAATTTACCCATCACGTACCATGTCAGAGAAATCTTCAGTTTTGTCATGATTATTTCTTATATTTGTATCCAAATATTTTCGCTCCTTTTCTCATTTTCTGTTCTCAGCCTTGGGTTGTGATCACAACCCGGAAGAGTGGCGTCTTTGTTGGCTATGCAGCACACATGAAAGAAAGGAATGAGAATATGGAACTGTTGCTGAAGCACGTCCAGTATACCAGGTACAACTGGAATATCTGTGGAGATCTTAAAGT
>JAQQZR010000009.1:8698368-8715872 GCA_030068235.1 Notoglanidium macrostoma | reverse complement strand
ATCTCGGTGCTGTCAGTGACGAACACGGTGAAAGGTTTCACCAGGACATTGCTACGATGGAGAAACAATACCAAGGCAACTGGAATCCATCAATGCTTGCTGACTGCTGTTGGAGACTGCTATTGCAACTGTTATTGTCAGTAAACATATGAATGTCTATTTCTCAGAGTTCCTACGTGATGCAGTAAAACCAAAACTATGTTTGTGCATACCCAGTCAGTACTGTCACAATCAGCAAAAACTTTTCAGGAAGCAAGACTTTTCAAAAAAATTGTTGTGCAGTGAATAGTTGCATGGGGCTTAAGAGCGAGTTATACTTCAGCATTAAACGTACACCATAGGTACAGTGTTCACAGTCGCGTAGGATGAAGTATTAGGTGCTTTTGAACTGGAAAAACCACAACATGGAAGCTTCTCTCAGGCATCATAGGGGAGAAGCTAGGTGGACACATGAGTCATGAGCAAACCTCAGAAAGGAATTGGAACCAACACCAGAGCTACTGGTCAACAGAGCAATCATGAAAGAGTAGACAGACTAGGCATGATTCGATTCCCCACATGTGGATATTAGAATGCTTGGCACAAACAAGATCTCAATGAGGCTGTGGACACTGGACACTGGAAGCCAATTCCAGGGTCATTGCACAAGTCACCCTAAAGTGCGGTATATACCAAGGTGATACACTGTCCCCGCTGCTTTTCTGCATTTGCCTAAACCCCCTCAGCCACATCACAAAAAGTGGATATGGATACAAGTTCAGAAGTGGAGTAACCATCAGCTACCTCCTGTACATGGATGACATTGACTCACTGATGCACCTCACCAGAATCTACAGTGAGGACATCGGGATGTCATTCGGACTGGATAGATGCGGACACAACCATAGAATATACCACTGGCAGACAGAGGAAGTGGCTGACATCAGGAACTCCCACCAGCGGCTAGAAAAAACAGGCCTGAAGGACAACACAGAGACTCTGATTATGGTAGTGCAGGAACAAGCCCTAATCACCAGGTCTACCACAGTAGGCAGGACCCAAGGTTCAGGCTGTGCAAAGATGCCCCTGAGACTGTCCAGCACATAGTAGCTGAACAGCATATAATGAAAGGCATAACCAAGTGGCAGGGATAGTGTACAGAAACATCTGCGCCAAGTATGGGCTAGAAGTTCCCAAGTCCCTATTGGAGACACTATCAAAAGTGGTTGAGAACAACAGAGCTAAGAGCCTGTGGAACTTCAAGTTCCAGACAGATAAGCAGCTGCTGGCCAACCAGCCAGACATAGTGGTGGTTGATAAGGAGCAAAAAACAGCAGTAGGCAATATATGTGTAGGCAATACATGTGGCAATCCTAACAGTAACATCAGAAAGAAGGAGCATAAAAAGATCAAGAAGTACCAAGGCCTAAAGGAACAATAGATGTGAAAGTCCAAAGTGGCTCCTATGGTAAAAGGAGTATTAGCGACTGCAACTCCCAAAGTTAGAGAGTGGTTCCAGCAAATCCCAGGTAAAACAACTGTGGTCTCTGTCCAGAAATGTGCAGTTCTAGGAATAGTTAAGATACTGCACAGAACCCTCAAACTCCAAGGCCTCTGATAGAGAAAGACAACCCCCCCAACCAAGTAGCAATATCACACAAGAGATAGTGATGTTGTAGTGAATCCTGTGATTTGGTCACAAATAATCTAGTTCAGAAATAAAACTAGAAGTGAAAAATGGCAAAAATTATTTTACTTTGGAAGAGAATAAAACAAAATCAATAAAAATATTTTTTGTATCTGTATGGGCTTCCCTGCAAACTGCTAATTCCAGTTAAAATGAAAGAAAACTTACCAAATTTATGTTTTCCTAATGTATATTCATAAATTGATCCCTTCTACCTATTCATGAGAGAGCAACAAAGCATTTAAGATAATAGTGCCCTGCCGGCTCATCATGTCCATTGGGTAAAGGATCCCAGTGTATTTCATCATGAAGAGAAAACCTGCTTTGTCTTTAAGGGGAGAGATATCAGCTAACTAAATAACCCTTGTTAATGTTACCAATACTTGCTGCTGAGATAACTGTACCAGTTCTTCCACAATGTAGCTAGCTAGTTTACATACTGTAACTGGGTAAACTTATCTTTAAGTGGAGATTTAAGAGATCTTTTGAGAGATCATTTTGATTCTACAGATGTAGTTAAAAAATGCAGCTCACTATTCCAGCAATGGAGCCCCCTGCACAGTTCATATGGCTTATGTTGGTGTAAATGCAAACCTAATGTGGCTAATGTAGCATCCAAAAAATTCTAAAAAGTGCTCATTTCACAGTTAGGAGTGTTCTGTTGGGGTCCACTGGTGCCTATGGTGTGGATCCACTTATTGTGAAGGTCAAATAGAAATTCATTTTTATTTTTTTAAAGGATCCCTATCTTTGCAATGCCCATTTCATCTATGCTAAGTAGCTAATATTCATATCAATTAATTTGAGTGGCTAAGAATTTAACAGGCTTAGCTCGCTAGACAGCTTAGGAATTTATATTGCTTTAAGCAAAAAAAATCTTTGTAGCTCACATAAAATGTAAATCAAGAAACTAGAATGTGAAAGTTCATGGATGAAGTTGGATGGTGGCTTGGCAGAGCCCTCTAAGCAGGCTATAAACACTAAGCAAATATGTTGTCATTGATATAACATTAAAATGTTTAACAGTTAAATATGTAAAGGTTAAAGTTTAAGCAAAAATATTTATAATATGTATTGCTAGAGTGTTGTTAGTTGCTACGATATTTAAGCTGAGTTATAGGATGGTGCTAGGTAGTTGCTATGGGAACCCAATTGGCTTCTAAGTGGTTGCTATGATAACCTGGACAATTGCTAGGGTGTTGCTAGGTGGTTGCTATACAAACCCAGTTGGTTGTTGGGTCTTGCTAAGTGGTTGCTATGCTAAGTCAGTTGGTTGCTAAGGTCTTGCTAGGTAGTTTCCATGTTATCCCAGCTGGTTGCTAGAGTGTTGCTAGGTAGTTGCTAACATAATCCAGCTGGTTGTTAGGGTGTTGCTAAATGGTTTCTATGCTAACCTAGTTGAATACTAGGGTATTCCTAGGTGGTTGCTATGCATGAGATCTTCCTCTCCAACTTAGGCAAACAATGTAGTTATGGAACTCCATTTGTGCACAGGGGAAATGTCATGCTGGAGCCTGTCCCTTAGTTCCAGTGAAGGGAAATTGTAATGCTACAACATACAAAGACCTTTTATGCAAATGTGTGCTTCCAACTTAGGGGCAAATATTTGGGGAAGAAACACGTAGCTGATGCACAACAACGTGACTGGAAAGCAAATGGTTGATGTAGGCTGTGGAGGGTTTGTAGCCACATTAACACCAAGGCTACTCTGGGAAATGGGAGTGTGAGGGAAAGCAGACCAACAAGCGGTCAAAGACCTATCCTGACCTGCTGAAAAGGTATTCAGAGGCTCTGGATGAAGAGGAAGGCCTCAAGTGAGTGAATAGAATCTAGGGGTGACACCAGGATTCATTGCTGAAACCTCTGGAAGTGTTATGGGCCTATCAGGAAACTTTGAGAAAAGAGGGTACCCACTTGATAACCCAAAAGATGCTACCACTCACTTGATCATCCCGCAGAGTCTATATGTTGAAGGAGTGATTTCACTGAGGAACTATATTGGAAATGTTGCTGATTGGATCATCAAAAGCCACAACACAGAAGACCTTTGCTGTTTGTATCATAAACGGCCACAGCAGAGCAGAAGACCACAGAGGACTCACTTGACCATTTTGCAGAGTCTAGGCAGCATGTCTCAGCAAACATATACACCTAAAAGCGCATATCACATGATCATTCATGTACACTGGGTATGCACATGCTGGTATGAATAGGAAGCAGATTGTCTACTTTGCATTTGGTTGCTTAGTTGCAGATCATTTGAATAATAGAATAAATAAATATATTTAATATATTATCTAAATATAGAATTTAACTTCACAACCACTGCTAGCAAAGACAACAAGGTCAGCAACGCTTGTAATTCAAAATCCATAATGCATTCAGTACTGGTAGTCGAGACCGATGCTGTTTGTTTTCTTCTGGAAAAGAGTCACATGATAGGACCAAGACGAATCGTGGAATTATATTGTGATCCAATCAGGAAGTGAACGTGGGTGTCTGCGACACCATTTCCAAAAGTCTCCATTTCTGAATATCCAGACTAAAATGCAAGCCTGGAGTTTTCAAACTAAAACAGGGCCAGCAGCAATTCTAAAACTCAGTTTTAGGGTCTCAAAAACTCCAGAGTAGCTGTAGCCAGGCATAAATGTATCAAAATTAATCAATTTTACAACTAAAACTTATTAATGTGGCTGCAGCCTTAGTATCATTGAGGCACTGAGAGAATGCCAAGCCATAGGATGTTACAGAGTTACACCTTTAAAATGTATTAGTTAGCAATCTCTATCTTTTAGTGGTAATCCACAATAATAATAATAATAATAATAACAATAATAATAAAATATAATATTAATAATAATAATTATTATTATTATTATTATAAGTGGATAATGTCTTTGCTAATGTCAATCCGAATCCTAAATAAAATTCTTGATAGATTCTTCATTTAGATTATAAATGAATAAAAGTAAATAAATCGTTATAATGTATTTGCTATTATATTTTTTTTTTAATAAAAAAAAAAAGAGATAAATAAATGATTTTATAAAAACACAAAGTGTCTGACTATATCTCAGTTTAGTCAAAAGGGTGTTAACCTTTCATGAAGTTTGAAAATATCACAGATACTTTTGATGAATCATACCATAACAGAAAAGCAACAGCGTGAACTTCACAGTACTGGCACACTTGGTTGCACCAGTGAGCACTGCAATTTTGCAGAAAGATAATACTTTTGAGTACAAGGAATCGTGGAGTAAATAAGATTGTTTTCAACTCATAGTAGCAGAAACTTTCAGCTACTTTCAGCAAAAATTCAGCAGCTTTAAGTGTTTTAAAAGCACTAAGCCTTTATAGGGGATTTCTTAGCTTTTAATAAGAACTGTTAAATATGGAGAAAACACAAAACACAAAAAAGTGTTTTGGGGTAAAGGGGGAGAGTTATTTGTGACTGAGGGGTGTAGTGATGACAAATTATTTCAAATTCATCAATTTAGCAGTCAGGATTTCATAAACAACTAAAACAGGGATTGTTTTACACAGTGTTTTCATGAATACTACATATGAGTAATTTTCTGGTTAAATTCTTTTTTTTTTTGTGAATGATAAAGTAAAACTCTTTTTGGCAGCAGAACCTGGATTTTGGAGCATGTTGTAGCTTTGTCCTAATATTATACAATATAATATATAGCTTTGAACTGTCAATATTAGCTTTAAGTAAATTTAGTCAACATAAATGGTCAAAATATTCAGGACAATCTGAATCTTCTCACCTGTCTTGGAATTGATGGTGAAGAAGTTTTGTGGGTTTCCAGCAGTGATGCGGTACATGAGATGGCTGGCAAAAGAAGTGATGTCAGGGTCATTGGCCTGTACATGCACCACTGAAACATCTTTGGGTGAATTCTCCAAGACATAAGGATGATAGATGGGCTCAGAGGTCAAAGGGGCATTATCATTCACATCCTCCACCTGAACATACACTTCAGTGGAGGTAGAGAGTGGCACATCCCCTTGGTCTGTGGCATAGACAGTTAGCCAGTAAGAGTCCTGCCTCTCACAGTCTAGAATACTAGAAGTGTAGATCACTCCTAGGGAAGATCAGAAAACATCAAAACTATGAGCCCATAACATGCAACAACACAATTATCACATAAGGCATCAGAAATATATATATACATATACACATATAATATATCATTATATATTATTATATATATTATATTGCATTGCAAGCTTTAAATATCTGTTGTACACATATTAAAAGAGTAGATCATATACTCTTCATGACAGGCTGGCAGAAGTCAATCTCTATGAAATACTGGGTGTGTCAAAAACAGATTTAGATTTGCCAGGTTTGTTATCTTGGTTTACAGTTATTACACAAGACCAGTAATTCAGTTATGATGAAATGGGAACAAAACAGCATTGCAGTTTGAGAACTTTACATCCAAGTTCTATAATACAAAATATAAACTTGTGATGTGCTAATATTTGAAAATACACTATATCACTAATATGAATATGCTTTAGATATTGACTACTTTTAAAGGTCCACTATGTAGGATTCAACCAACTGAATGCCCCTTCCTGACCCCTTCCTTTCCATGTGCATATTAGAACCTTTGGTGGCTGGAAAGTGCCTGTAGCATACTTCCAAGTACTTACATTAAAACTCCCTTGCCTTTTCCATGATACATAATAAGTACAATCCTCCATTTTTCAAAATTTGGGTTCTCAAACTTATTAGCCAGCACCAGAAAACATTGATTCCTCTGTTTTCTTCTTCTTTGTTGATCTTAAAGTGCTTCCTTCTAGATACACTCTGCCACTTGCAAAAACCTGAAACATTCTCTAGAAGTTTGTCTGTTCTGGGGTATTGTAGTGGTGCAACATGGTGGCTCTGTACAGGTGGACCTGTGACTTTTGTAGATATAAAAGATTTATTCTAATCTTACGAAAACACAATGATTCATAGTTACAGGTAATTACACACTAATGAAAACATACTCATGAATTCCTACTTATGAAGTGTATTATGGAATATACTGTATACTTCATTTCTGCTAATAGAGTCCCTCAAAATCCTATATAGTGGACCTTTAAAGTATTGATTTTTTTAAAAACAAAAGCAGCTAAAGCTTTTGTATTTCATCATTGGATCTGTACTGACCTAGCTAATTTCTTGGCGAACCTTCTCTGGGGAAATTTACCCGACTACCCAGGCTACTGAACATAACCTCCAGCAATGGGAAAGAAAAGTGGCCAGTTTGCAGGTTTTAACAGCATACTTTAACTTATCATTCATTTTCTACAAAACAAATGCTGTGAACAAAATTTCTAATCAGTATTTGAAAATAAGATAATGGAAAAGGCAAAAATATGTACATAAATAAAGGAATTTTATTCATGTGAGCTTTCTTTTTGCTGTGAAGGCGCGATAGCGAGCCAGAGACATAACTGCTGAATGAACAGATTTTTAACGGGTGGTGTCAAAACAACACTCACATGGTGCAACTTTTCCATGTTAAATTTTGAAGAAATCGTCTGGACTTGAGAGCCTCTTACTGTAGGGAACAACTGCCATGGCAACACTCAGGGACTGGTTGACCTTCAGCTCTTCAATGTAGAACATCTAATCGTTCTTGACCAAAGTGCTACCTCTGCCATTCTGTGATTCGGGCCCTCAAATGCTGCAACGCTTCCACATGTAAATATGATCACCGCTGGGGCTTTGAGCTGCCAACAAAGCCACCCAGTATATGGCAGTTCAGCGATCAGACAGCTGTCCCTATCCACTAGTCCATACTATGGAACTTACTTCAGTACCACTCAGCCAGAAAGTGCTGCCTCAGGGGTTCCAACTAGCACATCCACTATAAGCAGAAAAAAAGTCCATTCAGGTCACCCAGCGCACCACTCCTAGACTGTAATTAGGATCGAATAGGCAACTGCAGAATGTATTAAACACCCCAGGACACAAACACAAGCATACAAATGTGCATACATTTTCACACAATGCTATAACAAAGAGAGACAGATGATGGATCAGTTCAAAACCAGATAAAGCAGCAATTTGCACAGCACCTTCATTTCAAGCACAAAAACATGTATTCATTCTCTTTAAAAATGCATTCACTATTCAACCATTCCAGTGACAGAAAAGGTCGTAAAGTACAATCTGGAAAACACCTTAGTATAACAACCTTTATGTCTTAACCAAGTTAATTTAATGCATATAAAAATGGATCTAACTGCTTGTGGTCTGTTTAATAATGTATTAGGTTAAAGATCTGTAAGACCCAAGTATTGATCTGCTTTTTATGTATTGTAAAAACCATGTTCATTTAAGGCACAAATATATTTAAAATTCTTATGGATTTTGTGACAAAAACTTAAAGACCAGCTTTATTAGAAATCCAACAATCCATGTTCATGATTTGGTTGTAATCCCACATCTGTTCACTAACTTATTTTACCCCCAAAAATTTAATGTTTGCACTTAAATGCATGCCTCTTTACACAGATTGCTTTGCTCCTGCACAGAAACACTCAAATGTGCACTGGATTTTTTGGTAAATGTGTGTGGTTAGAGCCTGCCTAATCCATGAACATTTCACCTCAGGTCACATTCTGATTTACTTGGAATGAACAGATGTATTCCAAATATACATTAATTGGAGGCACAACATTCTTTTTTAATAGAAAATGGTTTAATATAAAAGATTCACAGGGCACAAAAATAAATGTGCTGTAGTATGCAATACATTTACAACATTGTTAGTAAATGCCTGGTCAGGATCATAGTAGATTAATTTAGGCTACTTGGTTTGTGGGCAGGAACCATCAAGCACACATCTCTAGTTCTAAAAGAAAAAAGCTAAACTACAATCATGTAGCTTTGACTGATGAACTATCAAAGACAGAATTCACAATCCATGCTTACAGTGCTAGAATTAGGTCCAGATTTTTTGTCCCCAATTTTTTCCAGGGTTTCCTTATGCAGAAGGAAGAAGAAAAACCTTTCTGGTTTAGACCACACTCACTTAGGGTTTAAATCAGAATACATACACAGATATGGATACAGTTACCGTGAATATAAAAAGTCTACACCACCCTGTTAAAATGGCAGGTTTTTGTGAAGTAAAAAAATTGAACTAATATAAATCATGTCAGACCTTTTTCCACCCTCACTGTGAAATTACAATGTATAAAAATTAAGTGAAAAACACTCAGAAATATTTTAGGGAAAAATAGGATAATAAAAATAACCTGGTTGCATAACTGGTTGCACACCCCTAATCTAAGACTTTGTTGAAGTACCTCTTGGTTTTATCACACCACTCAGGCTTTAAGGGTGAGAGTCTATCGGCATCGCACATCTTGACTTAGCAATATTTTCCCACTCTTTCTTCCAAAAACATTTTAGAGCTGTGAGGGCATTTTCTGTGCACAGCCTGCCTCAAGTCTGCCACTGATTTTCAGATGAATTCAGGTCTGGGCTCAGGCTAGGCCAATTCAAAAACATTGACCTTCTTTTGGTTAAGCCATTCCTTTGTTTGGATGTATTTGAATTTGGATGTATGGTTTGAATCATTGTTGTGCTGAAAGGTGAAATTCATTTTCATCTTCAGCTTAATAGCAGACACCTGTATCTTTTACACTAAAAGGACTGGTATTTGTAGCTTTTCATGCTTTCCTCCACATTGATAAAAGCCCCAGTTCTGGCTGAAGAAAAGCAGCTCTAAAGCCTGATGCTACCACCAACTTGCTTCACTTTGAATATGGTGTTCTTTTGGTAATGTACTTTTTTGTGCCAAACATATCTTTTGGAATTATGAAATTTTTATAGGTTTTGGAATTATTCTCAACAGACCATAATACATTTTGCTACAAGTAGTTTAGGGTGGTGTAGCTGGTCGGACTTGGATGTTTTTTGTGTGAAAGGGCTTCTGTATAGAGCTTGTTGTCACATGCAGAGAGTAATCACTACTTGTTAGATGTTCCTGCAGTTACTTTAATGTTGCTGTAGGTCTCCTGGCAGCCTCCCTGGTAAGTTTTTGTCTTGTTCTTTTGTAAAATTTTGGAGGAACATCCTGTTCTTGGTGATGTCACTGTGACCCTCCATTTTTATTTACATTTTTTCCTAGTTTTCCCTAAAATGTTTGAGTGTTTTTCATTTAACTTTTATATGCTGTAATTTTACATTGAGGGTCGAAAAAGTTCTGACCTGATTTATCTTAGTATTCTTTTGCTTCACAAAAACCTGCCATTTTAACAGGGAGATATAGACTTTTTTATATAGACTTTCATCCATCCATTATCTATACCGCTTTATCCATATGGGTCGCGGGGAAGCTGGAGCCAATCTCAGCATCTTCGGGCGAGAGGCGGGGTACAACCTGGGCAGGTTGCCAGTCCACCACAGGGCCAACACAGACAAACAGCCACACACGAAAGCCCTCTCTAGTTGACCTAATCTCCCACAGTCTTTGTACTGTGGGAGGAAACCGGAGCACCCAGAGGAAACCCACGCATGCACGGGGAGAACATGCAAACTCCACACAGAAAGGCACCCTGGGTGACCCGGGGATCGAACCCAGGACCTTCTTGCTGTGAGGCGACAGTGCTAACCTCTGCACCACCATGCTGCCCTATATAGACTTTTTATGTACACATTCTATATGTATGTATAGTTGAATGAAGATACATTAAGAGAAATAGGTAGTGTCATTACCTTTCACCCTTACCACAGACAAATTTGAGATAACAGTGCCAAGTCAACCAATCAGAATGGGGTACTGTTTTTCTTTCATGAAATATTACTCCACTACATTACAAAATTACAAAATGTAAAAGAACCACTGACCTCACCTTTAAACTCATATTTATCATATTCATGGTGTCAACAATCAGGTGAATAAAACTGGACTATGAACTGGAATATGGATTTTTCAAAAGGGATGATAAACCAACATACAGATTAACACAGAAAGGTTTAAGAGAAAAAATCAATGTTTTAATCCCTGATGAAAACCTAAAGCCTGAATTGAAGAGGGTAGTCCACATGCACAAAACCTAAATGATCTAAAATAAGCCTTAAATACTAATACTAATTAAACTAATACTAAAATACTGAGTTCTAAAATATGAATGCTTTCCAACCATACATTGCAGGTATGCATGAAATGCTATGATTTTTACAAATTTTCTACTGTGTTTTTTATTTCAGAATTATTTATTTTTTTAGCAAAAATAAACATTAGAGTTAATGAACTACAGCATTTTCTGACATTTGTCAGTAGTACCTAGTAACCTATCTTTTGTGTTACCTGTCATGTTTCTGATATCTGAAATTTATCAGACAATATTCTCCAGTACTTTGGAGTCCATGAAAATCTGACTTTTGCTGCATCTTTGCATGTTTCTGAAATTTCACAAATAATTTAATTTAAAGTCCATTTAAAATATCAGTACAATGTCACTAACCAGAAACATCTAAATTGATTTTTACTTAATACTACTTGCTAATTGCTTTGCAGATGATAACAAATATCATATATCCTCATTGTATATGGCATTGCTAGCAATCAAATAGATGACCTAAGGCAACAAACTACCAATTACTGTTTATGTCAGTTCATGGCAACAAAAGAAAGGTTAGGTGATTAAAAGGCAGTGAAAAAACTACACTTGAATCGAGACTTGATCACAGAGTGTTGGCTGTACTTGTAAAGCAGTGGCTGTAATCCAAGAATTCACCTCACTCTGACAGACTCTTCTTAAGAGGTAGATAATATTTTGCAGTCTTACTGTAAAATTCATTCATCCATTCATTCATCTTCGGTAACTGATTCATCCTGTTCAAGGTCACAGTGGATCCAGAACCTATCCTGGGAACACTGGGTAAGAATCAGGAACGCACCCTGGATGGGATACTTGTTCTTTACAGAAACCCACACATTCACACTCAGTCACACATTTTTCAGAGGTAGGAGGAAACCAGAGTTCCCCAAAAGAAACCCACACGAACATGATTAGAACAAGTTTCCGATCGAACCAGAGACCTTCTAGCTCTATGGCAGCTATGCTGCCTACCAAGCCATAAACGATGCAGTATTGTTTACTTATTCCTGACTATTTTTAGATAACTAGATTGAAAAATTGTCATATCTTTACTCAGGATAGAATTTACTAATAGATTGTTAGAACAAGTTTAATTATATGTTCATATGTTCAAAAAAATATATTTGAATAATAACTTCATATTATTATTATTCAATAATAACACTTCCTGCGAATATTAAATACCTGTTCAATTATAAAACATCCCTTTGGGTGTCTCAGTGGTGCAGTGGCTGGCGCAGTCACCCTGCAATAGACTGGTGAACTGCCTCACCAACCTGTCCACATGGACCCCACATAGAAGTGGGAATATAGATGTAAAAGAAGAAGAAATTCAAACACATCCCTTTAAGACACTTCTGTTCTAAGCCTGCTCTTTTCTTTTTTTTCTCAACATATAAATGTGATCTACCTCTAATTATAATTAAACCTAAGTGACTTAAGCTCATGGTAACAATTCTCTGCTCCCGTGGCATGAAATACCGCTTAAGAAAGAGCAATAAGGTAATAAGATTATTCTGAGTCTGTCCATGAAGACATGCTATAATTATGTTTTTCCTGTATAAATGAGTTTGATATAGGGAATATAGCCAGGAATAAAAAAGGCCAGAGATCAGAGGTAAATTATAGCAGAGACTACGCCGTGACAGCAATCTAAATGAAAATGTCCTTTGACTTATTTCTCCAAGTTCTGGTGAGAATACCAATAGCTGCTTAAGGCAGAGAAGTGGAGTAAGGATAAGCCTTTTATAAATCCCATCCATCTTTTTAGTTCACTGTGACATTTAAACAGAGGAAGTTAATTTTACTAACTTGCTTTAACACATAGAGCACTACAATCAAAGACTGCAGGAGTTAAAGAAAATTAAAGGGAGTATATTTTACTCTATTTTTGCATGAAGAACTTTCAGATTTCGCTCCTTAAAAAGCTCCCAAAATTAGTGGCACTAACAAAAAAAATCCAAGCGTGTCTCCTAATATGGGAATTAATTAGATGCTAATAAGTTGATGTACAGAGAAACACCAAAGCCAGTCTCATCGACAAACAGGAAGTGCTGCCTTTGAACATAGAATAAAACGTAAAAGTGATTCTCAGTCGAAAATCCATCCTCATCTGCAGCACTGACATGGCTAGTCACGCTCGTTATAGTTTTAAACACTCCAAGATTAACATACTCAACCTAAATAGTTGACATGTGAATGGAGGACCACAGCTGTGTTACCCCACAGCAATTCAGCCATTTAATCAATAGTAATTAGCTGTAATTAATGATCAGACTGCTGCTCAACATGCCACATCAGTAATTGTGAATCTTTTTTTTTTGGCTATTTTTTTTCTGAATTCTGCTGAATCAGGCTTCTACAGAACACATTCTTACTAAAAGTTATAAACTCAAACTCTGCAACCGCAAAGCAGCTTTTAATAATGCTTATTCAAAAAGCATGAAGGTTAATTCTTGTTTTCTAGGTCAGTAGTTTGCTTTGATGGCTTGCAGTGGCAATTTCATCTGATCGAGCAACAACCTTGTAATAATATGTAATTGGAAATCTGTTGCTAGCACAAAGAATGACCATTTTATTATAACAACATGACAAAATTTAATAATTGCATAGTCATCCTTTTTTGGTTTCACCAAACCCATATCAAGCAGATAATACTTCAAGCAGAAGAAATGATTAATAGACTGCATAGTAATGTACTGCTGTAGGTTTTTATTCTATGTTAAGGACCTGCTATTAGATAATGTCCAAAAGAACATGAATAATTAATGATGCACTTCCATATAATAGAAGAATTAATGTTAATCTATCATATTAATTACTAATGTCCTTCATGGAACAAATGATATATAATGTGTGTGCTCTGCAGGTAAAAGAGGAATGAATGTCTTTACCTAAAAAGGGGGTGCACAGATATTAAAGTGATTAAACACATACCAGTCTCTTCATCAATGAAGAACCTGCCAAGGCCACTTCCAGATTTGATTGAGTATCTTAACAGGCCACCCCTGCCCTTGTCATTGTCCTTAGCAGTGACTTGAACCACACTTGTTCCAAGGCGTGTGTTCTCCTTAATTGTGGCTTTCACTGCAAATTCAGAGAAGCTGGGCTCATTAAAGTTTTCATTGACATCCACCACCTCCACCTCAATGTAAGAGAAAGAACGTAGCCGAGTGTAGAAATCACAATCTTCTGCAACCACAGAGACATTGTAGAACTGCTGCTTTTCAAAGTCCAGCGCCTTGACCACCTTGACAGCTCCACTCTCCATATTAACTTTGAATGTCCCGTTGAAGTCATTGGTCAGAAAATAATTTACTTTCCCACCTAATCCAAGGTCAGGATCTTGGGTTTGCAACCACGTGATGACAGTGCCTACAGGAATGTCCTCCAGTACACGGCAACTATAACTCTTAGGAATAAACATGGGTGGGCAGTCATTCAAATCCTCCAGGTGGACCTTTAGAGTTGTCACTGAGAATTTTTGAATCCCTTTCTCTGCCTTGTCTCTGGATTCGATTTTCAGGGTAATATCTGACAATGACTCTCTGTCCAAGTGGCCAGAAACATAGACCCACCCAGTGGCACTGTTAATGATGAAAAAAGGTGTACTGGTCAATAATGTGTAAAAGATTTCACCGTTATGATCTAGGTCAACATCTGAAGCTACAATTTGGATCACTTCTGTGCCAATGGCTGTATTCTCTGGCACCACTGCAGTGTAGCTCTCCAAGGAGAACTGAGGGCTATTGTCATTTACATCATCAATGTTTACAGTTACTAGCCTCCAGCTAGACCGCTGAAGAAGACCCATGTCATATATACTTATATTAAGGAGGTACCGGTCTGACCTTTCACGATCCAGTGGCTGATAAATATAAAGCACACCAGTTTCCATATCAATATTGAAACAACTGTCAGTATTTCCATCTGATATAACATGGAGAATGCGAGCATTGAAGCCTGTATCTTTGTCAATGGTGTTCACTTTAATGACAGTTGATCCAACAGGCAAATCCTCACGAATTACTATATCAGAGGGAAATGATTCAAACTGAGGTGTGTGACGGTTCACAGAATATAGGTCACTGTAGCCCTCTTCAACCGTTGTCTTGTCAATTGCAATGGCTTTTCTGAGAAGTTGTTCAGCTATTTTTTGACCAACGTTTGTGTCATTGCAAATAAAATTCGTGCTTAAGGCTTTCCCTTTCACAACTGATATGTTGATGAAGGTGGGCTCAGAGAATAACTCACCATCTGTGGCTGCTATTTTCAAACTAAAAGGTTCATTTTTAGCATGAGTGCCAACAAGAGATTTTCTCAGTGACAACATCCCAGAGTCTGGATTCAAACTGAAGACACCCTGTTCATTTCCAGACAATATCTTGTATTTTACCAAACCAAGCTCATCAATGTCAATAGCAGAAAAAGTGATTATTGTCTGTCCTACAGTGAACTCTGGAGCAATTATTCCTGTACATGACACACGTTCAAAGAGGGGTGGATTGTCATTGATGTTCAAGATTTGTACTGTGACATTTACCTCACTCTCTCTTCTGTAAGGTAAGCCCCAGTCAGAAGCCCGGACAGGGAAAACATATGTTTCCAAAGATGACTCATAATCGAGTTTTTTTGATGTTATTAGCTCCCCTGTATTCTGGTTAATAGTGAAGGGCAGAGACTGAAGGCTTGGTATACTGTATGTTATGCATCCATTATCCCCTTGGTCATCATCTACTGCTGATATGACAAATATAACAGTATCAACTGGAGTATTCTCCCTGACAGACACTTTGTAGGATGCTTGGGTGAATGTTGGAATGTTATCATTAGCATCCTTCACAGTGATGTGTACTTTGGTGCTCAAACCACTTACAGCCTCTATTACCTCTAATTCAAAAAGCTGTTGTTCTAGCATGGTAAATGGCCTTAACGTTGAGATGACACCAGTAAAAGTATTAATACTGAAATATGTGGAATCTGAGGTAAGGCTTAAGCTATAGGTGACAGACTGTGGCTTAGGTGAGATTCTGACAGTCTTTATAATAGTTCCAGGAGGAGCCATCTCATTAACTGTAACTGTGTAAATATCTTCCTCAAATTTAAAAAGCACAGCCTCTGGCCTTTTTACCAATAGTTGAATAATCTGAATATCAGAAAACCTTGGAGGTATGCCTCTGTCTTTGGCTTGGAAAGTGAGATTATAGGCATATGGAAATGTATTCCAGTCTGCTGGTTCAGACATTTTCAGCAAATAATCATTGTTACGTGGTGCTCTCTTAAGAACAAACTGCTCCAGTGGGTCACCTTCAATGATACAAACCCACTCAATTTCCCCATTTGGACCTTCATCCAGATCTTCCACTGTGACCACAGCATACACTGGCTCTTTGTCTTTTAAAGATGGGACAAGTGCAACAACATTTAGTGTTGGTTTAAATTCATTAACACGTATGATGTTGATCATTACTTTTGCTGTGCTGTTAACACCATTGTTCTCATAAACCTTCATTCCACGATCAACTGCCAACACCTCAAGCTCAAATTTTGTATTCTCATCAGCATTGAGTTTGGCTGTAAGATATATGATGCCACTGGTGGGATGGACAGCAAACTCCACCACTAATTCCCTGAAGAAATAATAGAATTCACCATTGGAGCCTATGTCAGCATCAGTGGCAGTGACCTGGGCAATGCTGTCCCCCAGTGGGGTGCTTTCAGGTACAGTGATGGTATAGGTGGTTGGTGAGAATAAAGGTCGAAGATCATTCATGTCCATGACTTGCACATTGACTTTTGTAGATGCCTTCAGACCATCACTAGTTGTAGCTCTTACACCTAATGTATAGTTGTCCTTTATCTCTCGGTTCAAAATGTCAGAGCTTTCACCCTTAGTATGTACACGTAGAAAACAGAAGTCTCCCAGAACATACTTCTCAGCTTCAAACAACCCCTCATCATCCCTTGACATGATGGAGTATTCAATGTCCCATGAGACGAACTGTGACAGAATTATCCCCATTTTGACATCACTCCTTAGGTAGGAACGAGCTGGAGAGTTCTCATAAATAGCAGCATTGTAGACGGACCTGGTGAACTGAAAAACTTGCGATTCTGGAGGCTGAAACTGTGCACAACAGGTAAGCAAGCAAAGTAGAAAGAGGGAAATGCTGGAGAGATGGGCTCTCATATTTCTCCCACAAATTCTGTTTATAGCCATGCCATCATCCAGTGTCCCTGTAAATAAGAAATTACTTGCTATAAACAACATACAGACTAATTCACAAAGGCATATAAATTGGCTGTCTTTAAAATGAACTTGTTGACTTTATGAAATGCCAGGGTGAAAT
This sequence comes from Notoglanidium macrostoma, assembly GCA_030068235.1. Lineage (NCBI taxonomy): Eukaryota > Metazoa > Chordata > Actinopteri > Siluriformes > Auchenoglanididae > Notoglanidium > Notoglanidium macrostoma. The sequence continues at coordinate 8,698,730 of JAQQZR010000009.1, read as the reverse complement.
TCTGAAGTGCTGCCAACATTTAATTGTAAAAAAGATGAAAAGAGTTTCATGAGGACGACAAAGTGCTCAGCAGTGAGGCTAGATCTGAATTTACAATTGTTCTACAAAATTAATCTCATAGTGAAAAGCACATTCAGAGTGAAAAAGTAGGCTAATGTAAATTGTAGAACCTCGTCTGAAATCTCAAGAAGAAATATTTCAATATTTACGTTATTTGCAAAATTAAAAATAATCACTATAATCATATATAATATATTACCTGTCAAAGAATACATTCACCAGAGTAAACCATACACACACACACGCACACACACACACACACACACACACACACACACACACACATATATATAAGCTATATA
>JAQQZR010000009.1:8662573-8691626 GCA_030068235.1 Notoglanidium macrostoma | reverse complement strand
ACTGTAGTAATCCATATTATGTCAACAACCGCTCAACTAAGTAAAGAGAAACAACAGTCCATCATTACTTTAAGATAAGAAGCATCTTTTAAGTAATAAAAATAAATACAAAAACATTGAATTAGAAGTTGTGTCCAAACTTTTGACTGGTAGTGTATCCTTAAAGTGGGAAGCTGAGGCATGGGTTCAGTAAAGGTCCTGGAAGATTCTAGCGTGACCGTCCCAGTCACCGTCCCAGTGACCCACCCGACTTCACCTATGGAGTCACCTGACACCATAGAAAATCTCTGGTGAGATTTGAAGAAAATGGTTGCAGCATGCAAACACAAATGTTAGTGAGGTGGAGACCATTGTGCATGAGGAACTGGCTCAAGATTCCTCAGGAATGCTGTCAGGAGCTGGTGTCTGGCTATGCATCATGTTTGAAGCAGGTCATAACAGCAAAAGGGTGCTCTTCTGAGTAGAGTTACTTTTCATGAATGGCTTGAATAATTGTGAAACTGCAGAAGTCATTACAAGTGGCAGTTTGTGTTGAATGTGGAGAAACCACTTGTAATATTAGTTGTGTTGAGCTATTTAAATTGTTCTTGTTTGGTGTGTTTATTGCAAACAGCTGAATGTTTATAAATTTTAATGTGCAATGGGGATTGAATAATTTTAGGTGCAATTATAAGTAACATGAAGGATAGATTTATATTAATGTGCTCATTCTAACACATTATCACTTGCTCACAGGGTTTTGGTGTGTAAAACTAATTATAAACACAGCCAGTTGATTTTACTCTACCAAGACAGCTAAAAAGACCTTTTTGCTCTTTTACTTTTTAATTATTAAAATCTTGGACATTGGTCTGAGTCAAAAGACTTCTAAAATCAAGTGAACAAAAAGCAGTCAATGAAAGAAGTGACTTTTATAAATAATGCACTTGAGAAATGAATGCAGTAATCCAACAGAACTTTACACTTTGTCCAATAATATTTGCACTGTGCAATAAATGTCAAGGGCTTTTTATTTTTATTGATAATTTTTTTATTTTTGAAAAAAAAAGGCTCCTGGGCAGGATTCAAAATAATGTGTTAAAAGCCTGTTGTGTTCCGAGTGATAATCCTTCATCCCATTAAAACGGGGAGTACACAAACACCTAACAGACACGGACACACAGGCTTCCATAGCTGTGTATTAGCGCTCTGTTGGAGGCTTCAGAGGAGATTTTTATGTAGGCTGTGCTGTCTGCTGAAGAGAGTTTAAGTTTAAAGAACAAACAGAGCAATATCGTAGCAAGAGATCTGAACTTTTGTTTTATTTAAATATTACATTTACTTTTAGGTCATTTGGCAGACACCCTTATCCAGAGCGACTTAAATACGTCTATTGAATTCCACCAAGGTTGATGAACAATATAGACACTTTGGTAAACATTTCATTTCTGCATTTTAGGGAAAGCCGGGCTTCCTGTTTAGTCTTGACACAATCGCATTTAGTGCTTGTTGAACATCTCATTCCAGATTGGTCCTCCTTTGCTTGTTAAAATATCCTCCACTCTTCTGGGAAGGATTTCCACTAGATTTTGAAATGTGGCTATGGGAATTTGTCCTCATTCAGCCACTCAAGTTCTTCCACTCCAACTTTTGCAAACCACATCTTCTTGGAGCTCACTTTATGCACAGGGGCATTATCATACTGGAACATGTTTCTGCCCATTAGTTCTAGTGAAGAACAATTGTAATGCCCACATTTTGGTGTGTTGGTTAGGTTTAGGTATCAGGTCAGTTTTTCTCATGCCACTTGGCATTTGAAAACACTCATTTTCACTTACTGCAATTATTTCACTACATGTAAGTTAAATAGGTTTTTTTTGGCTAAATTTACCATATTTTGATTAGTATTCAGCCATTACAACATTGTCTGCTGCAACCTCTACAGTGTCTGTGATTGGTGCATGTGAATGAAAAATTTGACAGTTGGTATTTAGAGACTGAATTTATTAGGCTTATGTCTGTTTCACTATGCCAGATATCCAAAATCCAGATCAAAGCATGACATTCACTTTGTGAAGAGCACACACTTAGCTGGCAAACTAGAATTTAAATCACCTTTATAGAGACTTAGTTTGTTAAATCAGCTCCTTATGTTATCTCTGCAGGCAGAAAGCCTAAGCAAGTTTATAAAGAAAATAAAACTCTACATTTTTCCTATGGTAGAGTGGCAACATACAATCAGCAAACCAAATTTTGGTCAAAACCTGAGTCCCCCCCTCCCCCTCCTGAAGAATAATGTTTGAGTGTATGAACTTAATATTTTTGTACATGTCTGTTTCTAGGGTAAGAAGGTTGTGCCATGCAGGTTCGATTGGCACCAAACAGGAAGTCAGGTCATCATAACAGTCTATGCCAAAAACTCCATCCCCGAGCTTAGCTACGTGGATGCGAATAGTACCCAGGTACAGCGGCATTAAGCCATGAAACTTCTGTTTTTATTCTGCCGTTGGTTGTATTTTAGTTGTTTTATGTTTCCATCAAGTTTAATGTTGACTTCTACAATGTTAAATGCAAAAAACTTTGATACTGGTAATGTGATAAAAAAAAAAAAATCTAATTACCTTGTCCTGATGGCAAGTCCTTCTGTTGCAGCTGGATATCCACATTATATTTGATGGAGATAAGGAATTTGAACAGAAGATCATTTTATGGGGCGTAAGTACTAAAATTCATGCATCTCAGAATTTGTTATATGTAATGGCTGTGGTAAGACTACGATTCTCATACTTTTCAACACACTGTTTGTCTTGATAATATACAATAGTGTTTGAGTACTGATTTACAGTGCCACTATCCTGTGTCACTTTTGAGTCTGGTTCCTCTCAAGGATTGTTTCTTATTAGGGATCGACATCCAGATTTCTATAAAGCTGCACTGAGACAATGTCTATTGTTAAAAGTGGTATACAAATAAATATGTAATTGAATTAAGTGATTTTACATGCGCACCATTGCCCATTACATAAAAGCAGGCTTTTCATTCTTCTCCTAGGTTATTGACACAAGTAAAAGCACACTGAACATGATGGCTGCTAAGATTGAAATTGCTTTGAAGAAAGCTGAGCCAATGTCTTGGGCACGGCTGGACCTTCCACCTGCAGTCAGTCCACCCAAAGAAGAAGAGAAGAAAAGAGAGTGTGATAGTGATAGTGATAGTGATGATTAGATGAACATACAGTACTGTAAAACATTTCTGACCTTTTTCTATGAAATTAATTCCACAAAGAATGAATCAAGATGCATGAAAGACATTCTATAAAGACCAGTATTTCTAGTGTTCACAATTCATTGCACTTTGCAGTATAAAATGCAGTTGTGCTTTTCTCTAAATTACTTTCAGAATTACTATTCTTATTGTATTAAGCTATAAATGGTTATAAGATGTCATTTTCCACAGTAGACTGCTTGAAGCACGATCGCCAGGATCATCTAATTTAATGTTACAACGAAATCCATTACTATTATGTCATAATTGTAAAATATCAAATTGACACTAGATTACTATGGAATATGCCATGGTTTTAGCACCTCAATCTCATACTTTCATCATGTTCCCCTAGTGTCTGTAAAGTTTCACACCTTTAAGCTGAACATTATGGTTATTAAAAGTTGGACCAATTCTGTAACACTGGAAGCGGGTGTTACTCAAAGTGTCACTTAAGCAGGGTGTGAATAATCAGGAGATGGATCTTAAAAATTGCAGACTAAATAATTTTATTAGCAAAAACTAAAATATTTCAGAAACACGTATGTATTCCTCATCTGCATCCAGGGATATCGCAAATGTTGTGGGTGCTCAGTAGGGTTAGCAAGTGTTGAGCTCAGTTTAAATGGGAATTTGAGTCTCACGGTGTTCTTTTTGTTGAATTTGATAAAATGTCATTTTTTACTCTCAGGCAGCCAAATAACTGCATTTTAGGATATGTCCTATGAATAAAGGAAGGACAGACAAAAAGAAAAATATTTTTGTGCAACAATAAATTAGGATATTTCCTGCTTAGTTACATTGTATTAATTGTCACACTTTATTGTTTCACATTTCATCCCTAATTTGTTCTTGCCTAGTTTCTGCCAAGCTCTCCTATCTTGCATCTTTTTAAACTGCTGCTCATGCTGTGTCAAAGGGCAGCATAACATTATGAGGAAAGTGATATATAGGCTGCAGAGTCAATGTCTTTCATCTACAGTACAGTCAAAAGTTTGGACACATGATCGAAGTCATTGTTTACTTTATTCATTTTTAATACTTAAGACACTTTGTGTCTTAAAGAAATGGACTGTCATTTCTCTTTACTTAGTTGAGTGATTCTTGACGTAATATGGATTACTACAGTTGTGGAATACAGCCATTTACTGTATACCAATATTACATAGACACAACTGATCAAATGCATTCAGAAGGCAAGAAAGTCCACTAACTTGACAAGGCATGCCTGTTTATTGAAAAGCATTCCAGGTGACTCTCATGAAGCTGGTTAAGATAATGACAGTTTTGCACACTATTCGCATTGAAGTAAACAGTAGATACTTTAAAGAATCTAAAATATGAAACCTTGTTTTTAATGCTTTTTTTGTTGACCAAACAATTCCATATTTGTCACACATGTTCATAGTATCTTCAGTATTGTTCAATGTACACAAGTCAAAATAAAGAAAACTTGTGTCCAAACGTTTGTCTGGTACAGTACCTGAATGTATTTGGGTAATATTTTGAAATCATTAATACTCCATCACAAATTTGATTAATGACCACTCCCTTTAGGAATAAAATGCACAAAGTGACCATGAAGTGCAGAGTGAGGTCTTGTCTACTTTAGCAACTACATGTAAATGCTGGGAAAGTGTTGTGCTGTATTAAAGGGAGAGTGTCTACTGACCTGAGAAGTTTTATAGTGCATTCTTCACTGATTCTTTGAAATATCAGTTAACATATGGTAGGTCCCCATGGTTACCAAGTACTGTCAAGTTGTTGAGAAGGGAGAAAATGGAGAAACAACGTTGCTGGTTTTGTTTTATGTAAATTTAAGTGGTACAAAATTGTGTACCGTTAAGCTATATGGTGAGATTAATACAGAATTTAATTAGGTAGATAGAGGATTCCAAATTAAATGTCCATTTGTGTATTCAGCAAAGTTACACATTACTTACCCAAGGAGTTAGTTTTTAAAGTGAGTGTTAGCCAATATTAGGAATAAACACTTGGCAGTCCAAGTAAACATCAGTGAGCCTTGGGTGCTGGTTCTGCTAGGTACCAACCACTGCAGATTAGGAACACCCCACAAGATCTGCCGTTTTGGAAATACTAATCACAATCTGGGCATAATCACAATGCGCAGATCCTTACACTCACCCATTTCCCCCCCACTTCCAAACACCTCAACTTCCATAACCATTTACTTGCTGCCTAATGTATCCCACCCCTTGACAGGTGCCATTATAACAAGATGAATGTTATTCACAGAACCTGGTAATTGTTTAATGTTACAGTTGTTCAGTGTAAAAGGTGCAGTAGTAATTGTGGCCAGAAGCAAACATTGATAATGGGTAGGAGGCTAGAGGAATGTGAGCAAGAGGCACAAACCTAGCGTCACCAAATCCCTTTATTCCAGCACCACAACCATGGAAGGGTCATTGTGCTGCATAGGCCAACAGCTACAGAACCCGTTACTTTTCCATTGATGGCAATTATAAATTTGAATTAACCAGGTAGGTATATGGTAATCAAGTTTTGTAAACCTACAAAAACACCCAGGTAGGCTTGGCTGACAAATGGCTGTATTGGTTACCCTTCCTCCAAATAAACCTTTGAAAGTGTGCCAAAATAAGTTCTACTTTAATTACACCAAATGTTGTAGTACTTGTCCTTGTTTACAGCTCCTTTCTCCTTTAAGCTAGGCCCATTACTAAAAAGTCAATTGTCAAAAGTACTGCAAAAATATTTATTCATACAAAATTGAGGCATAAAAATTTAGAAGTCAAATCTCCTCTGGACTTCAGCTGGTCCAAAAACAAAATCCGTTTCAGTGGCATCAGTCTTCAGGCATTCATCTTCACCATCCTACATCATGGCAAGAAAATTGCATCACATGAGCCATACACCCAAAAGGGAAAGGCCATCTGAACAAACTGCACAGCATATGAATCATTTTAACCCACCTCACTGAAGTACTTCTCGATAAGTGCTTGGGCAGCACGATACACAGCATTGTTTTCATGATTCTGCAGGAGCTCTATGTGATCCAGCCCACCCAACTCTTCCACAAGCAAGCAAAGCTTTTCAACCTCTCCAAGTTTCTCAGCAGCCTAGAACAAAAGCATTCAGTGCTAGGCAGCTTCATTGGACAGCATACACAGCCAGTGTTGCACAGTACAAAAAGCAAGCTTGCTTGGATTCAAGCATAACCAGGCCCTGCATAATCATTACACTCTTACCAAGAAAATGTTATTGATTGCATCCAGAATGACAAGGATAGTCTTGGAATCTTTAACCTTCAATAAAGATAGGATGGCTCCCAGACCTCCACACTTAACAAGCTGTACAACTTGCTCCACTGTTCCTCCACTAGTGTAGTTTGTGACGGCCCAGACAGCTTCTCGCTGAGTTTTAAAGTCAGCCTGAACACAAGATTAAATCAAGTTGATTATATTTAAATTCATAAACCAGTTTCCAAAATAGCTAGTATTAGATGGTTTAGTTTTAGCAAGTGTATTTAGTAGGTGGTACAGCCACCAGAAAGTCCTCCAAATTCCTGAAAGTGCACCCTTCCTGTTAAAGCAGACATGATTGATTCCACCTGTAAATGTTTTACTTACAGAACTAAAACACTAGATTACACTTGAATAACTTCTTAATCTTCATTATGTTTTGACTGACTGCCCACAATACCAGTCCCTGTAAAGCTGTTAAAGAAACAATGCATTTGAAGGCATGCTCAATTACAAACTCTTGAATTACAGCTGAAACTATTAAATCTGATTAAAAGTTCATAAAGACTCTTAGGATAATTATGCATGACTAAAACTGGCCCATACCCAAAAACTGATTATGGACATAGATAATGATTCACCACCTACATTTTTTAGAAGATCCACAAGATGAGGCAGTAGGCCACATGTTATTAGTTGCTGAATCTGCTGGCGTGGTCCAGCTGCAATGTTGGAGACAGCCCAGGCTGCCTCCTTTTGGACACTGGGTTTGGGGTGCCGCATTAGTTTTGGCAAGGCACTCAGCACACCAGCATCAATGGCCATCTGTGTCTGCAGGTCTGAACCACTCACAATGTTCCCAATAGAACGAAGTGCTGGAGTCTTCAGAAGGAGGGGGAGGGGGTTTGGGGACGAGAAAAAAGAAAAAAGGTGCACAGCCATTACTGAAGGATAATTAAAAGCAATAAGCAAAAACCACTTTATGCAGGTCCTCATTCTGCAAGTTTACAAGTCAAAAAGGCCCAAATTAAAAGCCAGTCCAAAATGCAATGGCTTACCACCACTGCAAGCTCCTCAAAGCCCATAAGCTCAACCAGTCGTGAAAGAACCCCAGTCTTTATTACAATGTCAATGCGCTCATTTGGCCCATCTGTAAGGTAAGAGATGGCCCAGCATGCATCAGACAGAACAGATTTATCACTGTGGTGGAGCAACTGTATAATTGAGGGAAGCATTTGCTGGACCGCAGAGAAGCGAGGGAAAGGATTCTTGTTCCTGCACAGGTTTGAGAGGGTCCAGGTCAAGTTGCGGAGGTAGCCAACCTGTGGAAGCAACCCAGTTACATTCCTCTTCTACCATGAAACCCAATTCAGTTACTGAACATTTAACATTACAAAAAAGCCTGACTTACAGGGACATCTGGGGTAAGTCGAGCTAGAAGTGCAGGGATTACATTGCAGTCAATAAGTGCATCACGATATGCTGGGCCATCACCTGTGGGAACACATCTTTAGCATAAAATCAGGAATACTTAAGTTACAGCCATCAAATTTTCCTTGCACCTTCAGGAATCCTGCATCACAGGTCTTGTATGGTCTTATAAAAAGTATTCAAACATTCCTGAAGGCCTTCAGGAAGTCAATACCTGCAATATTGCCCAGGGCCCAAACAGCCTGCTCACTGATGTTTAACATAGGTGAGGACAAAAGGGCAATGAAGGCAGAGACCGCACCATGTTCCACCACCTGCTGAGTGTGCCACGAGGTGCCCGATGCCACATTGGTGAGTGACCAGGCAGCCTCAAACTGCAGAGTGGGGTTATCATTCCTACCCAGAAACTCTACAAAGCAGGCCAGCAGGCCTGCTTCCACAACTTCTTTTAATGGAGGGTTTCTCTCACGAGACAACAGCTTCCTAAAACAACAACCACCATTAAATACCAAAGAACTTGAAACATACCAAATGACAAGTACAGGAAGACACCTTACCTGGCTGTTTGACAACCTTGTACCTGTCGCTCTGGACAGTCACTGTGAACATGTACAAGGATTTCCTGAATTGTTGCTGAAATTACCTAACAAAAAGACATGATAGAAACCACAAAGAGTAAACTCCAGGAAAGCACAAGGGGGGTTAAAGGTGTACCCTAGGTGAAACATAAGGCTGTTAAACCTGTTGGTTATCAGTGTTGTATTCTGGAGACAGAGGTTCTTCATCAGCCTGAGAAGAAATATTTCTCCTTTTCAGGATGCTTTCCACTCTCTGTGCTTTCCGAAGCTCCACACATTCTGCAACTCTGCGCTCACGCATTTTCTTCAGGAATGGAGGAAATTAGCCAAAAATGAAAAAAGGCTTCCAACAAGCTGCCCACTTTTAAGAGGAAGATAAAAACCTACCATGGAATCTTTGCCTCGGTTTTTGAACTTGCACATGCGCTTATCAACCAAGTTCTCCGTAGGCATAGTGTGCATTAAGTTACCACTAGACATGAGGAAAAAAAAATTTTAATTTAGAGAAACACCTACAACACCTTAAATGAACCAAAACTTTAAAAAAAAAAAATGGTCTCAACCAACTCTCCACAACATAAACCTCCACTACACAAAAACCCAACTTCCTGCTGAAAGATTTAAATGCCGAGCCTAATTAGGATCAGGTGATTCTAATCAGCAGCCCGTGAACATATTTAGCAAGCTTTTGTACCTTTGTTCAGTGCTCGTTCACTGCTGCTGGGCTTGGATGCGCGTGCTAAATCTGTCTGCAGCGTGATGGGACTGTTTAATAGGTTGCCGCATTGAACCATCTTATATCTCTCTGGAATTATTTGTATTTGGAACTAGTTCACTAATTGCTACACATAGGCTTGAGAAAATGTGCTCCGGTGTTTTCGTACGGGAAATAAAGGACGCATAATTGATTTATTTTGAAACAAGCCTTTAATTATGTCAGTAAGATTTAACACTGAAATACTCCACGTTCATTGAAGAATCATGCTCAAGTAACATACAACCTCAGAATTATGAATGAAATTATTGTTCTGAATTTTATTTGTCTAAATTTTATTCCAAATTAAAAAAAAAAATCATAACGGATTAAGTCAGTTTCACACCATAGCCTACTTTCACACGCATATATTTTCTACGCCTGTCTTATGTAGCGTATTGAATTTTTGGTGTAGGTGGATGTGGCTTCACGTACACTGTCGCCACCTAGCGGTCACATGCTTTACGTCATCATGGCTTGGTAAGTGTCGCTCGAGCCTTCGGAGCTGCTGATGAGCGGCTGCTTCTCGGAGCTCCTTTTCCGTCTTTGTCTTGATAAAAGTCTGCGGATTTTAGCCAGCGCCACAGCCAAAAGTGCAAAACAAACTGCGCCCAAGACCGCAGAGCCCAGGAGCCAAGGCCAGAGCTCACGCGCTTCCTCCAGATAGGACACGATGTCATCCACAAACCGCTGACCTACAATCATATAAAATATACAAATACAATCATAAGCACATACTAACTAATCATCATTATTATTATAAAAATTGTTGTATAATATGTAATGCTATACATGTGATAAAATACTTGAATAGTTCTTTATTAGAGTATTATAGTATTAGAATAAATTAGATATTCATATATTATGGATATATTTATCAAGATATTTACTTTTATTCAGTGGTCCTAGATCTGCTGTACTGAGCAGAGACTTGCTTGAATATTTGATATGCACTGCAATAATGTCTTAAACGTTGCATTTAATAGCTCCTATCACTCCTGAATTATTATATTTGTAAATAGTATTCTACACCTATGCATAGACAAAATGTCAATTCTATGTTGTCATATAAAAGAATATGGTAATTAAGTGGGTGGATAGTGTAGGATAATCAATGTTTAATTAGAATCAATGTACCTGTAAACAGTTTAATTAGGCCAGTAGATTTAACACGAAAATATATAAAACATTTACTGAAGCACAATACCCAAGTGTATTATAAGGATTATGAATGATAGATATAATTGTCTACATTTTATTCTAAAATGAAATTTTAATAAATCACAATGCATTATGTTTTTTATATTGGTAGTAAATTCAAAATTTTTTAAAAAGGTTTTAAACACGAGGATGATGAAGGCCAATGAAATCATTAAATGAAGATGGTTTTTCCTTTATGGGTTCTCCTTGATAACAATTAATATGCTCTTTTTAACTTTCTTTAATTTCTTTGTAACTTTCTTAAAAGTATTATTCTTTTTTTTATGAAAATGCTTTCTATTAAGGTGTTTTGGTTTTTATATATTTAACAAATATAACTCAAAAAATATATCACCAGGGTCTTGGAGGTAGGAGTACTCATAGCCTATTTCTTTGCTGGAAATGAAGTAGTCCCCATTCCGGTAGAGAGGCATTAATGGTGCCATGTAGTATTCACTGTTGTGGCCAATTGGTGCATTGGCTGTGGGGTACTGAGACTTTTCTGGCTGGTGCCTTCTCAGCCACTGCTCATAGATGCTAAGGAAACAAAGGCAAACTCAAACAAGTCCTCATTTACAAAGCAAATCAGATTATAAGCAAATGAGATGTTATATGTATGCTGTTAAAAGGGCTAGGACGTGTTAAATTCCTAACCTATCTACAAAGGTATGATGTAGGAGGAAAACTGGGTCATTGGCTGAGCCCTGCACTGAGGACATGGTGCCATTCATGAAGACGTGTAGTGCTGCATGCATGCTGAGCTTGCTGCTGTTCCCAAGGCCTGTGCGAGGATTTCCAAACCCTATAAAGGAAGGAAAGTTAAGTGCTAACAGTTTCAAGAAATGAATTTTACTAAAGACTGTGTGGTCAAATTATGTAATTAAAGAGATCAATTGTGAGCACAAATCAAGCCCTGCAGTTGCCATATAGTTGGGAATATGGCAATAATCAAATATTGTAAGGCTATCAAAAGTGTGAATTTTTCCCCCATAACATCAGGTTCAGTAACTTGACTAAAATACAAATGATGGTGACATTCTTGGTCAAACTTGCAATGTCTACACTAGCATGTCACAACTCCTAGATGCACAGACAGCACTACAACAACTTGAGTATTACAAATGCTTTGAGTCTGGAAAATTCACTTATTGATCTAAAAATAAAAGCAAATTTGGATTGGTACTTCTATGATAATGGTGCTTTGTATTTAATTGTTGTCTATTGTATTTAACCTTCTAGTGTGTTCCTGAAGCTCATGTTGGCCATGCGGTCCATTGGTCCAGTGTCATACTCGGACAGACTGAGAGTGATATCTACTTCAGAGGATGTAGGAAGCCCATCTGCCATGTTCGGGTTATGGTTCCCAGGGTTGCGCAATAAAGGTCCCTCCTCGGTACCATCACACAAGATACCTCTTATACTGTATTCTGGTTCTCTGGAGCAAATCACCTATAAGAGTTATAATTAAGCAACAATACAATTATACAAATAATTTACTTGATATTAAGGGAGCCATACATGACCAAACAATAATGCGTAACATTTAAAGTCCTGCAGTGTTTGTGTCATTATATGAAGAATACTGTTGAGATTCATTTAACACTGTTGTTGCTATTTAGATATAATGTTGATGAATCCAAGACCATGTAAAAGACATTTATTCTGTATTATGAATATCTGTAATATATGTAAATGATCATGTGATGAACAGCTCATAATTGAAATTCCAGCATTGCAGATTTAGTTCTCTTCAAAGGCAGACATTTACCTCATATATAGACTTATATACATCTTATATATAGACTTATGTTAAAACTATAATGAATTTTGTGCTACACAATTGTACTTTTTGACCATAACATACAGTTATACAAGGGATTTAATTCTAATCACACTATCTGATGTCACTCAAATGAGAATGGGCTCACTTTTGAGTCTGGTTCCACTCAAGGTTTCTTCCTCATGTCATCTCAAGGAGTTTTTCCTTGCCACCATCGCCTCTGGCCTGCTCTTAAATCAGCATCTCTATATATGGCACTCATTTCATTCCAGTGTCTGTGGTGGAATTCCAACAGAAGCATACCTCATTTTACTTAATGAGGTATTGGTTAAGTGATCACCTGAACCAAATTTTATATAACAAGTAAAAGTATTAAAACCACTGCTGTGGTCATCACTATTCTCTTGCAACTCTACCAGTTTGGATGGCAAAAACAAGGCTAGAAGTACCTTTAATCTAATTGGAATAAAAAATATATCTGTTCATCGTGCCAAAAGAGTTCAAAAGAAAAGTTTTGAGTGAGAAAAAGAATGGTTCAATTCTGGCTTTACTGGCAGAGGGATACAGTGAGCGCCAAGTTCCTTACAGCCTTGAAAGACTGACAGAGGGCGAAAACAACTGTCCACTGACAGGGATGATCATCAACTCCATCAAATGTCACTCAACAACTGTAGGATGATATGAAGTGACCTACAAAAAGAATGGCAAATGACAGCTGGGGTTAAGTACATAGCAAGGACTGTTTGAAACAGGATCTTCCAGGTGGGGTTGAAGTCATGCAAAACTAGAAAAAAGCCCTTCATCAAAAAAGAGAAGGCTGAGGTTTGCTAAAGGCCATAAGGATTGGACCATAGAGGACTGGAGTCCAATTTTCAGCTTTTCACCTGGTCATCTGAGGGTTAGATGGAGACCTTCTGAGGCCTACAGGCCACAGTGTCTCACACCCAATGTGAAATTTGATGGAGGTTTGGTGATGTTCTGGGGGTGCTTCACCAAGGCTGGAATGGGGTTGATTTTTGTTTGTGAAGGACACATGAATCAAGCCATGTACAAAGTTATCCTGAAAGAACACTTGCTTCGTTCTGCTTTGATAATGTTCCCTAACTCTGAGGATTGGGTTTTTCAGCAGGACAATGCTCTATGCCACACAGCCAGGTCAATCAAAGTGTGGATGGAGGACCACATGATCAAGACCCTGTCATGTCGAGCCCAATACCCAGACCTGAACCCCATCGAAAACCTTTGGAATGTAATCAAGGGGAAGATGGATGGTCACAAGCCATCAAACAAAGTTGAGCTGATTGAAGTTTTGTGCCAGGAGAGGCATAAAGTCAACCAAGAACAATGTGAAAGACTGGTGGAGAGCATGAAAGCCATGATTAAATATCAGGGTTGTTCCATCAAATATTGGTTTCTTGACTATTCCTAAGTTCAAACATTAGTATTGTTGTGTTGTTTGGAATATGATCTTGATTTCAATGCATTATTCAAGGTCTGAAAACACTGCATCTTTTTTGTAATTTTGACTAGTTGTAATTTTCTGCAATTAAATGCTCTAAGTGAAAATATTTTTATACGGAATTGAGGCAAATGTTGTCAGTAGTTTATGGAATAAAACAAAAGATTTCATGTTCCTAAAATGGATGCATACAAAATAGTTAACCCATAGAAACTGATCATTTTTCAGTGGCATTTTTTTCCAGAGCTGTATAAATTTTTATATACATAAGTTTAGCATTTATATATTTCTGTAAAGCTGCTTTGTGACAATGTCTATTGTTAAAAGTGCTATACAAATAAAGTTAGATTGAATTGATTATATAACTTTTACACTCTTATTAAAAATTGTAGTCCATAAGGAATCTTTGGTTGTCCCTCTGTGGAATCTTTAACCCTCAAACCCTTCAGTAGTGTTTCCCTATCAGAAAGGATTCCACATATTGGCTTTACTCTTTTTTTTTGTGGAACTAAGAACACTTATGAATTTAATAATCATTAAAGAATCTTTAAGAGCAATTTTTGTGTGCAAGTAGAGTGTGATTATTTACATATTAATTTTAACATGGTTTTATATGAATTAATGTATAAGTGAATTTTTCTGATTACCTTCCAGGAGGAGAAAACAGATGAAGGACTGATGAGCCCGGGGTTTAGAACACTTTGTCCGCCCATCAGTTCATCTGTGCAAACCTCACACTCCTGTGCATCCCTCCAGTCCCAGTATGGAATGGCAAAGTCGAAGTCTCCCGCTACTTTCCTTATCTCATGTTCCCAGCGAAGCAAAAATACCCTGTGCCATGGCAAGAAGGCCGGGGCCCAGTGTCCAAAATCTACCTGCGTCCACATATTATTCTCCCCTCCAAGCAGAGCGGGCCGGGAAACATAGTAATGCATCCAGACAAACAGATCGTAAATGGAAACATCTCTAAACATTGGCCCGGATGAGTTGCTCATTTCGTTGTAGATGCCTGTAATTATGACATAATCTTGGCTGATGGTATTTTTGGCTAAATTAAGATAAGAGACGAACTTCTGCCTTTCGGCCTTGGAAAGCTGGAAAACATTTCTTCTGACCGTCTCTCGTCTTTCAGTGCAAACTGACCCGAAGTAGCCAAATGCGCATTCACTGCAGTCGGAACCCATAAAATTTCGGAGACAACGACAAGTGCGGTTAAAAAAGGTGAG
Organism: Notoglanidium macrostoma; assembly: GCA_030068235.1. Taxonomy (NCBI): domain Eukaryota; kingdom Metazoa; phylum Chordata; class Actinopteri; order Siluriformes; family Auchenoglanididae; genus Notoglanidium; species Notoglanidium macrostoma. The sequence continues at coordinate 8,676,734 of JAQQZR010000009.1, read as the reverse complement.
AGGCCATCTCTCCCTGTCATCCACACCGTTAAACGGGTATTGAGGGCCATCGGGCTGCTCGGTTACGACCACGTCTTGGCAAATTCCCCGACCAGAGAGAGCTCCACATGTAGACCCGTCTCCGCTCCATACAGGACAGCATTGCCTCGAGGCCAGAGCTTCTCTGTTAGCGCACTGCCGGGGAATCTGCTGCCATGTCGGCTTCAGTAGCTGAGTGAAAAAGATTATAACAACCAGAGAACGCATCGCATAAGTGAAAAGGGTTCTGCTTGTGATGGTACACTGAAGTTTTTGGGTTAATCCTTTTAAAGGGTCTTAATTACCCCATCCGTTTTCCACACCCCCGTCAGATTCTTCAGATCACATGCCTCTTTGCCTCAGGGTTTTTACGGCTGATAAATATCTTTCCCGCCTGTTACTGCTACTCGAAGTGTCATGGGGTTGACATTTTTAACACAACATTTTTAAGTGAAATCTGGCGCGAATGAACGGTGGATGTGACATAAGAATTCATATTATTACCCATGTAATGGGTAATAATGTCCTAGCATGTAATGGGTAATAATGTCCTCGAGTTTGATCACCGTGTCCAGAGGAAGGCATGCACCTTTTTAAAAAATGTCTTTTCCATAACTAATGAATGAGTGAATTCGTTAATCTAGTCATTCGTACATTTATTCATGCATTCATTCACTTCAGTAACCACTGAGTCAGGGTGGAGATGGAGCCTATCCCAAGAACACTGGGCAAGGCTGGAATACACCACGGATGGAACACCTGTTCATTTCTGGGCCCCATGCAAACATTTATACCCTTATTTAAAAGTAATCAGTTCACTTACTAGCATATTTTGGAAGGGGGATGAAACCGGGTAGCCCTGGGGAAACCGAAATAAACACCGAGAGGCAGAAATCTGAGCTCAGGACTGAACTGGAAACCGTCATATTTTAATGTAATAAATTGTAATATACAGTTTAACCAGAAGATGGGGCCGTGCTCAAATAACAGAAGAGTTTGGGTTTGAGCTAAGAGGAGGATAAAATTACTTCTCCATGCAGCGAAAAATGGCAGCTCTCTACCGGTGTCCCAATGACATGTTTTGAGAAGTGATCCAAGATCAGCTATGATATACTGTTTTAAGAAAAGGAGGTAGCGCCAATAAACAACATATTATTATTATTATTTCCACTCCCTTCCATTGAAACATATACCTGCAGTTATGTAATATTATACTCACATCTCTGTCTAAAAACATCAAGAAATTAAATGGCCAATCTTGTGTTATGTGTCTTTCAGGAAAGGCGCGATTAGTTTATCAGATGCTAAATAACCTATGATTTCTTATATGATTTAATAACAAGATGCTCAATGTTAAAGAATCACATAAGTTTGAATTTAAAAAGCCATAAGGTCATTTAGACCATCGTTATTTGGTCCAACCTAACGGGAGAGGGAAACAAATTTCCCATAACGCCATACAGAATGCCGCATTCAAACCACCTACGCTCACTCTGCGCTGTTAGTCCACTGAAATGGAGGTGTGTATGGGCTACACTTAAGGGATGTGTCAGTGTTTCTTAGTATCCTTTACGTATGTAAACATTTCGACTAGCGCCCAAAAGCTGAGCGGTATATTATCCATAATGCCATGTGACACTCGGCGCTGAAACGGCACGCTTTTCGTGAGCGCTTATTACACCAAGAGATGTCCACCTTTTAAGACACGAAGTAAGGCGACAACGGTAAGATTCATGTAAGTGTCACTTAACTGTGAATTCGAAGTAGACATTTAGGATTTAATTACGTTTGCTTTATATAATTTATAGACCGTGATATTGTTCAGGCTTAAGGGGCACATCAGTTTTGTGTAATTCGATAACCTGTGGGATTTCACTTTTGCAAACTAAATACAAAAAGGCAGGTAAGCTTATTCATCCTACACATATTTTTGCTTTGAAATGTAAGTATTTAATTTGCCTGATGATTGTAAAGGAATGAGGCTCGTCTATAGAACTAGATAGTTCAGCACCGCGGACAGCTCCGAGTCTTTAGCCTCAGACACGTTGTAGGAGCCTCAAGTTAATAAGACTTTAGGTCTTGCCAGGGGGATGCTAGATTGTTTGGGCAAATTAAATGCTACGAGATCAGTGGTTATGAAAGTGTGCCCATTAGTTCACAGTTTTCTCTCGCCTCCAATACGGCTGACACATTCAAACGCTTGAGTAGTATTTGCCAAGAGCTATTCCAGCTCTTAAAGTGAAAGAGGGCTCTAATTAGGTTAAAAGGTAAGTTTTCATTGACGATATTTATTGATTTCTATTGCTTTTGATGGCTGTATGATAATTGCTGTTCTGATGTTTTGAGATTTTAAAGGTCCTACTCTCCTTGCAGTGGAGGTGTTTTTTTTACAGAGCTATAGAAGTGTAGAGGTGGAAGAGAAACAAATAAGGCATGGCTCTAAAAAAAACAGTCTTTCTTTGTCACCTGTTCCTTCTGAATTGAATATCAAAAAATAGCAGATGTAGGATGTATCTTAGTCTTTTTCCTATATTTTCCTTTTTCTGTCTGAGCTTCTTTTCCGATAACTGTTGCAGATACCATGATGACTCCATCTGTATTTGGCACTGACTGATCTGAGAGACAGCAGGAAATGGGGATTTTGCTTTTCTTTCTCTTTGCACTTCTTGGAGACATCAACAGGCTCACAAGACTAGGCATACTGGTGCATGCCCAGTCTAATGAGCGCCGGGTCCTGGCCCACATGCCTGGTGACATTATCATTGGGGCACTCTTCTCTGTGCACCACCAGCCACCAGCGGACAAGGTCCATGAGCGAAAATGTGGCGCTGTGCGTGAGCAGTACGGCATCCAGCGTGTGGAGGCTATGATGCACACTCTTGATCGCATCAATGCTGACCCCAACATCCTGCCCAACATCACACTGGGCTGTGAGATCCGAGACTCATGTTGGCATTCAGCAGTGGCACTGGAACAGAGCATAGAGTTCATCCGTGACACCCTGGTCTCCACTGAGGAGGAGGAGAGCATGTCCAGGTGCTCAGCTAATGGTGGAGGGATACCCATGAAAGGAAAGAAACCCATAGTGGGCCTCATTGGGCCTGGCTCCAGCTCAGTAGCCATACAGGTGCAAAATCTTCTTCAGCTTTTCAACATACCCCAAATTGCTTACTCAGCCACCAGTATGGATCTCAGCGATAAGTCCTTGTATAAATATTTCATGAGGGTGGTGCCATCAGATGCTCAGCAGGCCAGAGCAATGGTGGACATCGTCAAAAGATACAACTGGACTTATGTGTCAGCCATACACACAGAAGGTAAGATGTGAAATGCACTGTTTCATGTGAATGTGTCTCTGGTGGCATACTTTTTGGATTAGGGAAAAAAAATGTCGTTTGTAAATTTTTTTCATTCCAAAAAAAATTTTGGAATTGTGAATTGTTTATGGCAATTGAAATCAAGCCTAATTATAGCTGAATCCCTTATAAAGAAAATACCAACAAATTGACAGGTAAGATCGTCAATCACTGTATATTCCATCACATTCACTATTAAAAGCAAATTAAATACATTTTATTAGGAAGTTTTCTCTCTTGCTTAGGTTATGGCAGTGTCAGTCGAGGAACTGTTTTTGAGGATTGATCTTAGTAGTATTGGTCAGTGTTCATTTTTTTCAGTTTGTTATTGTTGCTGAGATTGAAAAGCCATATTTGTTTGGCAAACAACCATTTTCTGAATTCAGATACTAGAAAAGGGGGTTGCTTAAACTTAGTGTACATAGGTTCTTATATAAAACAAAATCATGGATAATCAATGTACACTGTAATTTGTGACTCTTTCTTACAATGACTTAAGAAAGTTTTTGCCCCAATCATTATTTCTCATTTTGCTCTATTGCTATAAAATTGAAGCATAGTAGAATGGAATCTTTTCTGCTCCTTTTGAAGTGGCTCTCTAAAGAAATATAATTATTGTCTTCATTGTTCTATTGGAACATACTGTATATTCATTCTCATTGTCCTGTTGGAATATATATTTTCACCCTAAATGCAGATACCTGGATGATGGAACAGGTTCTCTTCAAGACTATGCGTATATTTGAGTCAATCCATGTTGCTGGCGATGACAACTTTCCAGCTCCTCCTGCTAAAAAGTTACCTTACAATATGTTGATCACAGGGATGGTGTTACCTAGGTGTTGTGCTGTATTTGGTCTGTGCCAAACATTATGCTTTAACTTTGGACCAAATGGCTCAAATTTAGTCTCATCAAACCATAAAACCTTTTATAAAAAGTTCTCAGGTTTTCTAATGTGGCTCAGGTGTGGTGAATACAGGCCAGATCTGTGAAGAGCTGATAATATTGTTGAGGTCTGATCAGGTTCTCCTATTTCAGGCAGTGAGCTCTTTAGCACCTTCAGTGTTGTAGCTGGACTCTAGGACAGTTCTTGCCATTCTTGCCCAAGAACTCAGTTTGTCCTGAACTTGGTAGTGTTTTTGTTGTGCCATATTTTTCCACTTTGTTATAATAGCTTTCATAGTACTCCTAAGAAGGTTCAAAGCTATGCTAATGTTTTAATACACTTCTCCAACATTTTCCCCCAACACATTCATTTTCAAAGTTTCATGGTCTTCCTTGGTCTTCATGACACCAGGGTTGAGCTGACCTGACATTTTAGCTGTGAGACCTCCTAAGGTCAGAGATATTTATTGTGCAAGCACACAACTGGATATAAGTGGATTTAAAATGAACACACAGGTAAACCCTGTTTAACTTATACATTGTGAACCTTTTAAAACTATATACTACTCCTATTTAGATTGGTGAAGGAAAGGAGGGGGTAAATATTTATCAATTACACAGACTTTAGACTTTAAAAAAGGATAACTTTCTTCTGAGAATACTATATTCTGAGAACATCTAAATACTTTCTTTAATTTTATTTATGTAGAACCACAAAATGAGCAGAAAAAAATCCCATTCTAAGATGCTTAAATTTGATGCTGCAATACAGCAAATTAAATAAATTTTTTTTAATGTTCAGAAAGAATTTACTCTATAAACTGACAAATATTTTTACATTCCTAGGCTTTTAAATTGGTGTATAAGAAATAGTTTCTAAGAGTTAATATTACTTTTAAATTAATCATACCAAGATATAGTTTTTTTTCCCAATATTTCATCATCTGAACACTATGTATTTGGTGTGAAACTCCCCCACATAGTTTCTGCCCTGTTTGCATATAAACAGTTGATTGGCATATTGAGAAGCAGCATGGCTTTGTTACTGTTGTTACTAGGGTTACTGTGTAGGCACCCTGTTTTTGTTTTTACCTCTCTGCTTCTGTCATGACATACCATATAATTCAATAGGACAGCTTGGATCACTTGATGAGGAGTGATCATGATTACCATTTACATATTCATTTTATTTTTTCCCTGTCAGTGGGTGTTGGTTACAGTGTAATTAATTTCCCTTGTGGAACGTGGAGTGCTGAAAGGCTATTGATATTTACATGAGATCAGAAAGCCTATTCACCTATAATAGTTATCATGCAAATGCAGTCTTGGCAATAAAGGTGTGCACCCATTTTTTAAATATAAATTTTACATCATCTTTTCAAACTGAACCAGGTTAATTGGTTTGTTTGGTCTTAGAACAAAGTTTCAGGTATTACTCTTTCACCATATGGCCAACACAAAGCTGCCTGGCAGTGAATCAGAGGAAGACATACTTTGAACGCTGTGTCATACAGAGAAACAGAGAGAAGATATTATGTGACTAGCATTCTGATTGTTTGAAATTTTGGGAAAAGCTGGGAAGAACATAATTTGTGTGTACTAAGAAATAAGAAAGAGTGTGTACTAAGAATATATAGTGTCAAAGTGAACACTATTGTGCAGGAAGTGAAATGCATGCTCATTTGGGTCAAGGTCTGATTATTGACTTGTCCAGAGTAAAATGTTCACTGAGACAAGTCATTTGTTGTGTTGGCAGGGTGTTTTGGGTCATTTTCTTGCTGCATGATGAAGTTCTTCCTAATTAGATTGGATGCATTTTTCTGTAAATTGGCAGACAGAATGTTTCTGTAGACTTCTGAATTCATTCTGCTGCTACCCTCATGAGTCACATCATCAGTAAAGATTAGTGAGCCCATTCCAGAAGCAGGCATGCAAGCCCAAGCCATTACACTTCGTCCACCGTGCTTGACAGATGAGCTTGTATGTGCTGGATCATAAGCAGATCCACACTTTGGCCTTTCCATCACTTTGGTAGAGGTTAATCTTGATTTTAGAACTTTTGTGACTCGTCTCTGTATTTCTTTGCAAATTCCTTCTGACTCTCACTGCTGTTGAGTAGTTCGCACCTTGTGGTATGGCCTCGATACTTCTGCTCTCAAAGTCTTCTTCAAATGGTGGATAGTGGTAACTTCACCCCTTCCCTGTGGAGGTTGTTGGTGATGTCACTGACTGTTGTTTTGAGTTTTCTCTCACAATGTTCTGTCATCAGCTGCTGCTGTTTTCCTTGTCTGGCTTGTTCTATATCTGGATGTTAGTACACCAGTGGTTTCTTTTTTTTAGGACATTCCAAATTATTGTACAGATTATGCCAAATGCTTGTGCAATAGCTCTGATTGATTTTCACTCTTTTCTCAGATTCAAAATGGCTTGCATCTCTCCCATAGACAGCTCACTGGTCTTCATGATGGTTTATCCTTTTTCAAACAAACACAGTAATTACAGTTGAAACCCAGGGCTCAAAGCAAGAGTAGATATTCAGAACTATTAATTGTTTAAATATACAATCTAACAGGGCACACCTGGGCAACAATAAAAAGAAAAATTGGTGGGTTCAAGCAAAAGGTGCTATGCTCGACATCAGGAAATATCAGGAAATGAAAGCTGCACTTCAGATCTATAATCTCATATTCTTCTTTTGATCTCAAATACACATGTCTTCAATGTATAGCAAAAACAACAAAGTGGCCTTGCCATTCCAATATTTTCAAAAGGGGCTGTATATAAATAACTTTATTTTCCATGAGCCATTTAAATATAATATGCATGAAATAATAAGGGGGGGGGATTTGTGTATCAACATGATTATATAATTTTAATTATTGTCTTTTGTTATATCTCAGTCAGCACAGTAAATGCATTCTACATCACCACTCTTACAGCTCTTACAACTCTTAATACCAAAGGGTCCAAAGTCCTAGTAGAAAGTAGGTGACCTGATTTTGAAGTCAAATGGGGGAGCTTACACCCGACTGTGTGTGAAACGGGCACAGCAGAATAATGTTCATTAGTTTGTACCAGACAGAAAAATGCAATATGTTTCTGTGTAGACTGAAAAAATACATTTCATGCAACATCTACAAAATACGAAATACCAAGATGAATCTAATTAACACTTTAGGAGCATTTCCAATATTTCAGTCCACAAACCCAAAAATTTAGCAAACTGCACTACATTTGGTTATGTATGTATCCTTGTTCTGTGAACTCCAGATGACTGCCAGGGTCAGTGTATTCACACCTGGATACATTCTTGTGCATGTGCATACAGATGTTAGAGTCACATACAGAAGTCACATAGTGATAGCACCACAGAAAAAGTAGCAAGAACCTGAAGGCCAGTTAGACTGCCCTAAATTCTGAATGTCTGAGGTTGAGCCACACGCTGAACCTACTTACGAGATTTCTTTAATACCAGCTGAGCTGGAACTGCCCATAGTAGCCTACCTAAGCTAGTAAGTCATGATAATATCTGTAACACAGTAAGGCACCAGGGTTTTTTGCATTCCCACTGCATGTAGCTTCACTGCAATGTATTGTATTGTCAACTTCATGTACCCCACCTATAATAAAACTGGACATGTCCCAGATGACCTACTCTTAGGTGGAGACCTGTCAGAACCCATCGTCTAAGTATAGCAGAACCTATGTACCTCTGGCTACCAGAAGTGACGGGGCTGTTTGTATGCAATCTCTGCTCTACAGAGAAAGCAGAGGGTAAGACATGGTCTTGGGATTTCCTGGAAATCCCTTGAAAACCAAAAACATTCTTGTGGAGACATAAGAAAAAGGGTGTATCACCCAGGCTCACTGATGTGCTGTAAGTATATTGATGGCTGTCTCTGTGCTACATGATAGGCTCTTTGGAGCTCTGGTGGTGGGGGTGTCAGTTGGTGGTCTACCCATGAATAAGTGGATAGTTCTAAGACATCACAAGTTAGATATCATGATATTTGTTAGGTTGAGACCACTCAAGGTTGCCACCTGGCTGATCCATTTGGCTGCTCAATTTTGATTCTGTAACTTGTGCTGTTGCTTCCAGGACTTTTTTGGATGGAGACCTAACAAGTGGTGATACACAACATAACTTTCATAGAGTTGTTTGCACATGACCACCAATGTGGATTGTGTCAATCACACCTGGTATCACACACAAATACAATTGATGAAGATCCATCCTGTAACCTATCCTAAGTGTCTCACTGCCAGGATGACATATCAGTGAGCTCTGTCACAGATGTATTATTGGATGCTGATTGGAGTGACTTCTTCAATGCAAGCAGCAATAGTTATGTGTCTACTGTATGTGTGCCATGTGTTGTAAAATCTCACTAGGATATCAGCAACACACCTGTATTCAGTTTTTGGACATTGTGGGTCTGAACATAATTTTTCATATGGTCAACTAACTGTGAAGAGCTGCAAGTGACAATGTTGGGTATGTGCCCAGACCCACCTGTTAGTTAGCACACACTATGAGCTATTTGGAAAGAGGCTCCACTGTTGGTTGACGGTCAGCCTGGACATGTCCCTAGATGTGGGTAAAGACATAGCTCACCTTCGAAAACTTTTGACTGTTTATTACCACTGTTTTATTGGATCAAATCTAATTCCAAATCTAATTTAATGCCATGTCGGCATATGTATGCTGGATAATTAATTCCAAACTGTCAGATGGTGATTGCCAAGAAACCTGATGCTGTCCATCCCCAACTTCTAGGGATCCTAAACATTAGCTGCACAACCATGAATCCCATAGAATAGCGCAAAATTGTTTAGCGCTGAAGCCCAAATGGTTTACGGCTAATCCCTTTCCCTAAAACTGCAGTTTCGTGATTCACCACTAAGAGTGCTATTCTGAGGTAACCCCTTTGGATGGTTATGCAAAAATGCTGCAAAAATAGTGCCTATATGTATCTGTTTAACTGTTAGAATTACTGAGTGAAGACCAGAGAATGAACTAAGATCAGAGAATTAAACAGAGACAATGATGATGAGATTTGATGAGTAGTTGAAAAATATTTTGCTGAGAGAAAGCAAGGGTAACCTTGCTCTGATACAGGTAGAAACTCATCCTGGACATGATTTTATGATGTAATTTTAAGGTCACATGACTTTGTGGTAATGGTCACATGTACACTAGAATTCATTAAAAAATATAAACATTACTACATTCTATGGTTATGATTATATGACTTTTAGACCTCTTGGTAGACTATCTGTATACAATATAGCAGATCATGACTTATTTTTTTTGTTGATGGAAAAGTTCTGGAATAATGTAGGATGCTTGTCTTCACATGCAACAACTTGTTAATAAAGTAATTTCTTAATCTTCAGGAAACTATGGTGAGAGTGGAATGGAGGCATTCAAAGAAATGTCTGCAAAGGAGGGCATCTGTATAGCACATTCAGATAAGATCTACAGTAACGCGGGAGAGCAGAGCTTTGACCGGCTGTTGGAAAAACTGCGTAGTCACCTGCCCAAAGCACGTGTGGTGGCATGCTTCTGTGAGGGCATGACTGTGCGTGGCATCCTTAAAGCCATGAGACGACGTCGGCTAGTAGGAGAGTTCCTTTTGGTTGGCAGGTAATTCTTTCTCAAGTCACCTACAATCCATTCATTCTGCAGTGACATATTGCTTGACATATAAGACCAATCTAGATATAGATACTCTGACATTTTAGTACATATAATAAGATATTTCTTCAAGATATTAAGCTGGTGTTCATGATTTCCAAACTGATTGACCTAGCTGTGTTTGAGATCCCAGTGAACAGTCTTTCAAGAATTTGCAACCTGGAATCTTCATAACAGAAAAAAAAAACAATCCGATGTGCTATTCATAGAACCATTTAAGCAAGAGATTTTTCTTTCCATTTTAATTTTTCTCAAACATGCCTATTATTAGATTTCAGTCTTACATTCTTCACTTTTATAAGTTCATACCTTTGGCTATTATTTCACTATAATTACTAAATAATTTCAAAAAGTGGCTGAATAATAAATTTTAATAATAAGTTTTCCAGTCAAAACTATCAAATAATCCAATCCTCACTCACTCACTTTCAGCAACCACTTTATCCAGGGTCGAACTGGCTTCAGATCCAAACTCAGGAACACTGGGGGTGAGTGGGAGTGTGGGACAGTGGGGACCCTCCTGTTTGGAAAAATGGATAAATTAATTTATCCATCCATTTTTGCAATCAAGGAATGTCTTAAGTCTACAATTAATAGATTTCACCAGATGATGAGTATCTTCAGTGGAGATGCTCTGCCAGACATGTAATACATACATTTTCGACCCAGAGAGAATTCTTAGGTACGTACTCACTGTATTATATAAAGAAGTTCTTCTATTCAACTAGTGTAGTTGTTTTTACAAATAGGAAGGTGCAAAATTAAAAAGGGCTTGCCATTATTTGCCACTAGACCTGTAGTGGTATGGAAGACTGCTGTCATCACATTTTATGCTAACCTTGTGAATATACCCGTATTCAGATTTGCTCTTGCTTCCTACTCAAATTATGTTATAGCTGTGTGGGAGCAGAGAAATATGTATCTTGCCTATGCCACTGAGGTCCCATGACTCTTCATTTGTCAGAGGAAGTGTGATCCCTTTGATCCCTGGCAGGCTGCAATGGCTTATAGCCCTCATCTACATAAACACATGAGGGTGCCTGTAGAAATATAACTCAACAGAACAGAATCTGACTGCTTTCTGCACCATAAAAGTAGATATACTTTATTGAACCTGCGAGGTAAATTGTCATGTTACAGCAGCACAATCAACAGTAGATTAAGAATAGCGTTGAAGGGAAAAACAGAATAGCAGATCAGCAGAACAAAACACTAAATATGAAATAAGAAATAAAAATATCTGTAGTACATACATCAAAAACAGCAAGGGGAAAAAAAGAAGGAGCAATAATAACAGGTATGCAAAATGGGGCAGTTTATAATATTAACAGCAATAGTATATAATATTAGCAATAATAATAATGAATTCACCTGTCACACAGAGAATATCTGCAAACATGTTAGAAAAACGTGGGGTAGGATTTCTGTTGACATTTAAAGGATGTTTTCTGCATTGCTTTGTTTCCCCCTGTTTGCTGAAAAACATGTTAATGGACAGTTTGATGTACTCATTAATGCTCTTCGGCTCATGATAAAAATGGGCTTTTAAGATACTCCATTCAAATTCATCATCAGTGCTTTCAGAGACAGAGGCATTGTGGCATGCAAGAAAAGCCCAAATGTTGTTTATACTATGCAGAGTGTGAATTTTTAAAGGGTGTCTATTTCAGAAAATGGTGTCATGGATGTTATCCAGATGGCCTGGTTTGACGTAGCGAAGCTGCAATGCATGTGGAGGTGTGTGTTCAACAGTCTGTGTTGCAGGCTCCAGGCAAATGCTAGGCAGACAAGCATTGAGTTTCTGCCAACATTTCTACCTTGCAGGTTGGATTTTATAGAAAGTGGCAGAAAAGATATTAAATTAAGCCAGTTTTTCAATGCTTTCAGTGCTGCAGGGAATTGTATTCTGGCAATAAGACAAAATTGGAGCATATTCCATTGTCACTGTTTTTTTATTTTTATTTTTATTTGTTTTGTTTTTTTGTTTTTTTTACAGATTATTTTCATCCTTTTATAACAAGGCTTTCTGAAAATCTTCAATTGAAAATTTAAATATTTAATGTTCTCTATGTAAATCTAAACACACAGGGCCTATTTATGTATTTACTAGCTGCACCACCACTGTATTATTTGCTGTTTCAGCATGCTGGTGTTGGTGGCACAACATAGCATTTAATTTCAACAAATCCAAAGCATTTTGTCTATTTTATCTACATTTATGCAGATTATCTCCTACTTATCATTCACTGAAATGATGATAGTGATATAATAAACTAAAATAAATGCACAAATGTGATTTGTCTTGTTCAGGCCTCTTTACAACAGCATTAGTTTATTAAAACAAAAAGGCTTAAATCCACCCTCACTGCTCCTAGTATAAAAAAGCCTGGGAAAAAACAACCTTTTATAATTGGGTGCATTTCAGCTATCCACTAATGAGTAGTATATTAGTTTTGAGTCATCTATCTACTGTGAATCAGGTAGGTAATTTTTTATTGGCTGCTATGCAGAGAGAGCAATCAAAGTTTATGGCACAAAGCTATATACAATCTCATAACAGGACATTTAAATCCTATGTTTTAGGCTGCATTCAATTTAAAAGTTTTAGTCAAAGTTGTTCAAATACACTTTGCAAATAATGTAGATTGAATAGAATTCATCTTTTTTTTTTTTTGTAAATGGGCATTGTCACAATGCAACTTCATAGAAATCCAGATGTATATTCATATTTAGATCCCAGAAGAGCAAGCCAGAGGCAAAAGCAGCAAGAAAAACTCCCTGAAATGATGTGAAGAAGAAACTTCTTGGTGACAGAAGATAGTGAACTCATATCATTGTTTTTCCACAAATACTATAAAGTACGAAGTGTTTTGAAAGGATCTAATAATAATGCAGATAATGTAGATGTAAACTATGCAAAAGTGGATTTGAATTCAAGAACTGAATATCTACCTTGATTAGTCTAATGTAATTTGAGTCTACAGCTCTCTCCTTGTGTCTTCAAGAGCTTAAGGAAAAGATATAAAATAAAATAAAAACATTATGTTTCTAAATGTATTACTAAGCTACAATGGCTTGGTTCCTGTGCAGGATCTTTTTTATAACAGTAGCAGTCGGGAGTTATGAAGAAGGCTGACCCAGTGGGTCAGTGTGTGGGCTATTGCAGAGCTCACTAGCACACTGTGCGGGAATGTTTTAAGCTTGCTGCGAACACTGCCTTCAATGATTTTGCTCACATTGCTTTTGGCTCCAAGGACGAGTTATGAAAGCCTCTCCTTCCTTAGCGAGAGAACAGAAATGATACAAAGACCTCCCACGCTCTGAGTTGTGTAACACCAGAGCTGCAAAGCCTGGAAGTGTTTGAAAAGGCAGAATGAACACAAAATAGTTTTGTGCGTATTTGAAAGAGTAGGCCATAGCCACACAGCCTCAGCCTAGTCTCTGATTTTCAAGCGAATGAGAGAGATAGTCAGGAAGTCACAACATCCGCATCACTCTTTAAAGTGCAGCTACAATAAAATTATATGGTAGAGTTATAAAACTCAAAGAGGGGGAGAGATGCCTTGCATCTGCATAGATATGTACAGATATTCTTTTTGCTAATAGATACAGATGCATGTTTGGTGACTCATTAAAACATTACACTGATCAAGGTCACAGGCATAATTTAGCGAGCTGAGCCTTAGTTTCACCAGATAATTTGCTAAAATATTGCCCAGTTGACATTTGGGCTGCTGTGGGTGTCACAAATTCCTCCCTCTCAGTATACAGTATGGTTCTACATCTCATGTTCTGTACATTGTCCATCTTACCATATGCTCTTCTTTCTGTTCTGTCTCTAACCCTGTCCTGTCTTGATTAATCTCGTTGTGAAGTTTTATTACAGATTAACTATTATTAAATTTGTGCCTTGTTTTTTCACTATTGTGTGTTTCTTGGCCTTGACTTGCAATCATGTGATCTTTTTTAATCATGGATATTCCTTGTTGGTGGTGCAGTGGTTAGCAAGAAGGTCCTGGGTTTCGATCCCCGGGTCACCCAGGGTGCCTTTCTATTCGGAGTTTGCATGTTCTCCCCGTGCATGCGTGGGTTTCCTACGGGTGCTCCGGTTTCCTCCCCCAGTCCGAAGACATGCAGATTAGGTCGACTGGCTACTCTAAATTGCCCATAGGTGTGAATGCGAGCGTGTGTGGTTGTTTGTCT
>JAQQZR010000009.1:8640359-8652502 GCA_030068235.1 Notoglanidium macrostoma | reverse complement strand
ATGCTAACTTGCAAGAAAGATCTAATCTGGGAACAGTCCATTACTGATCCAGTGGTCTCAACAAAACCCACCAGGAGTTAGTGGAAAGTCATAGAGATCATAGAGAGGGTTACCGCAAATCAGAAGACTACCAACAGCAGGGGTATGACTCATAGCAGTAAAAGATTCAACTGACTGGATTACCCCAATTGCGAGCAATATCATCCTCCCCACCATTCTTTGGAAAGTCTCTGGTTTTCTTATCACTTTATTTCCAGTTCCTTTTCTGGGTAATTCCAGAGTGTAAGCTCACCAAATTTTTGAAAGAGAAGTGGGCCAGAGCCTCCTTTTTTGTTAATTATTATTGAGAAAAACACAAAGATATTTTTAACAAATATTATATGGCCGAACATAAAGTGTGTTCTCTATTTATATTTCCAGGACTTATAATGTTAATCTCATGTCTTAAATTTATAGATGAAATTAATTATTAAGAACATTAAAAGTTTTCAAATATACAAGAAAATTTAACATATCAATAAGGAAGAGATTCAGCTATTTTATTTCATACAAGGGTTCAAAAATGGGTAAAGAGTATACAGTATACTAATACACTACATCTTGTGTCAGCTTCCAGTCAATAAAGCTTTGCTGGTGTGCTTCTATATAATAACAAAAGACGACATATTACAATGAAATTGAGTACAATGAAAAAAATTACATCAGCCTACATTCTAGAGCTCAGCATACATAGTCCCCAGTGGCCTGTCTTTACAGGAGCTCTGTTTCTCCTGGCCTTTGTAAAACAAACTAGGGCCATAATCTCAGTTTATGAGCTGCATAAAGCCATTGTTATCCATTTTTATGTATTCTCAGTTGATAAAAATCTGTGCTAAAAATATTATCACTAGTTTATGCCATCCTCTGATGAATAAAGTATGGTGCTTTTGTCTCTTCTACTGAACAATTGTGGTGCAGTATGTGTGTTAATATTTTGGTATTAATTGTAAAATAAAAAATGTAAATAGCCTATATATAGTTTTAAAGCCACCAACACAGTGCATCCTAGTAATTATGCTTACATTTTTACATTTTGTTGTGATTGATGGTATCAACCTTGCTTTTCATATTAATGTAATAACTGCACTTTCTGAAGTAAAACCATGTAATGCAAAAGAAGGTGCTGTCCTAATAATGTTGTCCTGTTTCTCAGGGTGTGAACCAATACCAGTGCATTACTTACAATGGGGAGACCCTGAACCTATTGCGGCTGTGGCCTTTGCTTGCCTTGGCCTTCTGTCCACCATCTTTGTGACACTCGTTTTCATCAGGTTCCATGATACACCAGTTGTGAAATCCTCCAGCAGGGAACTTTGCTTCATCATCCTGGCTGGCATCTGTCTGGGCTACCTTTGCACTTTCGGCCTCATTGCCAAACCACATGTAGTATACTGCTACCTACAGAGACTAGGCATTGGCCTTTCCCCTGCTATGAGCTACTCTGCTCTGGTCACCAAGACCAATCGAATTGCTCGTATCTTGGCCGGCAGCAAGAAAAAAATCTGTACCAAGAAACCTCGCTTCATGAGTGCTTGCGCCCAGTTGATCATAGCTTTCATCCTCATTCTCCTGCAACTGGCCATCATAGTGGCACTCTTCATCATGGAACCACCTCAGGTGATCTATGACTACCCTTCAATTCGTGAGGTGCACCTCATCTGTAATACAACAACACTAGGGGTTGTAGCACCGTTGGGCTACAATGGGCTGCTCATCCTCAGCTGCACCTTTTATGCCTTCAAGACTCGTAATGTTCCTGCCAACTTCAATGAGGCCAAATACATCGCCTTCACCATGTACACCACCTGCATCATTTGGCTGGCCTTTGTGCCTATCTATTTTGGCTCCAACTACAAAATAATCACCATGTGCTTTTCAGTCAGTCTCAGTGCCACCACTGCCTTGTGCTGCATGTTTGTACCAAAGGTCTACATCATGCTCGCCAAGCCAGAGCGTAATGTGCGCAGTGCATTTACCACATCTACTGTGGTAAGGATGCATGTGGGTGATGGCAAGTCTGCCTCATCAGCTAGCCGGTCCAGCAGTTTGGCTAAACTGTGGAAACGACGTGGATCAGGAACAGACAATGTCAGGTTTGTTATTATGCTAAAATGTGTTGTTCAGATATAATTACCATGTACATTTACAGTAACGTACTGGCAGCAGAATTAGCAGGTAGTGGACGTAATTAATATTTACAGCATTCTTACTATATTGTTTGTTTACAACAATGGCACACTGTACATTGTACATTGTTTATTAGGGTGTAAACTATATTTTTAGAGGGTTACATAAAGATAACAGTACATTACTGTAAAAATACACTGCTGCAATTTTACGGTTATCATGTTATTTTAATATATATTGCCAAATATTCATCTTAAATAAATTTTTGTAAAAAAAATCGAACAAAAAATTTGTTAATTAAAATTTATTTCAGTTCACTTAAAGAACAAACGTATCAAATTACACAGTAGGAACTTGCTGAAATAAATAATCATTGTACACAAACTATTCAAATTGAACAATAACAGAAACAGTAAGTCAACTTCCTGAAAGCCACAGGAAAAGAAGACAATTATTACAATACAGTCACAGCATTGTTGCTGTAGCTATATACTAAGATCCTATAATATGCTATTACTGTAAATGTTAAATCCAGAATACCACGTGTACTGCAGTATCAAACTGTAAAAATCATATTTAAGGTATAATGTTCACATCATCACAGTATTTTACTGTTGAATATGCATAAATGATTTACAGTTTACAATAGCTGTTTTCCTTGTAACCTCTGGTTACATACCATGTACTCTGGAAGAAATCACATAGTGACACATTTTTGTCTGTATGTGGGGATGTGAAAATAGACTTTGGTACAAGTCCAATGACATGAAACAGCCCTGGGTGCATGGAATGGATTACATCTAAAAAAAATTAGCACATGGAAAGAGGGGGCTTGATGGGCAATATGTTTCACTGTAAAACACCATTGCCATCCTGTCTTTCATTAACTTATTTTATGCGTTTATTTAGTGACTGGGTGCTTTTTAGAGTCAATTTTGACAGGTGCTTACTAGGGTCCTGATGGTGTGACTCTCCCAGTATAACACTAGCATGAGGCAAGAGGAACATTATGGATGTTGACACATTGAACTAATATCTGGCATGTATTATCATGCTACTTTCGGGATCTGGGGATCTTTGGCAACAGGCCAAATAGTGACAAATTTACAGGGTTGAGTTATTGACTGTATAGCAGTACAGACTGTGCTAATTTAATCATAAACACAAACTAGAAGGTTGACATCATACTAACCTTGTTAGACGTCAACCAGCTTCTGTCCCAAGGGATCAGCTTCTGTAGATTGCCGTGATTGTTCCAAAGCAAGTAGTCAGTCAGCTTAATGTGTGATTCACATGATGAAATATTCTAAGTTATGAGTGCTTCTGCATTCGGTGCTTGGGCAGCAGGCATCTGGACATAGTGATTCATCTGTTGAAACCACTTGAGAAGCAATACCGAGATCAGCAGTAGACATGCCGCCCAGCCATATGCTTGATTGATTCCAAGGGAAATTGTAAAATTCAACTTACTTAGCAGATTAGAGCAAGAACAGTGCATAGCACAGCAAGGAAAAACCAGTCAACTACACTAGTGGTATATAGCCACAGCCCCACTAGTTGATCAGACAGTTGGAGATGCGGAATACTTTGAACATATAGCACCAAAGTTCATTCAATTTGGATGTAAATACCCTCCAGTTAAAGCTGAAAGTCTGCACTCTGAGCTCATACACATTATTTAATTTTAACTTCTATGTATATACTGTGGTAGACAACTAAAATAATGATAACTTTGTCAGTGGCCAAGCATTTATGGACCTAACTGTATATGTCCAAAATCTGAAAATGTATATAACATTAATTCACAATTGTTTTACAGACACAAACATACTTTCATATTATACTATGGATATTGGCATTTATTTGAAATGAAAGATATGTTTAATGTTCATCAGAAAAAAAAAGATTTGTAGATACATAATTGTAAATTAAGAAATACAATTTTTAATCATTCTTATTACATCATATTATGAGACTATTGTGATTCAATAGATTTTACATTCATTTTTTATACTTTTTTGGATTTATTTTAGACTAGATTTTTGTAAAAATATCACTGATGACTTGGAAGAATGAGAAAGGAGCATCACAGTTCGTACGGTGTTTTATATGAAATGGGTTTAAAGCTAAAGTCCCCACCAAAAGTATTGTAATAGTAACACAATTTTCATAATATTGCCTCTGTACACCACTACTCTGTACACATGGATTTGAAAATAAGCCATCAAGATGTGAATGAAGTGTAGACTTTCAGCATTAATTCAAGGGGTTTAATAAAAATATTGCATTAACCGTTTAGGAATTACAGGGATTTTTTACACAGTCCATCCATTTTCACAGGCTCAAAAGTAACTGAACAAACTAACATAATTGTTAATATAAGCATCATATTTTAATACTTGGATGCAAATCAATCACCGCCTAAAGTGTGGAGCCCATGGATATCACCAAATTCTGAGGTTCATCCCTTCAGTTCCTGCTTGTTTATGGATATTTCTGCCTTCAGTTTTGTCTTCAGAAAGTGAAAAGCATGGTCAGTTGGGTTGACTGACTTGGCTATTTAATAACATTTCATTTGTCTTGCCTTAAGAAGCTCCTGGGTTGCTTTTGCAGTATGTTTTGGGTCATTATCCATCTGTACTGTGAAGTGCCATCCTATCAGTTTTGCAGCATTTGACTGAACCTGAGCAGAAAGTATAGCTCTGTACACTTCAAAATTCATCCTGCTACTAATATCAGCAGTCACATCATCAATAAACACCAGTCACCCAGTTCCATTGGTAGCCACACATTCCCATGTCCACCATATTTGACAGATGATATGCTTTGGATCATGAGACCTTTCTTTCCTTCTCCATACACTTCTCTTCCAATCTTCTTGGTACAAGTTGACCATGTTTCACAAGTTTCACATGCCCAATGAATCTTGTTCCAGAACTGGGAAGGCTTTCTTGCAAAGGTTAATCTAGCCTTTCTATTCATGAGTGTTACCAGTGTTTTGCATCTTGAGATAAACCCTCTGCATTTACATTCATGAACGCATCTGTTGATTGTAGATTTTGTCAGTAAATACTCCTACCTTCATGAGAGTGTTCTTGACTTGACTAGATGTTGGAAAGGGTTTTTTCCCCAAGGAAAAAATTCTACAATCATCCACTTTAGTTTCTCTGATATTCCAGGTATTTTGATGTTGCTAAGCTCACCAGTGCATTCCTTCTTTTTAGGAATTAACCAAATTGTTGATGTGGCCACTTTTAAAGTTTCTGCTATCTTTTTGATAGGTTTGCTTTGTTTTCAGCCTAACGATGGCCTCCTTCATTTCAATCGAAACGTCTTTGAACTGCATATTGTGAGTTCCCATGAACAGCTGCCAAATGTAAATTCAACACTTGGAATGAATTCCAGACCTTTTGTTTCCTTAATTTGTCAAGAAATAATCAGGAAACAGACCATAACTGGCCATGAAACTGCTTATCAGTCAACTATCCTATTACTTTTTTGCCTGTGAAAATAAAGGAACTGTGTATGGCTGTAATTCCTTAATGGTTAATGCAATATTTTTGTTAAACCCCTTGAATCAATGCTGAAATTCTACATTTCAATGGCTTCTTTTCAAATTCATTGTGGTGGTGTACAGAAGCAAATTTATGAAAATTGTGCCACTGTTCCAATACTTTTGGAGGGGACTGGACTGCCACATGACACAGACTAACATTTACAGTTACTGGTCTGAGTTCATGTTTTCTTTCTGCAGTTCAAATGGAAAAACTGTTACTTGGGCACAAAATGAGAGAGGCTACCGGCCAAATCTGTGGAAGAGGATCTCCATTCACATCAAGAGAAAAGAAGAGGTCAATCAGACAGCTATCATCAAACCTTTCTCCAAGGGCTGTGATCCACCTTCAGACACTGGGATGAAGGTGCCGTATGAGCGTCCACAGAGTGGCCAGCGCTACCCTGTTACCTACCGCCCACGCACACCCTCACCCCTACCTACTGTGTGCCAGCGTGGTTCAATGCAGCACTGCTGTGAAGATGAGGAGGACGTCAGGGAACGGCCTTTGCCAGTGGCAGCACTGCCTACGTACCTTACGGAGCGTTTACAGCAAGGTGGGCCATTACAGACATCCATTATGGACCAGATCAGCAGTGTGGTGAACCGCTTCACTGCAAACATCAGCGAGCTCAACAGCATGATGCTGCCAACTGGCTCTCCTTCAGGCAGTACCATAAATGCTTCTGGCCCCTGTTCACCCTCCTTCAAGTTGCTTCCACGAGAGATGCAGCGCTCAACAACAGTGACCACTTATGCAGAGGTGGTGGCTGCAGCTAACGCTACCCCTCGATCAGCAGTAGGCATAGCAGGAGGGATAGTCACAGGTGGAAGCAGCAGGGCATCCCCTGCTAGTCTGTCTAATAACACCTATGACTCCTCATATGCAGTCAGGACCACGGAGTTTGAGGAGCTGGCTGCTCTAACTCCTCCATCCCCATTCAGGGACTCCTCAGTGGGTTCAGCTAGTGACTCTCCCACCTGTCCAGACTCCGAGCTGGCTATGTGTGAGCGCAATTCCCCAAAGTATGACCGACTGATGCTGCGCAACTACAGCCAGAGCTCCTCCTCACTTTAAACAGCCTTCCGGGCCATCAAATGACATGCTACCAAAATGGCCATCGGTGGCATGCGGGCATTTAAAATACTGTTATGACAATTTCAAATCAGGTTTTACTACACTGTTGCAAAGTATTGATCCACTTTGCTGTAGAAATTATGAGAACTGGAATCAAGTCTATACTGAGAAATGGATCAGGGATAAAACAGTGCTTGAGGAAACTCAGCAGGGTTTTACTGAAAGTAGTTGAATGGCTTCTTTAAGTCTGAACAGCATGAACTAAAATGTACTTTGTAAACTTTTGAATGAAGTGCACCATGAGATGTCAAAGCTTGAGGGCTTTTAGTGCACGTATGCTTTTGCAAAGCTCAGTGAACTATAGATTGAGATAATATACTGTGCTTGACATTCAGCCAGTGATCACATTCCAACAATGTCACACAATGATACCTGTAAGATAATACCATATGTGACTATATGAAGGCATTGCAATATTTGTTGTTTGTGTATAATGCTGTCCTTTTGCTGTCCTTGCATACAATAGCGCGTTTATAATGTAAAGTATACTTTGTTTTAGTTAGTATGGGACCCTTTCTACTGAACTAATCTTTAAACGGCATTATTTTCCAAGTGACTGTGTTTCAGTGACAAGTACCACTAAACAGTCTTGTTTAACACTTCAGATCTAATTGTTTAGTGAACAAAGATGCAAGAAAAACACAGAATTCATATTTTAAATATGTTCAGTTAGTTTAATTTCATAGAATTTATTGTTAGGCTGGCTGTGTGATGTGCAACATAAAGGAAGCAATACTTAAGGCTTAGTGAATTAGTAGGCAAGCATTCAAGTGCACATGCTTTGCATCTTGTTACAATGTTCTTTATAGTAATTATGTACTTTTGAATGTGAATCAGTCAGATATGTTTTCTCTTAACCCTTATGAAATTACATGTCTCTTTATAGACATCATTTGGACCAAACATTCTCTTTTAAAACGATTTTTTTTTTTTATTCAAGGCAGTGCTTAAACTTTCTACTAATGTTGTGCACTCTGCATATCTCTACAGCCTTCAGTCTATTTAACATTGTGCAATATATTTATTGAATGGATGTACTGTAATTAACATTTATGTCTGCATGCAGAACACTGCCAACAGCTGATTCTATAAGTGTTATCTTTTGTATATTTTCTAAAAAGCATTTTGCATCTTTTGCTCTTTGTCTTTTTTTCAGAGAATGTAGATATTGACTATAAGTGTGAGGTATTTTTCTACCCAACATTTGTGTTGATTTAGTATTATTACTGTAATATAGTAAGCTGATAATTATTAGTTTATGCTTTGTGATAGTGGAATGAATGTATCTTGTAAAAGCTTTTATAACTGTTTAAAAACTATCTATACAATGTGAAAATTAGCACTATAATTTCTTTTTAATTATTATGTTGCGTTTGTAATGTGTGAAAAAAACTGAAATAGTCTACTATTGAATATCATTAAAAAGGACATAATTGCAAGGATCTAATTTTTGTTCAACACTATGTTAGGAAGAGAAATGGTTAATTGGTTGTTATGGGCTACACTGGATTTTCACTCTGGGTTTTCTTTTTCTTTCTATTCCTCTTTTCATTTCTTGACACCTCCCTCGCTCCGCCTGTCACGCGCGTGAGTATGCACGCGTACACACGATTGGGCAATTTCAGTTCGGGTCTAAAATCTAATTGGCTGAGCCGCGTATATGATAGTTTAAATATGAATATCAACAAAACAATCAACGAATAGTATTAACAATAAATAATCACGAATAATTTAGTCAACCCTGGATTTTATCGTATCGTTTTTACAATATGAACAGTAATCCTAAACCACAGTGCTGTCCATAGAATAGCCAAGTATTTTCCTGTTATGTTGCTTAGCAACAAAAGCTTTCTGTTAAGAGACTACATAGTGGTAGAAGTGATACAGAAAACACTTCTTCTAGGCCTAAATATCAGGCTATAAATAATATATTAAAACATTTATTGACCACTGGTGTATTTGATCATATTTTTAGAACACTCATGCCCCTGGTAAAATGACAGTAACGCATTTGTTTACCCCTCAGTAACTAAACAAGATCTGCAATGAGTCAAACGTCTATCAGATTAAAGCTACATTTGGGGAGGAATCCTAATGGAACCAACAAAACAAATATAATACGTTATCATTTTTGTTTTTTTCACCCCTAATACGAGATACACACACGCCCACTCACAGACACACACACACACACACACACACACACGAACGCACGCACGCACACAGACACACAGACACACACGCGGCTTTTCCACATTTTCG
The DNA here is from genome assembly GCA_030068235.1 of Notoglanidium macrostoma. Classification (NCBI taxonomy): domain Eukaryota; kingdom Metazoa; phylum Chordata; class Actinopteri; order Siluriformes; family Auchenoglanididae; genus Notoglanidium; species Notoglanidium macrostoma. The sequence goes on along the minus strand of JAQQZR010000009.1, from coordinate 8,643,383 downwards.
GCTGGGGGAAGGAAACGTGACGCCCACGAGAGACTCCAACATGCCGGTCACAAGTTGCTCTCCCGCCCCACCCTGCCCGGGATTTACAGGGTCAGGCACGGCTGCATCACTAAACTTTTCACGGGCCTCCGAGTGGAGTGACCGCGCAGTCCGCCGCAGCCATGCAGAGTAACCAGAAAGAACACTTGTACAAAATCCTCGTTATCGGTGATTTAGGTGTGGGCAAGACTAGCATCATTAAGCGCTATGTTCATCAGACGTACTCGACAAACTACAGAGCCACTATCGGAGTGGACTTCGCTCTCAAAGTTCTCAACTGGGACTCGGAGACGGTGAGACTGCAGCTCTGGGACATAGCAGGTAGGCGTGGGCGGTGGTGCTCACAACCGTCATAATGTTCCTGCCTCTGGCCTCTTTCTTCATCTGAGTGAAATGAACGTTAGGATGCTGTTCACGTGTTTAAAAGATTAAAGCTATAAATTAGACACGGTTCACAGAAGTAATAAGATAATGCAGCTATTATTTAGTTGTATGTTTAGTTGATGGGGGGCATTTATATCAGTGAAATTGTCTGTAACTACCTCATTTCAGCTTAGTTTTAGATACACAGAAAAAGCCCAATATTAAATGTATGCCTACATTGTTTATGTACAAGAAGAAATGAACATTATAGTTAACACAACACTGGGGAGTTTGCTGTTTAGACCTAAACATAAATATACAGTGGAATAAGGAGAAGATCCAGCTGGCAAATTTAAAATGAATTGCCAGGTAAGTGAGTGCTCAGTGTGCCTCCTACAGAATACTATTTTAATAATCCACATCTATTCCCATTTGCTATTTATGCCAGCCACCCATCTCTCTCTCTCTCTCTCTCTCTCTCTCTCTCTCACACACTCTCTGAGAAATAAACTAATTTCCCATGTGGAAGGTATGCGTGCAATCATATGAGAACTGGTCTCATGTGAGTAAGATTTGGAGGTAGATCACATGGGAGTCATTGTGGAGGAAAATCACTGTAAACAAACCAGAGAGTCTTTACCCAAACTGAGTCTATATGCTCATATAAGAATAGAAAATTACATAAATTAGGTTTTGATCACAAATTACATTCTATGGCAGATTAGTAATAGACGTTTTAGCCGGTTACTACATCATTCTTTCCAGTGTTCACTTATAAATCAAATGTATCATAGTTTATCACAATTTATCATAAATTTATCTAGAGCTCACAAACCATAATCACAAATGAAACAATCACTTTCACAATTGTATAATGCAGGCACAGCAATGAACTTAAATGATCTTAAGAAAATCATATGCTTACCTTTCCATCCTTATTCTTTGTCTGTCTTGCTGATCATGAAGGTCAGGAGCGCTTTGGGAACATGACACGGGTTTACTACAGAGAGGCCATGGGGGCGTTCATTGTTTTCGATGTCACCAGACCCACAACATTTGAAGCAGTCAACAAATGGAAGGAGGACCTGGACTCAAAGTTAACACTTGCCAATGGCAAAGGCATTACCACGGTGCTTCTGGCCAACAAGTGTGACCAAAGCAAAGACATTATGGTCAATAATGGTCTGAAGATGGACCAATTCTGCCAAGAAAACGGATTTGTGGGATGGTTTGAAACCTCAGCCAAGGTAGTGTGTAATACTGGCTAAGCAGTATTCATACATTATTTTCCAGTAGATGTTCATATACTTGATTAACCTTTTATTTGATGTCTTTACTATAACATAGTGATTATTTTTAATTAAAAACTATTCTATCCTATTTATTATTATAATAGACTTAATCTGTGCCTACAAATATTGCCTCTTATTTACTAATAAAGCAGAGGCCTATAACTCTTACCGTATATCTATGATGCCATAGATATTCAACTGATGAAACTCAGTTGAGCCAAGACTGACTGAATTTGCACATAGTTGTGAAAAGTAGACTATGATAAATTTAAAATTGACATTTAAATTTAAAATTGAAGACTTCTTTAAATTGATGTCAGTGATGTTGTCAGTTCTGGTGCCAGACTTGGTCACTGGGCCTAACCCTCCCTTCAATACCTCCATTCATATCTTTTCAAACACATGCACCAGTAATTAAAAAAAAGGATGGAAGACAGCAGTAGCACTTTGGTCACACAAACGTGTGTAGAAAAAAATTCTAAATGGTTTCTTGTGTATTAAATAGAATTTGAATTCTTATACAGTGTAAATTTCAATTGTATGCACATCAAATGTGCATAGGCAGGCTGTTTGCACAAATGTAAGTAATTGTCAGATAAGCAGGCAGGCTTTGCTTTGCAACACACTAAGGATACCAGGGAACATAGATAGCATATCTGATTACAACATAACTCAAAGCAGGTGCAAACACTTAAGGACGAGAGAGGTGCAGGGGTTGATGGGGAGTGTAGTTCAGGTCACAAGTGAAGTCCAACAAATCCTAAGAACGTCCTCTGGAGCTGATGTGACAGTAGTAAAATTTTATAAATAAAAATAGTTTGTAGCTGCCATGTCACAGCTCACTTAAATACAGTGGGATGCGAAAGTTTGGTCAACCTTGTTAATCTTCATGAATTTCCTGTATAAATCGTTGGTTGTGACGATAAAAAATTTTCAGTTAAATATATCATATAGGAGACACACACGGTGATATTTGAGAAGTGAAATGAAGTCTATTGGATTTACAGAAAGTGTGCAATAATTGTTTAAACAAAATTAGGCAGGTGCATAAATTTGGGCACTGTTGACATTTTATTGATTCCAAAATCTGTAGAACTAATTATTGGAACTCAAATAGGCTTGGTAAGCTCAGTGACCCCTGACCTACATACACAAGTGAATCCAATTATGAGAAAGAGTATTTAAGGGGGTCAATTGTAAGTTTCCCTCTTTTAATATTCTCTGAAGAGTAGCAACATGGGGGTCTCAAGACAACTCTCAAATGACCTGAAAACAAATATTGTTCACCATCATGGTTTAGGGGAAGGATACAGAAAGCTGTCTCAGAGAT
>JAQQZR010000009.1:8605508-8617874 GCA_030068235.1 Notoglanidium macrostoma | reverse complement strand
TTAAGACATGAAGTGTCTTTTAAGTAATAAAAATAAAGAAAAAAAACATTGAATTAGAAGGTGTGTCCAAACTTTTGGCTGGTAGTGTATGGTGTTCAAAAACTTGCAATACATATATAATTTCTTCTATATGGTAAATCAGAATCAGAATATAAAAAAAGATTAAACAAACAAACAGAAAACTGGGCAAATTGTATTCATTTAGTTTGCCCTGACTGTGTACAGATAGAACAAGAACAATTGCAAATTTTTACTGGGTATTTGCCACAAGATTAGTCAGACACATTTGCACATTGCATATAATTTGCACAAAACTAAGGTGTTTTCTGTTGACATGAGCAAATTCATTCAGTGACCTCTTTAAAGCAATGGCAGCGCATACACTCAAACTAGTTGCAACTGCAAACTGCACTTTAATATGATATGTGTACTTATTGTCTAAAGTTTGCACAGGAACATGTATAGCCTCAAATCTAGTTTACTTTTTATAAATCACAGCATTTGTGAGTGTGCATGTTTTATAGAAGGGTTATGTGGGACAAACTTTTTTTAAATCGCCTCATCCTTATTATGGGGGGATCCTGATTGTGAAACTGTCTGATTGTTAGAACTCTGCTTATTGAACCTGGACTTTAACCAGTTGATAAGAGCAAAGATTAAAAGACTGATAGGCTCGGTCTGTAAAATTGTTATTTAACTGAGATATAAACTGTTTTTGCTTCTATTGCAAATTACCGTTGAGAAAATGCTACCGTTTGTGCACTCCTACCTAAGTAAGCAGAAAAAGACGATGTACAGGCCTCCATTTGTAGTGAGAAACGACACAGACTGCAGAATTTCCGGGAGGAGTCTCTTCTTGTAGTAGTCTTTTTTCCTTCTTCGTAGGACAGCTGCAATCTAGAGAAGCATGACATGTGTACAAAATTTACTATTTGATCAACAGGCAGGCTTTCCTCTGTTCTCGTTCATAGGATTACATATGATTTTGTTACAGAATGCATGTATCCTGGCTTTTCTACAATGTCACCCAAGGGGTGGAATGAAATTCACCTTGGGGTCTGAATAGCTGAGTCACTATCTGTTTTCAAATGAAGCTCTGAAGAGCTGCCTGTTCACCGAGCTGCACTTCAATGAGCAGGAATAAAAACAAACTGACTTGTGCATTTTTGTTGCTCCTCTCTAACAGGCTTTTAGCTTGATAGTGTGCTTAGATCTCGCATGAGGACATGCCTTTGATGGTAATTATTAAGCATTTCTGTACCTGGTGATGAGCTCAAACAGAACTGCCATAAAGGTAAAAAAGGACATGTTTACTGTCACATTGGCAAATGGATATAATAAACATAAGTGTGTTGATTTCATAACAAGCTATAAAAGGTTTAAATGTCAGAAAATGCATTTGTGTTTTCGTGTTTTGTAAACCATTGGCCTAGAAATATTACAAATCTGACACTGAGTAACTACTACCCAGGCCTGAAATTCATTACAAAATAAGCCTAGTGAAAAGTCTAGTGATTGTTGGAGCTGACGTTAACAAGTGTCCTGCACTGGATGTGGCTCTCAAGCTCACATGACGAGTTGAGGAAGCAGATTCAGTTGCCTCACCACCGGGTTTGTAGAATCTGATAGTTGCATGAGCTGATGTTCCCAATAGCCAATGACAGATCACCACTGTTTTCAAGTGACCAATCACTGATGACTATTTGTTTGTCCCTCCCACACACATCATACTCTTCATACTCTATTCTCAGCTCTATTTGCAGCAATAAAAGCAAGTTAATCCATCAAGAACCATTTCCTTCATGTCTAATTCATAACTATTCACTTACACTGCTTTTTTGGGTCTGTGTTCAGAATAGAAATAGCTTATTTTGCAAAGATGTAAATAATTAATTTCTAGTGCCAGGAACCAGATGAACTCCTACAGGATATAAGCTACAATCTATTATTTTCTATTCTGTAAAAACTATTTTATTCCAAGTGACTTTAGACAATCTGCTTTCTTCGTGCAACACAAATTGTTATGCAAATGATCATGATGATTCAACGAATATGCAAATTAGTCTGTTGCCTCATCTGGCGACTTCTAGAACATGAATTATACACTTTCCCCTGAAAAGACTTGGTAACACTGTTGGTAAGGGATTTTTCAGTTTTTTTCTATTTAGACCCAGCGATGTTCTTCGAGTGTGATGTTGAGTGTATACACAGATCATGTAGCTGCACATAGGACACCTCGGACGCGGTTATACTGCAGGACCTGATCAGCTCTGATCATTAGTGCACACTCTGAACTCTTGCCCCATGTAAAAGACTTGTTAGATAATCGCATTGAAATGCATTTGCAGTGAACACGTAAACAGTGTTAAGTCTTAGTCAATGAGCGACATTCAGTGTTGCAATTATTAGTGTAGCGATTATCACCGCTTACTTGATCAGGCACACAAGTGCTAAGCCATGATTACATAAAACGAAGCTTGCACAGACTGTAACCTGCTTATCTACATTGCTCCCACCAACCAACCCGTTGCAATGGAGACATAAGCTAGCAGCATCATGGCTTTTAAATGCTAGCTAACATTAACGTCAGTTCGCTCGCTGTAAGGTTCATGTCAGTACACGCTAAACAGATATACTTACTAGATATAATGGTGCATATATTTTGAGAGAGACCTCCAGAGCCCCGGCTGTGACTTGCAGTGCTGAAAGTGTGCATGATGGGCTCCATGTATGTCCTATCTCATAGCAGTTGTGCGGTATGGACTTACTGAGAGCAGCCATCTTTACCGAAGAGCGCGGGGGCGCGCACTCACGCGCAGCAGCGCGCTCTCGTGCCTTAAAGTTACAGGGGCGGTCAGTCACAAAGTTCAACGAATTTTCCTTTTGATACTACCATTCATGTGCGAAATAAACGGCCCACACTACAAATTTAGGGCATAATATTCAGCCAGGATATTGTTTGTTTAAATTAATTAGTTTAGCTTTAATTAATGAGACTCAGCTGAAATTCTATGGAAATGCTGGAAGGCTAATGCTGTTAACAGCGAATAAAAGCCAAGAAGGCCTCTCATTTGCATAGACGTTATTCGCTGTGCTCATTACTCAAAAATGGAAATTTACTTTAAAAAAAAAAAAGTCTGAAGTCCATTTACTAAGAAAATATTTCTTTTAAAGTAAATAAAGAGACAAACACCCAATACTCAAACAAAACAACAGCCCAAGTGCCATTTATTGGGACCACAAAAACTACAGAGCCATCCTTTTCAGTTTACATGAATGAATCAAAAGCTCATTCTAAAAGGAAGAAAATAATACAAAACAAGTGTTGATTTTAAATAAACAGTCAAAACGTTTAAGTGGTGAAGCAGGGGCATGCCGGTTCATTCATCCTCATCCCAGTCCTTCTTCTCCGGTGGAGCTTTGGGTCCTCCTGCTGGTTTAGCCATGATGATCTGTTACAGACAAAAACACACAATCTTAACACACCAACAGAAAAAAAACCCAAGGGGGATTCCTTTAGAACGGTTAGTCCAAGTCGGTCAACCTCATCTAACGGGAAGGGCGTGTGTGGGGTGAGAAGGTGCTTCAATTCATGCAACATGCAGCCCTCCTGTACCAGTACATCACACTCAATTCAACTCTTTGGTACACAGTCACAGATGTTAGTATGGTACAATGATTATTAAACCCATTATACACATTTTTCTTTCAAAAGTCAATTAAATTCCTTAGAGACCTTTAATGTTCATCCTTTACTTTTACATAAAGATAAACAAAACTGATCTCATTCCAAAAATAAATAAATAAATAAATAAATAAATAAAAATAGATAAATAAAAAAGGATGAGAATAATTATGCTATACAGTCCAACACTTTTTTTGCGTTAATTTAGATGTAAACAACCTTATCATTTGCAAATGGCACCAAAAGATAACAATGTCCACCCCATATGAGAGCATAAAGAGACACAATCATGTTGTACATTAAATGCTGTTTCATTAATGCAAGACAATAAATGTAATCCTATATAATATTTTCTATAAAGACATGGTGTCCTGTGTGCTGCTTCAAACAGAGTCACTAAGTAGAAACAAGGTGCAGTTAAAACAGTAAGTGTGTTCATGCAAGCCCACCCAGCATTCCCACACTCAAGTGTTTAAGCACACACGTAAAGCAATAGGGCACCTGTCCCATTTCTGGGGTTTCTGATCAATGACGGGTGTCAAATTTATCAGGCTCTTCATCCCATTCGTCCTTGTCCCAGTGGCCTTGCTGTTTGGGAGCTTTAGGGCCCCCAGCTGGTTTCGCCATTATGATCTGATGCAGTGTACATCTCGTTAAAAATCTGTTGACACTTTTGGAGGCTCAGAAACAGTAGTATGCATCCTTGAAAACTATTGCTTATTTCCCCACATTTTCAATTTTGTAGTATGTTCTAAGCTACTCAGATGTCATCACAGTTAAATTCTAAAAGTACTTTGCAATCAACCTGATAAAGTCAATGAAATGTGGAGTGCAATAAAACTAGCAAATCTTTCCATGTATAAAAGGTACACTATAGTGTAGAAGCCTCTGAGCCTATTAGGGGGTAAAAAGCAATTTGGTACTCAGCCAAAGCCTTAAGTCCAGATTCAAGTAAAAAAACGTAACCTTTTCCGGTCTCTTGTTATACTGTGAAGATGAAGTACAAAAATACCGGCAAATTGATTTGTACAGATGAATATTGTTGGTGACTAATCAGTGTGAGGTAGGAGCTGACCTGATCGACCCGGAGGACGGTGATGGCAGCATTTGTGGCTAATTTGATGCCCCAATATTTGACCAGATAGGGATCCAAAATGCCTGCCTCAAGCATGTCTTTCACTGCAGGCCCTTCACCCTACCAAGGAAAGAATAAACAGTTTAACCAACAAGAGACAAAACAGAAATTCAAGAAACCCAATACAATAGTCCTTTGTTCACATTCCTGAGTGCACCCTCACCTCGATATCAAAGCCCATGTTTTTGTTGCCCTCGTGGTGAACTGCGTACAGTTTGGAGATCAGCTCGTTACCCTTCACACCCGAGTTTTCTGCCAAAGCACGTGGCACAGCCTCAAAAGCCTCAGCAAATTTCTTAATGGAGTACTGCTCCAGACCTGGGCAAGACTGGCAAAACATACCGACATTTTCATGGGAGGGAGGGGAGAAGTGTAATTATTCAAAAATAAATAAATAAAATAGAAAAGAGGGTGGGGGTGGGGGGGGACTTATTTTTGTATAACTTTATTTGTATTAGTGGATTGAAAGAATTAAGAACCACATATTTTCTTCTTTGTCTTGAAAAACTACTAATGCCTGGGACAAATCCTCCTCAGTTTGTGTAAAAATATATTCCATACATCTTCCCTTCAGTTTCTAGTAGCAAAATCCATTCGGTGGCATTAAAGTGAATATTTCATGTCTGAGTAGATACATTAACTGAATTTTAATTATGTCCCAGCTCATGTGCATGATGAGAAAAAAGTACATTTAAATCTTTAATGTTTCTAGGCAGTGACTTTTACCTCTCCATAGGACATGATCTGTTTAGCCAGTTCAATTTCAGTAGCACCGGCACCAGGACACAGCCGCTTGTCCTAGGAATGAATAAACAAAATGAATGAACAGTAACATCTACTTGGTGTCCAATTCTGTTCTGGACTATAGTTTGTTTTAGCCATAAAATGACAAAATATATTTTTCCAGCTATACGAGCAGACTTACCCTGACAAGGACCTTAAATGTGTTTACTCCATCATCAATGGCTCGTTCAATGTCATCCATCAGGTTGTCCGTGGAACCTCGAATCACCAAGGTAGAAATGGCTCCCTCTTCTTTCTCTGTTATTTGAGACAAATAGAGTAAATCATACATTCATTGTAAATCGTACAGTGAATCTGCAATTGTTTTTTTTTTTACTAGATTATCCTACTGTGAAAATTTCACCTTCAAATCATAAATCATCTGGAAGCAGAAATGCCCCCAAAAGACACACGATTAACATACTATTTAATAGTATTTGTCCAAGTGGGAGCTACTCCATCTGGTACTCGTACACAATGAACGAAATACAAATCAGTAAATGTCTGAAGGCAAAGTAGTACACCTGTAAATGAAACCCACCGTGTTTGAACACAACAACCTGGGTGTCACCGACTTCAGTCAGGTAAACACTGTTACAGTGTCCCATTTCCTCTGGCGTAGGAACAGTCTGGCAATACACAAAAGGTAGATATAAATTTTCCAAGGTAAAAAAAAATATTTATATATATATATATATATATATATATATATATATAAACAAGGTTCTAATGTTGATTAAAAATAAACCGTACCATTTTCGGCAATGCTACTGCACCAACCGTTTTGCATAACCTTCTAAGGTCCCATTTGGAGTTGAGCCTTAATGGACACACAGAAAAAGGTACAACTTTTCAGATTACTCTCACTAAACCATAAGCTTTGGATGATTATGGTACGAAGTTCTGTATGGAATAAGTTACAGAGGTAGATGGGTGCATGTGTTTTTCAGGCACTCACCGGACTACCATGAGTTGATACTTGTTGGCGTAATGTAATGCCATGTCTGCCACTTTGCCCCCAGTCACAACCACGTTAGCTCCAGCATCAGCAATTGCCTTCACCTGGACCTCCATCAGGTTCTCTTCGCCTTTGCTGAAGTTCATCAGCTCCTCAGCGTTTTTTATAAGCACTGTGCCCTGACGAACGCACACATCCACAAGGTGATGCAGCTTCTAAACTAAGCAGTTTCTTTAATAACTAATCTTAGATTTCCTCCTTTAAATTATTATGCCTTTGCAATATCAAAGTATTTCACAAAAAACTTACAAATGATATCTTGAGCAATCATACTGGACATAATCATCACACACTACCACAGACACCAGTCAACTTGCCATTAAAATTTTATATTCAAACATTGAAAATTAAGATCGTCTGTATTAAACACACACTACTAATCAATTTTTTGGACATAAATGCTCATAGTAAGATTTGTTTTTACTAATTTCCACTATTTTTGAATAAGTTTTAAACAGGGCTGAAATGTTACATCTTGACACATCACATTGTAATGCAAAAATATGCATCATGGAAATGGTTCACATTGTGGAAATCAGCATTCTATTAATTATACATGTAATATTTCAACACCAGGGTTCCAAATTTGCACAACCCATGGAGTTAAAATATAAGGACGGTACACTAGTCATGTGATCACTTTTTTTTTCATGGAAAGCCTGTGAGACCATCTACACTTGTGAAGTGTCTGGTAGTCTAATAGCGCCAGATTGCAACAACCAATATGCGTTATATATTCTACAGTTTAGCGCTGGGCCTCATTTATGAGATCCTGTGCTGCAATTTTGCACTTTGCTCCAGAACTCAGCTCAACGTATTTGCTTTGCTTTTGTTCCTGGTGTTTTTCCATATGTATTTTTTCTGCTGCTTACTGCAGGTTGGGGTTAATAAGGCCCCGTTTTTTTATCCATGAACTGAGCTAGTTCTAGCTAGTTAAGCTACACATCACGTTACATTATACAGACTTTTCATTGATGTATTCATGTGGGTAAAAGCACTAGAGGAAATTTGATATTTCTTCTGAGAGAGGATACTCACGATGTACAATATGAATTGTCATATTGCGACACGATAATTTATCTATATATCGCCCAGCCCTAATACGGTTACACAAGCACATTATAAAGGTTAAAAAGAGCACTTCATTAGCTTTCATATATATATACACATACATATATATAATTTTATCATATATATATATATATTATTAAATAGTAAATAATATATAATTTTTAAGACAAACATTCACTCTGTTTTGCATTATTTGATTCAGCAATGAAAAAAGAAGTCTTTAGTCATAATTTGTTCAAAATATTCTGAAAATCGTATTGAATCAAAGAGGCAGTACTGTGAATGGAATTGTAACCAGACTGGATCCTCCCTGTTACCTCCCTAGTTTTAAAAGAACACTACGTATAAAAAATATTTTTGAACAGAAATTTATAATTATACTATATATTATATTATTACTATTTATACAAGGGCATTAATTTATGACATTTCACAGAAACTGTAAGCATTTATCCAAATGCTTGTAACATGATCAAACGCTACATATTTAAGAACGTAACAAATATATTTCAAATATGGCATTTAAGGCAACACACTCACCTTGGTCTCAGTAACCATGCAATCAAAAGGGCAAGAGAAAACAACTATCTTGGCATCTTTAACTGACGTGACGTCTCCTTCAGTTTCCTTCTTAAAGACCATGCCATGCAGCATCGATGAGGCGTGCAGCCCACAACCCTGCAGGAACAAACAGTCAACATTTAAAGGGAAAGTTAACCATTGCCTATATAGGTATAAGCTAAAATACCACATTTTATAAACAATCACATTCACATTTAGAGACAGTCATTTTCTGTGTTAAAACTCACCAAAATCTTGCACACTCTCACATTATCGACATTGAAATTGCCAGACTCCGGGAAGATCGATACTATGTGGGGGGAAAAGCAGCACATTTAATGTAGGTAATGAATAGATCATGAAGAGAAGAAAATACAGAGACATCAAGAAGTCCATTAAATATACACTACAAGTCTAAACACAATTCTCACCACAGGCTTGTGCGAGAAGTTCGGCAAGGAAGTCTTCATTCCCGTACTGTTTGCTCATCACGGATGTGCGGATCATGGCTTTGGCCACGGTCACGTCGTGCAGGTTCTTAGCAGAGGCACAAACAGAGTCTGGCAGAATTTCCAAAGCCTTCTTACAGGCCATCTCATAGCCCTCAATGACCTGTGTAAGGAGAGGGTAGGATCAGATCAATGTCAGCACTTCGACGGACACTGAAATGCACTAATGGGTTTTTTTTTGTGCCCATAAAATGTCTTTTCCTTGTAAGAAGTGTGCATCAAACAATTCCATAAAGGACTGCAGGATCATTACTGTTGAGACACATCCATTAGACACTCTGAGCTAAATTACTATAGTGCGGGGAGAGCATGAAGAAGTCACTCTTACAGAATTTGCTTAGAGCATTGCGTCATCAATGAGCAGGGGTGGACATATTACCAACCCAGGTAGAGGGACAAGCAGAGTACGGATCAGTTTTTCATTCACAGTTGCAGGGCAAATAAACAAGTTCAATAGGCTGTTGATACAACTAACCAGAATTGTCTTTTACTCCTTTCATCCAACAACCAGAGAAAGAAAAATATTTCCTCCCTATTCACCTTTCTGGGGGAAAAAAAACCCCAACTGACAGTTGTTTAAATGCAACATGTCCCAAAGTGTTCACCTAATGATTATTAGCCATATCAATGTTTGAATGGATGTGAAAATGAAGACACTTGACAAGTAAACAACATTCACAAAGCACTGGTATTGCAAGATTAAGGAATAAAAGTTGAATATTTTCAAAATGATTGATCATTGGTTTTTAAAATGTACATTCTTTAAAAGCAGATTACACCATGTTTAATAGTCTTTTTATACAGGATGTCAATGTGCCACACCCTTGAGTGATGTGGATACCTGTACTGGTGCAGCATCAACAGTATAGTCATTTCAGATTTCCAGGGTACTGTCACATTCATTGACAAAAGCATGTCCAAGCCAATGTATGCACAACTATACACTGAATTGCATTGCGAAAATATCTTTTTTTTTTTTTTTTTTTTAACCACATGGATCACTAAAACTTTCATCCTCTCACCTCTGACACAGAGAGCCCCATTCGCAGCAGCTCCTCTGCCAGCTCTAGCAGAGCACCAGCAAACACCAGAACAAAGTTGGTCCCATCCCCAACTTCCTGCTCCTGCATGTGGGACGCCATGACAACCATCTTAGCAGCCGGGTGCTGGACCTAGAAGAGAATTCTCCATTTTTAAAGCAAGACATTAATTGACTTTCACGCAAAGATATTCTTTGTACTTACTGTTTATATAATGAAGATTATTCAACTTATACTTGTGGTGGTTATTATGTAATTATTCTGGGAGAGGTGGAGAATTTGCACCAAAGGTTTATATTACCCTCAAAAAAAAAACAAAAAAAACAAACCCTGCCTAGTTAACACCTCCTGTCTCCTCGATTCCTCTGAGCACATTTAAGAACTAGTACATCCTTAAAGTAAGCAGACTTCAGTCAATTTCTGGATCTTGATCTTGGGATAAAGGTGGTAGTCTCAAAGAATGAAAGCGGTATCAATTAGGGTTTTGCAAAGCACCTTGTGTTTCTTGGGAGCACAAATTCACATCATCCGAACTCACCTCAAGCTCCCTTAGAATGGTGGCAGCATCGTTGGTTACCAGGAGCTTCTCTAAATGGTTGATGACCATTTTGTTCATGCCTGGTGATGATATAATAATACATTCATTAAGAACAATAAATATGACAAGTTAGATAAATATGCAAAATCCTGAAGCAGGGAAACGGTCAGTCACCATTGGGTCCGTATGCAGTTCTTGTAGTCTGTGCCAATTCCTTGCATGCCTGGATATTTCTAAAAACTGCCTCCTCTAGACCTGAATAATGCTGAATAGCAGAAAACAGTACAAATTCAGTACAACATTTCAAACCTTTATAAAGTAGATCACATCCCATCTAAAAAACAATAAGAAGAAACATTAAACGTATGTCTGGTGACATCACAATATAACAATCATGTATATACACAGTGTTATCGGTTTATCCAATTTTTTAAATAACTAAAATGACAGTAAGCAGGTGATCTGATGTTAATTTTCTAATTAGTCTTAAAAATTAACATTTTACAACGTCACACTTGTAAACTGCCACTGTATTGCTGTGAAGTTGTTAGTAGATCCTGCCGTGATACGCCCTGTACAGACAATCCTGCCCAATGTTGCCTAATTTGGTTAAGAAATGAAAAAGTGAATAAATAACAAATGATAACAATAGAACAATGTTTTGCAGAGTATCTAGGTACGAAAACTATTGCATTTGTGAGTTGAGTGCTATCAAAGCACAATAAAAGCATTATTTAACCATGAGAATAGGTTCCTGATCAGTACCAGTCAGGCTAAGCCGCTAGCAGGCTAACTAGCTTGCCGGCAGATGCACATGCTGTAGTAGTAATCCAGCTAGTCTAACAAAAAACATGTTATCGTTTTAAATCTTGATTTTTTTAGCTCTAGCCTAAAGGAAACACGGCGACAATGAATTACTAATATTTTCCACGTAGACTGTCTAATTTGCTAAATAATTAGCGTAATCAGTATCTTTTGACTGCTGAGCCCGTGTTCTAGAAATCTCCACCCACATGATTCAGGCTAACTTGCTAACACATTAGCTAGCTAGCTACTGAGCTAGCCGTTAAGAACAGACCGCTACATCATTCATAAACGTATTATTCTAATGATTCTTACCTTCGCACCATCCTTTAACATTTGGGCAAAGCCAGGTGCTTTGGGCACGTGAAGGGCCATTTTTCAGCGTTTGAACAGCCCCGGTGTGAGAATAATCCGGACTGGATGCTGCGAGGAGCCGCTCCACAAGGCAAAGCACGCAGCTAAGAAAAGACTGGGCGAGTGTCGATACCAGAACCATAGATCATCATCCTCACAGGACAGATAGAAGATCACCGATGGAGTCAAACATGGTAACTACAGGTTATTATTGGCGCACGGCGGTTCAACTACGACAAAATATACAAACAAGTAATGACGTACGTTAAAAGTAACATTTTAACCTAGTCTGTCTACATTGTGACTTTGAAAAGACATTTCACTATAATTACAGAAATGTATTCATTATTATTATTATTATTATTATTATTATTATTATTATTATTATTATTATTATTATTATTATTATTATTATTGTATGGCAAGCCAATTTAGCCTAAAACACCACAGTATTGCAATAATAATAATAATAATGATAATAATAATAATAATAATAATAATAATAATAATAATAATAATAATAATAACAGTAAAAGTTAAAATATTATAAAGTAAAAGTCTTTTACTTATGAAATTAAGTAAGATTTTTATGAGAAACCTCATATGGCCTGAAAATATTATTCAATCTCCAAGTTTGCAAATATGCATGACTATTATGCTATGTAGTTTACTAATGAATTAATCGGGAGTAAAAAAAAAAAGATCATACAAATAGCTAGAATGTGATTTGCATTAGTAAACAACAACAACAACAACAACAACAACAACAACAACAACAACAATAATAATAGTAATAATAATAATAATAATAATAATAATAATAATAAGCCTCTCTAAGCATTATATGAACTAAAAATAAAATACAAGC
>JAQQZR010000009.1:8580154-8602654 GCA_030068235.1 Notoglanidium macrostoma | reverse complement strand
GGAGCCAGACTAACAGGCGTTGGCTGATGTTCCCCTTGAAGTGATAGAAAAACAGGCCTGTGGTTTCTATAAACATCGCCAAGCAGGAGAACCTCAGTTGGTCATTTGGCACTTAATTTTATAATTAGTAATGATTTAATTACTTAAACTATGAACTCTGTAACCGGAGGCCTCTATGTATGTGTTTGTGGAAAGGGGCAGAGGAGGACAGGCAGGAGCACCTCAGGCATTTAGTATGTTTCTAAAAAGGTATCTGGCCACTGAACAAAATTAGAGATAGTACCATGTAAGAAATTAGTTTTTAAACCAATAACTGTAGTATTAATGTCTCACAGTTCCAGGATCTGTGATTTGATCCTGAGCTTGAGTTACTGTTCATTTGGAAATATGGATTCTCCCCTTTAACACATGGCTTTCCTCTGGGTTCATCAGATTCCTTCCATCTCTCAAAAACATCAGTGTAGGTGGACTGCCCATGATAAATTGCTCCTAGGTATGAATATGTGTGTGCATGGTGCCCTGGGATGGACTGCTGTCTCATCCAGGGTGTATTACCACCTTGTGCCAAGTGTTCCCCAGATCCACCACAACCCTGCTCAATAACCGACACTAACCCTTACTTTCTTCCTCAATATACCAGATGTGCTAATCTGATGCTAAACTGTCTTTATTAATACAGAGCTGACCAATGCAGAGGATCAATTCCCATCTTTCCCTGACCTTGAGCAACGTCTGCAGGTAAAACAGAGTCATTTTCTGTGGTATATTGAGGTAAATTTCTGTCATTTAGATTTGTTTTTGGTCATTTGACATTGTTTTATAAATAATAAAACAATAAAAATAATAAATAGTCAGGAAAGGCACTGGTATAAGAATTACAA
The DNA here is from genome assembly GCA_030068235.1 of Notoglanidium macrostoma. NCBI lineage: Eukaryota > Metazoa > Chordata > Actinopteri > Siluriformes > Auchenoglanididae > Notoglanidium > Notoglanidium macrostoma. The sequence goes on along the minus strand of JAQQZR010000009.1, from coordinate 8,601,773 downwards.
AAGTGAACATACGTTGCAATACACTTATCATACCTCAGTTTGAACACAAGATGGCAGTATTATGTGGTCATCGTGTGTATTTCCTAAATAAAGAGGCAAGGACTTTTTGCACAATAGGGTTTCTCATCTTCCTGGAGACCCATTAACTTCCATCCATCCATCCATTATCTATACCACTTTATCCGTCTGAGACCCATTAACTTGTATTAGTAATTAGCGCTGAAACTTATTAGTAATCAGTATTGAATACGTTTATCACGTATTATTGAATTTCCACTAAATAAAGTCAGGGATTGTTCTTTAAGACATTAGATGATTATTTGCTTTATTGTACTATGTTCCTTAGACTAAATTTATTTATTAACATGACCTTATTTCACATAGGACCAAACATTAACAACTGGGCTTAACAGCCATTACATTCAGTTACCTGTTGAGCAGTGACTTCTATTACACAGCAAACACTTCAACGGCTTATGCATGAACTTCCTCTAAAGTTAAAATCAATATAAAGTGTGCTGTTAAGATGTTAGGCCACCACAAGCCACCAGCGTCAATGCACCATGGCATACATTCTACAAGTTTCTGGAAGTGTAGTACAGGGATGAACATTCTTCCAAAATATATTCCCTGAGTTGGTGTTTTGAGGATGGTGGTGTACAATATTGTCCAACATGTCAGTAAAAAAATTCTCCTATAGGAGTTCAGCTTAATTGAGATCTGGTGATTGTGAAGGCCATAGCATATGATTTATATTTTTTGTGTACACATCAAACCATTCAGTGAGCCCTTGTACTTTAAACCATGTAACACATCGGTAGCCAGAGGCAGTTAAATTCGGTTATGTTGATATCTGTTGCAGGGGCCAAAATATAGCAAAGGCCTGATGAATGAATGAATGAATGAATAAATAAATTCATCCATAGATATATACACACACATACATACACACATACATACACACACACATACATACATACATACATACATACATACATACATACATACATACATACATACATACATACACAGATACAGCAATTACATAACCAGATGCTGAAAACAAATGAGGACGGTTACACTGACAGATGAGTACTAACAAGATGATTAAGAACAAACTAAACACAAACTAATCACTGAAAGGAATGAACTGTGGAACTGGAAAAGAAAGAAGTAGACAACCAGACAACATCAAATGGGAATTTAAACAAAAGGAAACAGGAGTCCAATCACCATGATTACAGAACAACAAGAAGACGTCGTCTAACTATTTCAATTCTTTTCTTTGTAAGTACACACAGTGGAAGAAGGTTATTGCATCAGATGTACAGTCAGGCCTGCAATAATTTCAGATCCCCTAAATGAGCCATTTTATATTTTCACTGCTTATTGCAATCCTTCAAGCCATCATACCTTCATTACTTATGTTTTATTAGTAAGGGAGTTTTTAAGTTTATATGCAATAATAAAAAAAAAAGAATTAATACATAAATAGATGTGCTGCGAGGTTTCCAAGGTGCTTCAGGAGATAGCAGAAGTTGAAGTGATATTTTAGAGGAGTTGGCTATGAGTCATCTTGAAAGCAGAAGTCCTGCTCGAGATGAAGCCAAAACTTTTTACCAACAGTTTCCTACACATTGTGGTTGGATCTGTAAGTGGAAAACTGGTTTATATCACGGAAAGTGATAGTTTCTGGGGGTTTTTTTGTTTCCTGGTCCCCCCAATCTTGTTCAGCACTAGTCTTGTGGACAGCTATTTAAATAAAAACAGAACAGAAACCACAGAACTTGCTAGCAGGCAGACACCACAGCAATGCGTGGGTTATATCTCTTTTTTCTGACTGCTTTGAGATTAGTGTTTGAATTTGCTCCAACCCTTTTCTGTAATCTTCCTGAAACCTACTACTACCATCTTTAACTTGTTCCTGATAGATGGCAGAACTCTAATAGTTTTGTATCACTGTCTGTCAATTCCTTTGACATCAGTATTTATAAAATCTGTGTTATTTTGCATTTTTAATCACGTTGATTAAATGTTTCTGTGTGTTGGTCTTGTGTCCCCTTCATTTCTGCAGCCAGTGTTGCCATGTCAGTCTCTAAAGGAATCTGTCCAAGTCTACAGAGAACATTGCAGAATGGCGAAAGAGTTTCACCAGGTTAAAGCAGAAATAGCTCTTCTGGAAGACAGAAAGTAAGTCTGAAGGCTGAAAGCAGGGAAAACCCTGCCACTGTACAAAGAAAGCTGATTTTCCACTTTACCCACTAAACATTCGTGTGTAGACACACGCAACAAGCTGAAACTTTCATAAGGGAACAAGGATAAGAACAATTTCCGATTCTATTAAAATTTGTTTCTGAGATTCTTCTTTGTGATGCAACATGGTTTGTCTAGTGCTCTTCCTTAGGACACATTCCATTTAGAGTGACAAGGGGGATTTCCTTACAAGTCATGCTGTGCTGGTAAAAATAGGCCTGTATAATCATGACAGCCTCTTACATACTGTATTGTGGCATGCAACACTTGTGTTTTTCAAAAATGGCTTGTGTTGCCTGTTGCATTTAGGCACAATTTCATATATTCATGAAACTACTTTATGATTTAATTTTTCAAACAAAATTGGGGAGCATTGATAAAGAAACTGTAGTCAGTTTGATAAAAAAAATTCATCTGATATTTTCTTGAATAAGTATTATATAGTGTGGATATCCTACTTCTCCTTCTGTCTTTTGTATCACCCCCAATTGAATATTTGGGATATCTTGTAAGTCAAATATGTGAGCGTTCCACAGGCAAGCAGGTTTTAAATTACAATATGTTGTAATTTATTGAATAAATTACAACATATTGTAAGTTAAAATGTGTAATTGTTGATATGGTGAAGCTTACTATAAGAGACATTTATTTAACATTACTCCCAGGAAACTCCCGGGTGTCTACACTTTGTAAAGGTCAGTACATTTTTTTTGTCTTTGTGTTTTCTGGTTGCTCTATAACATGACATGCTGCATTTTTTTTTTTTGTCTTATGAACTCTTAGAGAAAGAGAAAAGACAGGCTGGTAAGAGAATAGCTGTTTATAGCTGCTGTAATGTACAGATAAGAAATCACCACATCTCATTTATTTATAAATACATTTTTTTGCCCATTTATCTTTGGAAAACTGCTGTCATATAAGTGGAATGATTTTTTTCCATCCAGTTGTGGATTATTTTTCTCTAACAACACAACCTGTAGTCTTTTATTCCTTACATATTATATATTTATGAGCATCATGGTTACATTCCATTCATATATTTAATCATTCAACGTCACTAAATGCAAGTTCCCAGCATTTATATTGTAAACTGTAAATTGTGGTTAATATACTGGAAGTCACAGGCTATTGTTTCCACCTAGATACGGTGCTCAAAGGTCCAAACACTGGCAGTTTCACTGACTGGCTGCCTGCCATGTGATCACTCCTTACTGGAACAGGAAGTGGGAGTACATGTGAAAAGCACAGGCAGTTACACTTCAGCTGTGTACAATCTGCTATTGCATGCTACAGGTGTATGTTTAGTGCCAGCTTGGTTTTGGTGTAGATAAATATGGTTAGATTAGCAGACCATAGATTAGGTTTTTGACCTTCATTTGTTATTACAGTTCTATGTTTGTACAAACCTTATGCACACTAATCCTTTTAGGAAAGTTTTTTAAAGCATCCTCAAAATAAAAGAATAGGCTGTCTTCTGTCAGGGGTGGAAAAAAGTGCTTGGAAATTATATTTCAGTGAATGTTGTCATGTATCAAAGCCTTATTCAATGTAAAGCCGAAGCATCCAGGAAAATATACTCTGTATATACTCTCTATATAAATATACTCTATACTCTATATTTGCTACTTTTAAATGTATTAAAAAGTAAAAAAGTTTTATCTAATAAAATTAAGTAATAATTAAAGTGATAATAATGTTTCCATATGAAAATGAACTTCTATCGCTTATTTAAATGCAGTTTTGCATGAAAGTATCACAGTCTTAGTAATTTTGCTGGTCGTATGCATGACTAACTATGTGTAGGTTGCTAATGAATTAATGAAAAGTGAAATATCATGAAAATGAGCAATATTTACCATTAGCTATAATTTGACTTGCTGCCTAGCTAATTATGCTACCGGAATCAGAGCTAGTCCTACCTGGACGTAGCAAAGAAAACAGGCTAACATAGATGAATATAGCTAATTAATTTAGCAAATTGGTTTTAAACTTACCTTGTCATGCTATTTGAAATGACTTGGTGTTCATGCCTTCTAGGAAGCCAAAGGAGACAGCTTGTTTTATAGGAGTCTCTGTTTACTGTAGCATATTGAAACATTTCACTGAGGTAGGGCCAGACTAATGCTATAGCATTAATTACATTGTGTAGCATGAGAAGGTCACAGCAGATTATGAATTGGCAAGATTCTTGATGTTTTTTTTCTACATTAATTAACTTGATTGGATGCTACACTGATAAGATTGAAGAGTATGTTTCTATTTTGGAAATCTATCTTAACTGTCATTGACAGTAAACAGAAGTAAAAGTAACAGCAGTAAACAGCTGTAAGGTTTATTTCGTCCCCTGTTCTCTGTGTATGTTTTTGTGTGCCCACTGCAGAAGGGAACTGATAGCTGAACTGGCCGAGGACGAAAGGATGACATTGGAGATCTCTCGACTGACAGAAGAGTTCCGCCTTTTGACAGAGGAGAACCGTACTCTTGTCACCACGTATACAGAATGTACTCAGCAGCTTGCAACTCTGCGCATAGTCAATCAGAAGCGGCAGGGTTCCTCATGACCTTTGGCCTTTTGTGCAATGGTCAGAATCAGTATGTTTCAAGATTTTTTTTGCCTTTTGAGCCATCTTAACATTGGGGTATGATACAATGTACATTTACATGCCATCTGTATTTTATCCCCTACAGCGGTTCAAAATGGTGAGGATTACCATTATATAATGTGAGGTCGAGATCAGTACAGTGGAAGGTGAGGATTTCATAATAAGAAGAGTAAATCTTTGTCAGGTTTGAAGGTGTATCACCAGCTAAAGCGGGAAAATGGTTCTCTAGCACTTATTGATTGTAATAGAGATCTTAGAATGCTAGCAACTCTTTAGGTGACTAATGGGTTTTATTCTGAACCTGGATTTGCAATAGAAAATATCCATTAATGAATAATGGGTATAGTTAGCTGTGTCCTGCAATGCGTAATAAAAATGAAAGTGTGCTGAGTTAATACCAATCTGAGCATTGGAGACCAGAGGATTATCAATTCTGACTCAGGTTTGGGGCTTGTATGTTGTGTATATATGCAATTATACTGAATAACTAGAATTTGGATATAAAATACAAAGCAATAGTTTGTCCTTTAATGGTATTTTATTATAATGTAGCCTATAAACTCCAATAAGCATGTAAGCAAAATGGTAACCATAAATTTATTCAGTGAATGCATATGAAAATTGTATAATTACAATAAGAATATGGTTCAATTAATCACATATAAAACATGTCATTAATCACAATTTAGATCAGTAAATATATATAAAAATATATATTTATGAAACACTGGTGCTGAATCCAGAAAGCTGAGCATGATGATTGATGAGTATCTCAGTGAAAGTGTTTTATGTGTAATTCAAAATTCCCACTTCACTATCATGTCTTTCACTACAAAGTGAAGTAATGTAAGCAATAAAGAGGCAACATTTCTATATTATGCTATTTTTATAAATATGACATCCCTGGTGGAGAACATGCTGGGTTCTGAAGTGTTTTTGTAAAAGAGCACATCAATCCTATCAATAAATACTTTTTAAAGGTTTTTTCAGTTGCTTTTTACTGTCCAACCTTTTTGTCTTATTATTTATTTGCCTGACATTGGATCATTGCTAAACTGACATGGTCATATCACCCTTTAGTCTGTAAACAGTATGGCTATGAATATGTCAGTGCTTTTGTGACATTTCATTTAGTAAATATACCCTTAATAAAGAGAATCAAGTTGAATTTTCTTCACTATGGTGAGTCATTAATAAGGAACTGATAATTTAAAGTGAGATGAGCATATTGTGGGATTGTGAAATCCTTCATAATGCAATGTCTCTCATCCCAAGCAGCCTCAGCAGACAACTTCAGAAAGAGGAAGTTGATATAGCTGTGGCTATAGAATAGAAAAGATAGACTAAACATGAATATACATAGTGTGCAGCGTGTTGAGCTCAGGTACAGAAACCACCATCCAAAAATGTGTAGGCAGGTGGCTTTATTAAATTGACACTTGGTCACATCCCATCTAGGGTGAATTCTCACACCTTGTGCCCAGTGTTTCCAACCTAGGCTTCACCATAACCATGACCAGGAAAATGTGGTTACTGAAGATGAATGAATAAATATTGGTGATGTTATAATATTTTCATTCATGATTAAAAACAATTGCGTGTGTGTGAGCTGAACTAAATTTGGACAGACTGATGAAATGTATCAATAAAAACATCCAAACATGGTAAATATGAAGATTTTTTTTTTGCAACTGCATTTGCAGAAGTGAGCTAATGTCATTTTTAAGGTTGTTACTTTATCTTTAGCCATGTTTTTTATTTTCTGCTGCATTTTACTGATTGTATTACAGGTTATCCTGGGCACACAATATATAACATAGTAGCATATTATAAGTGCTATAAGACCATTATTTGCCATTTAGGCACCTGTGTTCTGGGGTAGCAGCTCTTCTGTACTAGCTTTCATACTGTAAATAACCTGTCTTTATTCCGTGATGAAAGGTGGCTGCGGTGAGCCACTATTATGTTTGCTGTGCCTCATCTTTCTGAAAGTGAAGCAAGCAATTACATGTGGCCATAACATCATTATGAAAATTAAGACACACTACTATGCAAAGCTTACTTCTTTGAATTATGTTTTTGTATTCTTTTTTTTTTTTTTGCCAAATATGTATATACCACCAGGGTTAAGCACATTAACAATGAGTGAAAATGATGAATGGTGGCACAGTGGGTAGCATTGTTACCTCACAACTCTTCAGTTCTATCCTGAGCTTGGGTTATCATCTGCATGGTGTTTCACATATCCTCCCTGTGTTCATGTGGGTTTCTGTCAGGTTCTCTGATTTCTTCCTACTGTTCAAAAACATGCAGGTGTGTGAGTGGTGTACTGTGATGGACTGACATCCCATCTGGGGTGAATATCCCTTCTCTGCATCCAAAAATGTTGGGATAGGCTGCAGATTAACCATGACAAAGATAAAGTTGTTGAATGAAGAAGAATGAATAAATGAATAAATGAATCAATCAATCAATCAAAGCCAAAGTATGTAACTCAATGAAGTGGAATATTTTCCATTACATCATGCATTTTATTCCTCTTATAACACAAAAATCTGCCAATAATTACAGTTTTTAATGCAGTTAGCTTGTTCCTGTAATCCGTGGCCATAACTAGCTTCACTGTATGGTCAAAATATGTGGAAACTTGACCGTCACACCCATATCTGCTTTTTGAACATCCCATTCCAGACTTACTCCCCTTGCTGTTATAATGACCTGCACTCTCGGATTGCTTTCCACTAGATTTTGGAGCGTGGCAGTGAAGATTTGCCCATTCAGCCACAAGTGAAGTAGTGAAGTTAGGCACTGATGTCAGATGAGGTGACCTGGGGTGTAGTTGGTGGTCCGGTTCATCCCCCAAAGGTGTTCAGTGGGGCTGAGTTCAGGGTTCTTCCACACCAACATTGGCAAACCATGTCACCATCATTGCTTTGTGCAAAGATGCATTGCTGTGCTGGCACAGGTTTCGGCCCCTTAATTCCATTGAAGGGAAACTGTGATGCTACAGAATACAAAGATAATTATTTTATTGCTTCCAACTTTGTGGCAACAATTAGGGGAAGGCCCACATTTAAGTGTGATGGCCATGTGTTAACAAACTTTTAGCCATATAGTATATGAGCACACAGAGGTATGGACCTTTTTTAACCTCCCAGGAAGCATCTTCTGTTGTCAAATTTAATATGGAAACAGTGACATCTTGATAATGTAGTGGCAGAATGTAGTATGTAGTCTACTATGAAACTACCCAGTCAGTAGTGATTATTAGTTCTACTGTCCAGTCAGTAGTGATTATTTATTGTACTACTCAGTAAGTAATGAATATTAGTATACGCTGACCACCGAGTAGCTAAGGAGGACACTGAGGAGGATGAGGTTTGTCCATAGATCTAATCATCCATTGTATTTAATTCACAAAACATGACACTTCCACACATTAACTTCATTGTTGGGAGCTATGCGACTCTCATCTGACACAACTATGACCTCAAGTTTCAAGTTTTATTGTCATATACAGATAACAATGTAGCATCATTACCCATAATGAAATTTGTAGACTCGTGTTCCCCCCAGCTTTATATAAACATATGAAAAGTATACAGATAAATTTAAAAAAGTAAAAAAAGTAGGTACAACAATAATAAAATAATAAAATATGAAAATAACAATTATTTTAAAAAAATTATAATAAATGTTCAGTATTTGCAAGTATTTAAGATAGTTTAATATTTACAAGCATTTGTGGTGCAAAATAATGCAGTGAGATATTTAGAATTAGGTGCAAAATTGTGCAGTGAGGATTAAGTGGCATTGTTTAAAGTGACATTGTGAAGAGTCCAGTAGTTATGGTGAGTGTATATTGGTGTGTGCAGAATGTCAGCAGTTCAGAAGCTTGATGGCTTGAGGATAGAAACTGTCTCTGAGTCTGCTGGTGCGGGTCTGGATGCTCCTGTACTGCCTGCCTGACGGCAGGAGCGTGAAAAGTCTGTGGCTGGGGTGGCTGGGATCAGAGAGGATCTGCTGCGTCTTCCTCCTACAGCGCTGTCTGTAGAGGTCCTGCATGGCTGGAAGATCGGTCCTGGTGATGCGTGATTCAGACCTCATGAAATGTTTGAGTTTATACAAGAACTCATGATAAAAATGTGAGTGTTTATAAGGGCAACTGTTGTTAAACAAACACTAACAACTCATAAAATGCTAACTACTCATGTCGCTAGCCAAGTCAGCTTGCCCATTAAAGGTAACATTAATGTTAAGTAATTGCAGCAATGTCAGCTGATTAATTGCGGGGTACCTGTCTTTTTTTTTTCAATAATCAGTGAATAAAACAGAAAATGATGAAAACTGTAAAACAAAAATCTTGAACTCAATAATATTAAACAGTTCAACTGCAGTCAGAGCAGTTCTTCAAAAAAGTTTAACATAGATTAGAACTTATCAGTTGGTGTAGCACACATTTGGTATTGTGGTGTATTAACTGAAAAGCAATTTGATATTTTACAGAGAAACTGCTATTCTAAAGGCACTGTTACAAATTGGTGAAAAACTTCACCATATCTACAATTATACTTTTTTTTCATTAAACAACACACTTTTATAATCAGTTTATTTTTGGAGGAAGGGGGATGGGGGTTTGTGATGCTTTATTTTAACTGCACTGTCTGCAGTTTGTGGTTCGTTGTATAGCACAGCATTTTGCCAACAATTGCAAAGTTTATTAATTTATGACACATCACACATTTTAATGGTTTATAGTTAGACTGAATGTTATGGAACATCTGAAAGACAAGATACTTCTTGTTATCACCTACATTACAGCTGTGATAAACAGCCATTCTGTCACCAGCATCTCCTTTTCATTCTCTTAAAAGACTTTACTGCAATATATTAGTCAATATACCAAGAAACCAGATAGTGCAAACTGTGTCCTGAAATCTGTCTAACTGTAACGAAACACTGACATTCAAGACTCCTTCTCTCATTCACAGCCATAATTACTGTCCAAGCGGTGCTGTTATACGAAAAATAAGACTTGAGAATTCCACCATTTAAAAAAAAAAAAAAAAGAGGACACTGGGGGGAGGATGGTGGCATGGGGCAGACACACAATGAATGGCAACTGTAGAAAGCAAAAGCTGAATCTCGAACATTTTTGCCTATTTAGAAATCCCAGCCGGACACATTTTTAGGTCCCCAAAAGAAGACGTGTCCAGGAGAAAGGGGACACATGGTCACCCTATTTTATAACAACATGATTTTTAATCCATTTACTATTAATTTTAGATTATTGTGAAACATCAGGTCCCTGTGAACGATGTTGTTACTATAAAAGTGATAAGACAGAGCGCATTAATACACACCTGTGATTTGCCTTACAGCCTCAAAATGTCACCCAATAGTTCATTCTACAGATGCGATGGGCAAATGATATTTGGTAGATCTGAAACCATAGGAAGAAACCATCAGTATTGAACCTGTTTATATAATAATTTTGCTATTTTGCAGGTAGTATGTTATGATAGCCCTGAAACACCTATCAAATTATCCTACCATCGGTGTTAAACCTTTTTATATATTAATTATGACACTTTACGGGCCATAAACTGCAGGTAGTATGTTCTGATGTGTTTCGGGGCTATCAGAATATGCTTACCTGTGGTTTATGGTCAGTAAAGTGTCATAAATAATATCTAAAAAGGTTAAATAGCGAAGGTATGTTCTGATGGGTGTAATCATTTGCCAATATGGGTGGGCACTACAGCAAAATATGACATTTTCACAATGGCACTTAATGCCACAAAGGTTTTGTGGTTCGGTTAACATACAGGACAGCGTGCATAAAGTATTATATAATCGTTTACACGTTTGAATTACAGTTCACAGCTTCAATTATGAAAAAAAACATACTTTTCAATTATATTAAAATGTAAAAAAAAAATACGTAGTGCTCTACTTAGTATGTTTTCACGGAATTAGTTCAAACTAGTCTTCGAAAAGCATGTGGTCGCAGCATGCATTTATGGGCGTGTAGCCACGGAAAACAAATATGGCCGTGCGCATGCGCAGTAGCCTTTGGTAGGATTAATAGGTAGGATGGAATGACAGAACGGCACTACTGTCAGATATACTCAGGAGCAGAAATATTGCTGTTGGAGTGGCTGAAACGCTGACCGTGGCCAAATCCTAAATTAACAGCTGTTGGTGAATTACATATTGTGTCAGAGTCGATATTTTGTACTATATCGAGGGCTCCTATAGAGGGAGTGTGGAGGCATTGGGATGGAGCGTCCGTGTTTCAGTGGGCTGGACAATAACAACAGTTTTGGCTTCGGTCACGTGACGGAAACACAAGCGCCTCCTTGTTTGCTACTAGTCGGAGTTTTTTTTAAAAGCTGCGTGTTTTGTTGACAAATCGAAACGTCTGGTGTTTTACTCGAGGGACATGATAGGTGAGTATAGACTTTTATCTAAGGCGAATGTGTATATCAGAGGACATGTTTACATGTTAAAGAGCCTGAAATACGTGACAACACCTAACATATGTTGTCAAAAGTTTTTCAGACAGGTTGTTTACTCCCGAATACAATGAAGTTAAATGTTAATACGTGCTTTTTTTTTATCGCACATGTCCGGATTTCGGAGTAACCAACAGCACTACTGTTTTAAATGAAAATTCGCTCGCGTCCGTTTTTTCTCCTGAGATTTTCCCCGATTTTCGCCTTAAGCGTGGGCAGAGCTGAAGTTCTCCAGGGCTTTTAGGGAAGTAGGCTGGTGTGTGCGCTGACGTGCGGTGTTGCAGTGTTTCCTCGGAAAGTGACTGGAATATGTAAAAGGAGAGGCGGAGAAATGTGCTGCCTCATGCTTTATCAGCAGCGCCGTGAGTCAGCAACAGCGCCGCAGCAATGACTCGCCTGACCCCACTGCTCTCTGTACTTTACCTCTGATAAGCGCTGCACGCTGGTAAGGAACATGGCAGCAGCTACACAGATCTTATAATTACTTTGTATATATATATATTAGAGGGAGGAGAGAGGGGGAGCGAGAGAGAGAGAGAGAGAGGTGACCCTCCGTTTCTTTTATTCTGTTCATATGTTCATGTGTCTCAGGAATATGATCGCTTCCTGCAGGATCATTCTCTTCTCTTGCATTTATGTGTTTGTACAGAGACCTGTGCTTCTTTCTTTCCTATTTATTTATTTATTTTTACATTACTATAAAAATTATTTATTAAAAGATGTGATGACTGGCGACTACTACTGTATTACAGCTGTTACAGCTGTTGACTGGTCACTTGAATTGAATAGGTTTGAAACTGTCCTGCTTACACTAATATGTATGTAAGAAGTTGTTCATTTCCTAATGAAGCTTAGTAAATTAAAAACAATCCCTTCAACTATTAAAACTAAGAAAACTGCTTTTAATAAGTGTAAAATCATAATTCTCGGGTGAAAAGGAATGAAACACTGAAATAGTTCCAAAACATACCTGCACGTTTGCCTATTTAAATAGATTGAATATATTTATTAATGTTAATAAAATAATCCAGGTTTGTCAGACTTGTTTTGAAAAAAAAAAAAAAGGCTGGATGTCTGCCTTGGCCCAGGATTTAGTTCTCAGACTACAGTGTATTTATCATGACCTAGTATGTGTCAAAGTCCATCTGTTGTAAATCCTGTCAGTGAGATAACAAGCGGCCATAAATATCTGTCGACTTTGGTTATGACTGAGTGTCACATTCAACACGTTCAGGTTTTTTCCCTCATGTGCAGAATTTCCTCTTTCACTATGATGTAGATTTAGCATGACAATGTCGAGCTGCAAGACTTCAGAATTCACGTTCCAGTCATCGGTGCACAGTGCACATGTACTGCGATGTTTGGATGAGCAGAGGCAAAAAGACCTCCTGTGTGATGCGACCGTGGTGGTGGAGAACCGTAGTTTCAGGGCCCATCGCTCGGTTCTTGCCTCCTGCAGTGACTACTTCAGCGCCCGCATGACCACCCACACAGGCCATGGACTCATCATCAATTTGCCTGATGAAGTAAGTGCATTTATACCTTCATTTGTATACAACAGTTCCCTCATTGTGAACCCTTTGAATATTATCGCTCAGACAATGTCCTAAAAACGTATTCTGATTCTGATGCATAAGTGTTTCTTTTTCTCCAGGTAACAAGTGAAGGATTCGAACCCTTACTGCAGTTTGCTTACACCTCAAAACTACTCTTCACCAAAGAGAACGTGCTGGAGATCCATAACTGTGCCACTGTGCTGGGCTTCAAAAACTTGGACAAAGCCTGCTTTGACTTCATCTTGCCCAAGTTCTTTGACAGCAGCAAAGGTTCATCAAAGGTCCAGAGGAATCAATGCTGCAAAACCAAATGCTGGAAAGCCAAGGCTGAATCCAGCTTTAACAATGATTCTGACAATGATACTGGTGATGTATCATCAGTGACTCAGCCCTTGAAGAAACAGGAGAAAAACATCCCCTCAAATCTCAGTGAAAAGGCAGCGAGGTCCTGCAGCCCGTGTCAAGTAGAAACTGAGGCAGAAGCAGAGTCCGACTACTCCTCACTTTGTCCAAAATACCGCAAGTTTCAGCTCGCTTATGGGAAAGGCCAGTCTTGCACAGACACAGAACCAGAGAATGCTGACAGTACCTGCTCTCTAAACCGCCAGCCTTGCTCCAGCTTTGAAAAATGTGAGTTTGCAGATACTATATCTTGCAAGACCTCAACAGGCATCATGGAAGAGGATGCCGTGCCTTTTTGCTGCCCATTATCAAAACAATCACCAATTGAAAATCCTCTGAACCTTTGCTCAGTCAAGACATTTCCAAAGATGTGTCAAGTGACTGCATCCTGTAGCATCAGATGCTCTTTTCCGCCTCCTCTTCCTCCTCCAACTGCTGAAGTGGTTGAAAGTTCTTCTGTGCAAGTCACAGGTCAAGAGTGCACAGGATCAGATTGTGGCAATGGAACTGTTTGTCAGAACCCAAGAATAGAGCAGAGGAGCAGTGTGGAGATGGAAGTGGCCAACCAGCTCAGCGCCTGGCCCGACATTTGCCCTGTGTCAGAGCCTGTCCAAGACATGGCGATGAAAAACTCAGGGCTACAATGGATAAAACAGCTGGAGTGTCCCTTTCTCAGGGATTTGGGTGCAGTGGGTGCGCAGGTGCGATGTAGTGAGGCGACATCTCCCTCAGCAGAGTGTTCCTACATCTCCTCTATTCATTCAGGAGAGGACTCCGATAGCTTTGACACCGAGGGGGACAGTGAGTCCTGCACCAGTGAGCAAGCAAGTCTGGTGAGCAGCTTTCTGATTCCTGATACCTTGACAAATTCACACTCAAATGTATGGCTGCACAAAATGTTGTATTAAAATTGTGATCTTGATTTGTTTTTGAATGCAATTTGATTCAAAAACAACATTGATCCTGTAGACTTTGCATTCTATCACATAACTATCACATAAAACAGAGCACCACTAATTTGTTATGATGAATGGCCATATGTTGTAGCACATGACCTCATGCACAGACCTGAAGTGCTGTGAGTCTACAGAAGAAAAACACAAGAAACAACACTGGAAAGCTAAACTGCAACTGAATTTTAAATTGACCCAAATGCAATGTAATGTAATGAGAAGGAACACTACAAAACAAATTAAACTCCTAATTACTAAATGTATGAAATGAACAGCTAGGGTAAGTGTGGCATGGCAACAGGTGCTCTCTCACACAAAATTTCCAGTAGCACATAATGCATAGAGCATCTTTATCATGTTTAAGACTTTATAAAGTGACTTATGAGTTGCTATCATCTGACCAGCTAATTATTTATCCAGCTGTAAATATTACTGGTTTATTTTTATTTTTTGGAGAACACACTGTGCTCTGTATTCTTTAATGTGGTTAAAGTTATAGCTAAGTAATCACAGTAATACAAAATGCAGTTGAGCTGTCATTAACAAACATCCACTAGAAAGATGGGCTGATACAGTTATATAAGAATTTAATAAACAGTACATATTATTCTTTATGAAATTGGTCAGAGAATTGCAAGTGAGAAGTGTGAGTTCTCCGTTCGAAGTCAAAACATTCTTCTTTCATCAGGAATGAATCATAAAAAAAAAAAATGCACTTTTTGACTAATTTATAGCCAGAAATTTATTGGGCTGAGGAAAACAAGGGAATAGCAGGGTGGCTGTGTTATGGCTAAGGATAGAACTCATTTCCAGGCCAGGAGGGCCAGACGCATAAGTTTAATTTGCATAAGTATTCAACCCTTTGAACCCTTCCACATTTTTGTTGGTCACACCAGATCCGATTTATGGGTTTCACAGCAATAGTGTTGAATACTTATGAAAAAGTTTTACCAAAAAAAATTGCAACCATAAAGTTGCAATTCAATATAAAATAATATATACTATAAAAACTGTATTGACTTCCCCTGCCCACTGTCTAGTATCATGGGATATTTTGTGTAGATTCATTACATAAAATCCCAGTGAAGTCCATTTCATTTCCAGGATATAATGTGGAAAAATACAAGGGGTACGGGGTGGTGAATATTTTGCTAAGGTGCTTGAAGAATGAAATGGAAAAAACTATTCAGGTCCATGGGATGGCAGTTTCGCAAGTCACTGTTTTTAAATGATATAATTGTATGCCTTGAGTCACTGTTAAACAAAATGTTCCTTTAAATCGATGTCTCTAAACTGTTTATAGATCCTGAAATTTATAAAAGTTAAAAAACCTAATTATAAGGCACCCAGTTCATGAATTTTCCTTTTTTTCCCCCTTGTTTTTCCATAGTCCGTCCTATATGAGTCCAATGACCAATTGTTCATTTGCTGTGCAATAACTGTGCTTGTTGAGGGGCTATGAAATGTTGGCAGTGTTCTTGGTTGCATGATTGCTGACCCAACTTTATCACTAGATCACAAAAAAAATGGCCTCATGTTGGGCAGACACAGGCACACATTATAATAAACTAGTTTCATTATTAACCTTCTGCTGTAAACCAATAACAACAGCAAGTAGTGATGGCCAGGCCAGATATTGTTAATAGTTTACAATTGTGTTGTCATAATTTTTCAGTGCCATGAGACTAGAAACTGAAATTGAAGTGGATAGCCTACTTATAATTTCCTACTTTATAAGCCAATCTTTCACAAGCTTAAGATACAATAATGCACTGTTTACTTTTGGCATATAAGCAGTTGTGCTTGAAAGTTTGTGAACCCTTTAGAATTTTCCATATTTCTGTACAAATGTGACCTAAAACATCATCAGCTTTTCACACAATTCCTAAAAGTAGATAAAGAGAATCCAATTAAATGAACAAAACAAAAATATTATGATCATTTACAGAGCTAGTTACTTACACTAGTAGCACTGGTGCTCCTTAATGAAAATTTTAGGTGCACCAATTACATCAACATGCAGCGCAACACAACTTTTCCATGTTACATGTAGCCTTTAGCCTCTGCCATTTTTCTGTTACTCTGTAGAGAATGCCACATAAAAAACCTGTCACACGGTGAACTGATTCTCACATGGTTCTTATTTGCATGAAGTTAAGAATTCACCGTCTCAGTTTCTCTTGCCTTGGTTAATTCACTCCTATTGGTCTGGTCTATGTCGTATCTGGCAGTGGCTTGACAACTCGGTGAAAACAACCTGGTGGAGACATCGACTGTAAAGATGAATTTTTTTGCCTATAATAACATTCAACAAGTTAATATTAATAACAAATGAAACACACAACTTAAATGATCATTTATTGAGCACTGTCGTTTGCACTGTCTGCAAGTAGATAGTTAGGTGACTAGCTAAGTAGCTTGCTAGCTAACTGTCTTAATGTCATGTCAGTAGTTTCTGCTTTTGACAGCTGTTTGTTTTCACCGAGTTGCAATGCAATGCCATTGTGCAGTTGACACTTCCGGTTATTCACCGACCAGATAAATTTTGCGTCATACAACCTGATGTGAGCAAAGATGATGAGAGGTACGTGTCCACATAGCGTTATTCTTCTGGCAGAAATGCATTGACAACGTCCTGGGAGCAGCTTTGGCTAACCCTAACCCATAGAGTGTTTTTCTTCTGTATAAAAAGTACTGGCTTAAAAAAAAAACAAAGAAAAAAAAAAAACTCTATGACCACAACATCTTGGAAACATATCACCACCAACTGCCACATGATTGGTTGCCTGAAAAGGAGCAACAGTGATGGCACCAGCACCTTTTTGAAAAGTTCAAAGATTTTGAACTCTGAATGCTTGCAGCGGCCACACAAAAAAGGTGCTGGGTGAAATGTTGTGTTGTTGTGTTTTCAATCAGTGGGATGACAATAAGGTGTGAGTGGGCACCCTGTTTTATAAAAAAAAACATGGATCTATCAAAGTCTGATCTTTACAAGACATGCTTGTGGAAGGGTATCATGCCATGAACAAAAGGAGATTTCTAAGGACCTCAGAAAAAGAGTTGTTGATGTTTATTTGGCTAGAAAATATTACAAGATTTTTTTTTTAACAGTTTGCACTCTCTGCAGGAGTGGTCGACCAACAAAGATCACTCCAAGAGCAAGGCGTGTAATAGTCCGCAAGGTCACAAAGCAACCCAGTGTAACTTCTGGCAAGTGAAGACCTCTCTCACATTGGCTAATGTTGATGTTCATGAGTCCACCATCAGGAGAACACTGAACAACAATGGTGTGCATGGCAGGGTTGCAAGGAGAAAGCTACTGTGCTCCAAAAAGAGCATTGCTGCTCGTCTGCAGTTTGTTAAAGATCATGTGGACAAGCCAGAAGGGTATTGGAAGAATGTTTTGTGGACGGATGAGACGAAAATAGAACTTTTTGGTTTAAATGAGAAGTGTTATGTTTGAAGAAAGGAAAACACTGCATTCCAGCAGAAGAACCTTATCCCATCTGTGAAACATGGAGGCGGTAGTATCATGGTTTGGTGTTGTTTTGTTGCATCTGGGCCAGGACGGCTTGCCTTCATTGATAGAACAATAAATATTGTATTATACCAGTAAATCCTAAAGGAAAATATCAGGACATCTGTCCATGAATTGAATCTCAGGAGAAAGTGGGTCATGCAGCAGGACAACAATCATAAGCCTACAAGTCGTTTAAGAATGGTTAAAGAAGAATAAAGTTAATGTTTTGGAATGGCCAAATCAAAGTATAACATTTTTGTTTAATTTGTTTAATTGGGTTCTCTTTATCCACTTTTAGGACTTGATAATGTTTTAGGTCATATTTATGCAGAAATATAGAAAATTTGAAGGGTTCACAAACTTTCAAGCACCACTGTAAAATAAATTAAATTGCTATTGTTTTAAGATTTGTAAAAAAAGCAATGAAACAAGATAGCTGCAAGCAGCAGTTAAGGAGTTAAGTGCTTTCTGGCCCCACGTGGCCCTTAGCAGCAGAGGAACACTGGGGCCATCAGTGCTCAATTCTGTTGAGATATATTAAGCTAGACGGCAATACATCAGGCTTTCAGCATTAATTTGAGAGTGTTCCAACACCACTCTGCACCTTTTGGAACGCAATGTAAAACATCTGTAGTGAATGACAGAAGAATTCTTTCCCTTTTGAAGAAAAACCCATTCATACCACTTGGCCAGAACAAGAATACCCTCTGTAGACATATCTGTATCAAGAGAAGCCTTCACCAGAGTAAATACAGGGGGTTTTCCACAAGAGGTAAACCATTGTTAAGGCTCAAAAACAGGAAGACTTGATTAGACTTTGGCAAAAACATCTAAAAAAAGCCCATACAGTTCTGGAACAATGTCTTACAGACAGATGAAACTAAGATCAAATATTTATTTATTCAAATATGGTGACCAGATATTAAAGTGTTCTGTAATTCCTACACCTTTCACCCAAATTGGATGTGAATGTCCTCAAAGCTGAAAGTCTGCACTCATTAGTTTATATTCATTATATTCATTATTTAATTTCATGTTGATTATACTATGGTAGAGTTGTTTGTATGTGCCAAGTTTGGTGTCAATCTAAAATCATTGCTGGGAATTCGTCTTACAGTTTGGTTAAAATTTATTTGTATGTTGTGGACAAACCACCCTACTATTATTCATCAAAAATCTGAGATACAGGTCGTGTTTGGATCAGTCTTACAATGCTCTATGATCTAGATTTGTGATGAATTGACCAAATTTGTAAGAAAAGAAGCGAAAAACTGTTCTGCAAATGTTGAATTCATTACATCAAGAACTCTAGCACTTTTGGTACTTGGCGCCGACTGCAAGTGCAAATGCAAATTGACAGATTTTTCCAGCTTCTTGCACAGATGCAGCTGCCATTTTCTGTGGAGGGAATTGTATCACTGAGCCGCAACGACTTCCAGCAGATGCTGAAGACACAGCGGCTGACCCGTGAACAGCTCGATTTTGTGCAGGATATGCGACGCCGCAGCAAAAACCGTATTGCTGCTCGTCGCTGCCGCAAGAGGAAACTCGATTGCATCCACAACCTGGAGTGTGAAATTGAAAGACTGGTGAGTTTGATGTGGTGATTATTAGCTTCTGAACGCAGGTAATCTTGTGTGATTTCTATACCAGTGTAAAGAAGGAATTTAACAAATGGTGTACACTGTATTGAATTTTCTTAACAGCTTCTGAACAGCTTGACCATAATACATATATGCCTGAGTTTCGTATTTAAGTACTTAGCCAGCCAGCCAGCCAGCCGGTAATCAATATAGCTAATATGCTGGTAGCTAATAAGTAACATGAGTAATGATAGTATAATATCTAGGGATACAACAATATAAATTTTTAAAGACTAAGTACAAATATGTTTTTTGGTACTTCCTGATACCAATTCTGATACTGGATAAATGAGCTACTGTTCAAAAATGATCAATTGTAGGCATATCATTTGTGCAAGTATATTGATTTTACCATCGTCAGGAAAAAATTTTTTAAGCATCGATGCATGACTGACAGAGTTATCATTTGCTGGCTAGCTGACATACTAATGTTATGTAACAACTCAAAACAAAGAGCGAGAAATAGGATTCAGGAATAATATTCATACACTTGGTGCAATGCAGTGCTATAATCTTCCAAACAATACAGAATAGATTAGTTCTTTAATCTCTTAATCTGTGTGTTAATTAATATTTTGGTCATTAATTAATCATGTTCAATTCTGTTGTGTTCTGAAGGGTGTTCAGAGGGTTGTATGGAGTGCACACATGCACTGCGATTAAAAGGAAGAATCTGAATCAAGTGGTTAGCAGAGGTGGAACATACCTGAGTACTTTGTTACTATACTTAAGTGTTATTTTGGGAGTATTTATTGTTTAAATTGAAATTGAATACTTGTATAATCGTAATTGAATACTTTTATATTTTTATTTATACCTTCAAAGTACTCGTTACAAATCACAAAGGTCTCTTCTTCTCTTGTTTAACCAATAAGTGTGTTTATTTTATTTTAACATTTTATTTCCATTTCAGTTTAAAGCATTCAATTAAGTTTGATCAGTGTCAGATTCAATCGGTGTAGAAAAAAACTAGCAAGAATCACAACAATTCGCCATCTTCGGTAACCTTCAGAAATTAGATAATACTACAGCTATCTAAATAAAGTGTCACCTTTGCCTTCCTAGGAGGCATGAACTCCATCTAGTTTGACAAAGCATGTTGAGGTTAGTTTTGCTGTTTTACTAACATTAGCATGTTATTATTATTATCGTTATTGTTGTTGCAGTTTTTTTAATTTATGCATGTCATATTCTAGCTGATGTATGATTTCTAGCTATTTTAATTTTTTTTTTCACTTCTGATTAATTCATTAGCAAACTATGTAACATAATAGTCATGCATATGGCCAGCAAACTTGGAGATTGAATGATATTTTCAGGCCATATGGCATAGTTTCTTACAGCAGTTTTAGACAAGTACTTGGATTTACACATGAGTAAATTTACATGAGTTTTCACATGAAAACCTTACTTAATTTCATCAGTTAAAAACTTTTACTTTTTAATACTTTTTTACGTTTACTTGAATACATGTTTGTCTTGTTACTTACACTTTTGTATGATTTATAGATATGTACAAGTATGATTTATAAAAATACAAAACATACATATAGAACATATCACACAAACACATCTTATACTCCTGCTAGGCCTTCAGTCCTTCGTTACACTGGAAGGCTTAGATTACATTGTATGTACCTATGGAAAGGTCCGTAATATTTAATGTTAATGGTATCTTATGTTGGTCACAATATAAACTTTCTGCTCTGAAGCTTTTGTAATGTGCCAGATTGATATAAAACAGAAAATACATGCACGGGACCTGTAGAGTACCTGTTTTGGACTCTTATTTTTTTATTACTCTTATGGAGCATTTGTAGAACATGTACAGCTAGAGATTGCTTTCTCCTCCAGACTGAGGCTTCAAGTCTGTTCTTTTTTTTTTTTTTTTATTAAATAGAATCAACTTCATTCATTAAAAGTTGTTTTAATGAACACCATTCTTAAGTGGGCAGATATTAGAAAAAGCAAGTGTGGGTGAGATTGGTAAAACTTTATGCAGGAGCAGGCAGGTTTGGTCAGAATTCCTTTGGGCACAGGCGGGATTTTGATTGAAAAAACACTTCTTGCACAACATTTACATTTTTGTCATTGGGCAGACGCCCTTATCCAGAGCGACTTACATACATCTTATTTTATACAAGTGAGCAGTGAAGGTTAAGGGCCTTGCT
>JAQQZR010000009.1:8566750-8578125 GCA_030068235.1 Notoglanidium macrostoma | reverse complement strand
AAGTAAAGAGAAACAACAGTCCATCATTACTTTAAGACATGAAGTGTCTTTTAAGTAATAAAAATAAAGAAAAAAAATTGAATTAGAAGGTGTGTCCAAACTTTTGACTGGTAGTGTACATTGCTTGTACTAACTATGCTATTGGCACAATTTTGTCTTAAACCTTAAATTTTTGTCTTAAATCTAATGGTAACAGGTTATTACAGGGTGAAAAATTTATAATCATTTTTCTCTCTCTCTAATTTGAATGTAATTACTTAAATACCTGATAGTTTTATTATGCTGGTTTTCTTCCAAGGGGCCATGTTATTTATTTGTCTTACAAGACAAATCAATAAATTGTTTGATCTGGTTAACTTCACTAAGCACTGGACTGATTCCATTTTACCAAATATTACAGTCAATTTGATCAGAAATCTTGAAATGCATGCTGTACATATATATTTCTACACTAATGTTTAATGTCAGACTTTACTGTGAGTATTTGCTGGAAGGAACAAATATTTCACCAGCAGATGGCAGCAATTGACTAATAACCTTGGTAACAACCTGTCAAAGTTTAGTTTTCATCTGGTGATGAATGCAGCTCTAGCAAGCAACAAGATCCCTCAGAGTACTGATTTTTTTTTTTCTTTTTGAAATGTGTGTTTTCAAATAAAGTTTGTAGAGGATCAAAATGATTATTTTTGCCTTACCTTTCTCAGATCCTAATATATGATGTCTAAGTAAATTTTTTGTGTTTATTTATAAAATAATTATTAAATTCTGCAAAGTAGTTCCTAACTTATGTGACCTCTATAAAGCTGTATCAATCAGTAGCAGCAATTTTTCTATCCAGGACAAAGGCAGTACAAAAGAATGCAAATTGAAATGAAAACAGCAAGAATATTTTGTGCCATGAATGCAAAAAGTATGAAAACAGGCAAGGAAATTGGTGGCAGGTGTCACTATGCATTCTTCCTTGAACTGAAATGTGAGTTAAAATTCAACAGACAGTGTATCTAAGGCAGAATCAGAATACTCACTGTGTCCTGACGGATTGTTCTGGAACTGTCATTCTGATGGAATGTGGAATAGATGCTAAGAACAGGACAGACAGAGGGGCACATAATCCACAGTCATGTTCATCCAAGATTAAAATATAGAACAAAAAATCTGCTTGAGGTACTGATGAAGAGCAGATTAGAGGCCACATAACCAGTATTACTGTATAAATGTCTAAACCCAATCATGGATTTAATAAAAATAATCTATGAATTAGGGGGCAAAAATCTTATGCTGGCTTTACACTAATGAAAAGCCTTCTTGGGCTCATTCCTGACTCCTATAAACATGCATCAGTGATGCTTTGGACAGCTTCACACTTCTGACAAAAATTATGTCCTTTAAATCAGTGGATCTCAAAGTGAGGACGATCTCAAAAATAAGTAGCCTGTAAATTATGTCAGCTTGGATGTGGAAACTGTCAAGAATTAAATGCTCTATGGCTCTGGATACAAAAGGTTTTCTTCAAATTTTATTTAGCAAACATAAAGAGGAGATTTGATACCCTTCATTAAAAGAGTAGAAATGTAAAAACAACTCTTGAATCTATTTAAATACAGAAATGACTATTTCCTTTTATACACTAACAAAAATGTCTTTTTATGCCTTTCCTTTAAAACTTCCATAATTAGGTCAATTCCATAAGTGATGGTGGCTGCCTATCTTAGCATTTTTAAAAATGACAGTTATTAAAGTTTGATCCCAATTTCTGAACTGACCCAGCTCTTATTGCTTTAATTAACAGGCCAGCCTCACTGTTACATCATCCACCTGCTGCCTGACTATACGAACAAGAGACTCAATTCCCACAATTATCCACTCAATTAGTCTCAATGTAACAGGGGAGAAATACAGACAAGATTAAGGCATTTTACAACATGCTCATTCTAGCCACTTTAATTTAGACTTCAAATGACCCAAATTAGGTGTTTATGAAGTAATCACTTCTTGCATATAGAGGTCCCTGTGCTGAGATTTACAGTGGAAAGATAGCTGTTAGCACTGTTATGCTGAGCATGGCCCCCTCTGAGGTGGCTCGTAGTGGGCACCGAAGACAGTCATTAGTACTAATGGTAAATTGGGCATCATATGTACAAGTGATTAATATGCATTATGAGTCCTCTGAGGGTTATAGAAAGAGCTGCTGAACCCCAAACTGTCCCTCCCACACTGCTTTAATATGTATTTTAGGTGTTTGTGTACAGCTAGATTGTTTGTTGTAATGTATGTGTTGCATGTAGGAAAATCTGAGGTAACTATGAAGTAGAAGCAGACCCATAAGGTCATAAATGTCAATAACAGGCTTTTGACATGGAGTATATTAATCTGGTGTATAAGCTGACATGGAGATTATTGAGATCTTATCAGCTTTGACTAGTAGTAAGGTGAGGATGAATGTACCTGTGTTATATTTGTAATGTCATTTGTCTAAAGTTAGCTAAAGTAAAATGAAATAGTTCTGCTGATCTGTGAACTAAGAAAACTAAACAGATAACTGCAGAAACATGATTGTAACACAAATCTAGTTATCTTTACTGAATACTAGACATTTCAAAATATGAACAGAAAATGGATGAAATATGAACAAACCTTGTATTAATTAATATCTTTAACAGTCACATGTGGCCCCATGGTTGTACTATAGTAACTATGGCTACCAGAGTTAACCAGGAAAGCTTGGGTCCTGGCATTCATGTAGACATTACTTTGACACGTATTACCTACCTAAACACTGTTGCAGACCAAGTACACCCCTTCATGACAATGGCCACTTTCAGCAGGATAATGCACCCTGCCACACTGCAATTGTTCAGGAATGGTTTGAGGAACATGACACGTTCAGGGTGTTCAACGTGGTGACTGTTGCTCCCACTGTTCCTCAATATGCATTTTTATTTCCTGGTATATATATATATATATATATATGCCACTGTTGATTCCAGAAATCTCAGTAAACTGAGCATGTGGCGTCTAAGAAACATCTATAGAGCAATTATCAATACTGAATCAGAGGCTGGAAAGATTTTAAATAGATTTCCCCAAGGTGACTGTTGCTATAAATTACACTTACAATGCAGAAGACCTAAAGCTACTTGACTGTTTAGATACTACTACCTGCTCACTGATTTAACTAATCTGTTCATAACATTCTACAGTTATCCTGTACAAAAGTATGTATAATCATTCATTAAACCTTTGACACTGTGTCTGTACACATTATGCCTCACAACTTAAATACATGAACTTAATGTTTGCCCCCTTGTCACAGACCCCCAACACGCCTGAACACTCAGCTAAAAGATAGCATTAATGCACAATGTTTCATGGACAAAAATGTTGATGAGAAAATCAGACCAGAATTGGAAAAGACCATGTGATGTTTTTCTAATCTTCAACCATCCAGTTTCAGTGAACCTGTGTTCATTCTAGCCTCAGATTCCTGTTCTTGGCTAATAGGAATGGAACCCAATGTTGTACCCATCTGCCTCAAGGTTTGGCATGTCGGTGTGCTCTGAGATGCTTTTCTGTTCAAGAGAAATGTAAAAAGTGATTATTTGAGTCACCATAGACTCACAGTCAGCTCAAACCTGGCCAGCCATTCTCCTCTAACCTCTCTCATCAACAATTATTAGAGAAACAATAGTTTCTTGCACTCTGTGTAAACTCTAGAGACTGTTATGTATGTAAATCCCAGGAGATCAGCAGTTTCTGAAATACTAAAACCAGCCTCTCCGGCATCAACATCCATGCCACAGTCAAAGACTGAAATCACATAGTGGATAGTAAGTGGACAATATTTAGACGTGGGAGTCAAATATGTAGCAAGGCATACAGACCCCTCCAAAAGTATTGGAATGACACAGCCAATTCTTTGATTTTTGCTATATACCAACGACATTTTGGTTAGAAATCAAAAGATAAAAATGAGACAATGGATGAGAATTTCAGCTTTTTTTTCAGATTTCCTGATATTTACATATACATGGCAGTGTGAGGGCA
Source organism: Notoglanidium macrostoma (assembly GCA_030068235.1). NCBI lineage: Eukaryota > Metazoa > Chordata > Actinopteri > Siluriformes > Auchenoglanididae > Notoglanidium > Notoglanidium macrostoma. Next base: position 8,574,081 of record JAQQZR010000009.1, on the reverse strand, counting down.
GTGTTAAACAACTAAGAACACAGCGCCTTTGGTAGCAAAAGCAGGTGAAATACATACTCAGTAGGGTTAAGGTTTGGAGATTGACTAGGCCAGTCTAAAACCTTCCACTTTTTTCACCCTGATGAAGTCCTTTGATGTGTTGGCAGTGTATTTTGGGTCATTGTCTTGCCGTATGATGAAGTTCCTCTAGTAACCCTAATTAGATTGGAAGCATTTCACTGTATATTGGCATGTTTCTGAAGACCCCGGAATTCATTCTGCCGTCATGAAAGATCAGTGAGCCTGTTTCAGAACAGACATGGCACTACCTCCACCATCTTTCACCGATGAGCTTATATTTTTTGGATCATAAGCAGATCCTTTCTTTTTCCCCACTTGGTCTTTATATAACTTTGGTAGAGGTCAATCTTGGTTCCAAACCTTTGTGACGCAGCTCTGTATTACTTTACTGTATTAAATTTCAATCTGGTGTTCTGATGCTTACTACTGATGAGTGGAATGAATCTTGTGGTATGGCATCAATATTCCAGATCTTGTAGTCTTTTTTGAATATTGTGATACCTTCAACCCTGCCCTATGGAGATTTTTGGTGATGTCACTGACTGTTGTGTTTGGGTTTTTATTCACAGCTCTTAGAATGTTTCCATTATCAACTGCTGATGTTTTCCTTGACTGACCTGTTCAATGCCTGGTTGTTAGTATACCAGCGGTTTCTTTCCCTTTCAGTACAAACTGTTGTATTGTCTATGTGCAATGTCTTTGTACTCATGTTCTGTTCTGATTTGTTTAATATCAAATCAATAAATTGGCCTCGTCATTCCATTACTTTCAGCATTTGTTCCAAGTTAAGGTTTTTCATGGTTCATGGGGTTGTAGAAGACCTGACTGTCCCTAGACATAAAGGAGGCAAACACATCCATAGACTTTTTTAGACTCTGAGCACACAGATGTTTCCACATTATTATCTTGCCTCAACAGCCAAATTTGGTAGTGTATTAATTACATGAAAGGTTGAATTTCTTGTATACTGTTGGCTTCTGATACTCCTCGCTCTGGTTCTGTTTGCACTGGTTACATAATATACATGATTACACAATTTTCCTAATCTGTAAAAAGAGAAATGTACTTTGCAGCACTGTTGTAAAGCACATACACAGCGACTACATGGCCAAAATTATGTGGACACCCCTCATAATTATTGAGGTCAGGTGTTTCAGCCACACCCATTGCCAACAGGTACATAAAATCAATCATATAGCCATATGCAATCTCCATAGACAAACACTGGCAGTAGAATGGGTCATACTGAAATGCTCAGTGATGCTCAGTGACTCAGTGACCAACAATGTCCATTGTTGAATTGGTCATGTGCAAAATTTAATCGACTTAATTAGGTGCAAAAAAGGTTTCATGCTTATTCACTAGACACATTTACCTTCAGGAAAGCAAAACACTGTCAGCACACATACCTGAGTGACTTTGCTTCACTGACCAACCACGGCTCTCTCACCAACACAGAACATTGACCTTTGAGCCCTGCTGCCCATGGCTTTGAGCTAACAGTGCTGACAGAGTTGAAGAACTTCTGTGAGGCAAAGATTATATTTAAATGGTTAGAACTTACAATCATCTGGAGTGTTTAACTTCAAAAATATATCCCTCTACTTTAACAGATGGAAACTATAGCAGAAACTGCCAGTCCAGGCACTGCAATGTGATCTGTTCACACTGACCCTACAATGCTCTTCGTTTTTGTTTGTCTCTGCATCATGGAATGTACATATGTCTTCCACATATACAGCTGTTGCTCTGCACATGCACGGAATCCATATTATCAGATTTTCCAGTTAGGTCACTGGGTCTTTAAACTCCAGTGCTGCGTGCTAGAACTGATCACATTTATTATCAGAGGAAATATGCTGACCTTTGGCTGTAACAGGATTGTTTCAGAATAATTTAGCATGCAATATGAAATTTCATATTTTATTACCATCTTTCATCCTTCAAAAATGCGAACTCTTGTGAAACCATAGCAGAGGCAAACATACTTTAATCTAGTTAATAATTATTACGGAGTGAAGGCTCCTTGAAGCCCTTTCCCAATGCATTCACCCGAGTCTCAGGGCTTTGATACATATGGCTAGTTCTGAACCGCCTTGAGCATTGGCTTTCTCCATCTCTCTGCAGTTCTCATTTTCTGTAGCAGTTGGAGAAAACTTATGTGAAGCTCATGCATGCGTGTGAACTCACCCCAATGTTATGTACATAAATGACTTTCATAAAAACAAATCTAAGTATATATATATATATATATATATATGTGTGTGTGTGTGTATGTATATATATACACACACCAAAGGTTTCCTTCAGATCTTTCACATCAAAGATGTTCTTTTTTCATGGTGTTAAAGTGTGAATATATATTCATGCAGAGCTATATGAGAACAAAATATGTAAATAATTTAAATGATATAAATAATAATTAAAAAACATTTTCAGACTATCTAATTATGTCTGAAATAAAAGGCTGCCGTATAATCATGATAATAATGATGAATGTCAAAAATTTATGCTCTTTCATTTCTGCTGATGACTTATCAACAGCCATTGCATTCTAAATGAAAGCTTTTATGAGTGCATTTCACAGGGTTTCAGTGAAGTTAAAAAGTGAGAGCAGCTTAATTTTTGGCCTCTATTGAGATTCCCTGAGCTTATGAATAACCCTAGTCTGGTCAATATATTAGGGAAGTGCTTTTGTGTATATCTGAAGCTTACAACAAAACTGAGGAGCCCAGGTTAGTCTGCAATGACTTGTATTCTAATTCTATTTGGCACTGTCTATGTGCAGTTATTTTCTGGACAGGTTCTCTCCAGGAAATTAAAATGAAATCATTTGTGAATACTTATCATTTGATCAAGACCTGTGTGCAACTTTTAATTCATGTAAACTAAGATGGTGCTGGTTAAAATATGCAAAACCACTTTATTTTGAAAAACTGAGGACTGGGCACAGGAAATGCTACAGTGGAATAACTGATATATTCCTGAAGATGACTCCATTCTATTATTCAATAATGATGTGTACAAAACAACTATCAAGATGTGATATACCATAAAGTGTGATATACACTCTATGACCATGTTCAAATAAATTAAATTAAATTAAATTAAACATTCAGTTCAATTCAGTCGACAAATTGAAATCCTTTGCCAAGTCATTACAAGTTAGAACTTTTTCTAGGTCTCTTTACAAGGTCTGCTTAGGCCACAGTTTCTTTTCTTAGGAAACGTTTGGAATTGCATAGGACTCCTGTGAGTTCTGCTTTCCTTCGTGGTCTTCTTTTTTTCCTCATTGCTTTGTGGCACCTGAAGGAGACTCCTAGCTCCTCCATCATCTCGCTGAAACAGCTGCACTGAAAAAGAAGGTGAAGGCACAAGTGAGCACTTACTCTACCAGAGTAACACTGCTTATTTTCTTATCTTAATGTCCTAATCAGGTATAAGTGAAAAAGCTTCAGACATATAAAATGAATATAAAATTGCTGGGCAGATACAGCTGAACCTCAAGCCTTATTAAATACATATTATTTCAAATGCAGAAGTGCAGCTTCTGATTTCAACTTGAAATCATAATGCATGGTTCTCCTCATTTTATCACATTCTTGGTCAAGTGCTTCTGAAGGTTTTGAGTTCATGCAATCTTTTTTTAAAAAAAACCCTTTCGGCCAACACACACAGTCATGCTTCTGAGAAAAAAAATGCAGCCTAATGCCTTTCTTTCTCCAGCTGGAACAAATAACCTTTTTAATTACTTCAATTAATCTATGTCACATTAATGTAAATTACCATGCATAATTTTCTTAATAGCACACAAGATGAAAGGAATATAAATATCAACAAATGATACATGACAACAATTGCCTACTCTTTGAATTTATACACTGTGATAAGGCTACATAACAGAGACAGCATCACCTAGCAAATTACTTATTTTTGCCCGGTAGCTACAAAGACAACTGTTATGCTATTCTCCCATTACCATCAGCCTTTTTGTGACAATGCCAGAATTCCCTATCTTATCCTATTCACCATGAATTCAACAAGTTTATTTAATACATTTTATGCTACAAAGGCCATGAGCAGAGAGCTACTGCTTTACATATAACTAGCTTTTGTGTCTGTCTTGGATTATCCATTATTAATAACCAAGCAATCTAAGGTTATTTGAGCTAAAAATGGCCAACGCATGGGCACACTCTCTGCATAGTTTGTTCTTTTCCCTTCTCCAATTCATTGATCAAACTAATCTGCTAATTAGCAACCCTTCCTGTAACACTGAACTATACAGGGCAGGGCAGAGCAGAGCAACGGTCACATGTCATGAAAGTGAGAAGTTCACAGTAAGCAAAAAAGCCAAATTCAAAGTATTACCATCACTAATGGAAGTCAATCAATATTACATTTTGTTTTCTATTATTTATCTGTGAGGAGGATACATTTAGACAGTGTTTGTACACTAACTTGGGCTAGTGGGGGAAGGTGTGGTCATAGGGAAGGGTGATTAATAAGGTCACACGCACCCCTTCCAAAGCTACTGAGGCGAGATTGGGAGTGATTAATGCAAGGAGCATATGTCATCCTCAATAAACTGCCCACTCTCTAAATCTGTGGATTTGGATGTTCCGGTGAGCGAGGGGGTGTCGTGTCTCTGCAGCTGCCGTGACTGAACCCCATAATAGAAACAGAAGGCCTTGCAGATAAAAGACACAAAACATAATGAAACAGGCAAATAAATTGAATCATGCAAATAAAAGCACACAAAAGCAATGTAATGAGATGTGCAAATGAACTTTTAAAAGTATCAAATGAGCTCTTATTTAAATAAAAACAAAAAAAGTAAATAAAATTAAGTATAGTATACTAAAGTGAAGTAAACATCTAAAATAACCTGTACATAATCCATAAGCATGGACTGATACTTTGATGCAGAACAAAGAATTCCAGAGCAACGATTCTTACACCCGTAATATTATTTAAGCTGCGAGCTATAATCATACAATAATGTTTAACACACACTCTCCCATCCCCACCTCCTCAATGTCACTGTTCTGACGAGATTTGTAGATGAACTCTCCAATTGCCACAAAAACAGAGAGAACGAGGCCAGCAGCAAGGACAATGAAGATACCCCCAATGTTCTCAACTCCCAAGGCATTGGCCTCCTTGTTGTTCTCCTCAGGGCAGCCATTCCCCCTCCACCACTTCTCCTTCATCATGTGGAGCTTACCCTCCTCCTGCAGCTGCAGGATGGCGATGGTTACCTTGTCTCGGTAAGGCGAGCCTGGGAAAGACACAATTATTATGCTGCAGCTTGTGTTACATATTCAACTGCACCATGCATTGGTTCACAAACAGTGGCACTGCTTACAGCCATTAATGACTTATGACATACAGTATTGTAGTATAAACCGGCTCACTGTGTGAACTGATTTAGTCAAATATTTCCTCTCAGCTCCAAAAATAATCCAAGTAAATCTAATTCAAAGTAGATATAAACTATATCATAGGTTGCATGAAAAATCTACAAAACCTACAAAATAAAATTGTACTACATTATATCCTGAACTATTGAACTCTTATTCGTACATCTTACCAGACATCTCATAAAATGAATAGTCCAACAGTTTTTAGATATTGCATGTGTTTAAATATTCATGCTATGCAGTTTTGCTTTGTGTTCAGAATCTACAATAGACAAAGAAGTATATGACATTTGAGAACCAGTGAAGTCATATTAAAAAATACATTATTAAAAGTATTATTATTATTATTATTATTATTATTATTATTAATACTGCTTTACCAATAGGTGTGCCGACTCCATAGCCTTTGGAATCTATGAGTCCCCCAACCTGAGTGAGGTTACAGTTTCTCTGGCTAATGTATTCTATGCTGGTGGACTCCATGAGGAGGGCGTAGTCTGTAGTGAGGACCCGTGTGATGCCGTCTCTATTGTTCTTCACCAGGGCTGTGTTCTGCCTGCTGCTCATGAACGCCCACATCTTCTCGTATGTTGAGATCTTTGACTTCTAAAGACAAATAAAAGCAAAGAAAAGTTTCTATGGACTAAAACTTTCTAAAGGTGAAAGAGCAATCCATTCTGTGTGTTTAATTTTTCAGATCTCTTAATGTAGCTATCAGTATCAGCTTATAGACAATATAAAGTGGGTCAGATCTGTGCAGCTGATGTGTAATGGTATTGTACCCACTGCCTCTCAGGATGAAGCAAAGGTACCACTGATGTGTGTAGAAAGCTCAGCCAGGAGAAATAGGACAGCTGCATGCTGAATCTTTCTGAGCTGATTCAATTTGTTTTGCTCGTCTACTTGTCACTGGTTTATCAGCTACAGGAAGCAGTAATCATGGGCTTTAATCTTTTCTGGATAAACCCACACTGGCTGTGCTGGCTCTCTTGACCTCAGTATGGGTCTCAACTGCCAGCTTTGTCCCTCTTTCTGCTCATTCTTTCTTTCATTTCAATTTTACTCTGTGTCTCTCCACTTCCATCCTTAAATGCAGACACAAATAGGCTTTTTTATGTAAGCAGCACAAATATAGCTCATATACACTAGAAACATGGAACTGTGGTCTGGAGAAAAAAAAAACTAATATCATTCAAGGGTATTTTAGTTCTGTTTGACTCTTACTTGACTCTTTACTCTTATGTTGCAGTAATTTTTTACTGAAAGACAGCACATATACCCACCCTGTTGTGTGAATTCTTACCTTAAAGAAAGTCATGGTGGAACCATCTCTCACCGCTCCATATTCTATTCTAGTCTGCTTGGCCAGATCGTCAGCTGAATCGATTGGAGCGTCCATCCGCTCCACAGTGAGAAAGGCGGCCAGGTTAGCGGTGTAGGATGATATGATGATTAGTGTGAAGAACCACCAAATCCCCCCAACAATTCTGGTGGATAAAGCCTTGGGCATCTGGTCTGACCCTGTAAGAATAAGTTGAAACACAATGTAAGAACACCTATGAAACGTGTTGGGATCTGCGCTAAAAGTGCTAAAATGATAAAGGATTCATGAAAATTAATAGCAAAGATTTACTGTGATTTATATTTTATTATTTGTAGTATAGGCATTTTTGCTTCCAACTGTTATTTTATTGATATTAGCAATATATATATTAGTGAATTATTGGCATCATGATAGTGCAGTGGTTAGCACTGTCGCCCCACAGCAACAGTCCTGGGTTCGATCCCCGGGTCACCCAGGGTGCCTTTCTGTGTGGAGTTTGAATGTTCTCCCCGTGCATGCGTGGG
>JAQQZR010000009.1:8543852-8556989 GCA_030068235.1 Notoglanidium macrostoma | reverse complement strand
TGGTCATTTAATCAGTAATTGTGTAGATGTATTTTTTTGTCTGTGTGTGTATGCGTGTGTGTGTGTGTGTGTGTGTGGAATGTAAGGTGGACCTTAATCAAATAATTATGTGACTTCTGAAGTTAATTGGTTGGACCGGGTCTTATTTAAAGGTTTCATAGCAAAGGGGGTGAATACATATGCACTCACAACATTTCAGATTTTTTATTTTTTTAAACAAGGTATTCATTTCATTTCATTTCATTGTCGCTGTTCACCAATGCTCTCCATACAATCTGACAGAATTTAAGCACTTTTGTCAAGAAAAATGTGCAAGAAAATATCCACAAGTGCAAGTGCTGTCCCAGATGTGGAAAAATTCAAGGGGTGGGTGCTGATTACTTATGCCAGGCACTGTAATTCAATAATATATTAGATATTCTTAATTGTAATAAGTATTGAATTAAATATCATTTTATTAAACAAAAGCAACCATTCTGATCAGTGGTTTCACCTGCAGCCACTGGTAAAAGTACCGTACTTGAGTCAGATCAAACCTGATATAGTGATGTGTGTGATATTCTCACACTTCATGATGTGTAGAAAATTCTTTATTGTGATTCCAATGCTAAATATTGAGATTGTGGTATGTTAAGAATATTTTATTATAAGGCTTGAGATACTTTGTCTTATAGAAAGATGCACTAACACTGTCACTGCTTGTGAAGAGGAACAGAGGGGAGTGGAAGCTTATACATTAGAATAGACAGGCTGCGCTTCTGATTTCTGTTAGCCATCCCTTCATAGAAATTGATGCTGGCCTTCACAGAAGCAGATTTCCAACCTGTCATAGCACCTGGTAATGTTCTATCAGACCACCAGGCCATTACACTTTTTCTCTACCCATCTCTGTAATGATTACAGTTCTATTCCCTTATCTCATTAGCATTCAGAGGGAAGGCCAAATCCTGTCCAGGAGGATGACAGCACTGCAGTGTCTGTGTGTTTTCTCAAATCTAGCACACCATATTCATCTCATGAAGGGTTTGATAATTAGCTGTTGAGTCAGTCAGGTTAGGGACAAGGAAATACTGCACACAGCAGTGCCCCAGGCATCAAGGGCTGGATTTTAAGCACCCCTGCTATGAACAGTAATGAGACAGAGAAAAATGCTGTCATTCAGCTGGGGTGACTGAACTGTGAAACAGAAAGTGACCCTGGCTAGAATATATAGCTACCATCAACATGGGGCAAAATTTGAAATTCTGTAAATACATACTACAGTCAGTCACAGTTTTTAAAGCTCTCTCATATACACAAAATAGAGCCTTTAAATAGGCTGAAGTATATTGCTGGGATTTTTTCATAAAAGAGCTAAGGAGAGTATAATTCATGACCTTGCTCTTTCCAGGATACTTATTTCGCAGGGTTTGTGAAATGAGAGCCCTGGTGAGGAAAGCTATATCAGCTTCAGCAGTTAAATGTGGCCTTGAAGGGTAAAAGCCTAGCTGCACAGTGTAATCTGCACAGCAGTAAGCATATGCTGAAGTTCTCCTGCCCTAAATCAGATCCAGTACATTAGTTATTATTATAGCTAGGTGGACAAACTGGGGGGGAAAAAAAACCTCACAATACACAGTAACATGACTTAATGATGCTGTAATCGAGTTTTTATAGGTCATTTAAACACGGCATCTGGAGCATTTGAGACTCAACCAAGCTGATTCTGTCTGTTTCTCTCTCCTTTTTCCTTTTCCCATTTGACATATCACTGGCTAAAGCTTTATTGTATTCTGGCTTGATTGTATTCTCTCATTCTCTTCTCACACCCACTACTGCAGAGTTATAAGACCAATTAGGAACAAATACTGTTTTTCTGTTCTGTCCAATTCATACTCAGTTGAGAAGTGTTATTAGCCTTGAGGGTCTGAGAGATTCCCATTCAAAAATGTAGTTCTCTCTGCATTCACAGAATTGTAATGTTCTTTATTATTGATGGCAATCAAGCATGCGCGATAAAAACAAATGATCAAACTGTCATTACAGTTACAAACTATACTACAAGTGTAATATGCACATCATTGTTCATTAATTAACCAAAATTATTTATGTCAGGTCAATTCATTAAGCATCCACAAAAAAGATGGGATATATGGGACTGAGCATGATAATCACAACAAGGATTTAAAGTGCAATACAAATACTGAGAGATCTAATACAGTAATAACTAATAAATGATATACTATGCAGCACTAATTTCAAACAGAATTTTAATTTTCACAGACAGAAACATAATTTCATCTGTAAGCATGAAGCTGCATTGCATTTTTATTCAAGTCAAAGGCTACGTTCACACTGCAAGCCTCATTGATCAATTCCGAGTTTTTGCTCAGAACAGATTTGCCTATTGTGACGGTTAACATTCATAATTACAAGTGGCCTGTATCTGACATTAATGAGAACATGCCTGTCTTCCAAATGGCATGCATGCACACAGTGATACAATTTTGCATGAGTCATCTACATCACCAACAACAAAAACATATTTGTGAGACAACTCATGGTATTAAAACCGATTAAATGGATGCACCACTGGCTAATGTAAGCATTGCATTTTGCTCTGGAGGATGGCAAACTGTTCATCAGCTGTAGCTCTCCTCCACTGTTGTTTTGCTGTGCTGCTGGTGTTATAATGATTTAGCTTAGCAAAAATGCTACCATCGTGCGAGTAAATGCTGCAGGTAGCAAAGAATACTCAATTTTAACCGCAGCCCTTAACCTAACCCTAACATCAACCCTAATACATAAAGCTTAAAGTTAACCCTAAAACCTTAACTTTAAACCTAACAAACAACTGCTAATTGGGATATCTCAACATGTAGCACAAATTGCCAGAACACCGTGCTGGCTGATAATGACAGCACTAGCACATGCACATAGGCAAAAAGCCAAATGAATTCTGATCTGAGCATCCTCATTCAGGTCACGGCCACAAATCGGATACGTACTGAATTTGGGACCACACATGAAAGTCTACGTTCACACTGAAGTGACTCAAATCTGATATGAAAAGATCAGTTTTGAATATCCACACAGCCCTGAAAAGATCACGCTACACATTTATCAAAGTCCATTTTCTGCCCCATATTCTGTCGTGCAAAATGTCTTTGCATCATACAGTACATATGTCTTTGGGAACCTTCAGATGGAGTGAATAAAAGTGCAATACATCAAATAACCAAGGTTGGTGGTCAAGAGTACTACTAATATTACGGAAATAACATGCAGTTGTGAGTTCCAAAATGACAATGAATTTGTCATATTTAAAATATGTCTGTACCAGTATGTCTATGTAATAATGTTATACCATTACTGTACACTATGTTTGGGTACTGATCAATAGTGTGAGAGCACTTAAAAAATCAACCCTTGTTCAAGTATGTGGTTTCAGAGGTCTGGTGGTGGGAGTGTTACAGGCAGGTTATAAAAGAGAAACGATAAAAAGTGGGCAATTTTAAATAGATTCTAACTCTACAAACTACAAAGTAAACTGATGACTGTTCTTGCCTTGTTGCTAAATTGTTGCACAATTTTTTTATAGGTTTACTTTATTTACCTTGTAATATCAATGCCCTGTACCAAAACAACAAAAATATATTCTTCCATAAATGGAGATGTAATATTTAATTCTTGTATATTGTATATCTTGTATTGTGCTATTCTTGCATGTGGTCTGTAACTAGCTAAGTGTTAATTATTTAGTAAAAGAAGAGAGAAATAAGTTACCCTAATGAGAGTTTGTTTTATTTGCTCACAGTCCAACAATTCTTTTTTTCGTAAGGTGGGCTGGGATAGACTGATGATATTGATGTGATATTTATGATACTATGAATTTTTCATGCAATCTCAGCCCTGTGATGAACATGACTTCACTCGCTTATTGAACATGACTTCACTCACTAAATAATGTATTTTTCCTTTTGTGTCTCTTTCAGTTTGTGTTCTTCTGGACATTGCCAGCAGCAAGTGTTTGTTAAGAGCACTCACCTCCTTAAACAGGTTCATGAAGCGAGGGCCGTACCGCCACGGTTTGTGCCTGTGGCACTGCAGAGAGCTCACGGTCATCTGATTGGCCCGCTGTGATGCCACGGCAACCATGAACACAGCATCGTACATGAGAGCGGCTGACGTCTGCACAGAAATCAAAATGATCCCAAAATATTCCTAGAGCTCAAATTATGATCCATCTATCCTAAAATATGTCATGACACCTCAGTATGCAATGATGTTGTTCAAAGGGGACTATCACAGAAGTTGTCAGGAAGACAGGGCTGAGTAGAATGGGTTCTAAGTGCTGCCTGCAATATATAAAGGATGGGACAGATCAACAGTGCTCTCGGAGTGGCTAAAAGCACGGTCGGCAGCACGTCATTGCTGTAGGGATTATGTTCAGCACATTTTTCTACTCAGACACAGTATTCAACTTAAAAGTTGTTTATGAGGTGTAGCAGGTGTTAGTCAGCCCTCAAGACTGGAGCCCTTAATTGTTAATGTTAATGCATCACTGAAACTAGGAGAAATGAGCCTGTTCATGGGAACAGAAAGTCATTTCTAATTGGACCAAAATGGCCCTCAAGAGGGTTAACTGAAAACTAATCATAATATCCTGGGATTTATCTACAAGTCTCATTCTAGTAAACCTTTTTTTTAATGACTGTTTTTTTCTTTGTAAATTTTTTTCAAAGTAAAGTAATGTTTTCACTTACATTATATGTAAAAAATATTAGCAAGAAACGAGAATCTTTTATCATAATTCAAGGATCAAATATAAAAATCTTAATTAAGCCTGATATTTGTAAATGTGATGGTGCAGTTTTGCACCTAGTTACACAAATCTAAGTTTCAACAGGTTGGGCAAATTCTACATCTGTGCCACCATCAAATTGTATGTAAGTGTTTGGAATACAGAGGAATTAGTTTTCAAATTTATACTCTTGAGTGGTCCATCACTTTTAAAACAACCTCAACCAGCTTAACTAATTCTACCTAGTGTACAGTGCTGGCATTTCTAATGTGTACATTTTATTCTGGTCTTTGACCTTGAAAAGACTAATTAATTAAAAACAAACAAGCAAACAAGCAAAAACAAATTCAGACTACACATAACTGTGATTAAATAAAATAAATGAATTCAATCCAAAACATTTTTTACAACTGTTACACTTCTAACACACATGGTTTAAATGGAGCTTTGATGTATGGTTGACAAGTGGAATAGATCAATCCTTACAGTCATCATGCCACTCATCAGGCCACTTTCAGGTCTATATGGGGCAAACTGCCATTCTGTGCTCCATTTCTGAACAACAGATGCAACATTGGGGTTGTCCAGGTTTAGCAGGCGGAAAGCAGTCATGTTGACACCACTGTATCGGTATGGCTCCAGGTCAAGTGCAAAGAGATCCTTAAAAGTAGGTAAGAAGTTTTTTTAGACTGGTAGAAGTTGGTGCCTCCTCTGTGAAAAACTGTGAGAGAGATAGCAGATAGGGAAACAGCATAATACATAAAGTTTCCAGAAAAAGAAGACATTTTGGACAAAGGCCCTTTATCAGCTGTGCAAGCAAAGTGCTTCCGAGGCCGTAGGAGGATAAAACTAGTTGATAGTTTGAGTGCACAGCTAATGAAATGCCCTAAATTGTCCTAAATGCCCTGATTCCATGAAAAGATTGTATTATGCTGCAAAAAACTACCTCAACATCTATTGCTGAATTTATTGTGTTATTTTTATTTATTTATTAATAATTTATTAAGTTTAAAAAATTTAATGTATTAAATTAAAATAAAAAAAATACTTGCACTGTATACAGAGTAACTGTGTAATAGACTTTTCTGAGAAACATCTTTTTTAACTTTGTAACTGGGGTGATATACGTCACACATCATTGTCATTGAATTCAAAGTGATCAAAACAGTTAACATTTGTTACAGTTTTTGCAAACTTACCAAAGCAGTGAAGAAAAAATGGTAGTACTCGGTCATCATCCCCATTGACATCAGCTATATACATATAAAAAAACAAGAATGCACTATAAATTAAAATACTATATAAATAGCTATATTTTAAGTATTATAAAATGAGGTTTTAAAAATAGTTAAAGAAAATAAATGGCAACTCATTAATAAAGTCACACAGGCTTACATAAAAACCCCCACATACCTTCAACCTGAATTAGAAACATTCCATAACATAAACACTTTTAAGAGTTTAAGAGTCAAAAAAACATATTTTTTCTTTTGCATATGGCACCTGTTTAAGCAGCTCAGAGGCCATTTGGTAGGTGCAGTCAAAAATGACATAGAACTCCTGCTCCTTCTTCATCTCCTTGAGAAGTGGGCGAGCGTCACTGCTCCCTGTGGGCAACTGACGAATACGTACCTTCACGCCATTCCTGGAAGGTGCTTTGATCACCTCCTGCATGCGCATAAGGCCTGTTAAAAGTAAACATAAAGTGAACTCAAATGAAGACAAAAAAGTCCAAATGAAAACATACTCATGATGGGCTGGAGTATGTTTTTGATTTCCCTGATGTGAAGATAGTGCTGCTCTGTATCACCAAAATTGGGACCCTAATCATCTTCTATCTATTTACCTCACTCAACATGCTTATACCACTTTCACATTCTAAAATTTCTACTTGTGGGGCAGATGAGTTGTTAAAAACAAGAGAACACTTTAATGAGGCATGAAAAAAAAAAGTTTTAAAATTTAAGTTTGGGTCCTTGGAACAAGTAATGCAACTATCTGGCAATACATTTTGGTGAATAGACATGGGTATGGAGAGGTTAATCAGCTACCCAATAAATCGTTGAAACAATTGCTTCATCTCTTTGCGTAATAGTATCACACAGCAGTAGCACACTGAGATTGACAGGGGTTTTGTTTAAAACTGTCTTTAATGAGGCATAGGGGAATCTTATTCAATGAATAAATACACCAAATATATAGATCACAGGCAGAAAAGGCTAGAGAAGTTAGCACGCAACTGCCTTCGGAGCACATAAGTCTCAGAGACAAGCAGAGAATACACGTAGACTGAAAATTGCAACAAGAATAAAAAATCATTTCAACAAGAGGTTACTTTGAAGTCTGTGCATTTGACAGACAGAGTAGAGGTATAATTTGGGAAAGCAGACATATGAAATTTCGTTATCTAATGTTTTCACAAACAAGGCAATTCAGACATAAAAGACTACATCAGTCACATTTATTAAATGTTCAGATTATTCAGTTAATATCATTATGTTGCTCAGACCCATGACCTAAAGTCCCCATAACCTTTAAAAAAATGGACCATAACCATAATAACATAACAAAACTCATGGCATATGGGATAAAGTCATTACATAGCTAGCTAAATGGATTACAATTATGTAAGCCTGTAAAGATAAAATTGTGTTTTGTATTCTGAAGTTATACAGCAGAGAGGATGTTGCTTAATGGTAAAGGGTTTTATTTACTGACATAAGCAATCAGTTATTATGGGGTTCAGAAGCTTATTGGAAGTAATGATTGTCCAGCTGAGGAAAACAAATTTGCAGAGGGCATGTAAACCTTTGGTGTGTGAACATCTATATTTAGTGAAAGACATCACTGGAGTGTGACCATACAACCAATAAATACCACACAGTCTTTACAATTTCACAATCATTCCTGTAGAATACAGTGCATCTGAGCTGAAATATTTTGTTTTTCTATCGACTTTTGCTTATTTATACTGTTTGCTGAGTTTGGCCTATGCTCTAATAGCCCATCAGCTCATCCATTAACCACTGATAGTTTCTAATGCTTCTTAAACTCAGTTTAGTCTGCAGTGACCTGTTAGCATGTGATTTTGAATGCCATATTTAATCAATTAATATACATTCATTAAAGCCATCCCACTGCCCATTACTCTTATTTCATAGTAATTATTAACTCTGGCAACTTACAGTTTTTGATCATACATTTCAAAGCAGAGGTCATCAATTACATTTGACATAGAGCCAAATTCTTGCAAATGACAAACTAACAAACAAACAAAAACCCTCGTAACACATGTGGTTAATGATAACATAAATGATAATGGAAATGCATTAAAATTATTATTATTTTATTATAAAACTTATACCACTCATATTATATATTAACTTATATTAACAATACCAACACTCATTTCCTGATTGCCAGTAGGTTTTCCCTCTACACTTGCAGTCATAAGTTTATATACACGGACATGAATGTCATCATGGACATGAATCTCATGGCAATATTGGGCTTTCAGTGATTTCTTTGAACTGTTCTTTTTCTGTGGCAGAATGATTGTACAATATATATCTGTAAAAGAAAAGAACCAAGAATTTGATGCACAAATTTTAATTTATTTTTGTGGTTTTCTGAAATTGACACAAGGTCAAAATTATACATACAGACTCAAAAATATACATACAGCACACCTTCTTTCACCTTAAGCATATGCGTTAGGTAGCCATCAACAAGCTTCTGGCAGAATTCTGGTTGGCTATTTGACCACTTTTCTCGGCAAAACTGGTAGGGTTCAATAACATTTGTGAGTTTCCTGGCATGGACCTGATTTTTAAGCACAGTCCACATATTTTCGAAAGGGCTGAGTTCAAGACATGTTTTAAGCTTAGTGTGTGTTTGCTTGAGGTCAGTGTCCTGTTGGAACACCCAACTGTGTCCATGTTTTAACTGTCTAGATGATGGTTCAGGTTATGCTGTAGAATTCTGAAGTTATTCATTATTCCATCCACTTTGTACAATGCACCAGTTCCACTGCCAGAACATGATGTTGCCACCACCATGCTTAACTGTTGGTATTGTATTGCTCTGTAATTTTGGTCATTGGGGCCAAACAACTAATCTTTTCTCACCTGACTATGAAACCTTCATCTAGCTGATATTCCTTTGTCCATATCATCATCTGCAAACTTTAGTCAAGCTTGAAAGTGTCAATTTTGGAGCAAGGGCTTCTTTCTTAGATGGCAGCCTCTCAGTCTATGGTGATCTAAAACTCACTTGACAGTAGACAGTGTTCCAACAGCTTCTAGTTCATGGCAGGCCTGTGCCATGGTGATTCCTGGGATGTTCTTCAGAATCTGAACCAATGTTTTCTCAGTGAGTTTGGTATTTCTTCCAGCAAAGTGGCTTGGCAAATAGCTACACCTCCCAATAACTTGTACTTACATACAATAGTTTGAACTGATGATCTTGGAATTTGTAGTATTCTGTATCCTGTAATATTTGTATCCTGTATTGATTTCAGAGAACCCAAAATGAAACTTGTGCAACATATTGTAGTTTTTTTTATGTATATTGTACAATCATTGTGCGACAGAAAACGAACAGTTCAAAGAAGTAATTGAAAGCCCAATATTACCTTGACATTCATGTCCATGAATGTAAACTTCAGACTGATATAATTAAAAAAAAAGTTTCTGTATAAAGGAGAAAGCTTGTGTAACTTGACAATCCATAAAACAGTTATAATGCTAAATGTTCAAACCTTTGTTCTTAAGTTAGAATGATATGTTAATCTCAGTGGCAATCCATTTTTAGAATATTGCTCTGTGGTTTTAATATTTAAACTACAATGTCTGAAGCAGATTGACAAAACACATACCTGCACAGACAGACTGAAGTGAAAATAAAACATGCTCCCTTCTCCTAGCCAATCACTGGAAGTGCTCACATTGCTTTCAGTGCTATCAGAAACTGTATAGAGGAGATTTGTGTCAGATATTGCCAGGACATTTCACTGTCATGCCACCAAAGGACACCCTCCCTATGAAGTCTAGGACTGCTCTATTATCATGCTCATTGAAATATGCAAAACTGGTTTTGAAACAGGTGAAAACCTGGTCTGAGAGAGCCATCTTAGCACTTCAGGACTGCTTTGAGCAGACTGCAATATGTTCTGAGAGGCTTCTACATGTGGCAAGGCATTCAGGCCATCACAGATTACAGAGCTCTTGTCTGTGATGGTGATGCCTCGCTCCCAAATGAATGATTTCTTTTCATGGTTCAAAGCAAAGAACAACATACCAGCAGGGAAGACTACCCCAACTCCCACTAACCAAGTACTGTGTCTGTCTGAAGAAGACTTCAGGAAGACTCTGTACAGAGTTAATCCACAGAAAGCTGCAGGTCCTGCCAAAATACCGAGTGGGTGCCCAGGGAATGTGCTGATCAGCTTGCAGATGTCCTCACAGATATTCTCAACATTTCCCTGAGACAAGCAGTTGTCTATGTGTGCTTCAAGATGACCACCATCATCCCTGTGTGGGATGTCACACGAGAAATCATCTGTGTCCTGTCTGAATTACTACCAGCCTGTTGCACTCACACCTATCATCCTGATCGAAAATGGCAGCATGGCAGTAGCATGCAGCAGCCACTCCGAATCCAAAATGGTGCTATTTTGTTTACTGGCATGACTCCTACGGCATATGGAAATGAAACAAACTGTGTTCATGTTTTACAGCAAACACTACTAAAATTTAAGGACCATCCAGAAACTGACCTGCAGGACGATCCGTTGGAGGTGCTATGTGCCCTCGGATTGCTATGGAAACCAGGCCATACCAAACCAGGCAGCGGAGCCCTGCCCCCACCTTGACTACTCAGACCACATCTCTGTTATGCAAATCCCAGTATACAGACCGCTCATCAGATGCTCTAAGCTGGTTGTGAAGTAGGTGAGAACCTGGCCAGCAGGAGACATCTCTGCTTGTCAGGACTGTTCAGGAGCAAACTGACTGGCATATGTTCACAGAGGCTGTAACCGATTGTGACAGCACCAACTTGAAGGAGTACACATCAGTGACAAGCTACATCAGCAAGTGCATAGATGATGCCACTGACTCCAGGACCATGACTACACGCTCCAACCAGAAGCTGTGGATGACTGCAGAGGTGAATGAGCTGCCTTCAGAGCAGGTGACAAGGCAGCCCTAAGAACAGAGAGAGCCAAACTGTCTCGGGCCATTACTGCAGCAAAGTGTGCACATGGACAGAGAATTCACAGCCACTTCCAGGACAGCGGCAACACACAGCGCATGTGGCGGGATGTCCAGGTCATCACCGACTACAGGATGACAACACCTGCCTGTGATAGTGATGCCTCCCTACCAGATGCGCTGAACAACCTCTACGTACGGTTTCACAATGACCATGGCTGTGTCTGAACCCATGGAAGGCTGCTGGACCAGAGAACATCCCTGGGGGACTGGTCAGAGAATGTGCAGACCAGATGGCAGATCACTCAACATCTCCCTAAGCACTGCTGTCATCCCAACATGCTTCAATGCCAGTACCATCGTTCCTGTACCAAAGAAGTCCTCAGTTTCTTGCCTCAAATGACTATCATCCCATTGCACTCACACCTTTCATGATGAAGTGCTTCAAGAGGCTTGTCATGAGGCACATCAAGACCCTGCTGCCCCCCTCACTGGACCCCCTGTAGTCTGCCTATTGCCCCAATTGGTCTACAGATGATGCCATTGCCACCACCCTGGGCCTCACCCACCTAGACAATAATGACACATTTACAAATGCTGTTCATAGAGTCAGTTCAGTATTCAACACAAAATTCCTCAGCACCTGATTGGAAAGCTGAGCCTGCTGGGCCTGAACACCTCTTTCTGCAACTGAATCCTGGACTTCCTGATTGAGAGACTTCAGAAAAGTCAATGACCTGTCTCTGAATGTGGACAAAATGAAAGAGATTATTGTTTACTTCAGAAGAGCACGGAGAGATCACTCTCCACTGAACATCGACACATCCTTGGTGTTCACCCAGCAGAGAATCTCTCCTGGTCCCTTAACACCAGCTCCATAGCCAAGAAAGCACAGCAGAGTCTCTACTTCCTGCGGTGGCTGAGGAAAACTCATCTGCCACCACCCATCCTCACCACCTTCTACACAGGGACTACTGAGAGCATTCTGAGCAGCTGCATCACTACCTGCTATGGAAACTGCTCAGTCTCGGAGTTCAAGACCCTACAACAGATAGTAAGAACAGCTGAGAAGATCATAGGTGTCTCTCTTCCCTCCATCACAGACATTTGCCACACATGCTGCATCCGGAATGGCACTAGCATTGACCCCACAGACCCCTCACATAAACTCTTTAACCCTCCTGCCATCTGGCAAGCGGTACCGATGCATTTGGGCCCTCACTGCCAGACTACACTCTTGGGCAAAAAAATGAGGCAAACTGAATATTGCAAAATATTAAACTATTAATGGTCTCAACAAAAATCACTGGGCAGAGAATGAACAAGAACTTTAAAAAAAACCCACTCCTGAGACCCCTGCCTTCTTTTGCTCATCAATGCTCATTGCTGAAACCGTTGGGGGGAAAAGCTGGAAACAGGGAAGTTCACTTACATACTCTTTTGGTATGCAAAGAGAAAATCATGCAAAGATTTAAATGTTTAAATGATGTAAAATTGAAACTAACTTGTCTGGGTGTTCAAAATGTTCCAGAAAATCTTCGGTTTGAAGACTTTAACATTGAGTGGAACCACATGGACTCTTCTTTCTGTAAAAGCCATCTACAAGTTCACCCACAAGACTTCAACATTTAAAGGAAATCAAAGGAAAAGCTGTCCCACATGAATTTACTGTAACTATTTGTTTAATTCTTGCTCATTTTTCAGACCAATGATTTGCTGTTGATTACCAATAAAATCTTAATGTTTTGCAATACTGGGTTTCCTCATTTTTTGGCCCAGGAGAGAATTTCTTCCCACAAGCTGTCAGATTCCTTAATACTCAGGGACTAAACTGACACACACACTCTCAAATGAATAAATTCAACTACCTCTGCAATTTTTGCACATGTATGTCACTGTTTGGAATTTACAGTACTTACACAACTCAATACATCACTGAATGGTATATCACTAGGACTGTGTACTGGTTAGCACTGCACTGTTTCTGTATTACACTGTCTCTATGTCTCACTGTATTTATGTCCTTTACTGCACTGTTTTGTGATGTCTGTACTGTCTGCAATGTGTGGTTAGCACTGTCGCCTCACAGCAAGGAGGTCCTGGGTTCGATCCCCGGGTCACCCAGGGTGCCTTTCTGTGCGG
>JAQQZR010000009.1:8530335-8542557 GCA_030068235.1 Notoglanidium macrostoma | reverse complement strand
CTTTTGAGTCTGGTTCCTCTCAAGGTTTCTTCCTTTTGCCATCTCAGGGAGTTTTTCCTTGCCGCCGTCGCCACAGGATTGGTCATTAGGGATATATATAGATAAATGTATAGATTCATAAGTTTATATTCAGAATTTGTACTGTGAATATTCAGAACTTTTGTGAAGCTGCTTTGTGGCAATGTCTGTTGTTAAAAGCGCTATACAAATAAAACTGAATTAAATTGATTCTGTTCACACTTTTTCTGTGACATGACTGGTAATTGGATGCCAGTCGTGGTAACCAGGACGTAGCAGGATCACCGTGAATACGGGATGGGTTTATGACCACCATGCCCACCCTGTTCCTACAGCAGTGGGAAATGGAGCAGTCTGAACTGTGTTGGGGTAAAGGAACATCCATGCCTGTTTTTGCTCCAGTGTTGTCATTTTCGGATTAACCTGGTAGAGCCTAGGCCTTCAGACCTCATCTGGGTGAGGTGCATGATACGCCAGTTCATCGGAGAAGGCACCTGAGAAAGCAGCTTGTGCTTCAGAGTTCCTTTGGCAGACTGAGAAGGAAGCCTATGATACAGAGTTCCAGAGCCTCCTCCAGTGGCTGAAAGGTTGGCCAGTGCTCCTGAGACCCCTCCAGAGGCAAAAAGAGAAGCCTTCAGTCTAGAATGCACTTCTGGTTTCAAGGATGACATCATTGCCCCTCTGCCAGGCTTTGAGGATGAGGTCACTCCTATGCCAGGCTTTGAGGAGGAGGTCATCGCTCCTCTGCCAGGCTTTGAGGAGGATGTTGTTACCAAGTTCACACCTGAGTCCAAGTTCATGTCTTAGTAAAAGTCCAAGTTTATGCCTGAGACCAAGTCCAGGTCCAATCCATGCCTGAGTCCAAGTCTATGTTATCTTCTGAACCCAAGTCTGAGTAAGCTCCAGCCTCAACAGCCCCAGAGGCTGTTCCAATCACAAAGTTGGTTCCAGCAGCCTGTTCCAGTCTCCACAGCCTCAAAGGCCGTACCAGCCATAGAGCCAGCCCCTGTTGCACTGTCTGTTCCAGTTACAGCCTCCAAAGTCTGCAAGTTTGTTCCAGTCACAGAACCAGATCCAGTCACAGTCTCAGAGCCTGTTCCAGTCAAGATCAAGAAACCCGCTCCTGTTCCAGTTACAGTCACGGAGCCTACACTTGTTCCTGTCCCTGTCCTGAAGCCCATTCCAGCTTCAGACAACATAACAGCTATCAAGCCAGGTCCCATGTTTCAACACAATGTCTAATCAGTGCCATAGTATGTGAACTTGACAAGGAACTCTATCACTTCATCATATCTAGTCCCAGCTGAATGTCAACTGGAATTAAATTATATTCTCCCTCACTTGACAGTAAGACCTCACACCTGGTCAGCCACTGGACACCTTGATTGTCGTCACATTTATGAACATTTGAAGAAAAAGTATTGGTGGCCAAACATGACCCAAGACATCCACAAACACATTACTGCCTGCACTATATGTCTCCAATCTAAGGTTCCAGATACACTGTATGGACAAAAGTATTGGGATGCCTAACCATTACACCAACAGGGATTCAAATTCAAAGACTTTAATATAGAGTTGGCTTTCCACAAGAAAGCTTTCCACAAGATTTTTGGGTGTTCCTGTGGGAATTTATGCCCATTCATTCTGTAGATCATTTATGAAGTCAAGCACTGATGCTGGATGAGAAGGCCTGGCTTGCAATCTCCATTCCAGTTCATTCCACAGGTGTTCGATGGGGTTGAGGTTAGGGCTCTGTGTGGGCCAGTTAAGTTCATGGACACTGAACTCATCCAACCATGTCTTTATGGACCTTGATTGTGCACTGGTGCACAGTCGTGCTGGAATAGAAAAGGGCCTTCCCAAACTGTGTCCACAAAGTTGGAAGCACTGCCTTGTCCAAAATGGCTCTCTATGTTGAAGAATTAAGATTGCCCTTCACTGGAAGTAAGGGACCTAGCCCTTAAAAACCCTCAAAAACAACCCCACACCATTAGCCCTCCTCCACCAAACTTCACAATTGACACAATACAGTCAGGCAGGTAACGTTCTCCCAGCATCTGCCAAACTCAGACTTGCCCATCTGACTGCCAAACAGAGAAGTGTGATTTGTCACTCCATAGAACATTTTTCCACTGCTCCATAGACAGTGTGCTTTACAGTACTCCATCCAACGCTTGGCACTGGACTTTGTGATGTGAGGCATGCATGCAGCAGCTCGGCTTTGGAAACCCATTCCATGAATCTCTCACCACACAGTTTTTGTGCTTACATTAATGCCAGTTGAAGTTTGGAACTCCAGCTATGGAATCAACAGAATTTTGTGACCTTTATGCACAATGGACCTTAGTATTCATTGACCCCGCTCTGTGACTTTATGTCGTGACTGTAAACACTTCCACTTGATACTAATACCATTTACAGTTGACCGTGGAGGTCTGTTTAATCCAGAAAGGATGAAATTCTTATTTCAAAGGTGGTATCCTATCACAGTACCATGCTTGAAGTCACTGAGTTCTAAAGAACTCAGTTTCACAAATGTTTGTAAATGGAGACTGAATTATTCCTCTGCATTTAACCCATCCAAGCAGTGAACACACATAAGTGAGAAGTGCACACATAGCAGCGGACAGCTCTATGCTCCAGCACCTGGGGAGCAGTCAGGTGTTAGGTTAGGTTAGTTTTCAGTTAGGGGGTTAGCTTTTGAGCCTTTGCCAAGGGCACTTCAGCCATGGATGCAGAGGGAAGGGAAAGTGCTGTTCATTCACTTCCCCCCACCCAAACATTCTTCCTGCCAGTCCAGGGAACCGAACCAGTGACCTTTCAGTCCCAAACCCTTCGGTCCTTAAGGCCACAACTGCCCCCAAAACATCCAGCAGTCCTAGAAGAGATTTCACCATGCCCTTATTGGGAACAAAGCATCATGGGAGTCTACACCAGCTGGGAATGGAACCCGGTTCACAAGAATGGGAATCTTGCATGATACCTCTACACTGAATGGTTACGTGCTTGATTTTATACACCTGTGGCAATGGGTCTGATTGAAACAACTGAATTCAATAATTAAAAGGTGTGTCACAATACTTTTGTCCATATAGTGTATGTTTTCTTCCAGTAAGTTCCAGTAAGCCAAGGTCTATGCCTGAATCTGAGTCTATGCCTGAGTCTGAACACAACCATGCATGGGCATGAATTCCTGCCTTAGGTCCTGCCTGAACCAAAGTCCACATTCGTATTCAAGCCCTCATCTCGGCTAAAGTTCGGGATGGTGATGTCAAGTGCTATGCCAGAGCCCACAGGCCCAGGCTCCTGTTGGAGCTTGTTGGGGGCTCCAGGAGTAGCGCCTTTAGGAGGGGTTCTGTCATGATCTGTCCCTCTCTGCATGCACAGTACGTTCTGTGAACTCAGCCAGGTGCAGCGTGCTCGCAATGATTTCTTGTTCTTTGATTCTGTTTTTGTTCTTTGGATTACGGTTCCTGCTTTGCCTGCACTATTCTGTCTGTTGATCACCTGAACCCTGTTTATCTTTTTGGACTGAGAGTTAGCCTGCTGATTTTGTACCTTTGCCTCAGTGTGTTAATAAACATTTTGCTTTCACTGCCATCTCCTGCGCATGTGTCCAGCTTCACCCCACAAACCTGACAAAGCCAATACATACGCCTTACATTTCTCCACTAAACTATTAGTTTTTTATGTGCCCTTCCTCACACTGAAAATGCAAAACTGGGGGAAAATCTTACAAACTTCTGGGAAGAATGAAACCATGAAACATGAACAGTGTGTAATAGTACAGACAATCACAAACATTATCAAACTGTCTCTGTGACTCACCTATGCTGTCTTCATAGACCACTGTTATAGTCTTCCACTTATAGTAGGTCACAACATCCAAAATGGCCCTACTGATCGAGCTGTGCTCTGGATAGATATTGATAAAGAAGGAGTCCTTGTTGTCCACAGAGGGATGTTTCCAGTGGGTCTGGATGTGTGGGACTTCCAGGGCATTACAGATGGACTGAACTGCACTGACTGAGGAACTGTGAGCTGGGCCAAACACTGCAGCAACACCTAGAGCTAACTGGTCACACACTGAGAGAGGAGGGACATAAAGGAGTAACGAAGATGAATACAGAGTTTAAAAAGAAATATATAAGAAAAGAGAACCAGGAAACAGAACAAAATTAAACCCAGAGAATGTATGCACATACAAGTGCATGTAAGAACCAAAACAGAGTAAAATAAAATGGAGAACAGAAGGAAAGAAACAAATGAACTGTTAAAATATTACTCTTTGTCCAGACCACAATATATCAATACAACATGATCTGAATTCTGACCTCTTCGGGAGGCTTCAAAACTGTCATAAAAGTTCACCCTCTGGATGTCGTAGGTCAAGGTGGTGTTTGACATTAGTGTTCTGTTGCGGTTGATACTGGTAACAGCAAATTTGAATGCTAACTCATCCATGCTCACTGGCTCATTCTCCCGAGTTTCAAATATACCCCCTGCAAATGGAAGTAAGTGGAGGAACAAAAAAGAGGGAGAAGAGAAAAAAGAGATCAATGAACAGACCAACACATTTGTATATGTGAATGCATTTTTACCATTTTAAACAATGGCGGGAAACAATAAATCATTAAAAAATCTATAAGAATATTTCAACTATAAATATAAATATAATGCTATCTGAAATGCATTGTGGACAGCATTATATACTGTAAATAAGACTACTTGGTCAGAACTCATAATGGTCTGATAATACAACAGATGCATCTGAAATGCTATTTAAGCTGAACTTTAGTCTGTCTCGTCATTGCTGCTACCTGCTTCCCTGTCAAAGCATTTCACAGACTCATTTCCACAAATATTTCCCAGCAAACATGGCTGATGAGCACTGCAATTCCCAGCACTCACCACACCCTTTAAAGTCATCCGAGTATTGACTGGTTTCACCTGTTTTTAGATTAGTTAATCACTATTCACATTATTTAAGGACTTTAGTTTTTGCAGTTCTTGGAGAAGTCTTAAGGTGTGTTCAGTGGTATTGCCCAGCCATTGTTTCAAGCTCTTGACTTTCTGGTTATTTGATCTTTGTTTGCACTTTGTCATTTATATAGCCATAACCTTTGATACACCTGTTTGTTGAGTGTTTTAACCATTGCCTGTTTTTGAACCACAGCCTAGCTTTTCATATATGTCTGCCAAGTGTTTTGACCTTGACTTTGCCTTATGCTTTGGACTTTGTGTGCCTGCTGGCTAAATAAAACTTTCCCTGCTTTTATATACACTGGCTGCCTGATTATATGACACAACACTTCACTGTTTCCCATGGATGTTGCAGGGGAATCCAGTAATCTTTCTGGCACAGCCGCCCATGGGTGGCTCCTCGGGGAGCATCACCAACACCTCCTTGCATCGCTCATCCTGTCCAAGTGTAATGGGTTCCTTCTCCAAAGTTCCCTGTACTTTGCCAGCCAAGCCGGGTCCGACCAGCAGAAGATTGCACAGTTTATCAGCATGCTGGCCTGCAAGTGCGCATGCGGAGGGCATCCCTTGATGAGGCAATGACCTCCTATGATCAATTTCTTGAACTTTTTTAATGTATGTTTGAAACCTGTCTGGAGGGAGGGTAGTTCAGACAACAACTGTTGGCTGTGCCCCAGGGGAAATATCACACAGCAGAATATGCTCTGGAGTTCGCACTGGATTTTAAATATAAGCTGCCTTACGTCATTGCCTCAACAAAGAGATCCTCACAGAGATGGCACGTCGCAACAAGAATGTTTCCCTCGAGTCCCTGATCGATCTATCCATGTGCCTTGACAATCATCTGAAGAAGAGACCCCGTAGTGAACCAAGTTTCCACTCCTCCACTTCATCTCGGGGTCAGCACCCTTTACTATGAGTACATTTCACTCCCCATTACTGTCACCATGTCCCAGCCTGTCATTCTTGAGTTTTCCTGGATGCAAAGGCACAATCTGTTGATATCATGGCAAGATAAAGAGTTCATCCACTGGTCTGAGTTCAGTAGAGTTCAGTGTTTACGACTTCCATGTCTGCCTCTAGCCTCCACAAGTATCAAAATCCCTGAGACCCAGAGCCAAGTCCTGACCCCCAAAATTTACCATGAGTTCTCGGAGATGTTCAGCAAGGCCAAAGCCACCGGCCTGCCACCACATCATCCTTATGAATGTGCCATTGATTTTCTCCCAGGTACATCTCCTCAACAAGATTTACCAACTCTCACTCACAGAACAGTGTGCCATGGAGGAGTACATCCAGGAAGCACGTCAGCAGGGCTACATTCACCCCTCCATGTCACCTGCCTCGGCTGGGGTTCTTTGTAGAGATGGGAGGTGGGCTCAGCCATGTATTGATTAACGTGGATTAAACCAGATCACCTTCAAATATCCCTGTCCTCTGCCACTGGTGCCTTCAGCCTTAGAACAGCTCTGTAGTGCCAAAACCTTCAAAAAACATAACCTCCGCAGTGCCTATAACTTGGTGCACTTCCGTGACATTGATGAATGGAAAACCACTTTTAGCACCTCTAGTGGCCACTACATCATGCCTTATGGTCTGTCCTGTGCTCCAAGTGTATTTCAATGCCTCATAAATTATGTTCTGTGAGATGTCCAGGGAAAGTTCATTATCACCTACATAGATGACATAGGCCCCAAGTATCATGTCAACCACATCAAGCGGGTGCTGTCACGTCTGCAGGAAAACCAGCTCTATGTGAAAGCAGAGAAGTGCAAGTTCCATGTCGGTAAAATCTCCACCTCGAGTACCTGGTGGAATAGGAGGGCTATGGCCCTGAGGAGCAGTGTTGGGTCCTGTGCCAGGACATCCTGGACCCCACCTTGCTCTAAGACTTACACACTCAGCATCCTCACAGGCCTGGTCCTCGCCCCATGGGAGGCCGAGAAGATTTTTTGCTCCCGGAGTTAACTCCTCTGGGGGTTTCTGTCACGCCTGTCATTGTCTCAGTGCTTCACAGACTCCATTTCTCAGCAGTCTCAGCAGCCTCCAAACATCCTCCACTGAGAAATGCAATTCTCAACACTCACCATGCCCTTCACAGTCTCCTGAGTATTGAATGGTTTCACCTATTTTGAGCTTAATTAATCACTGCTCACATTATTTAATTACTTTAGTTTGTTCAGTTCCTTGTGAAGCGTTCATGTTTGTTCACGGTTATTTTCAAGCCTTTGTTTCAAGCTCTTGACTTGCTGTTTATTTCATCTTTGTTTGGATTATGACCTTACCAAAGCCATAGTCTTTAATACACAGGTTTGCTGAGTGCTTTGACCATTGCCTGTTTTTAAATTTTGCCATAGCCTAGCCTTTGATATACCTGTCTGCCAAGTGTTTTCACCTTTGTCTGTTTTTTGACATTGGTTTTGCAATATGTTTTTGACCGTGTGACTCCTGACTAAATAAAAGTTTCCCTGCATTTACATCCGCCGCCTGTATGGACCCCCTGAAGTGACATGGGAAAAAAAAGGTGGGAGTTTTGTGAGAATGTTACAAATGTGACAGTAACAATGTTTTCATTCAAACATGATAGTAATGCTTTTGTTTTCGACAGCATTACTTTGTGTAAGTACAGTCACCTTCAGTCACGAGAAGGGATACAGTTACTATTTTTGAGACTTTGTTGAATTCATTCTGCTGAAAAATTTTTGCTATTCTGTCTTCTTTTTAGTGATGGCCAAATGAAGCTCCGAAGCGCATATCTAGTATAAGGGGGCATGCCAAATGAAGCCCTGCTTCGAGGCGTGTATCATTTAAATAGTAAACCATATGACCGATGACAAATGAAACCTTGGTTTGTTTGGTAGCCTACATGTCAGTTTCATCCCATGAATGAGTTTTTTTTTAATGAGGGGGCATTTTAGTGCACATAGGATTTGCCCATTCAAAAAGAGCATTATTGAGGTCAGGCATTGATGTAGGGTGAGGAGGTCTTAAGTGCTCATCCCAAATGCTCTCTGCAAACCACTTGAGTTCTTCCAGTTATTTGAGTTCTGCTTTGTGCACGTTCTCTGCCAACTTGGACACTATTTCAGATCAGCCCTGACAGACTACAACAGATCACATGACCCTGTCATGTGTCCACTTAATCACGCTCACCTCATGTTTCTTTGGCTAGTGTGAGCCCTTGATAGGTGTTGAATGTTCCTCTGTCGGTCAATACTGTAAATGATAATGTAGACCAAATAAACAGCAGTGTAGGAAGTAGAGTAACTATGGCTCGGGCTCCAAGCAACCCAAAAGGGAGGATGACAAATTGGTATAACCCAGACCATCTCTTGCTAGGTCCATCAGAGTGAAAATACCTTAGTCAAATCAAGTGTCAAATAAAAGTAAACCACACCTAAGAAAGTAAGAACTTCATCAATGTGTGGAATTGGATATGCATCAAAATTATCTCTATGGTTTAAGGAGATTGAAGGGGTATATCAGTGTCCCACCTCTATCTGGTTGCTTTACCTCAAAGGGCCCTTGCCACCTTGTGTGTTATTAGGAGCTCAATGTGGGTAAAAATCAATACCAGAGTGGCTAATTGGAAGAACTGGGAGAAGCCAGTGGGCAGTGGGATGGTGATGCAATACCCCCCAAGATCCTTAATTGGTCGACCGATTTCAGGGTGGTCACATGATAATGAGTGAATTCACATGAGTGAATATCGCCTATAGAGAAAAGGTCATAGTAGATGTTCAACCGCTTTACATCACTAGAAGCTTATAGCTTGACAAACTACAATCTCTAGGTAACCCATCTTTCCTCCATCCTCAAGCTACATTCAGTTTAGTATTTAGTCATTTTTAGCATCAAATGAATTTTCAAAGCAACATGGCGATATTTAAAAATGACTGATTTTGGTAGTTTGACAATTGTGTGGCTATATTCACTCACGGTACACTTTAAGTGCACCTGTACACCTGTTATTTATGTTGTTATCCAAGCAGCTAATCATGTGGCAGGAGCACAAGGCATAAAATCATGCAGATACAGGTCAAGAGCTTCAGTTAATCTCCACATCAAACATCAGAATGAAGAAAATGTGTGATCTCTGATTTTTTATTGTGGCATGGCTGGTACAAGAAGAACTGGTTTGAGTATTTCAGAAACTGCTGATCTCTTGGAATTTCACACACAGTGGTTTAGTCTTTGAAATCCAAAAAAAAAATACCCATTTTGTTGATAAGACAGAGGAAAATGGCCAGATTGGTTTGTATAGCCAGAAAGGTGTAGTAATGTATATAAGCAGTCTTTACAACTCTTTACTATGGCATGCACAAAACATCAAACATTGAGGTGGATGGGATACAACAGCAAAAGATCACATCAGGTTCCACTCCTGTCAGCTAAGAACGGGAATCTGAGGCCCCAGCTCACTTAAACTGGACATCTGAAGATTAGAAAAAAAATCACCTTTTTGTAGTACTGCGTACTAGTGTTCCTACATAGTAGATTGAGAATGTAACTGTGATAGATATTTGATATTTTTGTAGTCACTGAGAAGCCCCATTCATATTTGCATTACTAGTGACCTACTTGTTAAGTTTATCAAGAGAATTGTCAGGCAAAATATTGTTTGGATAATGTGTCTTAATATTTAGATCAGGCCTGTAAATTTTTTTTTGTTTGCATGTATTTATTTAATTTGTGGTATAGTTTTTATTTATTTTAGAAAATAAATAGTCAAAAGAGAGTACACTGTGGATTTGCCTTTGTTAACAATCAAAGTGAGTATGTACCACTTATTTGATAACATCCAAAGTGAGTGTGTACCACTTATTTGATGACATTCCTGGGCTGAAAATGAGTCCCACTGTGGCCTTGGTAGTAATATGAGCACTTGAAGAAACTGAAATGACACCTTATAACATAAGGTATATTGTATCTTATTAAACCTGATCTATTTTTCTTTTGCAATAAAACTCCAGCAAGCTACTTCACCTTCTCTCACTTCCATATCTCTGTGCTTACAGTGTAGCTATCTGACTAGTAGCTTTCAAACAGAAATAGGAATAGGCCTCATTCAAATTGGCTAATCCTGTTTCGTATCACAGCAGCTGGTATCCAATGAAATGGGATTAAACAAAGGAATGTAATTCAAGTCTTTTTCACATCCTTAGGAAAGGGTACCGAGTCTCTGTACCATGTTAGGTACACATTGCGTTTGATAAATCTATCATTAATAATAGAAATGTAAGGGCAGGACAGTGCAACTTATGACTGACCATTAATTACTTTCAATTGGTTGATCCAAACTCCAAAGCACCTGTCAATCTTCAGTCTGCTCCTGGAGAAGAGCCTCTTAACCTTGTTGTAATTCAGCTTGCAGCTTGAGGAGGGCTGAATATTGGCTTTGCTGGATGCTGGCAAGGTCTGGATGAGGTCGGCATGAGGCGAGAACTCCATCACTGCATATCATCCTCAATCCTGGGTTATTGCACCACTGAAACCATTGGTAGATGTGTTGAGGAAGGAGGACACAGGAGGCAGGTTTTGCTCTTTATTTTTTCTCGTTTTCTGGGGTGCTTTTCACTGATTCCGTCCATTAAGTGACACACACCACACACACACACACTCGTGCGCGCGGTGCTACGGTTTTCCTTGGCCAACCTGTTCGATGTCTCGTTGTCAGTACACTTCAATATTTTTGATCAATTGAAAATTGGGTGGGTTTAAACAAAAGGTGCCATGTTCTAAGTTTTTTAACACATCTAGATGAAAATATCAGGAAATGAAAGCTGAAATTCTGATCGTGTTATATTCATCTTTGTATCTCAAACCCAAATGTCTTCAGTTTATAGTAAAAACAAAGCATTTGCCTTGCATTTTCAGTAATTTCAGACAGTATATATAATATATACTGCATATTATGAGTTTTTATGAGACATTTATGAGATATTATGTGTTTATTCTTTGTTAAGGGCAAAACATTTGTTGGACAGAAAAAATCTGCATCACGTTAGCCGTGCACTTGAACTCATCCTTTACACAGATAGACACAGACAGACTAAATGATGGACATTTACATTGATCTTTAATAAGTAAATTGCAAACTACCCTGCGCCACTAAAATAAATTCAATTTCTAATTTTATGTATTATAAAAAAAGAATACCTTGATATTAAATCTGCTCACAATTTTTTCACATGCATAATTCCAATACTACAAATTATTCAACTGTACTCGTACTCTGCCAATAAATATTCTAATATAAAAATTGCTGTTTCACTTCATCACCTCTGAACTACAAGGAAGCTTATCAGTCTTAAGATTATTAATCATAGATTGAAGTAAGTATACTGCAGAACTGAATCTAAAATGAAGAGTAAAAGCAGAGAAGAATATTAGAGATTTCCTTTTCCCTAGAAAAGGACACCCAAAACGCAGCCTAAAGCTATAAACAGAGAGATAGTCTCTGAGAAAGTTACTTGTGTGACATGTGTGTGTTTCAGTGAAACTGTGAGAAAGTTGCTGTTAAGACAAGCTGAGAAAGACATGTGCCTCTGGGCAGAATAAGGCTCTTACTAACTAAACAGGGGGAAGAGGTAAAATCGAGAAAACTCTTTTCATGACATGAATATAAAACTCAAGCTTGTTACACAATAAATTTTACAATTATTAACAAAATTTGAGACTGAAGTATTGTATTAGCTTAATGATATAAGCATGCAGTATGTTTCACAGAATTTCTGGCCAAAGGTTTACAGACACTGGACCATAACACCAGTATGTCCTTGTTGAACATCTCATTTCAGATTTAGTCCCCTTTGCTTGTAAATATAACCTCCTCTCTTCTGGGAAGGCTTTCCACTAGAGATTGAAGCGTGGCTATGGGGATCTGCCCATTCAGCCACAAGACCATTAGGGGTCAGGCACTAATATAAAACAAGGAGGCCTGGGATGGATTCGGCATTCCAGTTCATCCCAAAGGTGTGGGAGAGGACAGGGCTCTGTGCAGGCCACTCGAGTTCTTATTCTCCAACCTTGGCAAATCATATCTTCATGGACTTCATATTGTGCACAAGGGCATTGTAATTCTGGAACATGTTTGGGAATGTTAGGTCGTCTATGACGTATGGTGGCGCGACCGTAGCACGCAGCGGCCACTCCGGATCCGAAAATCGTGCTTTTTTGTTTTATTTTGTTTTCTTGGCGTGACTCCGACGGCACATG
>JAQQZR010000009.1:8507292-8530235 GCA_030068235.1 Notoglanidium macrostoma | reverse complement strand
TATATATATATAAAATTGTGATGTTGACATGGGGTTAGAGTTAACCCTAACCCAGCATTTCTGTTACAGTGGCATAGGACTTAAATTACCACAAACAGTCTTGCTCTCAAATCTCCATCAGTGCATCAGTTGAAACAGAACAGACTTTATGTTAAAATTATACAGAATTATGTACCAAACATCTGTACATTTTTTTTACCATGAAACACACAGTTGTTTGTGTGTGCATAGAAGTAAGTTAATTGTAATTTCACTGATGTCACCCAGATGAGGATGGATTCCCTTTTGTGTCAGGTTCCTCTCAAGATTTCTTCCTCTGGTCATCTCAAGGAGTTTTTCCTTGCTACCGTCACCACAGGCTTGCTCATTAGGGATATATATTATGGATATATGTATAGATTCACAAGTTTATAACCAGGATTTGTATACGTCTGTTTAACTGCATTGCGACAATGTCCATTGCACTATGCAAATAAAATTTAATTGACTTAAACCCCTGACCACTAGATGGCAATGTTGTAATCTTTCTTCAGTTTGAGTATTCCACTCCAACAAGATTCAACAATCTAAACTGAGACAGGATGTGTAATAAGGGCACACCTAATATGTTCATAAATTTAGACTGGGTCCTGTGGAGTATGAAATAGACAAAAGTTAATTCCTTCACTCAGACTGCACAAAAAGTAGTACTGTGATGTTAAATGTTACAGGGAATATGTATTTTCTTATATATATATATCGTATAATATCTCACCTCCTCTCATATTAGTGGTATGTGTGTGTCTTCCTCAACCTCGGGTCCTCAACCAGAGGCCTGGGAGTTTGAGGGTTCTGCGCAGTATCTTAGCTGTCCCTAGAACTGCACATGTCTGGACTGAGAGCTCAGTTGTTGTACCTGGGATCTGTCGGAGCCACTCTCAAAGTTTGGGAGTCACAGCCCTTAATGCTCCTATTACCACTGGAACTACTTTGGACTTCACCTTCCACATCTGTTCCAATTGTTCCTTTAGGCCTTAGTACTTCTCGATAATCTCATGCGCCTCCTTCCTGATGCAATTGTCAGCTGGGATTGCCACATCTATCACTACCGCTGTTTTCTGCTCCTTATCAACCACTATGTCTGCTTGGTTGGCCAGCAGCAGCTTATCTGTCTGGAACCTGAAGTCCCACAGGATCTTAGCACTGTTGTTCTCAACCACTTTCGGTGGTGTCTCCCGTAAGGACTTGGGAACTTCAAACTTCAAACAAAAAAGCGCACTTCCTACTTTTTGATCACACGTTCTAAAATAATTTTTTTATTATCAGTTTTATTATCAGTTTAAATTGCTGATAGCCAGCTGAATTATTTAATGCTCACATTATACTAATTAGTACACAAGATTTTATAGTTTCTCTACTTTTCTCTAGTCACCCTATTGACGCACTACTTATTACATGATAAAGTGAGCAATGTATCTCTGATACCTCTCTGCTGACTCTGTTCCCTGAAGATAAAAAAGCAATTAACCACTAAGAGAAATACAATGCAGCCTTATTTAAAAAACACTCAGTAACAGGCTGTAAAGAGTTAACCACACCCAAAAAAAACCTAAATAAAAAGAAATAGCATGTTAGCTCTGTGCCATAATTTTAATGATAAATATGAATATGCTCTGATAAATTTGTTCTGTGATTAGTGTTCTGCACGTCCTGAGAACTAACAGGATTATTTCTGCCTGAGTTGTGAATAACTGCAATGTGCAAAGTGTTATTAATGCACTGCAATAGACATGCCAGAAGAGGTTGGCTTCTCCAGTACAATAAGTACTCTTTACAGTAAGGGTTAAAAAAAAGACAAAAAGAGACAAAAGAAATTAGTGACATTTTCTTTGAAATGTTACATGACCACTTTTGAGTGTAATAAATAAAATCACTTGTGGTCAAACAACAATTTAATTATTCATTCATCTTCATTAACCACTTTATCGTGGTCAGGTAGATATAACCTGTATGTGATCCTGGGGCAATTAAGAGGTGGACTGGAACCGGAAAACCCAGAGATAGTCAGACGTGTCAAACAGACAGTAACCCACTACCCACTGTACCACAGTGCCACCAAAACAGCTAATGTTAAAGCGCTGTTATGCGAGAATTGGTATTTTTTTGCTCCTGGGCTCCCCCTACAGTTACAGAGTGTAATTCACTTTTGTACTACTGTCATAAATACAAAGCATGCCTTGAGCCCTCCTCATGGATAGCTGTGCATGTGCATTTGTTGCCAAGCTGAAATCCAGAACCAGCAAAGACAACATCACAAGCCAAGAACCATGTCAACTGATAAGGTAGAGTAATATTACAGGATTTTACACAAATATGACTGTATATTTTGATTGTGACATCGTAGATGAACACTCACATACCAAAAAAGAATGACAAAATTTTTATTTTTCTGAAACACCATGCTTGCATTTTCAGGCCATATACATTGCCAACTGTTTGAATGTGGAGTATGTGTGTAATCAATTCATTGCACATAACATACATTAGGCAGTGTAATTTATTACAAGCTAGCTGAGACAGTTTTGCAATGTTGCAAGTTCTCAAGGCTTATCTGGCATGAGATTGACAAAGACTGATCAAATGTTTTGGCATGAGATAAATTTAGTTATTTGCATGCTAGCCTGAGGTTTAATGACTTGTCATCTGGAAAAACTACAACTCTCCGTGAGACAGGGAAAACACTGATAAGGTTACAGCCTACATTGCAATCTTTCATAAATAACACTGGAAGGGATGGAAAATCTTGTCAGATGTAATGTATGTGCTAACCACAAACAAAACTCTCTGGTGTCATAATGTTATGTCTTGAAAACTAATGTCTTGAAGTAAATATGCATGCTCAGACATATTTAGTTTGGCAGTCCCAGTTTGCACAAGAATTTCATATAACTCGGAATAGTAGCATGCTAATTTAACCATAGACAATATGCTGAAAACACTAACATGTCTAATGCTAATGGACACAGAACAGCAACACAAAGTGACACAGAGCACCTTGCAGCACAATGTGACGCAAACTTAAGAGACAACAAAGCTAGCCAATGAAGCTAGACAGCAACAGACGCAAGAGCACTTTTTACCAGTACCAATGTTCAAGTCTTATCTTGCAAGTTTGCGAACATCATTTTGCAAAAACTGTGATTACATATATGTGGGAAAGGAATATGTGGAAAAGTAATGTTAATAGTAAATGATACGCTTAGGACACCTTGGGAGACAGCCTCCAATATGTCAAACAAGTTTGCCGATACGTGCATGTATGTATAGGCACAGACATATAGCCACACAAAGTCAACAACACACGAGTCTAAACCAATAAGCCAAGATGCTGCTTTCACCAGTAGGGCAGCAAGATATATAAGCTTATACATGCAGCAAACCAGTCATTATTGCGAAATAAACCCCACCAGGGTGATGCAGGATCCTGCCGTGAAGCAGAGTGGTCTTGAATCACCCTGAAGGGGTTTATATTGCAATAACAACCAGCTCGCTGCACATTATCCCACTTATTACATGGCTACTTATTGAAGAAATCAATAATTTAACACAAAGTATTGATTTAAAAGTGATTTTACTGATTTAAAATTGATTATTGATAATTGAGTCAATTAGATTCTATGGGTGGAACTGTGTCCATAGCAGACCAAATTGGGGAGAAAACAGGCAGGGGGAAAAAAAAACAATTTAGGTCACATGGCATTCCTCCCAGAAGTTACTGCCATTTAGATGAACATACTGCATTACATAGGCTGGCGAAACGACCATTTAATTGCCTACACTGAACTTACACATATATGGAGTCAAACGGTAATGTGAAGCTTCTGAATACTTAATATATGAACAGTTAAAGAGTTTGAACAGAACAAAAAAATGGGATAAATGTGGATGAGTTTATCAAAGAAGTGAGGACACAACTGGGACAAAACTAGGCCACATAAGCAATATGTCAAGCCCTTTAGTACAAATCAAGCCGAGTGTTTGGGAGGAGGCTCAAATCAAGCTTTGGATAGAAAAGAGGATTAATGGAGGTTGTTAAAACTGATTTGGGGATTTTCTGAATGGCACTGGCAGACATTTGACATAGGCAGGGGGCTTTCTTAGACAAAACACCACTATAACTGTTTATGTAGTCATCCAGGTCATTTTTATTTGTGAAGTAGTAGGTCTAGACAACTGGACTTTTTTTATCCTTGCCTAAAAGTTAAAGCCTGCATCAGCCTGAATTGCTCCAGCTTTCACACAAAAGTGAAAAATATGACCAAGACAAACCTGAAAGTATACAGCCCTACAAGATATGAACATGATGACATGAGGTGGTTAAATTAGTGGAGAGCAGTATACCAGTATAAATGAGAAACTACAAAAACATGATGCTGCTATAAAGCATTACTTGTTGCAGACCTGCTATACAAAGCTGTGGGTTTGCAGAAATGTTCCCACTATCATTATCTCTGGTTTATGCTTTGAACATTAAATGTTGACAACTAGTGCACATGATCAAAAAGAGATAGCAAACATTATTATGTATATGGCAAGACGATGTCATATCGACACTAAAACGTTCCACTACAATATCCAGAACACAAGAACTCAGACTACAAGACCCAACAGCCACAGAAACTCGCTCATTTTTACCAGCTTACTGAACACACATACCTGAACTCATTCCCTTATCACTGCCACACATATATAAGGACTCTCACACCAACCAGTCATTGTGAAGTATACATTCTGTGTTCTGTAGCAGTCCTTGCCAAGCCTTGTATTTAGTCATGGTCTCCTCTGGTTTTGATCTTTTTTCTGATTTTCACATTTTTACTCATTGTCTAGCCCTGTTTATGCTGATCATATGTCACCTGACCTCTGCCCGTTCTCTGACCTTGGTTTTGTCACACGTTTTGGATCTGTCTGCAAGCTCGATAAATAAAGTTTTTTTTACCTGCACCTGTGTCCGTATCTGTTGCCTGACTGAATACTTCGCCATCACATGGAAGCAGCAGGTGCTGCGGAGTAGCGTCAGGGTTTGGTGGCACAGAGCCGCATCATCGCATACACAGATAGCCATGCTTAGAGCCCAGCTAGCACAGCTCCACAACACTGTCAGCTCCCCTAGTGGCATTGGTGGCAATCACCCTATCAGCTTCCATACTCATTGCATGCCCAAAGAAGTATGCTGGCGATCGTACAGGTAGAAGGCTTCCTACTGCAGTGTTCACTCTACTCAGGCCAAGAGGTTCCCAAGCACACCAAGATTGCCCAGTTTGTTAGCTTACTGACTGAAAAAGCACTAGCATGGGCAACAGCTGTACAGTCCCAAGGAGGTGAGCACTCACCTTTGTACGAGTACATCCTTCAGCTATTTCAGAGGGTATTCGATCACTCTCCTGACAAAAAGAAGATTGGTTATAGACTCCTTAGCCTGAAGCAGTGGAGACAAAGCACTTCTGAATACACCTTGAACTTTTACACATATGTGGTGGGATGAACCGGCTCTCGTCATATCACCAGGGGCTCAATGCCAATATCCTCACCAAGCTAGCCTGCCATGACGACTAAGCCACCCTCAATTCCCTTGGCAACAAATATATTCCTCTCAATGTCATCCCGATTCCTGAAATCTGGCACACAGAGCCAACGTCAGTGCCATGCATTACGAACAGATCTCACTTCTCGTCACAGTCACTATCAAGTTCTCCACAGTGCTGGAAGGAGAATTTGCTGGAAGGAGTAGATCACATGCTGGTCAGTACATTGTCGTGAGAAATGTCTATGATCAGGTATTGACTATTGAAGCCTCAATCAAGTCCCAGTAAAATACTGCTATCCTCTGCCACTCATCCCCTCAGCGCTTGAACAGCTATAGAAAGCCTAAATATTTTTGGGCCTGAAATTGGATCTGAGGAATGCATGCAATCTGGTGAAGATCTGGGAAGGGTATACAGTAAGTGAAAACAGCCTTTAGGAGCATCTCTGAACACTTTGAATACTTTGTCATGCCATATCTTCAGCACACACAGTACTACAGTGTCTGATTAATGACATCCTACGGGGTATGCTGGGAAAATCAGATGTCACTTACATTGATGACATCCTTATCTACTCCACAAAGTGACCCGTCACTCATGTTAAACAGGTGCTAGCCAAACTACTTGCCAATCAGCTCTACATCAAAGGAGAAAAATGTGAGTTCCATTTGACAAAATATTATTTCCTACATTACTGGAGGAGCCCTTCCTTACATCATTGGACCAGAGGGGGTGCTCATGGATCCAGACAAGGTCTCAGCCATAGTATATCAGCCTCCACCACAAACTGTCAAAGAACTGCAATGTTTCTTGCAAATTTCTATAGAAGTTTCATCAGAAGGTTCAGAATCATTGGCTCACCCCTCACAGCTTTGCTGATAAAGTGACCCAAGAAACTGTAATGGAATTCTGCAGTGGACCAAGATTTTGAACACCTCAAGGCAGCAGTCACCTTGACCGTGTGGAAGAATTCTCAGTACTAAACTCTGTGTGAATGCTTGTTTGTTTTGATCACTTTTGTGTTATTGAGGTTTCATGTGGGCTAGCTACTCGGCAAAGGCCGACAGCATAGATCAGAGGTGTGAAGTCCAGAGGAAGAAAACCAGACGTGCTCAGTGCGGTGTGCGACATATGTCTAAATATAATGACGCAAATAGACACCTCAGCCTGCTAGATACTTGTGTACGTGTGCAGATGCCAGCGTAATTGTTATCCCCTTTTCATGTATCTGCAGAGCCAGCGTATCCGCTGACTCACAGCATATGGTAAAAGCGCGTGATAACTTTGCCTTAAAAGTCAATATAAGTGTGCATAAAAATTAACATGCAATGGTAAGGTAATGGTTTGGGAGTGGTGCAGAAAGCACCGAGAAGAAGCACCTAACCCTAACCCTAGGAAGTGAATACATTGAATATGCTGAAAGCGGGGTGTCACAAGAGCTCCGCTGCATCTACAAAGTCGCAAAACTAGATAAGATGAACAGGCTTAATTATAGAAAGAGTGTGGAACAGAGGGGGCTCTGTAATGATAAGCAGAGCAAAATTCTCAGAAATCGACCACGGTGCAGCGGTGTCACTTGAGACATGTCACGCCCCAACAGGGCCGGGGCAGTGAAAACATAACTTTGGCAAGGTATATATACGCCCTAATAACGAGAGAGAGGGGTCCGCCTTTATCTCTCCTGGACCCTGTCCGTGTGTATCTGTATCTGAATTTTCTCTGGACCAATTAAACATTTATCATTGAAGTTTGACTCCTGGTGATTTGTGCGTCGCGTTAATTTGGATCCGATTTGCCGCAACAACACCCATTTTGAAACATTGTGATCCCTCAAAGCCTTTCATAAAGAGGAAAAAAATATGCCCACTCACCTCCCTGACAAACTTTGGCGCACATATTCCTGGCCGCCGGACACCCCGGCACTCACGAGACCCACTAACTCCT
Organism: Notoglanidium macrostoma; assembly: GCA_030068235.1. NCBI lineage: Eukaryota > Metazoa > Chordata > Actinopteri > Siluriformes > Auchenoglanididae > Notoglanidium > Notoglanidium macrostoma. The sequence continues at coordinate 8,522,727 of JAQQZR010000009.1, read as the reverse complement.
TTAGGTCAAGTATTGGTATTGTATTAGGTCAAGTATTGCTCCCAGATATTCACAGATTTATCTCTTTATGCTCCACCTGTGCCTAATACAAAGTACCTTGTACTTTATGTTGTACCTACTATCTACTCTGTTATACATATTACTATTATACAATACATATACTTATTATACATATAATATACATATTATACTATACATAGTACTATTATACAAAGGCTGGTTTTTGCTTGTTCCCTGACCTTGTTTTGTTACACATTTTGTATGTTTGCAAGCTTGATGAATAAAGTTTTTGTTTACCTTTACCTGTGTCTGTATCTACAGCAACCTTGGTTTTACCATTTTTACCTACTGGAGACATTAGCTGTCTCCAGTGGAAAAAATATTTTATGACTCACAAAAGCAGAAAAACTGAAAGAATAATAAGTTTCAAGGAGAAAAGTAACAACAATGATGGCAGTGTAATTCACACATGGACAGAACTCACAAACAGGGATAGGCTGATTGATTACAGCATTCATAGTGCAACACCGCCTCTGTCACCGTCACCCAGTCGCAACATAAAAGTGTATGCTGGAGCTTCACAAAACTGGAATTCATGGCAGAGCTGGAAACCAGAAACCTTTCGGGATCAAAGGCTAATATGTGAAAATGAATAACTTGGTATATTATATAACCGAATAACCGAAACGAATAACTTGGAGCACAAAACCACAAAAGAAAAAAGTAGTATGTTCTGAGCAGATAACTTTTATCATTTCATACGTCCTGAATCAATTTACATTTAGATGAAACCAAAAGATGCCTTCAACCCACAATGTCAACAGCCAACTATGGAAGACACACAATGGTATGTGTATCCTGTGGAAATCATTAGGCCTATAGATTGTTTCGCATCTCGTGACAGCCATCACGTACGAGACAATTTTAGAACACAAGCAATTTTACAATTTTAACACTCCACCTCAATGAAGTTCCCATACTGCTGATTAATAATACCGTCATATAGGCTGCTAGAAACCATGATGAAGTCAAGTGCCTTATATGGTCTTCCCAATCACCAGACATCACTGATAGGCTCTGGATCCATCACAACCTTGACCATAACAGACCAGTTACTGAAGGTAAGTGAATGAACTTTGAACATTGAACCTTGAAGTGAATATAGGGCGGAAAAGATTAAGAGTAATTCAATTTACTCAATTCCAAGAAATCCTTGATGAAAATTCGTTGCATCAAAGCTTTGTTTAATCCTTATATCTATAAACGGCGCCTTGTGTTTCGCACAGATGATTATTATTGTCACACATCGCACTCACTCAGTGGACACGTGATGAAAAACATAATTTGATGCCATCAAGTATGAAATGATAGAAAAGAGAAAGGGGTCAAGGGGAAGACAGGCCAGAGAAAACGGCAGAAGGTGTCCGAAGTTTGTGATCATTTCAGATTGAAGAAAACCAAAAATTCTGTACAGTGTGTCCAACAGCACAATATCAATGCTTCAGCATGTCAGCAGAAAGCATCCTGTCTTCATATCCAGTCCACAGAGTGGACCTGACATAAAGTAACATTAACATTAATAATTAATGTAAATCAATGATTTGCTAGTTTAAATGAATGCTATGGCTATATTTAATGGCTAGTTTAAAACGTAAATGTATATGATTGCATGTCATGTATTCTGCTCAAGAAAATTACAATAGAAAATAAAATGTTGCATTAAATTCGTGAAAACCTGAGCTTCATTCATGTGATTATTATGATAGTTACACACACACAGGGATGAGTATCAATGGTTTGTTATAAATGTTAACCAGTTCTGAATCAGTAAAGACTTGAGTAGCACTAAGTGCCGACCAGCTTAGTTATGTTATTGTTAGTTATGTTATGCTCAGTTTTAAAATTTTAGTAATTAGCAAAGTAACAAGCTCCTTTTTATTTGTCCCAATTTCTTTTTAAAAATACAGCAAGTCGCTCTCTCAGGTCACAGTCCCAAAACCTGTTGTTTGTTCCCCGTACGAGACTAAAAACTAGGGGGGACGGAGCTTTTCAATCTGTTGCACCGAGGCTTTGGAATAACCTTCCACTCCAACTTCGCTTAGCTGATTCTGTGGAATCTTTTAAAAATCAGTTAAAAACTTTCATTTAAGCGGGCTTTTGATTCAGTTTTTTGATTGATTTGATTGATTCTACTGTTTTATGTCTTTTTTATTATGTACTTTTAGTTTATGCCTTTATATTGTTTTCTTGTTTAAGCTCGTCCCTCTTTCTTTTATATTTAATTTTCTATTCATTATGTACAGCACTTTGTGACTCCTTTGTCTGTGAAAAGTGCTTTATAAATAAATCTTACTTACTTACTTACTTCTGTTATCGGTGCGAGACTTTAAAGAGGTCAAAATTTAGCAAAACAAACACAGCAGGAGCCACAATCTGAATCAGAACTGGGGACTTATTTTCCAAAAACTCTGCATTGTCACACAATGTAGCTTAACAACTCCAGTTTCAGGACTGGTTTCCCTTTCAGTCACATCACAAACATTAAACTGAAGGGATTTTTAATGAAGATAGACTTTTAATGAAGATAGACAAAAAACAAGGCACTGTCACATCACTCTATCAATAAAGTGGAAGCCGACAATGTAACATGAACTCAGTTTCCCAGCAGCCCCGGCAGCCTACTAACATGGCCGCTGAGAACTCCAATACCCTAGACTCCTCTGTGCTCCGACAATCAGGCTCCCCATCATATTAATCCAGATCAGCTGCTCCAGAGTTCCACTCTGCCTTAAGCACCTGTGTTTCTCAAGTCACTTTGCGAAGCATTGTTTGTGTATTTCACTCATTGCCGAAGCCTTTTGATATTGATAGTCTTCTAGTATTTCTGACCCTTGCTGTTCCTTCTGGTATTTTCGAGTTTGCCTCTGATATCCCTGTTTCCTGGTATATTGATTTAGCCAGTTTTATGACCCGTTTTTGCCTACCCTGCTACAGTGTTGTTTGCCCCGTGTTTTTTGACCCCTGCCTGAAGTTTTTGAGACATCTCTGTGATTTTCTACTTCCTGTGCATTGCTCCCATTGTAATTAAACTCCCCTGCACTTTCATCCAAGACTCCCATCTCTTACCTGACAGGCATTAATAAAACATCAGTTGTTTCTTCATAATAAAATGCATTTTTTCTTTTGATAAGAATACTAGTTGATAAAACATAAAAATAAAAAAAATAAGCCAGAATGCAATGTCACCTAAAAAACACTACATGGTAACCAGTTCATGAGTTTGAATGACATAATATTTTGCAATTTAAATAATAAAAATTGATTGTTCTAAAAAGGAAACCTATGAGTTGTTCATTTTGAGAGAGTTGTTTTAATTTCCGCTGTGTTATTTACAATTCCTCTTTAAAATAGCAAAAGTGTATCTTATCTGATTGCTTAATAAATCGATGGAATAATTGATAGAATACTCGTTTAATAAAATAATCAGTGGCTGCAGTCCTGCCTTTATGCAAAGTTCACAAATAACAAAGTAGATATCCACCTCCTTTATCTCCAAAAGAACTGAAAGAATTTCTATTTGAAGAATGGTCAAATACCCCACCATAAAACACTCAACACTTGTATAACAGCAGTCCAAGAAGCATCAGAGACTGCTGATATTAATATAGTGTTACATATTTCCATTATTGTGTCCATGCTCTGTATTTTACAGTAGAAAATATATATTTTGGTAGCTTTCATCCCACATCAGAGCTTAAAATAACTGGGCAAATCACACACATACAAGCAATAAGAGTAGTGTTTGCTAAACGCCCACAAAACTGTAAGCGACATCACAGCTTGTCTTTTGCTTGTGTGAACTAAGGGCCAATTAGTACAAATCTGCGCTGATGGCTATAGAGGAAATATTATCCAGCAGTTGAGTATAAACATAGATAACCAGAGGGTTCCTGTGAGACCAAACAAGAAAGTTGCTGGAACAGGCACACTGTTTTAGTCTCATGTGGGCGGGAGCACTCAGAACAAAGAAAGGCCATGTTGGCAAAATACTGCATACAGCTTAATGTTGCTTTAATAACTGCTTTATAATTGTCAGTGTTGCTGTTGTTTAAGTTCTTTATACACTCAGTGACAAAAAAAAGTAAAGCACCCAGACAGAGAGGTGGAAATTAAATTAACCTGCACGTGGTGAAAGGCCATGTGACATCGCAATGATTACAATATCAGATCAAATGGACAACAGAGTTGGCTGTATGGCCACACTGCTGGTTCCATGTCAATAGGGTGTGGTACCCCCCAGGCCTGGATACATGTGGTGATAGTGCGCGGAAGGGAGTCGTGCAGCCGTTGTATCTTCTCCTCTGGCGAGTCGGCCCACAGCTGTTGTCGGCTGTCAAGAGTGTAAGGATGAATGTTGTCTTGTTGAAAGACTGTACCAGGATGCTGTCTCAGGAAGGGTATGACGTGCGGACGCAGGATGTCACTGACATAATGCTGTGCTGTCAGTGTCCCTAAAATCACTACCAGAGATGACCTGAAATCATACCTTATGGTTCCCCACACCATGATGCCAGGCAGGATTGGTCCTCTCCCCTCAGCGCCACCATATGCACACACGAAAGTAATCCATGGTAATGCAGAATTGAGCACATGACTGAATATGGTACAATGCCACGTCATCAGTTCATGCCTCAGCAGCTGTCTCTGCGCTTGTGTTAACGGCAGCCTACACATGGGACGGTGAGCCCGTAGTCCAGCTGATGCCAGTCATCGAGACACAGTGCGGGATGAAACGGGGTGTCCAATACTTGTTTCTGGATGGCGTAGATGTCATGGGGTTCTGTAATGCCTGGTGCACAATACCACGATCCTCCCTTGGTGTAATCTGTCTTGGGCGACTGGGACCTTCACGACATGTGTGGGTGCCGTCACGTGCCCCACATGCAAAGCAATTGAATGATACAACGACCTGGCCTCATGCAAACCCACAATGCAACCCCTATCAAGCTCTGTCAAGGGCTGGTAATGTTGTCTAATGTGTCTAAGGGGCATCCTCTGTGTCTGGTGACTAGACGTGCCAGCTCCTTGCAAATCGAATCATTTACATACCCATCACTGGTCTACACATGCACCAAATTACATTCCAATCGGACGATTCCTTCTGTGTGCTTAACTTTTTTTCACGGAGTATAATTTGGGAAAATAAAACCAACTAATTTCAGTTAAAAATATTTCAAGCAGGTACAAACAACAATAACTGCATATGGGATTGTTCAGAAATTTTAAATTGGTGGGCTTGGTCAAGACTGTCTTCAGGAATGTGCATGATTGGTCAAACTTTACGCATGTGCAAGAGAGATTGGTCAGAATTCCTTTGGGAGCAGCCAAGCGTGAATTCTAGTTGAGACTATAATGTAAAATACTGCAAAGGTTGCTTAACAGAACTGACCATGATAATTATGAAAATTCATCAGTGTGGATCTTTTTTAGTTGAAGTGCTTTTTACTTAACTAACAAAAAAAACATGGAAGATGACATACATAGGCCTTCATTTTTGTGTACAATGTAGCATGCTACTGAAGTCAATGGTGAAACTGGCAGCACTACTTCTATTGTTTCTTTGTGCACATGGTTGTACACATGGTTCAGTTCAGTTATCACAAATAAAAGGAAATATTATAAAATTATAATTAAATGCAATTCTCTTTTGATGAAAATTAAAAAAAGACGTTCGCTTATTACACTCTCATTCATAATCTTCACTTCTCAGCACCTGAAAGTACATTAAAAACATTGCAGGTCCAATGCACTGAAAGCAACATAGAAGAAATCACATTTCTCAAGACAGAACTTCGATCAGTAGTACAAACAAATGTTAAAACTGCAGATATTTTCCATTAAAAAGTACAAACATGATGTGTACTTTACATAATGCATAGCATTGCATGTCTTCAGCATATAAAAGATACACGATGATGCACGAGGTTGCACAAACAAAAACACCTGAAGTAGACTAATGTCTTTATTCTCATATTACATAATACTACATGGATGGAGCTTGATATTTGTGAGACTGCATGGAAAAACCCATCAGATGTCATTATGGCTGAATTCTGGAAACAATCAAAAATAAGAAATAATCTTGACATCCAAACTTTAAGAAACCATAAAAATATATTTCACCCAAACTACGTGGAAATGTTCTTATTTACTTTATAATCTTACCTATTCTTTCTGCATATATCATACTATGTGGTACAACAGTGGTAGAAACAGGAGATCTGCTTACCTCTGATCTGATAAGAAGTGTGCTTACCTTACACAGGGAATATCATTCTTTGACAAAGTTGTTGGTTATGTGCCATAGTGAAATGAACATAAACCTAAACGACTAAGATTTTAATAAGATACCAGCTGTCAAAATGTCCCACAACACAGGAACAGATAGGAATGCTTACACACTCTGTAGACACAACAGGGAATAAAGATTTACAATGCTTAAATAACATGAAAAAGACATGGGAAATGTAGCCATGTCAGCAAAAAGTGTAAAAGCCAGTAGAACATTTTGCTTTGACACTTGCCTCAGACAATAGGGTTCAAGAAACTGATGTGAATAATAATTGAAAGGGATTACACATTTCCCAATCTAAATGTATAGTTAATTGATAAAGTGTTTAAAATATTTATATCATAATTACATTATATGGTCAAAAGTTTGTGGAAAGTGTTGTACGCATCAAATAAAGAATGAGTGCATAGTTACAAAAAACAATATAATTTATCAGTCTGAACAGTAAATATCTTGTCTTTGAATTGTATTCAATTGAATATAGGTTAAAAAAGGATTTACAAATCATTGCATTCTGTTTTTATTTACATTTTATACAGCGTCCCAACTTTTTTGGAATCGGGGCTGTAGATAAAGATATATATATATATATATTAAAAACTCATCTTATTGCATATTAATTTAAATGCAAATATAATAAATAAATAATAGTTGCTTTTAGACAATAATCTGGTTGAGATACATGTAAAACAGAAACATATTTCTATTCAGGACCTGAACAGCACTAGTAAATGATGAAATTTGACCATGTGAAGAGTCACCCCTATATATATATATATATATATATATATGATAATATACCCCCCAGTACCAAGAAACACCATGAAGGCCATCATCAACAAGTGAACAAAATGGAGCACCACAGTGACATCGCCAAGAACAGGACATCCCTACAAAATTTTACAAAAGAACAAGAAAAGAATTTACCAAGAAGGCTGCCAGGAGACATACAGCAACATTAAAGGAACTGAAAGAACATCTGACAAGTAATGATTACTCTCTGCATGTGACAACAATCTGTCATATTCTTCTCATGTCAGGGCTATGAGGTAGGGTGGCTATACAGCCCTTTCTCACAAAAAACACCCAAGTATGACCGACTACATCACCCTAAACTACTTGTAGCAAAATGTGTTATGGTCTGATAAGAACAATTACAAAAGTTATAAAACGCGTTTGTGCAAAATATGCAGGTGTCTGCTAGTAAACTGAAGATGAAAAGGAATTTCACCTTTCAGCACAACAATGATCCAAAGCATGCAGCAAAATCAGCAAAGCAATGGCTGAACTAAAAGAAGATCAATGTTTTTGAAAGGCCTCACCAGTACACAGACCTGAATCCAACTGAAAATCTGTGGGGTGACCCGAGGCAGCCTGAGGCCTAGAATGGGTCTAGAATGGCCTCTGATGGGTCGAGAATGGTTTTGGAAGAAAGAGTGGGAGAATATTGATAAGTCAAGGTGTGCCACGCTGATAGACTCTCACCCAAAAAGACTGAGTGGTAAATCAAAAGGTGCTTCAACAAGGTATTAGTTTAGGGGTGTGCACACTTATGCAACCAAGTTACTGTAACTTTTTTATTTTTCCTATTTAGTGTTTTTTACTTAATGTTTATAAGTTGTCATTTCACATTGAAGGTGGAAAAACTGCTGAAATTATTTATTTTATTTTAATTCTCTGACTTCATAAAAACCTGCCATTATAACAGGGGGGTGTTCACTTTTTATATCCATTGTTTGTTGTATAGTAGCACAGAAACAGCATAGTTTAAAGTTCATTCATTCATCTTCCTTAACTACATTATCCTGGTCAGGGTTGTGGTGAATCCTAAACTTATCCTGGGAACACTAGGTGGAACACACCAGTCCCTGGCAGGGGACCACACACACACACACACACACAAAAAATAGAAACATTAGACCAGTCAATCCACCTAGCATGTTTTAGGGGGAAACTGTAGAACCCAGAGGAAACCTCTGCGGACAACTAAACTTTGCACAGACAGTAATACAAGCTCAAGGTCGACCCAGGGAACCCGGAGCTGTGAATTGGCAATGCTACCCGCTGCATCACATGCCATATGATCAGTCAACTTTCCGATCAGTGTATGTTCTAATACACGCTCAGAAAGGGAGCGGTAAAGAAGGGGCATTCCAGGGGTTGAAGCCTACATAATGGATCTTTAAGTTTAAATGTTTATTACACTTCACATAATAAACAGTATGCTGTTATAAAATAGGGATAAATTTATAAATTCGTATGTTTAAAAATTATATCCGGAAGTTATATATTTCTGCAAAGCTGATTTGTGACAATGTCCATTGTATTTGGATTGTACATGAGTTTAGAGAAGAAATAAAATGCTAATATAAATGACTTGATAAGTTAATGCAAATGAGAATGACTTGCAAGGCAAAAACTGCTTCTTTGTTAAGAATAGTTATTTTTTCCTCAACAAAATTCTGACTTAGATTGCATCCATAACACTGATTTTGATATTAGCACACATCACTAATAGCAATAGATTATTATTATTTTTTTTTTTACAATTATTTAAATAGGGGTTGGGGTGTTAATGAAGCTCACACTCTAGGTAACCATGGCCATACAGAGTCAGCCAAAAAAAAAAATGTATACACACTCCTGAATGTGTATAAATATTTGAATACGTACTAAATTTTTTCAGACATCTCAAGTTACCTTTGTCCTCTACAATTACAAGAGGTGCTCCAAGTTGTGGGTATTAGCTTCCAGACGTTTATGTGTAGAAGTGTTCCTGAAGTGTGCATACATTTTTGTTTTGGATATAGCATAGGTCTCTGACACCTTTTCGTTTTTGGCTCACCAACCTACTCTTAAAAGTTTAGGTCTAGAGAGCATGTTTATCTCCTTAGCATGTATCGAGGCTCCAGAAAACACGTTTTCTCTGAGGAAAAACCGAGGTTCCAAGAAGACGCTTTCCAGAGACATGCTAAGATAAATTCACATTAAGTTAAAACACGGCGACTGAACAAAGAACGCCTGCCCAATGTCTGAACACAAAAACAAAAGCTGTCATAAAACATACCAATTCGGAGGACCTGGTGCTCACTGAGACACAACTTCGACAGCACGAAGAACAGCGAGAGCAGCAGCCTGGCTCGTTTCTCCATGGCTCCGTAATCGAAACTGGTAGTAAACTTCATCTCCAGCGGCTAGTGAAGACGCCGTCGTGTCAAATCCACTCGCAGCCGCTTCCCCACTATTTCCCTCAATTTCGGACACCCCAATGGAAACTGACAACACAAAGCCCTCTTTTCCGACTCGACCGTCAAAAACAGGACATTTTCGACGTTCACAAAACCTCCTGTCCGCTTTCCTCGTCCAAATCTCAACTGCCAGTTTCTTCATAAAGAACACTTGGATGAGCGCGTGAGAGTGTTTCAGCGCGCGCTGCGTTGAGGCGCGTGCATGGAGCGTTCACATTCTGAACATGTCTTAACTAAAAGGGTGCATGGGGTGCATGAAGCACATGCAGGGTATCAGCAGTTTTTAAAATGTTGTTAGATATTCGAGGAAATCTCAACACACCCCTATCAAAGTATTATATTTATCATTGAGGTGTTTTAATAGTTCACGACATTTACAACAATGACGTTGAAAAGAATGACAGTAAAAGTCTCTTGACAGGTTGACCAGTCACGTGACCTGAATGGCTTTAATACGGAGCTCAACAGCTCAAAAAACAACCAGGCCTAAAAAAATAATGCAAACAATCTCATAGTTTTTTTTTTTTTTTTTTTTTTTTTTTTTTTTTTTTAAAGAAAGAAAGAAAGAAAGAAAGAAAGAAAGAAGAAAAATGTGTTCTGAGAGTGGAAATTTCATCCTCCAAAGTTTGAGGCCTGGCTTAAACACAAGCTGAGTTTTTTTGGGAAGGATTGTAAAAATGCTCTGGGGTACAACAGTTAAAATTTGTTTTGATATTTTACACCTACTGACAATAAAGATTAGCCATAAATCACTTGCATAAATTTGATAATAATAGGCTAATTATTAGCAATAATATTGAAGTGTGTGTATATACTACTACTACTAGTTATTATTATTTTTGCTGTTGTTGCTTTGTTATCAGTACTGTTGATAATACGGAGTTTATGTGTAATTATATAGAATAATACTAGCCTTGATTTATCATTCAGCTGGTGAACACTAAACGGATCTAGTCATGGCATTTGCTGAATGAATGACAAACGATTAGATAAGATTACATTAGATTAGATTAGATTTGGCAGGCGGCACGGTGGTGTGGAGGTTAGCACTGTTGCCTCACACCAAGAAGGTCCTGGGTTCGATCCCCGGGTCATCCTGGATGCCTTTCTGTGTGGAGTTTGCATGTTCTCCCTGTGCATGTGTGGGGTTTCCTCCCACAGTCCAAAGACATGCAGATTAGGTCAACTGGCTACTCTTAATTGCCCATAGGTGTGAATGTGAGCGTATGTGGTTGTTTGTCTGTGTTAGCCCTGTGGTGGATTGGCGACCTGCCCGGGGTGTACCCCGCCTCTCGCCCCGAAGCTTCAGATGGATAAAGCGATATGGATATGGATATGGATATAGATAATGGATTATATTTGGCTATTTTAGATTTGGCTGGATGGATTAAATTTGGCTATCTAAAAGGACCACTTTTTTCTGTGAGGTGGACAATGGCGCCATCTAGTGAATATTTATTTCAATATAGATATATATTTTTCAACCACAGTTCAGTGTATTCTATATTTCCAGTATAAACATGAATTTCTCTAAAACTGGTGATCACTGGTACTGGGCACACCTGATAAACTTAATTTTATTCATCAGTTTATAACCTTTTTTAGTAATTGTGTGTTAACAGTGTAGCTACTACATTGAACATAAATTGTGATTAGTAATCTACAGACTGGTATCAGAGCCCAGACAGGGCAGTGCTGATTTAATGCTCAGCAGATAAGGAGCTCCTGACAACTCGAGTTTGTTGGCTGTAAAGTACTACACCTATCAAGGCAAACACATTTATTTATATCATGTGTTGTTCCAATAGTACTTTTTCTCAATAGCGCTTTTAACAACAGACATTGTCACAATGTTTTTTCATCCCTGTAACCTTCTACTTAAAAGCCATTTGGTTCTTTATTTACATTAAAGTGGCCATATTGTATTATTTTAGCCTAAGTGCTTGTTTCAATGCATTTTAAATAAACTGTTTTTCTTATTCCCTTTATTTCAGGTCCATTTTTCTGAGGCTGCCTGTTATCCATAAAACCCCCCTCAGTAGTCATTCATATTCATTTATTGAGACATGTAGATCACACTACTAAAACTAAAATCTAAATTTATATATTGAAAAGGTCAGTTATCTATACTTTCTTTTGTCTCTCTTTCTCTCTCCCTTCTTTATCAGGCAAGTTGTTTTTCAGTGCATTCTACAATAATTGACTTTATACTCAGGTAATCCATATTAAAATGCCAATATAAATAAAGAAATTTTATTTAAGAAGCGCAATAATAATAGTTCACAAAACTATGAGCATATATTTTCAAAAAAGCACAATGTAAAAGTTGAAGAATATTTACAGTTGTTTTTACAACACGTTTCAGACAAAAAGTTTCATAAACACATATACAGTAAGTGATTGCATTTCACATGATCCACATTAATTTCAAAAATATAACTTATCTTTCAGTAATATGCTATATCCACCATGATCTAAACAACCACTGTATAAAATACAACAACATGTCCAAATTCATCAAAGCCTTATATTTCACACGAGTATATTCAAATTCACTGCTTTTGAACTGTTCAAGTGTAGTTCACTACGTTACAAATATGACTGGTGATGTTATATCGTACAGTGTGTCATTGTTGACTGTTTGAATGGGTATGTAATTCAGTAGTATACCATATAGAGGAGAAATTGTGATGAGTTTGGTACCTTGAACCAAAAGCACTCACATTATTACAGTGTGCAGGGCTAAACGGTCAGGTCAGTACACCCGCCCAAAACAACTGTGGTAGAAAATTCAAGTACAGCAGGATCCATAATAATAATTTAAAACATCCCTTCAGTGATTAGGGCTGAGTAATACTGGACTGGAGGGTACACTGTAAAACCAATAGGAAAGCAAGGAATTAGGATGTCACTGAGAAACACTAAATAGTAAACAGTGGCTTTCAGAGAAAGGTAAGAGCAACATTACACTTTCGTGCTCTGGACAAGGTGATCTGTGTGGTGCTGTTGAATAAAATATGGCTTGAGTTTAGCCATGGGTCCCTGGACATCAAGAACACACACAGCCCTTAAATATAGAACAGTGGTCAAAAGCTATAAAAACAAGACAGACCCACCTTCCTAGCCTTATTTTCTTTACAAAAATAATTATTTTGGCAACAAGGTTTGGAAAGGAAGTGTAGCTGCCTACAGGATATGAGTGCACATCATACAGCATGTCAGTGTGTGTAGGATCTATAGACATATGATTGTGCAGTAGGTCCCCGCTAATAGTTTATATAAAGTCCAGATCATTGTGCGATCCCATCCAAATGTTTTTCAGCATCTTATGTCAGCCCATACAGTCCCGATGCACTGCTTAACAATTTAGGAGCTTGGAAGTTGTATCACTACAGCCAAACAAGGTGTACAGGGACGTAAAGAGCAACTGATAATGAGCCATGTTGCTTCTTTAAACTTATTCTCAAATGTACTTACAGTTATGAATTTACACCTGCGACAGAGTTTTCTTCGACATTTTGTCTGAAAATAAGCTTAATCTATTAATAGAAAAATGGCTCAAATGTCTGTATACACTGTTTTCACTCTCTTATACTTTCGCCATTGACTTCAGAAGATATCGGTGCCACAGCCATTGTTAAAATCATCTCTGCGCACCCAAATAACCTCCACCTCCTTCTGAACCACATCGCCCTCTACAGCACACTGCTTGCGTAACGGGGTCAACCTCAGTTGGCCAAGGGATTTTTCTGGAAGCGTGTTTTCTGAACCTTGGTTGGGAGCTCTGTCTTCCTCCTTTTTGTCCCCTTCCTTCTGCTCCTCCTCTACTTCAGCAATAAGAGCTTCGAAAGACTCTTCCAGGCTGGGCTCAGCTGAGGAACCCTTGACAGACTCGCAGTATTCATCATCGTCGCTGAGGATGTCTGTCTCCTTCACGTCCGTCTGTCTGTCATATAGCTGCAGGTCAAACTGCTCCTCCACCCAGTGATTGGTGTCTCCATCCGCCTGGTGATAATTCTGGGATGGTAAGGGATGATGTCTCTGAGGAAAATCTGAGTCCTGGCTGGAGCAGTTGTCAAAAACAATGTCGGTGTTGATGGTGAAGCGATTACGTACAAGTTTTTTCCGGCCGTGGTGTCCAGGTGGAGCTGACACTGAAATAAGAAGTGAAATATTGTCAGACAGTTGTGCTGAAGGTTCCTGGCTTGATAAGTAGATGGCAGGCAGGTGTTACATATGATGAAAGGAGAAGGAGATTTACCTGCTCTGTTCATGGGCCTGACTCCTTTCAGTGCAAAAAAGCGTTTCCCTCCAAATGGAATGTACTGCTGATTAAGAGGCAAACTCTCGGTCTTTAATAGCTGCCGACGCTGTTTGTCTCTTAAGACAGAGTGCACTGTTTTCAGGAAATCCCTCTTACTCTCAGAGGAGCTGGAAGAGAAAATAGAAGGGGTCGATATATGTTTGTTTTTTGTATAGACCTCACAGCTGGAATTAATGTCATGGGCCGTATAATAATGTATATAGCCCATAATGATCATACCATGCAAATAACCATGTGAAACAATGGGCCTCAAGTTTTATACTCAAGATTAACTAATTATGACAGATTAAAAAACTATTAAGATTAAGAACTAATCACAAGTAATGGATATTTTTTAGGCATTTTTTTTTTAGAAGTTCAGGCATCCACATTAGATTATGTGCTGTTAACAAATGTCTTAAGGAAGATTATTTTGGATTTTTGTGGAACCGAGTGCAACAGCACCACCAATGGTCATAAGAAGAACACATAGAATGAAATGTAGAAGTAAGTCCAGGGATGATTCTTTTTAGATTCATGCAGCCAGCTCACAGAAATCGTATTAAGTGATTACAGAGAGTGAAATGCCCCCAGTAGATATTAGATTTTACCTCTCTAATGGAATATCATGCCCAGCTGTCACTGCTAGTACTATTAATTATTTACTAGTTAAGTACTAGTAAACCCATATATGAGGTCACATGGTTGCGGACTTACCTACAGCACAGATGAAAAGTCCTCTCCGGCCTCCCTTCAGACTCTGATCTTATGTGAACTATCTCACACACTGTCGTACCATCTGAATCTTAACAATCATAGACAGATAATTACATTTGTTTACCAACTTCAATAGACCATCTACTTTATACACAGAAACACCACAGGACGCAATTCGGTCAGATACAAAAGGCATCATCTATAAGAAAGTAAGAGACTTTGTAGGTAATCTTGTAGACTGCAGGGACACGGGAGATGCCTGAAATACATTAAACATTCCCAGGCTACTGAACCTGAATGCAATAAGTTAAAAGGCAGTGAATGGGGCCATTAACTTCCAATTTCCTGAGAAACATACTGTCACGACCTTGCAAAACTGAAGTACATGGGATATTTAGCATCTACTGTAAAGAAGGAGTGAATTTAAAAGCTTATGGGCTTCTTTTAATAATAGAATATGTTATATCTTTAGGAAATGGGACAGAATGTTATCTCTACACTACCAGCAAAAAAGTTTGGACACACCTACTCTTTTTCATAGGTTTTTCTTTCTTTATTTTTTATTTCTACGTTGTAAAACATTACTGAATACATCAGAACTATGAAGAAACACGTATGGCATATACTGAATTATGTGGTAAACAAAAAAGTGTAAAAAAAAACAACAACAAAAAATGTTTCATATTTTAGATTCTTCAAAGTAGCCAGCATTTACTGTGATGATACAATCGGCATTATCTTCATGAAGTCGTCACCTGGAATGCTTTTCAGTGAACACGTGTGCCTTGTTAATATGGATTACTATAGTTGTTCTA
>JAQQZR010000009.1:8490368-8507192 GCA_030068235.1 Notoglanidium macrostoma | reverse complement strand
AGAAATTCCACTAATAACCTTTTATGTCGACAACCGCTCAACTAAGTAAAGAGAAACAACAGTCCATCATTATCCAGCCTCTTTCAAAGTCATAAAAATAAAGAAATAATTGAATTAGAAGGTGTGTCCAAACTTTTGACTGGTAGTGTATATGCCCCATTTATACATAAGATTGTTAAAGATGTTCAAACAAGATTTGCTATCATGATTAATAACCATATATCACAGATACAGTGACAGACAAGCTTGGGGTTTTTTGTCTCAAGCTCACACGGTGTCTTCATTGAACATTAAACTGTCATAATAATTTATTTTCCAAACTATTTTCCAAGTGTCAACTCTACTTTCTAAATAGAGATGTGGCGAAGTGAAAGAAACTGAGTGGAGAGACTCACTGGTAGTATTGCGGACTTGGAGAGCATCTGAAGGAATCATGTGCCTGAATCGAAATGGGTCTCTCTCATCAGCAACCACGCCTCTGTGAGATGTTCCCTACAACAACAGAAAGAAAAAGAAGAAAGAGAGAAATAAGAAGAAATGATCATAACCACTGATGAAAGACTGGAGTGAGAACAATTCATAGAGTCACGTGAAGGTGAGAGAATAAACAACAAATTAGGTATCACTGCATCAAAATCTGATATGCCATATAAGTTTGAAATCAGATAATTTCAGGGTACAGTCCAGAATTATTGGCTCCCTTCAAAATAGCAGGAAAAATTATTTTATAAAATAAACACTGCACACAATAAGTAAAACTTCCTAGCCTAAAAAATGGAGAAATATCTTGCTTTTGCTTTAAAATCAAAAATCATTGTTATGTAGTTATACTGTATTAAAACAGCTTCCCCATATATTTAAGCTCAAAATAATATCACTCAATGTTTGTTACATATTTATTTTTTATATAAAGTTTTGCACATTTTAATAAAGTGTGCAGTTTGTAAGGTCAGAGTAAGTCCTGGGTGTCTATAGCTGTTTTGACAACTAATGTGAGCTTAAAGTTTCACTCCATGTAAAGAGCTTTTTCTATCTGACATTTTTATTGCAGAGGTATACAAAAAGGGCACAAAGAGTCAACCGTAAATGCATTAACAGTAATCATGCTGTCAGGACCAGACTTGTACTGCCTACGCTGTAATTCTCTTAATGCATAATAAAAGAAAATGGGGGCAACAAAAGCACTCACAATTTTCTTCTTATGCTTGGAGCAATCTTTATACACAAAAACGATGGCTGTCTTGAAAACTGAAAAAGAAACACAAGGCAAAAGGCATTAGACTTGGGAATTTAAAAAGCATGTCAGAATTTTATAAAAATCTTCAGCACAGATGGTCGACTAAATGGCACTTGGGGCTCGGTGTTCTTTTTTATTATCCTTTTAGTTTATCATTTAAAGCGGGAAATCTTCCCCAATGTGATGACCCAGGATAACCCACATCTGTAGGCAAAGCAACTTTTAATATCAACTGGCTATTTCCCCCCCAAATTTTCTTATATACAAGAAGTCTGTAAAATCTAATAAAATCAATTAATAATAATAATAATAATAATAATAATAATAACAATTAATGTACAACTGCGTGTTCAGATGGACAGTGGTGCATGGTAACGATGTAGAAATACTTTACCACTGTACTTACATATCCCTATATTTTCAGAATAGTTATTACCCCATTATAAATTTTCTGTTGCTCTTAGGTTTAACTTCATTGCATACTAAAAAAGTCTTAACTTTAACTTCAGTGTATACTAAAAAGCAAATGGCTTTTTTTTAACTTCTTTGCATTTTCCTTTCGGGTATTTTTTTTGGTTTGTTTTGTTTTCATTTTCAGTTTATTGTTATTGTTTAGATCTACATCAGCTTATATGCAAGGACCCAGTCGAACACAACAGTAAATAGATGCTAGCTAACAAATGATAATGTTTGATTTGTCATTAAATAGCTACCAAATACACAAGATATTTGATCCATGAAAAGACCATTTTTTGACTGCTAATTACAAATTAATGATTCATGTTAGTTAGCTAGGTATCTAAAGTGTTAGCTAACATTAATGCTAGGTGTATGCATGAGTAAAACTGTAATTGCATAAGTATATAATTACATAATGTAATTACTTGACTCTTTAGCTAAATGGTGTGTATATTCTTATAGGTAACATTAGATTAATACTAAATTAACATTAATCAGCTGTCATAATGGCAACATCTCTATGTTTGGAGAGTGTCTTTATACAGCTGACTATCCTGTCTTTACATCCAGCAGCCAGTAAAAGTAGTCTGATGAAGTAAGGTTTGACAAAAGAAATATAGGTCATTGGTCTTGTTCTTTAAAACTTAATACTTGAGAAGTTACTTTATGGGTTAAGTTTTACACAAGTCATTTTCCAAAAAGGTATTTTTGCTTTTGCTAAAGCCTAATTGATGGATCCTTTACACAACACTGGCCATGGGACAGTAAGTGCAGCTTAGGTAATGAATAAGAGAAAAGATGCTATTCCAGGCAGCAGTGTTGCACATTTTCCATTCCCGCTTCAAAACACACACAGACATACAGATACACACTTACCAAAAGCAGCAAGCTCTGGGTCTTTCTTTCCCTTCATCAGAGATGATGGAGGATTGATCCAAACCACAGTGGCATGCAGTAATAGGTCACCCATGGACAAATCAGCCACCTAGCACAGATTTGCAAAAACTGAGGAATACTGGGACTGAAGTGAAAGAAGTAGATTATACTTACTATGAAAGTACTTGTAGGTATGAACTACTAGTTTAGCCCAAAATTAAATATGAAAAAAATTGTTTGTCATTGTTAGGTGAACTATCATTTTAAATAAATTTTGGCACCTAGCTTACCTCTTTCTTGTCTGTACTCTGCTCACTGATGAGCTGGTCAAACACAGCTCCATACTCCTCATGGATCTTCTGCATCTCATTGATGTGACTGGCCACTTTATTCATTGCTTTAATAGCAACTGTACATGATGAAAAACAAAAGCAATATAATCAGACTAAGAATATTTACTGCTCCATGTAACTTAACCATTTGCATTTAACTGATAAGTCAAGAGATGTTTCAAAAGTGACACAAAATATTATAGATATTTTATAAGAATGATACTATGGTTGATTTTACTTGTTTTGGCCACCAGCTTATTGGAAGTTGAATTTGGACCAGTAACTGTGAGTGTAGTTTAGACTGGCAGCTTGAAATGATTAATTACCATCTAAATAACTGGCTAAAGTATTACAGCCATAATAAGTAGACATTTTCTTTTGTCTAATCATGTGTCCTTGCATAAGTGCTTCCCACAAAAGAGGGTTAATATATGTAAAAATAATTGATTCTAGATGTGGTGATTAATGGAACCATTTGCTGTTTTACAAAACAAAACTGCTATTGAGTAATCACATACAGGCTGCACTGTGATTTAGGATTCATATTCATGTGAATATTTTTGGTCCCATGTTAGACCATAAAAGATAATGGCATAGTATTTTCTGTCCTTACCATTGAGATGGTAGTGCTCCTCACTATCAGGGTCAGTGAGACAGTAGAGCTCTCTGAGCAGCAGAGGGTATTTGAGTACTCTCTGAATTGGCTTAATCAAGTAGGACTCCAGAGTGGATGAGTGTTGCTGTCTTGGGTTCCTCTTGGCAAGGAATGCCTTAAATTCAGGGTCTGTTTTAGCTGTATTCACCCACATAGAGGGAAAATGGTTGTTAGACACTTTGGAAGCAAGGGGACACACAAAAAACTTTAATCTAAAAAGCCAGGAATGGTAAGAAAGACCTAAGAAATATATCTTAGGATGAAACATATCTTATATAAGAACTGTCAAGAATTATATTGTTATCTTCAATCATTGCTTATTGCAGTATTGCTGTCTGACCTATGCATTGACATACTTATGCTCATAGTTCAATAATACAGCAAAGCAATTTAGGTACTGTATTTAATGCTTCCTTTTTCATAATATAATATCCATATCAATACTGTTCATTTTTATTTGCTACTCTACATCTGTATTTCGCACACTGCCAAGGATCACGAAAAAGCTATGCCATGAAAGATATACCAAGTACAGCGAGTCAGAAAACAGCAGTCACTCCATAAAATAATAGCTCTAGGATGTTAGGCAGGGAGGTATATTTTTATTGTCTTCAATTAATTAGAATTTTACATGTTTTTTTTGCTCCAAAAGGTAGTCATTGGCAATTCCCTCCCGCTAGCTAGTTCTTTGCATTTCCTAGACAACCACCGACCAGGGTGAAGGCAACATGCATCCTCTGAGATGCATTAAGCCAGCCATCATGTCCTTTGTGAACTGTTGATCATGAAATCCCTTAGGACAGCTAAATGCACATGAATCTGTATACATATTTGTATACACAAGCTCACACATACCCATAGTTGTTGCTCTGAATGATGGGTCAGTAAGAACTGCCATGTCTCCCGCTCAGCGAGCATGACCAAATATTCTCATTTGGCCTCTAGGCCAAGGTTTTAATGAATGCAAAAACAATCAGCTTTCTGGCACAGTGATCTAAGGACTGAAAGGGAAATGAGGATTAGTGTTGAACAGGTTTACCTTTGGTGAGGACTTTAGGGACTTTTGTGTGACTGGCACAGAAAGCACTGTAAATTTTGAAGCGGTCTGCGTAGTACAGGAAAGAGCCACCAAGAGAGAACAACACTTTCTGTGGAGCAAAAGAAGAAGATAATTTACCATAAAACTGGATGTTTAAAAAAGTTATCTACATACAATAGATATCCAGTCCATTGGAAAAAATGATGGCTTGACAATAGCACCTTGAACTGATCGACTTTCTCAAGCTTGTCTAAATCTGGAACCAATCTTGTTCCATCTTCCAGAGTCTTAAGAAACTCCACTTGAAACTCAACCATCTCTGGCAAGTTCCCAAAAAGCACGTCCAGCTGTAAACACACACAGAAAACACATCAGCATCCAGCACTGACCTCAAATCTCTAGCATAAAACAGCACACTGCTTTTAAAATGTACAGCCCTTTCTTTTTACAACCAAGTTGCCTAAACCTGTAGTAAGTAGAATACATTTCATCTGTATTTTTTAAATACATAATATAATAATAAATAATTTTATAAATCTTACATCCTGTTTAACAACATGCTGTACAGAAGATGTCATGCATTTGTTTAATCTTCATGTTTTAAAAATGACTCAAAGCCACATTTTATGAGTCCTGGGTAATTTTTGGCACCCACCTCATCCTGTGACAGGAAATGTTCCTTCTGCAGAGGAGTTAGGTATCTCTCTATCAGGAAATGTAGGTCCTATTAAAAGACAAAGTGAGGTGATGCAAATACAAGAAAGAGAGAGACATTTTGGCCTTATCAGCAATTTCTGATGTTAGAAATAACTAAAATGTAGCTATTGTTTTTGGCTGCAACCATAACATGTAGTAATCGGGGATCGAACCAAGGACTCCAGCAAGAGTTATTTATACTTTCCTATTCTATTTTTATTCTTGGTCATTTTCTAAACACACTAAGTAAGTGTAGTTTTCTGACATCATAGAATTATCCTCAACATGTTGATATTTTACACTCATCAAGACAGCAACTATGCATCTAGTTCAGTTGCTTTAGTATTAAAAGTTTTTCTCCAGCAGGGTCTGACCTTCACATAGGTGCGCTCTGTGTTCACCAGCTCACTTATAACCTTGCGCAGTTTGTCAGCATCGGAGAGCTGGCGCTGGGTGGAAGGAACAGGCACTGGAGAGATAGGGCTGGGTACACACGAGGAGGAGGTGGACGAGGAAGACGATGCAACAGGCTCGGCAGGATTCATGTCATGAAGGCTGCGGCAGAATGCAGTCATTTGCTCTGTGCTCTGAAGATAGAAAGAGAGAGAGAATTACTTGCAGTGCATTTCAAAACTTTCAGGTTTAGACTTGATCTTCACTGATAAGCTGCAAAAATAAAATGGATTTATTTCAAATTATGTAATCAAATCAAATCAAATGGAGTCCATATACATGCAAATGCTGGTCAACAGATGGCTAAGGTTAGTAGGATTACATTATATCTTCTTAAGAAACAAATAAATACTGCAAGCAGGTAAATATACAAACAGCTTAGACATAACTTGTGAGCTTGACATTATAACATAACTCAAAACACAATCTCACACATCAGACAAAGCAAAAAACAGCCTGAGCTGTGTAATATCTATATATAGAGAGTAAATGGTGTGGAACAAACCCTTCCGATGTTAATACAAAGGCTTCTCAAAAGCCAATAGTCTATGTTTTTATTAGTTCTTGAATAATAAGTATCAATTAAGTTAATATTTTGCATTCAGCCACTGTTAGATATATCGGCATTTACCATTTTAAAACTCTACTTTCTCTTAATTTGGTCATTTTGCCAATTCTCACCCACTAGCTATCTCTCCTTTATCATAACAGCTACCAACCAGGAAGGGTGAGGGACCATGCTTCCTCTAATACATGTGAGGTCATGTTCAAACTAACTAACTAACGTTCAAACTACGGTCATGGCCATTCTCATATTACCAGGCTGAAGAGACTAAAATCTGTTTCTTTGGCTTAAGCTGACAGATTTGATGTTTTCAGGTTTGTGTGGCTACAGAAATCTGATCTTTCCAAATATTTGAGTAATTTTTATATGTGGTCCTAGATTGGATATGTATCCACAGTTGTAGCCATGCGACATGAATGAGAGTGCTCAGATCAGAATTCATGAGGCTTTTTGCCTATACTAATGTGCTGAGATGGCTCCTTTCTCGTACCCAAACATTTCTTGGTGCAGCAGTTAAATCAGCAAAAGCTTGCCGACTGGCTTTTTTCCACCTTCTCAACCTGATCTTGTGCATATGATGAACTGTTTGCTGTCCTCCAGAGCAAAATTTGATGCATACATTAGCTACTAGCACATCCATTTAGTCAGTTTTATTACCATGAGTCATCACAGAAATATGACTTTTTTTTTGTTGGTGAAAAAAAATACGACTCATGCTAAAACGTATCATTGTGTACACGTGTGCTGTTTGGGAGAACAGATGCATTCACATTACAGTTAGTTACAGGTCACTTGTAGTTATTAATGCGAACTGTCAAGGTAGGCTAGTCCTATCTGAGCAAAAAACTGAAATTGAACAAAGGTTTGTAATATGAACATGACCACTGACACAAATTTATGATTGTACATTTCTCACCCAATATCAGGATATGACACAATACTCAGGCTCTGCCTGGACCTATTTTTCCCAGCCTGACTAACAGCAGAGGTGGAACAAATCCACGGGGACAGCCAGAGGAAAGGACAGATGTGGCTGCCAGTACCGTGGCCTCTTCCCTAACACACAGGGACAGACTGACAGCCCATCACTGTCTCCTCTAAACTGCTCAGACAGCCAATGAAAAGTAGAACGAAAAGCAGCTGAAGACTGGCAGATCTTTTGGAATTACAGCAAATAATTATAAATTTTACCCGGAGAGAGAGAGAGAGAGAGAGAGAGAGAGAGAGAGAGAGAGAGAGAGAGACAGAGACTGAGAGAGAGATCAACAATAATAATAAAAAAAAAAACTGAAAAAAAACCCCCTGAACAATATATAAGTTAGACTTCAAAGGTCATACAGTCTGCAAGATTGATTACGTAACATTCCCCATAGCACACATGCATGCTCAATCATGTACACACGCACACACACACAAACACACACATCTGCGTTGGCTCACCAGCTGCAGCATGTCATAGACAGACTCAGAGGAGCGCTTGGAGCTCCTATTCCTCCGCAGCACAGACATGCTCATCCTAACGTTTATGTGGGTCACAACAGAATGACCCCTAAAAGAAGAACCAAACTCAGCTCCACCTTGAGCCTGTTTCCTCACAATAGCTTCCCAAGTGTGAGAACGAGACTCACTGCTCTGCTGAGATGAGAAAGCCTGCCTTCTTCTTTAGTTCAGTGCTTTATCAGCAAACTCCTTTCCTCCTTGCATCCCTTCCTCTCTCGTTTTGACTCGTCTGTTCTCTGGCTAGATGGCACAAGTGGTTGCGTTTGAGAGAGAGAGAGAGCAGGAGAGACGGAGAGAGAATAATAACAATAATAATCCCATCTGGAGCAGGATGAGAGGGACAGGAGGGGAGGGGTAAAAAGCAGGAGAAGCTCAGCAGTGGCATGTCACTCGCCCCCACTTGCCCAGCAATGCACAGCTTAGTGCTGCTAAACACAAGTAATACTACTTTCACCACCAACTATAAGATCAACAACAAGAGCTCAGTGTGTGACTGTGTGATGCTCCTTCATTCACTTTGACTTCTCTTTTTTCTGGAGAAAGAGTGTGAACAAATTCCAGTGTAATTACATTATATTGCAAATAAAGTGCTGTGGGTTATGACATGCTCAAGCAATTCCTTTTCAAATGAGTTATGAATTAAATCTGCCCATGTACAGAAGCACAAAAGCAGAAGGTTATGAAAATTAACAAGGATTCCAGCATACGGAAGTGAGAACTTTCTAGAGATCCAGAAATCCGGAGATCCTCATTGCAGCACGGCAAAAAACAACCAAGAGCAGTTCTAAAAAGTCACAAATAAATGAGCATCTTTTAAACCTAGAACTGGAGGCATGATTATTATAGACATTATTTAAGACAATGCAGGAAAACAGGTATAAACAACTAGTGCAGCTAAAACCTTTGATCATATTGATCATTCTGATCATCATTAAAAACTGCAAAATTTAAGAAAACAAAACAAAAAATTCAGTAAGGTGGCCAAATCGTAGAAAATTAACACAAACATTAAACTGAATTTGAACCATACCTCCATCCATGCATGCAGTACCAGTAATGAGCTCAGGAAAAACATCCAAAAGAAGATGTAAAGGAGAACAAAATAGGGAGCAGTCGAAAGTATGAGAGCATGAAGGAAGCGAGTCCAAACCTGTTCGCGGACTCCTGTGCTGCCAAAGGAATCTGAACTAGGACACAGTTTTGTAGGTGTAGGTTTGTACTCCAAAGTTCCCACCTCCCCACTTGCACACACATACAGCCAAACGCTTATCAGAGAAGGGACTCATGGGACAGGAAGGCAAACATTTCCTTCCCTAGAGAGCAGGGATGTCCTCTTATCACCTACTCCTATTGAAACCCTATATTACTATAACAATGTTGAATGACAAACATGCTGTGAGCACTTGACAAACTGACTGAGCTGTATATGAGACCTGTAACAGTATAACGATTGTTGTTCTGTTCGTGTTGAGGATATAACCAGAATGCAGAACGAACGGAAAACCTAAGATTTAAATATTTAAAATAAAAGTGCTCTCCTTCCACTAGCACACACCATTGTACACACTTATATATACAAAAAGAACTCATAATCAACAATGATTAACATCAGCACATGACACTGATGTTCTTCATATTTTAACTGCCTCAGACGTTACATGAACGAATCCCTTAGCCTGTTTAATCACATTTTATTGGCTAACCAGTATAATGAGTATCATGCATTTTTTCCATTCTGTTTGAAAAGCCAGCTAAATACACTGCGAGGACAGTGATATCAAGTTGACAACTGAGGTTTACTGCAGGAGGAGAAAAAGAAGAGTCGGTTTGGTTTTGCAAGACTCATTTTCAGTGCAACTATTATAAAGGTACTTTATGGCAACATAAAAATAATGATTAATAAGAAATTTGTCCTATAACTGCTTATACTACTGTCTGGCATCCACTCAAAATGTATGCGTGACTTATTAATTTAATTGTACCAATTACACAGTGGCATTTAGTATATTTCCTCACACAATTAATTATTGGTCACACCATTGTTTAGGATTTATTTGTGCAAAGAAAAAAAAAGCAAAAACTAAAGTTAGAACCATATAGTTGCAATGTCTTGGCAGAAGCTCATACATACTCAGCCCACATGAAACTGATTCAAAAATGATAAATGTGAAATTAACTTGACTTTATCAAACCCATCTTTGTTTTTTCCCAGTGTGATCTGGCAAAGCAGTGAATGTTGTATCTAATTGGTCTAGACTTAATTGACGACCCTTATCATCTCATCAGAGAGGATGAGAAATGCACGCAGGCGTTATTCATTGGGAAAACTAATGAAGTCCTTCTCCTCTTTGTGTGCAGGGCTGTCCTTTTCCTCCAGCACCTGCCTCAATTTACCAGCACAAAGCAATCTGAATTGTAATCGAGCAATTAGAATGAAGGGCTAATTTAAAAAAAGGTGTCCTCCTTCTTTTCCTTTTTTTTTTGCTTTTCAGGGGGGAAAAAGGCAATGAGATCATAACACTGGCCAGCAGTGTGATTTAAAGGGATCGAGTGCACAAAGCATGGTCGGCCTAAAGGGTCTCACTTAGCAGGAGCTGAATAGATGTTAAAGATGTTCTTTTGATTATACAGAAGGAGCAATAGCTTCAATAAGGGGTGTATGAAGAGGGAAAATGGGGACTAATTACAGATTCTTCACTCTGGAGTGGCACCAGGTGAGAAATGTGAGAGACACTGTGATGGCTTGCAGGAATTATTATTCCATTTCATTATTACATTTCAGAAGGAAAGAAAATAGCTGTGTTTACAGTGTGATTTATATTAGCCTATAAATAATGTGCAAAAAAAAACACAATAAAGGAATAATGCATGTACTGATAGCCAATTGTGCTACTGTATTATTTAGCAAGAAAGTGTTAAGTAGCTGTTAAACCAAAATATGTTAGTTGATTTTAATCTTTTTGAGACAGGATTTCTGTCTGCTGTTGTCCAGTGAATTCTATAAAGTTGAATACCAGTATAATGAGAATTCTTAAGTCAAACATGACAAAAAAGAGATAGACATAGACACACACATGCGCACGCGCGCACACACACACACACACACACACACACACACACACACACACACACACACACAGATGGCATGGAATTGCTGTGCATGAGTTATTGGGGCTAAACACAATGCTCAGCAGCAGATGGTGTGTCGACTCATGGGCCAGCAAAAAAAAGATTATTTGCTTCTCTTCTACTGTCATCAAGATGGCAGAAAAAGTATTACATAAACAATAAAAAGAATATGAAAGATGCAGATAAAAAGAGTAACATAACCAGAAAATAAAGAGGCTGGAAAAATGCAAAAAAAGCTCTGAGATCTGATCTCTGCTCAGCACCGTGAACAGACAAACAGGCTAAATCAAACATGTACATGTCTGATTTAGCCTGTTTGTCTGTTCACGGTGCTGAGCAGAGATCAGAGATTTTTTTTTTCTTCACATATTTCCATGTGTTATGTGAATGTATAAGGCATTATTTCAGATTTAATACCATTATGTGATCTCTGAAGCACTGATTAACTGGAGGAAATGGGAAATCAGTACTAATTGGTATTGAATGCAGCAATGGAAAATCTAAATGACAAGCATGGAGACTGTAGCAGGGCTTCTACACTGACGCTGAGGCTGATCAAATGCACTGAGTCTGATTGGAGCCTTCATCTTGATTAGAATAAGACTAAATAAGGAAACATGCAAATAGGGTCTGTTTATGGCTTTATAACAGCATATATCACAAAACGCTCTTGTATTTATCTTTTGTTTTTCAACTCAGCTTCACTTTTGGGTTGGTATTAATGGACAATCTCGAATGATCTGGATATATCTCAGCAATCACTGGGTAGCATACTAAATTAAACAATTTATAAACTCTGAATATATGAAGAATTAGAACCAAGAACTGATTTTTCATAGAATAATACTAATAAAAAGAGATAGTGTTTATTTTTGCCTGACTTCACCCATAACCTAACTGACCTCAATAGGATATAACAGTAATGCATCATTACTACAGTCCACTGCACACCCATGTGTGAGCAATCCAACCCTTCCGATGCTGCTCTTAAAGCAAACATGATCTTTGAGATCACATGACAAAAGAATACACTATACAATAGGCTTATACAAAACCATATAACTTCAATACAGTGATACCCATGAGCTCAGTATACAGTATGCCAGATACTGTACATAGTGTAAGTAAAATCTCACAGAAGTATTACCAGCAATGGACTGAGCAATTGTACACTTCAGTATAACTAGTGAACAAAGAAGAAATAGGTGTCAGTTATGATGTGAAACAGGAGATGGCCACATTGTGCTTTAGTCAGTGAGCTGATGGAAGAGGACAGAAAGTAAGGAAAGCTGTAGAACCAAAAGAATGTGAACCTGGACAAATGAAAACCAAACCAAAGGCCCTGCAGGCAACATGGAGACATGTGGAAGACAGAGACACGGTAGCACATGACTGTGTGTGTGTGTGTGTGTGTGTGTGTGTGTGTGTGTGTGTGTGTGTGTGTGTGTGTATGTGTGTGTGTGTGTCTGACTGTCTGTCTGTCTGTCTCTACAGGGACACAGTGACACAAAGCTCTGGTGCATCCATACTAGAGATGTAATCCAAATATGAATATGTTATTCAGATTAAACAATTGTGTCCTAAATGAATACAAATACGGATATGAATATTAGATGGATTTATGTTTTTTTTAAGAAACGTTATCATAAAGCTTCAGACTAGTGTGTGCACTGGGACTAGAATGAAACAACAAAAAAGTTTTTACTTTCATGCAGAGCTTAAAAAGGCAGCCTGTAAAAACTCATGGAGAGTGTTGCCAGATCGTAGCAAAATTCCCCATCCCAGCTACAACAGCACAAAAAGCCTTGAAAGTAGCCTGAAATGTTTGGGAAAATGAAAAATACTTTATCTGTGAAACAATTTAATAATGGTGCACACACATTTCTGATTTGCCATGTCTGCAATATGCCTATATTTTATGCTGAACCTGACAACCCTGCTTGCAGGAAAAAGATCAAGTTAAATCCAAATATGAAAACAGATATGAATATTTTGAGCTGTAAACAAATACAGATCAAGACAATGGCATCGTGTTACGCCCTTAATCCCCAAGGACAAAGTGTTACACATCTCTATGTGTATGCGTGTATGTGTTTGTGTGTGTGTGTGTGTGTGTGTGTGTGTGTGTCCAAAGGCACAGTGTCACACAACTTTGGGCTTGTGTGTCCAACAGTTTGAAGTGAGTGGAGCACATTGATAATGACACTCCAAACCTAGCAGCACACTGTGTTCCTGCACTGCGCTCTGCACTGTACACAATCATACAATACGTACTATCCACCATAATGACATCTGATTTAAAACACATTAGCTTTCATTTAATTACTCAAGTTACAAGTGCATAGTGAACTCTGAGGATGACTGTGTTTAGCAACAGTATACCATGGCACCTCTGTCTTACCTTGTGTTCAGAGTCAGTTTCCAGCTCAGCCAATGAACCATCCACTGCATCCTCCACCGTTAAAATGACTCGCTCTTCC
The DNA here is from genome assembly GCA_030068235.1 of Notoglanidium macrostoma. Classification (NCBI taxonomy): domain Eukaryota; kingdom Metazoa; phylum Chordata; class Actinopteri; order Siluriformes; family Auchenoglanididae; genus Notoglanidium; species Notoglanidium macrostoma. Next base: position 8,493,771 of record JAQQZR010000009.1, on the reverse strand, counting down.
ACCTCTTCAGTGTCCGGGCTCTCAATCACAAGTCCAGAGGCCTCATCCAGGATGTCCTCTAGAGGGAGTAGGAGATGAAGGAAAGTGGAGAGAAATGAGAGATTGCCTTATTAGGTGTAATATTTATATCTGAAGGTTTATCAGTTTTTAAACAAATTTCTAAACTAATCACAACAAAAAAATGCAAACATAGAAATGTGAATTGTATACTGTATTTGCTAGGATATGATTTACTTATCTGTTTCAATCACCTTTGTAATGTAATCTCGTACTTGATATTCAATTTGTAAGAATCTTATTTTCTTTGATTCCTGGTTTTTCCTTTCAGGATTTCTCATGCACCTAACCGAGAGCTCCTCCTTTCTGCCAGATTTACTCTTGCTCACATTATCCCACCATTTTTAACATGGTCATGTCACATGCATAAATAGAGTTTAAATAATGTTAAACAGTCTCGGTTTTGTTATCAACATCTCTGTGTAGTATCTAATATCTAAATATCTAATATCTAAAACACCCCATCCGATATGATCCAGTTTTTGAGGCCAGTATCATCTGTAATCAGGTAATCAGAGATACTGAGTATCATAACGTTACATCCCAAAGTCAGATTTAATTGTGATATGAGTGGGTTTGATAATTGTACCTTGGCTTTGGGAGAAGATGTCTTTGAAGAGATCGTGTGGTGCATCTGAGCGGCGGGGACGCAGTGGACATTGCTGGCACTGCTCAGATGAGGGCACAGCGCTGATGGTGAGTGTGAGAGAAGGCTGAGCAAATGCGGCACTCAGGTCTGACAGCTCTAACACATTCGCCTCTTTATCATTCAGCTGCAGGATTTCATCACCAGCCCTCAGACCTACACACACACACACACACACATACACAAACACACCCCAAGCCATCAGATGACATTTTGAAAAACTACAAAGGGATTTGACACAAAAAATTTTTTTAATAACTTCATGGTAAAATTATAAATAGCCCTACTAACAATTTGCTTTTCATGAAAACTCTATTACATGCTAAATCATTCTCTATGTGAAAGGGGTGCGTTCTCTGATGTGTGCAAAAAAAGAGCTCGAAGTAGTATTGCAGGGACGAAATCAGCTTTATTGTTCCATATTCTTACAGATCAGTCATGTTTAAACTCTTTATTACATTCCTTGCTCAACAGACAAAACAAAAAAACAAAAAGCTACCTCTGCTCCACCATCCTGCTGATCCCCATTCTCTTGATTATCAATTAGCAGCATAAGAGCTGTCCAATCAGTATCCGATGAGGCACAATTACAGTACGACTCATTACAATACCACATGAATGCCATACTAATTGTTTATTGACTCTCATGGCCAGCTTAGAGACTGTCTCCACTGCAGCCAGGATATTGGCATGAGGTTACACAAGATAGGCAAAGTAATGTGCCCTGATGTAAAGAAAAGACCTGTTACTACCCCAAAATTGATTTATTTATCAGCAACATGTTTTGAGGTGTTTTATTAATATTATTAATAAATATTATAATCTTATTAATAAAAGAACAACAATTGCAATTTTAAAATGATTAATGAATGACACTCTATGCTTTTAACCCTTTATATTTACATTTAATATTGGCCATGAGACAATTTAGTTCCTGTTATTACTTAGGTTTATAACTCCCTCACCAGCATCTCTTATTTTCTCTGACTTGATGTTAATAAGAGGCAGCTTGTCATGTCATCGAGAAAGCAGAAACCATAAAGTTCTCTATCCTGAAGACAGAGGCAGAAAACTTACAAGCAATACAAACGCTGACACCTGAGACTCCTTCCATTATTTGACACTAATGTAAAAAAAACCTTCATATCAAAATACATTTTTCTTTGTTAAATAATATTGTGTGTTTTAGATCCATTTATTATTCACGACAATTGCGCAGCATCTGCCGTACAAGTCCCTGTGAAGGAACTGTTACTATAGAAACAATAACGTATTAGTGTGAGTGCTTTCATTTAAACCTGTGCTTTGTCTCACAGTCAACACTACTGTCAGAGCTGCTTTTATAAAATTATTCAACACCTTCTGACCAACCGGAATTGTAAATTTTACAGTGTTATTGTATACGACAGACTACCCATGAAATTCTTATAGCCTATATTTTGTTTTTGTCCATATTGTTAGCTACAATTAGATCCACTCCTGTCAGTCAAGAAGAGGAATCTGAGACTATCATGGGCACAAACTCACCCAAACTGGACTGAGTCTCAGCTGATCTGGTTTTCTCTTGTTGGTTTGATATGTTATGCGTTCTGAGATGCTTTTCTACTCACCATGGATTTAAAGAGTGCTTATTTGAGTTCCTATAGACTGTCACCTCAAACCAGTCTGGTCATTCTCCTCTGATCTCTCTCATCAACAAGGTGTTTCGGCCTGCAGGCCCTCTGCTCACAGGAGTTTTTTTGGGGGGGTTTTCCCACACCAATCTGTATAAATTCTAGAGATTGTTGTGTGTGAAAATCCCAGGAGACCAGGAATATCTGAAATACTCAAACCAGCCATAGCAGCATAGCCTGAAGTGTGACCCAATTGGATGTGAAGAAACCCATCATTAGTGGAGTGATGATAAAGATCAGACCGATGTCATGAGAAAGACATGTCAGTGCCAATGTGTCCAAACTGGCCTGGATTAAGAGCACAGCCTCTGAGCAACATGCTACAGTGCTATATCTTCCAAGCTTAGTCGTCTTAGACTGCATGTCTTTTAATTTCAGTTTCAGAATAGCGTGTGTGTTTGGGGCACTAGCTTCATACACAGGCTTTCTTCTCTGGGGACAAACACTGTCTACTTGGCTTTGTGTTGATTGGCCTCGTTATTCATGGAGTCTAGCTATAAGCACTTTTCTGCTCTAGTACTCATGCATGGCTGAATGACTTGAATAACTAGTGCCAATTAAAGCCAAGCACATACACAGTACTGTGCAAAAGTCTTAGCCACATGCAAAGAAATGCTGTAAAGTAAAAATGACAAAAATAATGAAATTAAATCTTATATACAATGTGAAGTAAACAGTAATAAACTAAACAAAGTATTTGGTGTGACAACCCTTTGCTTTTTTTCCTTAAATAGTAGCCCCAGGTAGAATTTGTGCAGTTTTATAAGCTGGTATTTAATTAGCTGGTACGTTTTACTGAACATCTTGGAGAATCAGCCACAGTTCTCCTAGAGACTTTGACTGTCTATTTTTTTTGCATGCAAAACCCAGGAGCATTATGTTTTCTGTCTGAAAATGGTCTTTTATGTAATATGTTCCTTTATTTACTGAAATACAAAAAGTTCTATCTATCTCTCTCTCTCTCTCTCTATCTATCTATCTATCTATCTATCTATCTATCTATCTATCTATCTATCTATCTATCTAT
>JAQQZR010000009.1:8475223-8489087 GCA_030068235.1 Notoglanidium macrostoma | reverse complement strand
GTGTGTGTGTGTGTGTGTGTGTGTGTGTGTGTGTGTGTGTGTGTGTGTGTGTGTGTGTGTGTGTGTGTGCGCGCGCACATGGGTGAGAATACAAATATTATTTTTGCAGTGTTATTCCAAGGTTAAAATGACGTGCACATCTCTGTATGCAAATAAAGTATGCTTTAATATTTATTAAGGAAACTGAGCCAAGCTGTTAGATTTAAATTTAGTAAAATCATTTCAATATTTTTCCAACTTTGAAATGCTTTTGTGAATAATCAATATTGCATCAAGAATTCTAAACCCAACACCACATCCATGCCACACTGTGTGTATCAATTAGTTTTCTTTTGAGTCCATTTTTCTAATATAATAGGGACTCTATCAATATAGCACCTATATTCAATCCATGATTAATGATACTACAACTCACCAGGTCCCAGAGTTCCTCCTCAGGCTTAGGGACATAAAATTGCACTTGATTGTCGATGAGAAACTTCAGCCGGAGGTAGTGCTTGGGCCGATCCAGACTGTGGGCCTTTGAAGAGAACAGAGACAAAAAAATACATGATTAACATCCAAATCATGACTGATGGGGTCAAACGTAGTGGAGCAAAATGATGTAGCATAAGACACCATGAAACACTGACTAAGAACCTGGGTACTCTGGGTAAGGCTTTTAAGTCAGGTAAAGCATATAATAATCCGAAAGGCCATGGGCAAATGCCCAACACTAGTTAATTCACTACAGCTATGGCTGTCCCTTTGTATCATAAACCCAAAAAACGTACTCACTACATACTCACTCCATAAAGTGAAAATATACATTTTTTATGACGGAACACAAAATATTAAGTGCCTCATACTGTATTCCATTACATTATACGACAGAAAGCCATTTTTAGGATTGAATAGGTCTGCATAACAACATTACAATATAACTTATTTAAAATTCGATTTCCATAGCCGTTGCTCATTTTTTAAAGATGTGATGTGCATTTGCATATGAACACAGACTGAATGGGAGCATCCATGTTCTCTTAGTAGCATTTATGCATCAAACACACAATCAACCACTCAGCACAATAGCTAATGTATATGCTGTTTTAACTCATTGTTCATTGTCAGGTTCTCTAATTCCTGGGTTACTTTTACCTCCAAGTAAAGTAATAAAGAGAAACACACAAAACTGATGTCACCAGACAGGAATTTGCATTCCTATAATTACACCAATCCTGGCCAGATAATTGAGATTACTCATTATTTTCATGGTTATGTGAAAACAGTACTAAGGAATTAAGAGTTTATGCCAGGTTTTGGCACATGGACTGGAATCTAAGATTTCACCTCTTTATGGTAATTACAGGTCATAGAGTTTGGAGCCTGTTTTCCAAAAGCAACCCAGCACAAATATGTCAAAAAGAGAGTGTAGAGTGAGTAACACACGTTGTAACTGGTACGATGATCTTAACATTGTGTTTCTTTCAGGAAACTGGACTGCAGTCTGTCATGTAGCCTATAATGTTGCAAACTATTTTATAGTACTTCCCTTCTTATAAATGCTCATTAAGGTCAGAAAATGAGGTGTTTATACTGCTTGCTTTATTAGAGCTGTGATGACTAAATTTTGCTCTGAGATATACAGTATCATCCACAATTAATAGAGGCTCTTCCACTAATACATACAAGGTATAAAAAATAAAAATTTTGAGATATTCAAATGGGTTGATATAAATCAAATTGAGTTTTACTGGAAATGTGATAACAACAAATAATAATTTAGAGAAGGAAAGAGAATATGGTAAGAAAAAATATAAAGAATGTATATGAATTATAGCTTTCATGCTATACCCTTGGGCCTGCTCTATCCTGTAAGTATGTGAATGTGTGTATGCGTATATGCTTGTGTTCACCTTGCACACTGATTCCAGGGCTTCCAGGGTCGTCTCTCCTGGCTGTATAATTGCCAGAACAGGCTGATCATTGGGCAAAATCACCCAAGATGGTGTGAGGTATTCAGTAACCCAAGCGTCACTGTCTGCAGCATGCTGAGGAAGACTCCTCATGGACCCTGTCTGATCCTTGCATAAAGCAAACAACAAAAAAGTCAATGTGCAGGTAATAATAATAGGGATGTACATTTATGATGTGTTTTTCAGACTGCTCCTCGGTTTCAGTAATGAATTGGATCATATTAAACAGTAAGAATTTAAACTAACCATTGCACCATTCAACACACACACACACACACACACACACACATTTGGCTGTGTCATGCCTGTACTATTTAAAATGTGTGCTTTATTTAGCCATACCACAATTAAACAGAGCTGTCTAAATCAATATAAGAGAAATGCATCAAGCCAGTTCTGTCTCTAATTCCAGATAATATGCCGAATCCAATTAACTTGGCATCCAACCATGACAGTATCTGATCTCTTTTTGCCCCTTAGAGCTAAAGCTTGGCCTGTGGTTGCTGATCAGAGGGGTGAGATTTGATGAACAGGAGGCCATTGTGGCTAGTATATGGGGCTCCAGGACTCCCAGGCCTGTCTGCAGATCTATCCTGCTGTCAGAAGCAGCATACTGCCCGAGTGCTGATATCTTATCATCCTGTATCGGATGACAGGCTTCACTGTGCCCTTTCCCTCCCAGCAATCTGGCTACAGCATGCCACTGATGGGGGGCTATGTAATGAATGAGAGCACAAAGCCACACACAGGGATTAAGGGGAGTGTAAAGGATTGTGGTTACACACACATGAACACACTGAAGGCAGGCTGATGAAGCTTGGTGGAACAGCAACAGTTCAGGCATTAACCATTCCCTTGTATCCTATCATTTAGATACAAACTCTCACACACTCACAAATACATGGTATATGTGCTTTTTCAAACAGTTCTCGCTCTCTGTCCCATACACATACTCATGCATACACATTTCACCCACCAAAAGACAAACCATCTGTCTCATCTAAATCTGTTATGGATGTGTCAGGTGGGAAAACAGTCTAGCATCCCCCATCTCTCCCAGGAGACCCCTAGCAGCATTGCCCAATGAACACATAAACTAAAACTGTATACCCTTATCACTCATTGTATTCCTTTTTCTCTACCCCCACTGGGTTTCCAAACAAGCTATTCGTTTTCTCTCCAAAAAAATTGCACAAGAGGTAATTATTTACAGCAAGGATTTTTCATGGTAAACTTTTCACTAATTCACAGTGAAGCTGCATTTTACTTACCAAGCTCTCCTTGGTTGAAGCACCAAACATTTCTTCCAGACTTTTTTTCACTGGTTCCTCCCCATCCACAAACACCTATAACAGGCAGAACATCCAGAGAAAATCACATTTTGGCACTGTTAAAGCAGTCAACTTTGCCAAATAAATAAATAAATACCAGTGATGGCACTGTGTGGAGTAAAAACTTTCCTCAGGTACAATTAATGACAGTATGCATGACTGGATTTCCATGTTCGAATTTCATATAGGCAGATGTTGCACATCTTCCAATAGCTGGTAATCTTTTCACTGAGTCAATTATTAGTTGAGAGCTACAATCTAGGATATTCAGATTTATGTGAGTACCTGGCTAATGCTTGGTCTGCTTTTGCTTTTCTTCTTTGAGGTAGTGTCCAGACCCCACAGTGAGGAAAAACGGCTCTTGCGTTTACTGGAGGAGCGGGACAGGGCGTGGGTCCGCCTCCGAACGCCACTCTCTGTCCGTGCTGCAACCTGGAACCACACACAAATGCAAAGAAATACATTGGTTATCCTACATAAAGCCTTTAACTGCATTATGCAGATTAGTACATTAACCATCAGTATTAGCCCTGACACATGATTACATACAGTAGTAAGCCTCAAGTTTCAAAATCATGCCAAATAAACCTGCTGACATAAACAGTTCCAAGCTTATCTTCCCTATAGTTACTATTTCTTGGTAATAGTGATAATGTAACATGCTGACACCTCAGGAAGTCCTAAGCCTCTGATAAAATCAGAAATGTATCTTTGTTGCGGCTTATATAGGTCACAGCATGGATATACACATAGCCACAATGCTTTGGCATCCATATTCACCTCCTGTAGAGACTGAGAATCTGTCTGGCGTTTCTGGGTTAATTCATATTAGGGCAGAGAGAAACAATGAAGCTGAAACTCTGCAGCAAAAATGAGAATGTAAATCCCACATGTCATTAGTAAAGCACTAAATCACTTAGAAAATATGATTGCAACTCTTGTATGATGGAATATGCAATCATTAATGGGCCAAAGCACTGAAGCCTCTAGTCTGGTAGAACAGGGTTTATTACTATGCAGTTTTTGTGCTGAAGTGTGAGAGAAAGAGTTCTTTAAAAAACATGCTATGCTTCTTTAATCTTGTTAAATGCTCACAAAGAATATATTACATGGAGAGAAGTCCCTACAAACCAAACAAAGCCAATTACTGACTCATCACTGAAGCTTTCCTCAGATAAAAACTCTCTCTCAGCATAAAACTGTAATAGATTTCTCATTGAATTCCCTTCTAACAGAAGAGAAGAACAATGCTGACAGGCCCGTGTAGTTCCTGCATTTGTTCCCCAAGCTTTTTTTCTTCTTTCAGGAGAACGATTTTTCATGCATTGCCTTTCTGCACAGTAATGACATAAGTGTGGGATGACGTCGTCATCCTGAAATACTGGATGTTTTAAGAGTATAGTGTAGAGGTGGATCATTCCATCAGTATGCCTGCATAACCATAACCTGTTTTTAACCTGAGAGGTGTTACATAATCGCACTATGAGTGAATATTTCTGTGAAGGTGTGAGAAACTGAAGGAAAACTGAAGACATAGAGATTAGTACTGTAGAATGGCATGTACATGACAGAAGTTTGTATTTGGTATGTGTTTCTCTTTAGACAAAAATGAAGCAATAAAAAGTGCATGAAAAATAAAGACAGTAAAGTATGATATTCCAATTATTAAAAAAGCTAAAATGAAAAAAGCCTAATGAAACATTACTTACACTGTATTGAAGGGACATGCTTATAAGGCTACATTACAATGGCAAAGCTTAAAGAAACAGTGGCAACACTGTACTGTACTTAAGGGCCATTTTTATAAGGCTACATGAAATCCAAATAACCCTTTCCTGACACCTGACATAACGTATAAGGTTGCATAAAGTTGATACGATGAGCTAATTTTTGTCATCCTGAAGTGTCACAACATAACATAAGTTATGTAAAAAAAATTATGTCAACATACGATACATAAAAATAGACAAATGAAAATTTTATAGCATTTGTGTGTTGGAATAATGCTTTATTAATATTTATAACGTTGATGACAATCATGAAGACTGTAGGTGTCATGTAGCCCTAGGTTAGGTAAAGTTACTAAAAATTTGGTAATATATTTCTTGCTTGTTACAGAGACTTCAATAACTATGGGAACATGTACAGTTCATGTGTGTGTGTGTGCGTGCGTGTGTGTGTGTGTGTGTGTGTGTGTGTGTGTGTGTGTGTGTGTGTGTGTGTGTGTATGTTGGTGTGTGTACCAGAGCATGGAAGGAAGAGACGGAGAAGATGCCCAGGCGGCCCATGGCGAGCTTCGTGGGCCGTGAGGCGAAAGCCAGTAGGCGCTTAGGGTTGGGAAGCTCGCCGCCCTGCAGGCTGGATAAGTAACAGCGAAAACGAAACAGATCAACATGAAACTGCTCGAGGTTCTGCTCCCAGAGGAAGATCTGAAACAGAAAAAAATAAGCAGGTGAGGCATAAACTCAGTAAGAACAATAAAAAGTACAATGCAGTTCAATAACAAGGATCTATATGAAACTGCTTCAGGTTTAACATTTGTTTTCAAATATGATTTAAATAAAAAAGATCAATAAAGAATTATATAGCTTAGAAAAATATTATTCTGACATGTTTTCTACCCAAAACTGGCAAAAATGTAAAGCATTAGTTATCTTTAGGCTTTTATATTACTCTTATTACAAAATATTTAGAGGTATGTTTATGATTAGGAAGGGAGAATTGAGGTGGTGCTTTGTGGTGAGTGCTGTGGGCAGGAATGGTATTAATACTTATATAGTGCTAGAGAGCGGTGTTAGTAAGCAAACCAAACACACACACACACACACACACACACACACACACACACACACACACACACACTGTACTGAGTCTATTTAAAAACCATGGAGGAGTATACACCTCCATCATTGGAACAACATAAAACCGAAAACTCTCTCATGTACAAACCCCCTGCAAACTCAGGCCCCAACAAGCACTCAGGCAAAGCAGTTCTCAAACGCATTCTACTTACAACGATCTCCCATATACAAACTCTAATGTTCATGCATGTATCTAAGCATTTGCTTAATCACAGTCCCGTGTCTTCAATCAAAAGACTGTTCCTGACAAACAACCATCATTTAAAAAACACCTTTAATTTAAAATTAACCTGTCAGCTATTAAACTATGTACAATACTGTGCAAAATGTACAAGTAAAGGAATACTCTAAAGCAATGATGCTTCCGAAAAACTGAATTCTTTTGTCTGAAATGTCTATAACTAATACATTGACTTCTTTACTGACATACAAAACATTTTTCTGTAACATTTCATTTTAACTGGAAAGTAATATTTGGAAATGTAAAAATTACAACTTTGAAATAATGCAGATCTCATAAAATAGACATTTAAGACAAAAAATAATAGCATTAAGAAAAATTTGTGTGCCTAAGATTTTTCCGCATTACTGTATGCCATACAAAAGGATTTTGTATAAACCATCAGAATGCACTTCACCTGCTTATGTAGGAGTGTGGATTGAGTAAGCTCTACAGGAAGCATAAAATTGGCTCCATGAAAACAATGATCTAACTGGAGGAAATTAAAAACTGTAGCAGCAATGCACCTGCATTTCAGCAATCCAGTAATCCTAACCGTGTGCACGACATTCCTGTCACATGTAAAACACAGGCACTGATTTAGGACTGCGCCCTCAGTGCAAAGAGCATGGAGTCCTTTCCATAAAACTTTACGCATGCAAAAATCATTCATAAGGAAATGTTACAAAAAAGCCAAATAGACAATTTGCCTTGAGACATCTATTTAAAATAATGAACACATACATACATAAAATTTAGCAGTATAAACGGTGACAATGAATGTTTTATGAATGTTTGCCTAAATACAACCCATTTTTGTGCAACACTAAATCAGGATCTGAGAAACTGATTGAACTCTATAGAGCACCTGTTCCAGAATGGTCTTCCTCTTTTTGTTGTCAGTGACAGCTGAGAGCTGCATGTCTCCCATCTTCTTCATCTTCTCATCCATATCAATCTTCTGCTCCAGTTTCTTTATCTCAGCACGTAGGAAACGCACCGTGTCCTCGCGATGGTGCTGCCGGGCCACTGCCGTGGCACATGCTGAGTGGATGGCCGTGATCCAGTTCTCCAGCTCTGTCTGCCCTGACGTCTGATCACAGACACACCAAAGATTGTGTTTAGACTGAGGATTGAAATATTATAACATTTATAATTTCCAGCGAACTTAGAAGAAGTTTACGAAAACATATGCCTAGGACCGTAATCAGCATAGACCTGTTCATATTAGACATGTACAAAAACAGCTGTTCTTCATGAAACCAACTGAGAACTAAACACATTTGCAACCAACAGCTAGACCTACAAGTGTATGTCTGAAAATAGAGACCTTGACCTTTTACATGGATGTTAGGTCCTCTTTTTAACATGACACTGACACTAAAATAGAAAATTTTGTTCCCATCTATGAGAGTAATAGCATGTATAATGTTAATGTCCTTATTAGATCAGGTCTGACAGATTGGCCTTTAAAACCAAGATACAGATTATCTGCAGCACAATGAAATGCCACTAAGGCATACAGATTTCCTGCATTATTACCAAGCACAGAAAATAGTTGAGGAGAACCCTGACCATTAATCCGTTTACTGCTACTATGTACATTGCTTGAGGAATCTGTAAAACGCTGAGAATTTATTGCCTAATTTGAACAAGTGCAGTGTACTTGATAGCTGGAGGTCTGTAATCATCTGATGCAACCACAGTTGTTGTAAAATACATGTAGTAGCATTGTTATATCCATTGGGATAAGGTAAAACTCACCTGGAAGAGAAAGGCATCTCCTAATGAGTTACTTAGGCAGAAAACAAAGTCCTTCTTGGGGTGTTCAGGAACAGCCTGGACGATGCTGTTCTCAGCCCACACTGCATGTTTGGGAATGCTGTTGTGATCAATTCCTGAGCGTCCATCAGTTTCATAAAGGAAGAGTGTGCAACCTGAAAAGAGCAGACAACAAAAAAGAGATGGTTTGTTCACTATAGCTAGTAATGAACAAACAAAGCTAGGATGGTATAAAAAGCAGCATAAGTCTTGTGTTCTTTAACTTCTTAATCAGTAGTAGCTTTACACTCTCATTAAATGCATGAGCTTATAAGCATTTTTGACTAAAATATGTTTGACATAAGATCATCACACATCAGTGGCCACAAGATAGGCAGTGTAAACCTAATTAGAATATCACACTAGATTTGTTTAGGAATTGCAATCCACAGACAGAGACATCGTGGAACCTGGAACAGACATTGCATTAAAATTCAAGGGCAAGGCTTGTCAGCTAGGTCAGAACTGATTTGTAATGAGCAACGAATAAATAAATAAATGGGAAATCTAAAGGGGAACAAGTAGAAAGATTCATCTCCGCCCTCCCATGATAATGAGAAAATGAGCCGAGGAGTGGGAGGGCAGCAGTGATTTGATTTGACATAGCTACGTTGATGTGAATTACAGCATAAGGTCTGGAGAGAATACTTTCAAATTATTTTATTAGGTTTCATGTACAAAGGACAGAAGAGGTGTAATATGTGATATTTTCAGGTGCTTCTTTCAGGAATAATGGCTGAGATGTATTCAAAATGGACTTGAGTAACCAAAATTAAATCTACTGTATGTTAATTTTTGTTAAATATGACAAAAAAAACAACAGGATACTCTATAACAGTGGTACACATACCTGCTCTATGTGTTGTTCATGTCCTCAGGGGGACCTGAGGACTTGCTTGAGAACCACTGCTCTGTAATAGACATGTTTCTGGGCTGCTGTGATTTGCCTAGTCAATTCTGTAATACTAATTCACTGTCAATGCTGCATCAGGGGTATCAAGTTGGAATTGGCAGGGAATTTGTACTCATTCAGCGCAGATACACCAAATGATTTCACCCTGACTTCATACATGAAAGAAGTCCACACTAGGATGCACTGTGATGTGCACTTCTGTGAGGGTTGTAACTAGTGTGTTAAAACCCTCCTGTTTGTGCCAAAAAAGGCCAAAAATGAAAAGAAAAGAAAAGACAGTATGAATCCATCAGGGTTATGGGAAAGCTGCAGCCAATCCTTGCTGACTTTGGGAGAAATGTGTGGTATACCATTGGCAAATCACCAATTTATTGCAGGGCTTAGAACAACTAGGTTTTAGTTTTGTTCTCTAGTAGCTAGCTAGTGCATCCTGCAGGCTGGGACACGTGTGCTGTGTTTACATTAGCTTACAAAAGCACAGCTCTTTCTTTTTTAACCAGTGCTTATATTTTCACTAGCTATTTAACATTAGGAAACTAGTCCTTTAACAGTTACACAGATGTTCACAGTAAAGTTCTTTTATTCTCAAAACACTTAAGTAATACTGAGCAATTGTGTCACAAGTATTTTGGCTGCATCTCAAACTGCATGCAAGCAGAATGTCACAACATTAATGTTATTTCTATTTAATTATAATACTTGGTGTGTATTTTGCGGTTTGGGGGACAACGTTGAATCCTGTATAGATATGTGTACTTGCAGATGTGAGGTTAATACATGCAGTGCAGAACGAGCACAGCACAACCCATGTTAGGAAATATTCTTCTGTAAGTAGCAGCTTTTGCGCATTTTTTTTTTTTTACCAGAGCATGTGAAATTCCATAATCTTACAAAAGAATCAAAATCTCTGAGTCAAATAACTTTTGTGTCTAAGTGATTAGCTGGTAGAATAGGAACAGGTGCATTTTGTCGTTTGCGCCTGAGGGCACAGGGAGATTCTACTGTACTTCAGTGGATGAGAGGGCATGATCTTTGGTGGAAGCAAAAGTAACTATATGTATATGAACAATATTGGGGCTTGGAAGCAGTTATTCAAAGTCATTCAAGGTATTCCAATCTACAGAGCTTAACAACACTTTCGGGAACTGGAATTTATGGCAAATATGTGACAATCATGACAAGTAGCATTAGCTTTACAGTCAGTTAAAGTCCCTCTGTGTTCTTACCTTTCAGTGATACCCAGTAGTGCTTCCACTTGCGCTTGGTTGCTGGCTCAACCTTCTTATTCTTCTTATGTACCAAGAAGTTCTTCACAGCCAGTGCACCTGCCTTGCGTACTGTACCCTGTGTTGTCTCGAGAAACAGTGCCTCCGACATGAAGGCAGAACTCGCTGTGCCACTGCTTCTCTCATCACTGACAGCCGACCCTGCCTCCTCCAGGCTTTCGCATGTCTGCCGTGAGCTTAACTCAAGCTCCTGTCGAAAGTTCTCATACACTCCTTGGCCTTCACCCAGCCGCCGCTCCCGATCCCCTCCCCCTCCACTACTACTACCACTGCTGCTCCTGACGCTGGCTGCAGAGTACACGGAGAAAGAAGCTGACATAGCCTTGCAGCGACGTGACTGGGGCTTGGCATCAACAGTCACGCCATCAATGCCACTGTCTCCATATTCACTGCCCTCACCTGCAGTGATGTCCTAGGAGCAACATTAAGAACAGGTTTTAGTCCCTTTTAAACACTAATGCAGTACTGGTACAATGGCGCTGGGAAATGTACACTATTAAAAACATTTGTTTGCATGGTTGTACTTGTCAAAACCGGTGTTCTGGTCACCAGATCACTGTATCTGAGTTTGGTCTCTTAGACCCTAGGTTTCTTGGACAATAAGTCTAAAGTATTGCCTTTAGTCCTGGTCTTGACTGGCAAATACCTCAGTTGTGTTTGGATCATAATTGGTCTTGTCTTGGTCTTGACTGAAATTGATACAATACTGTTTATTTGTACCTCTGTAGGAACCTCAAACTTCTATGCAGCTTACTATAACAGAACAGGTTCCAAGTAGAAGCTGTTTAGAAAGCAATTACATTTACCCATCCAAGTCCTGAAAAACTGTTTCAAACACTCTACATTGCCCTCTTGAACTACATTTAAGAAATAGCCCAGCACCTTACAATTTGGTCTTGACTATAAATTTTAGGATCTGGAGCTTATTACCATTACAATGGCATCAGCCATTCAAAAAACATAGCATTTTTTCTTGATCTAACTTACTAACTTTACTAAATTTATTAGTAGTGGGTAAAGAACAACAAGCTTGAGGTTTTTCACACTTTTTCTAATCCAAAATTAAGGCTCTGTGGCGGACTGGCGACCTGCCCAGGGTGTACCCCGCCTCTCGCCCGAAGATGCTGGGATTGGCTACAGCTTCCCCGCGACCCAGATGGATAAAGCGGTATAGATAATGGATGGATGGATGGAAATTAAGGATAAGAGAGGTATCTGTAGACATGATGATTTGAGAGTCATACATACCCTAGACATACATTACTTGATAATTGCACTTGCTAGCTGTTACAAAAAGTTTACAGTATTTTGGTACTTTTTATCAACTATTGTACATACTGTTAGTGGGCAATAATGTGTATTCTAAGATACTTACATGCGAAGTCTGTGCACGGCGTCCATGCATGCTGGGGCACAGTGCCCCCTGTTGGCCATGAGGACCTTCAGAAAGGCAGTGAGAGCGTCTGCAGGGCAGTGTGTATGCTCCATAACCACTGCCTTCTTCCTCTCCTGGAGATAACATACTATTGGTTATCTTTCCTTCTGCTGTCCTTTTGCTATCCCGCCTGTACTTGTAGCGATACCTAGAGCCACGGTGTGTGGATGTCTTCTGGGTGCGCAGCTCATCTAAGGAATTGGTCCTCTCACCAGAGTGACCCTCACGTCCTCTGTTTAATGTTCCATTTTCAGGCTCAGTGGTGTGGACTATCTCCTCTGTGCTAGTCAACTGTTCCTGGCTGAGGTCAGACAGTGAGAACTCAAGTGAGTCTTCGCGCCACATGTCAGCTGATTTGGAGCGCTTCTTGTTCTTGAAGCTTCCACCTTCACCAGGTGGATCATTCACCCTCTGCAGGTATGTCTTCTCTGGCTCAGTGAGGCCATCATCATCCTGTCCATCACCCACCACTGTTTCCCCTCCATCCTCCGAGCCTGGTGTGGTATGTTGTTCACCACACTGGTCATGAAAAGATATGGGCCGCAGGTTCACACCAACAGGATCCATCCAGACGTGTTCACTCAGCGCATCTGTCTCGTTAAAGGGCTCCAGGCCATTTTCACTCAGTGACTGAGGGATGCTGGGAGTGCTGCTTGATCTGGTGCTGGCTTCTGAACCATGGTGCTCTGTTTTACCAGATGAAATGTTGCGAGAGCGATGTGAATGCTTATTGGAGATCCGGAGAGAGTGTGACATTTGTTTGCACGATAGATGTTTTTGAGTCTCGATGTATAACCTGTCGTCTCCATTCTGGCTCTCTATATTTCCCATGGTTTAGCATCTGAGACAGACAAGAACCAAGTTACCATTGGAAGGTTTGCCACAAAATAGCCTACTATTTGACATGTCATGAAAGGGAATGTGCTGTTCCCAACTCAATAACACATTAGCCCTTGAGCTCTCAAGCCTGACAGCCTACCAAACTGTACATTCCTCCCACAAGGCTATAAACGATGTTCAAGCAAGCCACTGACACCACGCACCACATTCAAAGGGAGAGGTTTCTCAGAGCATGTGCACTCACAAAGCACCTGCTGAGGTTATTATCAGTGGAAGGCAAAAGAAGTCTCACCATCCACACACATATGAGTGTGAGAGAGCTGCAGTGTGTGTGTGTGTGTGTGTGTGTGTGTGTGTGTGTGTGTGTGCGTGTGTGCATGTGTGTGTGTGTGCGTGTGTGTGCACAGAGTCTTTAACACCAGAAATATCTCTGACACACAACAGAAAGTACAGAATGTGAAGCCTACCATCCTCCCACTTCACCAACATTAAAATACATTTACTGTTATTCGTAATGTGTTTTATAAGTATGCAAATGTCTTTGTTGCTGTATGCATACTAAGTACAATTTAGTTTATTAAATATTAAAAAAGGCAAAACTAACAGATGATCAAAGGGCTTTAACAACAGTGATATTTAAAAAAAAAATGACTCTTACTAACATATATAAAAGCCACTGCTGCTTTTATATGCCATTAATATATGGAACTGCCAAGTCGGTTGTTAGCAATTTTAATGGTTCCTGTATCACAATAATTCTAACAACAATTAATAAAATCTGAACAAATTCTGGGGGCTTGTGTGATTTCTCTCTGTGTCTATAAGTGATCGCTTTACCTGACTCAAACGGTGACATCACGGGCATCTCCAAAGAGGGATGTCACTGTTCACACATCTCATGGTCTTCAAGAACTTCTCTAATCATGCAAAGAGTCTGTGGAACAAAGAAAACAGATATATATATCTTGCTGTAATTGTAAATAAAGGCTGTGACTAAAGGTATTGTTGTTTTAAAAAAAGTGGACAATAAATGGTCTTTAATTCAAAAATACCTCAAGGAATGAAATAGAAGAATGTTAAATGACCTGCACACCACTATGAAATTTGGAAGCATATACATGCACACACACACACACACACACACACACACACACACACACATCTCCATATTCCATCTGTCCATTTTTGTCTCTCTTCCCCAA
>JAQQZR010000009.1:8453004-8467460 GCA_030068235.1 Notoglanidium macrostoma | reverse complement strand
ATAGATAGATAGATAGATAGATAGATAGATAGATAGATAGATAGATAGATAGATAGATAGATAGATAGATATTCTATCAGATCAAGACTGACTTGGACTCTGACGTAAAGATTGGAGACTTGACATGAACTTGTATTTTATTACTTGTGAACATTTCTGTTATACACACAGAAATCCCCAATCTTACACAGTTTCATTTAAACTTAAATAAACATTGGGGATTTTGCCGAGTGTTTATACCACAAGAGGAACCACAAAAGCTTTTAGTACTACAGATTACTAAGGGTTATACTGTATAATCAAGATGCATGGCACTCAGTACAAAATATGGATCTAAGAAGTAAGTAGAATAGTAAGTATAACTTATGCATTGAAGCAAATCTAATATATTAGCATGTGGACATTGTTGAAAAAGTAGATTGTGACTAGTGGTTTCTAAATATTAACTGTTCATTTTTCCTAATAAAACAATAAAACACCTCCATGTCTGCTTCAAAGCCAGGTCTGCTGTCTTACACCTTCATTGACCTCTTAATTAAACTGTGAACAGTAACCTTCAGCGTCAAAGATCAACAGTATCTGTATAAATTACTGCCTCACATCTTGAGTTCAGGTTACTGTGTGTATGGAGTTTCACATGTACTCCCTGTACTCCATGTGGGTTTTCTTCTGAGAAAGTTTCCTCTGAGAAAGTTTCTCCAGTTTCCTCCCACCTCCCAAAAAAATGCAAGTCAGTGGAATGGCTAAGTTAATTAGTTGTAAATGAGTGTGTGTGTGTGTGTGTGTGCATGTTGCCATGTGATAGTTTGGCATCCCTTTTTGTGTGTATTCTGGCTGTGTGCTCAGTGATTCTGGGATAGGTTTCAGATTGCCAACCCTGACCAAGTTAAAGTGTGAAAATGAATGAATGAATGGTTATTGTCTATCCGTTGTTAATAATATATTGTATATATGCATGGGTCATACATTGACTATGGAATATTTTTGCACTGATTTGTCATGTCAAATTCCTTTGAACTATAAACATTCAGTATGAGAAGCATTTTTAAACTAACTTCTCTCTTCTACCAAAAGTCACAGAGATCAACACTGTAGCCTGGCCTTACATAGTATCTCTGATTTATATTCTCTCTGACGGTTTAGGGTTCAACTGCAGGCACTTCAAAGTCAGACTCATCTCTCCAGTAAAGGGCTTACCATAGATTAAACCATACAGCTCCCTGCTCCCTCAGTGTTCTTACTAACGACAGGCAATAAGCTCAATTTAAGGAACTCTGTCATACCAGTCCTTCACAAAAAACCAAGCACACACATTCACATAATCTTTCAGACCTATGAGCAATATATTGCATTATATATTATATTAGCCGGTCAACCTACTGGGATGGCTCAGCTCAAAATTTAACCAAGAACCCTAGCAACACTACCACACACTGCACCATTTCTTGTGAAGTTATCCACTACAACATTTAGTATGCAAATACTTCACGAAATATTATAATTGTACAAGGCTTATACTTATGCATAGTACATTGTTTTGTCTAATGACCTATTTGATTACTTCATTCATATATATATATATATATATATATAAAAATTAAGGTATTAATAAAATATAATTAATATATTTAAGGTATTAAATAACTAACTAAAAGGAAAGCACAAATGTGATCTACTTACAGTGTTATAGTGCTTACAATGTTTAAAATTCTTAATCACATTTCTTTATATGACAAGTAATCATCAGCTAAAATTCTAGGCTAAAACTAGGCTAAGGCTAAATTAATTAAATGGTAAATCTGATGACTAGATTTACCCACTGTGTCTATTATAGGTCCCTGGTCTATGTGCAACCTATGCACTGTATGTTTCATTATTTAGGTCTGAAGGCAAGAGGTGTTCATTGACCATTGAATGATCTGCATTTCTATTATAGTTGTGATTATTTTTTGCTGCATGCCATTGTAAAGCTTCATTCTGTTTTCTGTAATTGGTTGTGTTAAAGGGTTTACTCTATAATTCAATGTCTGACTTGTGTCTAGCTGCCTTGAAAGCATCTCTGGATCTACCTATTTAGTAAAATTCATGTCTACATCCTACACACACATGGTAGGATGGTGGTTACCTGGAAACAGGCAGTGAAGTAGGGAGACATGGTGTGAGAATGGGGCTAATTTCTGTCCTCTGTTTTAGAGAGTAGAGGGGAGCGTGCAGTGATGGAGTGATGACATGCAGGAGAAGAGGAGAAGAAGAGCACGCAGGGTGGGAGGGGATTGTAGGGGGGAGCACAGATGGGCCTTTCGGCTGTTCAGAGAGAAGGAGTTTGGCTAAGGGAACTTATCATTAACACTCTCCCACTGACACGCCTGAACAAAGCCCTGCAGCCTGAGACACACACACACACACACACACACACACACACACACACACACACACACACACACATATACGTATACACACTTGAACAGGGAGACACAGACTGAGACAGAGAAGCTGTCTGACTGGTTTAATAAATGAATGAATGGAACAGCACTGAGATTCTAGTTTTAATGCATTTTCATCATTTGAGATCTTTTTTTTTTTTGCATTCCTTTTACAAGCCTCATTGCCTAGTAAGGCAATATGTCTGACACACAACTGTGACAAAATCCAAGCACTCGCAAACTACAAGCAAGAGCTTAACTAAAAGTCACAGGAGAAACTGTGAAGAGACGAAACAGGTTTTCAGCAGAGCGGTAGAGACCATGAGAGGGAAAGATGCAGACACAGCGGCTTAATCACCGGCCATTATGAATGTTTACTCAGCACACTGCTGCTCCCTGGATAAAAATGGAAATTAGCGGGAGGGAAGAAGGCTAGCTTTTTTAAGTTTTACTGTAGTTCTTCTAGCAACAACATTAGTAAAGATTTCCAGAATTAAAGAAAGAAGAATGGGAAAAAACTGAAACATTTGGCAGAATAGTAAGTACTGACTGTGTACATGCTTTCACTCATTTTAACCAGACTTTTTTTTTTTTTACTTTTTAGTCTAATTCCATGTCAGTTTTTATTAATAGGATTTAATTGTCTTCCCAGAACAAGGTCTAAGGAAGCTCTCCAACACCTGTCAACATGCAACCATCTCTTTTAGAAGACAAACATGCAGTAACTTGCTAAAGCAACCTGTAGATTACTAAAGAATTATGCTTCATGAGAATGGTTCATTGTGGGGTTTTTTAGAAGGTTCTTTGCTATTTGTAAGATGTCCATCAAATAACAGGTTGGGTGATAAGCAGAAGGTTGTGAATAGTTTGTTCTCTTTTCAGACAAAATGGTGGCAAACTTCTAGTCAGTGAGTATGTTGCATGTGTTACTGTGACCACATCAGAGGATGCTGACTTATTTCCAAGCTATACTAAATTCAATTTAGTTAAAATATAAGATGAGATACATGTTAAGATACATGAAATACTGACTCCATAATAAACTGCTACACTGATTAAAAAGAAATATACCTCCAACCAACCAAAATTACATCACTTGATAGTTTAGCCTATCCATCCATTATCCATTAAGGGTTGCGGGGAAGCTGGAGCCAATCCCAGCTGACTTCAACCGGGAGGCGGGATTCACCCTGGACAGGTCGCCAATCTATCGCATGGCTAACACAGAGACAAACAGCCATTCACAGTCAAAACATTGGGCAATTTAGAATATCCAGTTAACCTAATCCACATGTCTTTAGGCTATGGGAGGAAACCCACACAGGCACAGGGAGAACATGCAAACTCCACACAGAACCCCCCCAGTTTACCAACAGGTTTGAACCCAGAATCTTCTTGCTGTGAGGCAACAGTGCTAACCACTGCACCACCATGCTGCCTTATCAATACTACTACACTACACTGTTTATAAAAGTGTTAAACTTCTTACCATGTACATAATTAAAAAAACTACTGGTCAATTGCGGCAGAGATAAGAGCCTTTTATTTCAAAATCACAACAAATCATACTACTTACGACAGGAATATTACCTGAATAATACCTCTACATGCAATTCAACAATATGTTATTGTCATGGAAACTATTTTTTGCCAGTAACATAGATGTTATTCACGATGAGCAATGCACATTCATTCATTCATTCTGCTGTGAGTAATGAGAAATTCAATACCATGTTCCACATCTTCAATGACAAAATTCCAGAAAATGTCTATGTTATTCTAATAATATATTCATCTTTTGATTTGCTTGACCAGTGTATATACACAAAATAAGAGCTGTTTTTTAGGAGCTCCTAATTTTGTGAAGAACGTTTAGAGAATTTGATTCTAACAAACTCACTTGTGTACACAAACTACAGTGGCTTCAGAACCAGGTTTTGCTACTAGGCTCTCATACAGAGGGTAGACATTTAGTAAGACTGAAAGAGAGAGAAGGGGGAGATGTTCACATGGACACACCTAACACCTGAGGGCAGATATTAGAAATTCCCACAGCTGATGGGCTGGGTTCATACAAGCCTTGGCAAGACCAGGCAAGATGGAGGGTGGGCGGGGGGTTAAGAGGGACCATTTAAAAGAGGAGGAATGAGGGTTCTCCCGTTCTGCTGCACCTGGGTCAACATGCACAGTCTACAAACAAAGTGCATGTAGAAAAGAAGAAAGGGGAGGAAAAGGCGGAGAGGGAGGTGTAAGACTGCAGCTTTTGTTTTGGCTCTGGAGAAGATCAGAATGTCACACACAAACAATGGGGAGACACACACACACACACACACACACACACACACACACACACACACACACATACATACATATATATATATATATATACACTCCAAATGCTCTAAGAGATTTATAAAGAGACCAAAACTTTCAGGTAGTGTTTGTGAACAACATTGTCTCCATAATTAATTATATTAAAAAACACACAAACTTTTCTTACAGCCTTTGTAGCATGGTGTCTTTGTGACACACACTTACAAATGTTACCTGTTAAAGGCAGACATTGTGGTTTGTGCTTTTGGGTTCATTTTGTAATTTTGAGAGCTGTGTATACATTTGAATCGCAATAGACTCATCCTAACATTGCACTTTGTTGGAGAGGACACAGCAGCCAGGCTTATCTGTTCATCTCTGTGTGGGTGTGTGTGTGGGTGTGTGTGTTCTAGTACAACCCTGACTACAGAGCTATTGCTGATGTGTAAACATTGCCAGTGTCTAAGTACATGTAAATATATGATATCTTACAGTGTTTTTGAAACCAATAACTTACTGAGAGTCCCATCACACTCACACTCTCATATCTATATTAAACCGTCAATCCCACAGATCACTGCACACATACACACCTCTCCCACTCCTCACCTCTGAGCTGTGATCTCCAACAGCAGGCACTGAGGCTGAGCCTCGGATGTGTCAGCCACAAACACACAATTCACACACTGCTGCTTTTCATCAACAAATTAACAACACTCTAGCAATCCAGACCAAAACCTATATTCACTCATGAGGAATTCTGTCCTATCTGTCAACTGGTAGACGTTAACAGAGAACATTAGAAGAAATTTTACTCATTTATTCAACAGGTACTGAGAAGGGAGTAATAGTAATGTAATAGCTGGTTGCGCCACAATGTTACTCACATAATATTGAGGAAAAGATCATGTTACAGATGCCAATAAAAATGTAGCAGGAATATTTATACACATTATGTAAAAAAATGTTCTTAGTCGTAATGTTGCAATGATGAGAGAAAACCAGCTAGCAAAAAAAAATGTTATCAAAACATGCAAAACATATTTGTTAGTTTATAAGAAGGTTGTAATTTTCCTGCAATGTTCTCTAAACCCATGATGTAATCACAGCATTCTCAGTAAAATGACCATTAACATGATATGAATCATAATATATTATATAATAAGAATTATATATAAAATACAGAACTTTGTAAGTATTTAAGCAAGAACTACCATGTTCAGAAAAATTATAAATCCTTTCTGCTAATCCTGCTAATAGCTTCTAAACTTTCCTCCTTTGCTGTGAATGATCCTGCATTAGATTAGAGTAATTTACATTTGCAAGACATAGAGATCAAACTTGTACTTTGAAGTTTGCATAAAAAAACTGTCTGACAGGCTGAAAGGAGGAAGTCCACTTCAGATTCTGAAACATGGGCCATGGCTTTCATGACTTCCTGCCTCTTGCTTCAGGAAGCAGGGTGGCAATTTCAGTGAAATGTGTGATCAGGTAGCCTGACTTCAAGGCACGTGTGAGAGACACACTGCAGTCTGAGTGCTGTGGGGGTTTGTGTCAAGTTCCAGAGCAAGAACACACAAAGGACTGGAAAAAAAAAAAGGATCTCCGCCGTCAGCAGGATCCAGCCATAAGGGGAAGACGAACCAAAAAAAAAAGGGGGGGGGGGGGGGCAGTCGCGCAAACAATAGGAGGCCTCAAAAAAAAACCATGTGGTCTGGGAAGTAAAACAGGCTGCTATCTTGGACCTTTCCATTAAGTGATCTGATCTCCTCCACAGGTTACTGAAATGAATGTGTACAAAAAACAGTGAAAGCTGCTTGACCAGACATATAGTACTCCTGTGTCTGACTGGGTTAAATACCTTTTCTGGAGCTCATCATTTTACACTGTACAGAGAGGCAGCTGAGTGGAAAAACACCTCATCAACACTCTTGTGCACACACACACACACACACTTTGAGACTCAATTTCTCTCTTCTGTGAGCTTCCTGTGTGTGCATTTCATTCTTTGACCTCTGTGACCAAACTGCTATAGCATCTAAAACAAGTAAGAGTTGAGTAAGAGTAGAAGGGTTTGTGTAAAGCTGTGCTCCTCTGCCGAGCTGGTCTTTGCCAATGCTCTGAGACGGTTGCAAAGGGATGTGAGAAAAATTAAGCAAAGGCTGATGGTGATCCGAGATCAATATTTTGCAATTTATTAAGTAATAACTGTTATTATGAAATAACTGTTAACCAGTTGGTGGCCAAATAAGGAGATAATGAAGATAATGAATTTTTTTAACCAGGTAGCCAATGGGTAAGTCGCCAGACTTCCTACAAAAGTTTTATTTCCACTTGACAATGTATTAAAAGTTTCGGTGGCAGAAAACTGAAACTGGATCGGCAAATAAACACTGAAATAAAATCAGACAAAGGAACAAATGTTAATCCTAGCACCCACTTTTAATGTCTTCATTGTGACAAACATACTAAAATAGTGTTTTGGAATGTGGAAAAATCACCGACTCTGTAGGTATGAAATGCAAAGGCGACTCAGAAGAATTGGCTGCAGTTTCTGTTTAGGACTACTAAGGAGTGCACTAATCCCAGCCATTATAATGGCTCATTTACAGTGTGTGTGTGTGTGTGGGTTTTGTCCATTTACCTAAAATTGTTTCATTATTGAAATGTTGGCATGCAGTCAGTGAAACCAGACAAAAGGCATTGCAGGATGCTGATGGAAGAATCACACACAAACACACACAAAAAAGTAAAAGTACAAATTACTGGCTGTAACACATCTTTCTATATATTTTTTTTGCTGTTCCTATGAGAATATATGCACTTCTCTGAAGACATGTAAAGAAGAAGAGAAGAAGAAGAGAAACTCAGAGGAAGAGTGAAGAGAGACAGAGAGAGTACATATTAATTATACATCGCAGGGAAAAGATGAGGAAACGGAAACAAATTTGCCGGACGTTTTTTAAGAAATGTCACATTCTTTCCCCTAGAAAGCGTCCCCCCGGATCCCCGACCCCCTCCCTAGCGTCTGCTCTTCCTTTCTTCCCCTCCAGTTCCCCCTCTGGGTGATTTTGCTTAAACAGCTATACACTCCTATGCTAATACTGAGGCGGGGGGACACGGCGCATTAGGAAGACACACATTAGCTTAAGAGGGGAGGAAGCAGCAGGGGAGGTCAGGAAGCCCAGAACACATGCATTTCATTCATTCATGGAGCTGATAAAGAGTGAAGGGGGAAATTTGAACATGATAACAAAGTGTTGTAGTATTGATTTAATTTGAATGCAACAGATTAATTTATTTTGACTTTATATAAGTCAACACCTATTTGTGTATCGGTTTCTCTGCAGTTGTGGAAAATAACACGGGGATTATATTAACTGATGTGACTGTGGCATTAAAGCAGTGTGAAAAACTAGGTCACTACAAAAACTCTCTCGCTTTCACACTCACTCACGCACACACGTGGCATGGTCTCTTATTGACTTCATTAAGGTGTGCATTAGACATGGTGTGGCAATCCTACAACCCATTCAAGTAACATCTAACCCCCTCACACACACACACAAACACACTCCTACATTCACATGCTTCCACAGCCTCTCTCCACCCCCACCTCGCACCCTGATGCACCCTTCTCCACTGGGGCAGAAGACTCGAGTGAAGTTGCTTCAGGGTTCCTGTGCACTCAGAGCAGAGCCTCTCTGTCTCTTTCACACACAACACACACACTGCTATATTTTTAGGCTTGACCCATGTATTACAATTACAATAGCTAGATAATACTACAGCCAACCCTATACACAACCCTAACCTTAACCCAGAAACCATATATTTTAGCTCTTTTAGTTTTTCAAATAGTATCTCTTGGATATTTCATCCTAGAGGGCAATCACATGGTCAAAAACATCATGCATTCCCACACATACACACCATCCCCATTAAGCATCTAAATGTCGCTAGGCATCCAGGCATTCCAGTCTGTCAGAAAAAAACTGTTCAATCTTATCTCAACATGGTCATTTCATTTTTCAAGTCATATGCACAACTCTGATAAAATACAGCCCAAGAATTTCCCAAGATAATCTGCTTTTGAAGAAAATGTGTTTCAAGCACCAAGTCAGACATCCAGACTGAGCCACAATGAGTTGTGAGTGATGGAAAAGAGCTGATAAGGCCAACCGTTTGGAAGGGAAGGAGTGTGCTTGCTGAGCATAATCTTCTGTCTGCAGTGTATGCTTGTGTGGGCATGTTTTTCTATTTTCGTGGGGACCAAAAGTCACAACAAGGACGACAGTTTTGATCTTATTCTGCTCCACTCTAGGGAAACAATATTATTAGGAAAAAAAGCCCTGAAAGGTTTCCTTTTGGCTATTGAGGTTAAAGTTAGGGTTGGTCATAGGTAATTATTAGTAATTATGTCAATGGAGTGTCCTCACAAGGATAGTAAGACAAACATATGTCCCTGTCCCTGTCCGTGTGTGTGTGTGTGTGTGTGTGTGTGTGTGTGTCACAAAGCCAGGGCAACTGGAGTGTGATAAAGAGCAGGCACTTTCTAAAAGAAGCTACCCAAACACAGCCAACCACTAAAACTAGAGTCAGCAGTACACACAGGCATATACACATACAGGCTGTCTCTCTGTCTCTCTCTCTCTAACACACACACACACACACTCAATTGTGGCTCATTGTCTCTTAACTCTCCTCGGTGTGGAGTGGAGAGGCAGCAGGTCTTTGTTTGGGTTGGCTCTCCTCCACCACACTGCACACTAAGCAATTCCATTCAGAAGAAGCATGTGAGACAGAACATGTTTAAAGTCTAGGAGCAAGTCTGTTTCTTTCTCCTCCTCTCATTTCCGTGATAGAAAACTCTTTGTCTCTCTCCTGCATTCTCTTTCTCCTTCACCCTCTGTTTCATATTGCACTATATTGAAAAGCCAGTCGTGGCACACTTTTTGTGTTTCTTTCTTTTGTGTCTTTCTTGTCATCCTTTATCTCCCCCATCTCAATCTCCCTCAGTTTCATTCCATCACACTTCAAATGGCTTTATAATGTGTCTTTAAAGACAGTTAAATGGCAGTGATAATAAGCACAGTAGTCATAAAGTAGTCACATCAGTGATAGGCAGTATAATGCTGATCTTTGTAGTCCTGTGATTTCCTGTGATTGTCATTTGTAAGCTATATGAGGATCAAAAAATATCACTGAAATCTAATGTCCCTCTCTCCTCCCTGGTGTGTGTCTGGATGCCTGCAGTGACGCTGCACAGCTGAGACTTACAGCAGTGACCTAATGACCCCAGCAAGAGCAGTCGTGTCTCTCTCTTGCTCTCTGCATTCACATGATCTTCATCTTATGACCTCTGTCTTCTATTCCCACCACTTACTCTGTGTTTTTAATTTCCTTCCTGATCTTTGCCTCCCTCATCTTTCCGTTTCCTACACACTAACCCTCCATCCCTCACAGTTTGACTTCCTTTTACATCATCTCATCTTCCTCTCTCATTTTGAGTTACAAAAGAGTCTGGAAATCTTGTGAAATATGTATAGCCATCTATCCACATTACTTATCCACTTTAAGGGAAAGAAAAACAAAACAAAACTGAGAACCACACACACTGAAGGTCAGAGTCCAGGACAGCTGAGACATCAACCCAAGACACAGCCGAGAGTGTGAAACGAGGCAGCAGTTCTGGGACAGCTCCAGGTTTGACAGGTTCAGATAAACACAACACTTCCAGTATAGACTCGGGAGACCCGTCACTCTCTTGTAATGCAATTGAAAAAGTTAGTGTGGAAGTGAGACAGAAGATAGAGTTCACCATTGACTCCACATATTGACCGGACTCTCACAGAGCATGCAAGCAAGAAAGAGACAGATGAGAGTGCTCCCCCTCTACTCATCTCTAACACCGCCGTCTGGAGGCAAGGGCTTTACGACCACACGGCACTTTGGTTCAAAGACCAGAACAATCCTCCACCCAAAACAATACTGGCCACACACACACACACATGCACACACACACGCGCTCACACTCACACACACACACACACACACACACACACACACACACACACAAAGACACCAGTTGTCCAACAAAGGTAGCAGTCATTGATAGGGAAGCTTCAAGAACAAGATGAAACAGTTTTAAAATAACAAAATGTGTTGTCCAGCCCACACACACACACACACACACACACACACACACACACACACACACACACAGTAGAAATAGATACCCCAAATATAAAAAGCATAAATGTGAAAGAAAGCAAAGTAGCATCAAAAGACTACCCAGACTATCAAAAATCCACTTATGACTTTTATATACCTCTAAAAGTCCTAGAAATGCAGCTCCTCTTGTCTATGTCTCTCCTTTTTATGAAAGAAAGCAGGTCATTTAGATCCCCAGCTGTTCAGGTAAAGCTGTAGATTCCACCATGAGCTGACATTCCTCCTTCTCTTTCTCTCCTTCAGTCTCCACAGTGTTACTCTTGTTTCTCCAACCATGCGCGGAGTAGAGTAGTCGATCGAGAAGAGCTGGCTTGTAGAGGGTGTGTGTGTGTGTGTGTGTTTCCCTCTCTCACTCCCTCACTCACTCACTTGTTCTCTTGCTCCACCCTCCTCTCTCCTCCCCCTCTTTCTCTCTCTCTCCCTCCTTCACTCCCCCTCTCCAGTCTCACCTCCTCTGGATTGAGAATCGACTGCCAGCATGCAGTCTGGCACTTTGCCTCCAGGTCACGTGACTCTCACAGACTAAAGTTTGCATTTTAAAATGTTCTGTTCCACTGAAGTAACAAGAGAACATTCTAAAGAGAACTAGGCAAAAGCCCTATATCGTAGGGTTCATCCAGGAAAAAGCACGCACTTACACAGACACTTCACGGATGGCTGCCTCTTTTAAAAGCCCTCCCTTTTTTTCATGCTGCATTAAAGTAAGTAAAGAGATATCCTTAAGCAAGCTGATCACATTATCATTTAGCTGCTTTCTTATCTGGAAACAGGGGGAGCATGGGAAAACGTCTCTCTCACACGCCCATGCATTTTAAACCACAGGGAACCTGCTGGGAATGGTCACAGCTTAAACAGACTCTGTTATTGTTACTGTAACTGCTGGTAAATGAGTAACCGTGAATGGCTAGGAGCACTGATGAGTTGGTTTCAAGATCAGGGTATATTGGACTCCTGCCACCGACAAAACCTGAATTGACACCCTTCTACCTACGTCATGCACACTGTGCTGATGATGTAGCAATGCCGAGAAAGTTAAATACTATAAGCACATTTCTTTCAGTTGAGTTTCACCTCAACTGAAAGAAGAATCAGGGAGTGAGCACTTCCAGATTTTCTAGCTCTAGCTTGTTACACACACACACACACACACACACACACACACACACACACACACACACATGCACATGCACACGCAAACACACTCCTGAGGTTTGCCTGTGGACTTGGGTGTTTCTTTCTGTCAACGTGATGCACATGACTAGATAAATAGATTATATGGCCAGATTATTCATATCTAATAGATAATTTAAGGGGAAATGCACTGTTAAGAAAACAGTGCAAAACTTGGGTACAGCCTAAAAATAGTGATCAAATAGTGAAAACTTGTACAAAGTACAATAAATGCAATCAGAGAAAATGAATGTAATAAGGCAGACTAGAGTAAATGGTACATAACAGACAGAGATCAGCAACCTTCTGTACTTTAAAGCTTTAAATCAAACTTTGGGTCACAGTTTTAGTTCCTACCTGTAACTAGTTTCCAGTTTACCATTTCACTCCCATAAAATGGAAGCAAACCATATAAGCTATAATCTTACCTAATCACATACCTATGTACCTTATGTATAGAGACATTATGAAGAAGTGTCAGAGATCATTTGTTCCTCTGGTAAGTGTATGTAACCAGTAGAGTTGGCTTGCTTTGATATTGTCATCGAAACTAGTATGAAGGCAATTTATGCACTGATTACAGCATTCATTTGTGTAATTTGTGCATTATAAGTGCACTAATGTTTTATATCTAATTATTACTGTTTCTCAGTGGAACTACACCTGCATGTGACAACAGTAACTCTCACTGTGTACTCTCAAAAGACAAACCACAAGGACACAAATGAGTTTTTAGCTTGCTAGTGTGAGCATAACTACAGCAAAATTACAATAATGCAAGGGTAAATAGTTACGAGAACAAGGCAACAGGGTGAACCCGCCTAGACCTGTTAATGGCCCCTGGCTGTTCAAGGGTTAAATTGGTGGAATTGTTATGCTACATTCAACACTGTAAATTCCTGCAATCCTGTGTCTCATAATGACAATGCAAGCGAGATATGTTGCTCTTGTGTATTCTGTATGAGCTCTGTATACTGTGCCTGCTGTATTCATGTAGAATTAGGAGCTTATGACTGCATAAGATACAGTATAAAAGCTGGCTGGATTGGTATTATTATACTGTACCTGTTCTAAGATTATTTAAATAGCTGGAAATCTACTCCATGTGGCACAAGAACAGTTGAAGAAGAGGATGAGGTGAAGGATTTTCCAACTAATGAAGAAATCCACAGCCTTAAAACATGCAGATTAGGTCAACTGGCATGTCTACATTGCCCATAGGTGTGAATGTGAGTGTGAATGGTTGATCGTCTCTGTGTTAGCCCTGCACTAAATTGGTGACCTGTCCAGCGTGTTCTGTCAGCTGGGATTTGCTAATCTGATGGATAAGTGGTATAGATAGTAAATGGATGGATTGCTCAGTAAGCTACAGAAATCATTTACCAGTCTGTATATGCTCCAGGTTTGACTGAGCTTCACTTCCTCTGTATGCCACCGTGACAAGGAGGACACACCTTGCAGGCATCTGGGCGTGGGTGACATTCCAGCACACAATGAGTTTATATCCATGTGAAAGGGAGACAGAGATGACATAAAACATTTGCTTTGAATGGCAAGCATTCAAAGACAATACACTGCAGAATGAGTGCCATGTTCACATCGTATTATATCAGTCAAACACAGTGTGTGCAGTGACAGCTGTTGAGCGTGTTAAGACACGCACAGAGACAAATGACTGAAACTGCAGGATTTTCCTTCAAAATGCCATTCTAGATGGTGCACGTTGTTACTCGACCCTCTTGTCACAGTATGCGTCTCCCCGTAAGCGGTGGCTACAACAAATGCACGAATAAAAAATATTGCTGTAAAACATGAAGTATAAGATATAGGAACCATGAGCTGTTTGTCTTAAGTATTGTTTTTGTATCTTATTAACAAAATCCAAAAAAGTCAGTGCCTCTGTTTCAACTTGCTTGCCTGGTTTTCTTTTATGCATTTTTTTTTATCTTGCCAAGCATGAATTTAAAAGAAATTATGTCTAAATCAGGAACCTTTGCAGCATGCATAGCCAAATGGAAAATAATATCATAAGATCATTTTTAAATAGCCAAAGCAAGGATTCATCAAAATGTGCTTGGTTTCTTACATATTTATATATCTTACATTTATACTTATAGGAAAGGTTTTTGTAACATTGTAAAGATTACAGTACAGTATTTTTTATATTTTCTTTTTCAAAAAGCATTAGATGGCGACACGGTGGTGTGGTGGTTAGCACTGTCGCCCCACAGCAAGAAGATCCTGGGTTCGATCCCCGGATCAACCAGGGTGCCTTTCTGTGTGGAGTTTGCATGTTCTCCCCGTGCATGCGTGGGT
>JAQQZR010000009.1:8435013-8445087 GCA_030068235.1 Notoglanidium macrostoma | reverse complement strand
ATATGTATGTATGTACAATAAAAGACTGAACATTCCAAAAACAGTTCATGTCGACGTTTTACCTTTTCTTTAGTGAATAACCTCAGCATGCTTATAGTGAACATCCTTTCAACACACTAAGTTCCATTTGACTCCTTGGCTAAAAAGAAAATGGGCCAAAGACAAAATTGCAAAACAAATTTTTAATGGTGAATGGAGAAAATGAACTCTTGCTTATATAGTCTTCTTGTATGGAAAAAAAATAATAAAAAAAGATTTAAATGAAGAAGACTTCAATGAATTAAACAGAAGATTTATCTTCTGTTGTAAGCCATTAACACTGAGAGGAACAACATTGACACAAGTTTACTCACAAGACTTAAACATTTAAGGAAATCAAATGGGAAAGCTATCCCATACTAAGTTACTTTAACAATTTGTTTAAATCTTGCTAATTTCCTGACCAATTATTTGATATTGAGACCATTAAATTTTGAAGATTTGCAGTTTTGGTTTTGGCAAATTTTTGCCCAGGAGTGTACATAGTATATCTACATTATATGAAGTAGATAAGTCTATATAGATATACATTAATAAAGCCACTATTAGGGGTCACCCAGAAGAGGATAGTTTCACGTTAGAGTCCAATTCTTCTTCATGTCATCTTAGGGAGTTTTTTTCTTTGACACTGCTGACACTTGTTCATTAGGGGTCTAAATCTACCTTAGGATTTCTGTAAAAAGGATTTGCTGCTTTGTAGCACTGTTGATTGTTAAAAGTAATTTCAAATAAAAATGAACTGACTACAATTTTCAGTGTTGATTATTATTATTATTTACAATAATGAATGCAATCTTAAAATGATTTACAGATTTAAGAACTATTGATTGGCATGGTTATGTGACTGATTGGCTGAGGTCACTTGCACAAAGGTTCAGTTCCTGTCTGGAAATTTGCCAAATCAGTCGATGGTCAAAGGTCAGGTCCTGCATGCTGTGAACGACTGACCGTAAGTGAAGAGTTCAATAAGGAAAGAAGATAATACTTCTGATGCTATTCTGAAACTTTTAACTGTTGGATAGTAAATGAGATCATTTAATTGAAAAAATTTTTAAACTGTCTTTTAAAAGGACAAATGGCTTCTTTACAGCCGCCTTACTACAAATGCGTTATCAATATGTTGATCTGTACATTTATAACCTTACATTGTTCCATGGCATCTAGTAGACTGTTATTAGATTATTAGTTGTTTGTTTGCTTGTTAAAATCTATTTTTGCACCACCCTTTAGCACGATAATTGATTATTCTATTTCTACCTTCTATGGGAACCCTACAGCAGTTTACCTTTCAGAAAAGGTTCCAAGGAAAAGCCTTTTAGAAAGATAGAATTGTTATCCAAAAACCCCTTAACGAATCCTTTTTTTCTATTATTTCATTGTTCTTCGCTTTCTTGCACAGTGTTGGGTCCATGGGATTATATCAAGTATTGTAATATGAGAAATAAATAAATTCCTTTTCAGTTCATTAACTTCTTCTTTCCATGACCAGATTTCATTAACTCCACAATGAACAAAAATTAATTGAACACACCCACACCCATGTTTTTGTCTTACTATCCTTGTGAGGAATTTCCACTGACATAATTATTGATGCAGTTAATTAACGTTATGCCTACACCTAAACCAAACCTCGGCAACCAAGATGAAACCTTTTGGCTCTTTTAGAGTTTCAAATTAAAGCTGCAGTAATAAAAAAAAAGAAAACAGTGAAGACCAGCCAAATGTTCCCACAAGTCCCAAACTGTCAGATATTCCTATCCTAGTGGGGACATTTGGTTCTCAGGCTCAGATACATGGTAAGATAAATTCAAGGACATTGTAAATTCATGTTTGTAATCATATGTGTGCATTTTCAGAAAGAGAGAAAATACTGATATAAGACAAACTTCCACCATGCTCTTCCAAATAAATGTAGTGATATAGAGAGCGGGGAATCTGATCTTGTGGGAAAAGCTCAGACATTCTTACACTCACATTATGTGCTGTAAAGATCCAAGAGAAGAGAAAAAAACACTCCTTGAAGAGTCAATGATTTGTGAAAAGTTTGGCCAGACAGGTCCTCTTAGCAGGCTGTTCTCAGACCCACGCATACTATGGATTCAGAGAATCTAGACAAAATTATATGCATACCAAAGGTGAAAGGTCAGGTCATGAGGGAGCAGTCATTTGTAGAAGAACTCTAAGCAACCTGCAGCTCCCACCATGGTGGCCATGCATAGCATCTAACCTCTCTGACCTAGAAATATAACATTAGTTCAAAAATATCTTCAGATTGCAGATGCATGTGAAATGAGGACCTGAAATGCCCTGGAGGGGTGTGAAGCAGTTTCAGAAAGTATACCACACCTTTAAATGCAAAGTAAGAACAAGAATGTATGTACTGTTTACTGAGTTAAACAAATGAAATACAGTTAACCTCCCACGTCAACTTTTATCCTTTAATAAAAATGTCACTAAATGTTAATTTCCAGCATGAAATTAATTCAATTCAATTTTATTTGTGTAGCGCTTTTAGCAATAGACATTTACAGAAATATAAATTCTTGATATAAATTATAAACAAACATTTATAAAAGTATCCCTATGAGCAAGTCAGAGGTGACAATGGCAAGCAAAAAATCCCTGAGACAACAGGAGGAAGAAACTTGAGAGGAAGCAGACTCAAAAGGCATCCCATCCTCATTTGGGTGACACTGGATAGTGTGATTACAAATAACTCGCTTATATAACTGTGTGCTATACGGTCAAGTGCAATTGTGTAGCCAGGAAATTCACTATAGTTTTAACATGAAGGCTATTTTGTTCAACTGTTCACTGATGAAGACTTGAGTGCAAAACAGTTGGTGGCAATTTGCAGTCCTGAAATTATCCTGGCAATTGTAGGCCTAAGCCATTGCAGCAAAACTGTTGGTATCAACTGCCGTCCAAAGCCATCTTCACAGAAGATTACACAAAGTAAGTGCATCTTTAGGCTGTCCATATGGGGCCATCCCCCACAGGAGCAAAATGATGGGAACTCCAACCAGAAGTAGGGCATGAGGGTGGATCAGGCAGGTCCGGAGAGCAGAAGGGCTCTGGATCATTGGTGTCTTAGTGTAGCTCGACAGAGTTACAGCATGCTTCATTTACCTGAAAATATTTTTAAAAACCCATTTCGAGTAGAGAAAATTTAACAGAGTAAAAAAAAGAGATTTGAGTCTGTTTCATGACCTCCAGCTCCCATTCATCCTCACACCTGTTCACACGCACATTTATCTTTAGAATAATCATCAAGCAGCTGAAGAAACTGTCTTTATTTACATAAACTTTAGTCACCTCTCAGTTGCTGCTAACTGAGACTCAGATAAGACTGGTTTCTTTTCAGGACACCTTTATCTCGTCAATGTATATGACCTCATTTAGCACTAACACTTAGCAGCTTGTGATCCAATCATGTGAGACACACAGTAATATCAGATTCAAACTTTTGATTATATTCCAGTTGTATTGCCCTAAAGACAAAATGTCCTGTCTCAGTGGAATGTTCATTACTGAACTTCACATGAGAGATAAACCTGTTTGTACTGATGATGTCATTGTACTCTGAAGTGTAGTGGCAGCAGGGGGCCAAGTATAAGCTTACTAATAAACCATGCAGAAGATTTAAGCTGCGTTGAAACAAAATCCTGCTCACCCCCTACAGGAGCACATAATCACTGTTTAACAGGTGCGAAAACAGAGAGTGTGTGTCATCACAACAAACCACCACAAAAATATCAAATAACTATATGCAAACCTCCAAGAAGTGGTCAGGGCTAGGGGTTTATCAGAAAAGGGCATGATAATTTATTTCCAGATTCTCAATAAACAAATACTTTGGTAATGTACACTACATGGCCAAAGGTTTTGGGAAGACCCATATGTGGGTCTTCACAAAACTCTTGCCACAAAGGCGGAAGCACAAAATTTTACAGGATGTCTTTGTATGCAGTAGCATTACAATTTCATTTCAGTGGAACTATTAGGCCCAACCACAAAGCGAGGTCCATGAAGATATGTTTGCCAAGGTTGGAATGGAAGAACTGGCTTGTACAGAGCCCCAACCTCAACCCCACTGAACACTGCACTGAACACTGAACTGAACCCTCAGGCCTCCCTGCCCAAGACTAATACTCTTGTGGCTAAACGAGCACAAATCCCCGCATACAAGCTTCAAAATCTAGTGCAAATCCTTCCCATAAGAGTGGAGGTTATTATAAGAGTAAAGGGTGACTTCATCTGGAACGGGATGTTCAAAAAGCACATATAAGCACAGATTGTCAGGTGTCCACAACCTTTTGGCCATATAGTATATATAGACCCAACCATCACAATCATATGTGCTTGCTAAACATCCAATTTCAGAATAAGTCTGTTGGTCAAGTTGGTTTGTTGCTATAACTCCACTTTTCTGGGAAGGCTTCTTTCATACCAGCGTTGGCGAACCATGTTTTTATGGACCTCGCTTTGCACATGGTGCATTCTGGTCAATTGTGTGCTTCCCACTATGCGGCAACAGCTTGGGGAAGACTCATGTATGGGTGTAATGATAAAGTGTTTACAGACTTTTGGCCACTTAGTGTATCTCGGTTCTAGGGCAACGGAGTAAGATGTTTCAGTAAAAATCACACAATGCAGCAAACTTCTATGATTAACTAAGTTATTTGGAAATACATTTAAAAACATGGGGAAAATGTGAAATGCTGGTTATGATATTAAATGGAGGAAATAAAAAAATTATACTACCTATCAGTAACTCGTTAGTATTATGAAATTATTCATTGTTGAGCCATATAGAAAAAAGTCTCATAATAGACATAAACCTATTAAACATTCTATACTGTACACACACAAGAATGCAATCACTGAAAGAATTCACAAACGGTGTTGTGTAATATTTAAAGTCAGGTGTTTCAAGTCTGCTGTGATTCTTCTGAATAGCAAACATAGGTAACAGAAAAGTAGTGCTTGCTGTTCGGTGGCTCAAGTGCTGTAGTTCCTTCTTGAAATTTGTACTTTGATCGGACAATTTTTTGTTTAGCCTATGCACGTCTCATTCCTTTAAAGCATCAAGTAAAATTTATTATAAGAAAGTAATCCACATTGTTCATGACACCTGATTATGTATTGCACATGTGCCTCATATAAAAAAACAAACAAACACACCACAACACAATGCAAATCTAGGATATGTTTCGCCAACTATAATTACCGAACATGAATGTCACTGATAGGCTGCATGAATCTGCAATCTGGGCTGGAAAGATATAAGCCCCTGCCCCTACTTTGTACAAAAGTTGCTCATTCTTTCATGCTTATTTATTTTTACATTGCCTTCTTCCCATAGCTGCAGCTTAAATATACCAAAAATAATTCAACTTGCAATTGTTAATATATTGTCCTCAATACTAAAGTTCAAAAAAGGCTAACGGAAGTCCTCAATAGTAACCATTTCACAAAGGTGCTAATATTAGATACTATATGTAGTTACAGATAGGTTTCACGAGCACTAAACAAGGAAAACCAGGAAAACTGTGGGGTCACATGTAGGGGAGAATGGGCTATGTTGTTCATTAGTCCAACACCAGTGACACAAAGTCAAAAAAATAAAAAGCTATAACCTCTAATTTGTAGTTATTTCACATGTAATAAGCCTTTTAAAAATGTAAACATTTCTGTTTTACAGTGAGTAGAGGAGAGAATAAAGTAGTTGTAGTCCTATGTTAAGTCAGCCTTGCTATACAAGGCAAATATTTTGTGCTAAGTTGTCATGTCACACTTAGCTCTGATACAAAGTGGCACAGAACTTACTCAAAAATCATAATGAAATTGTGCTATCAGCTAATGGGCTTCAGATAATAGTACAAAATAATATTAACTATATACTTATAGACCATACACAGCATAATATTTAACTGAAATTATATATTTAATAAGTATAGGCATACTTGTATGTTTCTATTAACATCCTAGATTCACTCATGTACATATTCCATTTGTTCTTTGATTAAGTTGAATTTTGTTTTGAATTTGAAGTAAATATAAATTTTCACAAATGCTCCCCCTTTATTTAGTGGTCTAGATGAGGGTATAATCAATACCAAAATCTGTGCTGGAAGCATCATTCTTTCAACATTTACTCTATTGTAATGCATCATGTCTAAGAAATTTAAGAACGAGTGAAAAGTTCTCCCCTACAACACCCCTCTTCCTTTTACTACTGTAACATTCTGCACTGTTTTTTTTTTTAAGCACATTTAGTTAAATTTAAGTTTATAGGGTTGTAAAGTTGGGATCTGTGCTTAAAGAAGCCCAATGTTTATCTGATTAATCTTGATCAATTTAATCAGTTAACAATCCTTATTTGTGTTTGAATTACCTTTGTTTCATGTCTTGAAGCCTTCTTTTTTTCGTTATACGGCTTGTGCTTTCTTGCGCCCATTGTACGCTTTCTTTATTATTCAAAGCCTGCCTTGCAGAAGCTATTCTTATCAGCTTTTTGAATCATCACGCTTCACTGACTGTGTCTGCCTCAGGAAACTCAACCACTTGAAGCCCATGATTGTGACTCCTCACAATGTTTCAGGCCACTAAGCAGTACCTCAGGAGATAGAATGGCAGATTAATCTTGAATTGTATTTTAAGTATAAAAGGGTAATATTAAAAAAAAAAAAAAAAAAAAATTGCCTGTAGTCTGGATACCTTATCCGTTTTTTTCAGGGATGTATTATTTTCCCAATCTACGATTTGATTTATTGTCAGTTTTGAATGACAGCACGATCCCTGGAGAAAATCACAAGAATCTCATTTCCTGGGGATGGAAAACTGAAAACAGCATGCTTATTCATGTGAAAGCCTGACATATTACAAGGAAAAGGGGTCCTGGAGCATGTCATTTCAGCTGGAATACACCAACCATCTGTGCATGCTGGCTAGTCCTGGGGCGCAGCTGTTTAATAGCTGATCAAATATAGACAAAATGTCAAGAACACTTCAAATCATACTCCAACAGAATGATGACTTCTATTTACTAGCATAGGATACAGAGAGGAAAGAGGTTTCTTGCTTCACCCAGTTCCATGAAAAGTAACCCAGAATCCAAAACAAAGGCATGTTCACAATTAGTAGGCAACTCGTAGTACAGATGAGGGCAAAGGAACTATTTTAAGACCAGCACTGAATCTATGGAAACATTTTATAATAAATCTGATTGAAAACATTAAGGATAGCAATGTGCATATTTATAAAAGAATGTTTCTTTTTAAAGAAGAGTTCACAGACATGAACTTAAATTGTTAAAATGTGCAATGCGCTCCACCTAGTGGACTGAGCAGGTAGTCACAGAAAGAACTGCGGGAACGTTAAAATGCTAAGGTGAAAAATCCCCACATCACGTTTAGTGGTACAGAACAAACGTTTATTGGATGAACAGGAACTCCATGAAAAGAAACACCATGGCATTACATCCAAGAGCTACCCTAAATAAGCAGGCTGCAAAACAGATTTACATAGACCCTGACCATTCTCTATTTTTCTAGGAATTTCTGTAAAAATAAATCTTCATCGGCTTCAGTGCTGGCACTGGCTTTACTGAGCGATGCCGATCACGCCACAAGCCAGACGACCTCCTGCGTTACCAGTTTTGAGACTCTCCTCATCTCCGCCTTTGCCCAAGTCATCCTTCTTCTCATGAATCTGAAACAAATATTAAAAGTGGCAAAGATGTAAATCCAACACGCAATATCCATCACAATTCTGACATGAACAGATTTCCAGACACCATTAAAAGTAACATGTACGCCACATGACCAAAAGCATGTGGACGCCTGACTGTCACACCCGTATGTGCTTGTTGAACATCGCATTCCAGATTTAAACCCTCTTTGCCATTATAATGACCTCCACTCTTGTGGGAAGGCTTACAACAAGATTTGGGAGTGTGGTTGTGGGGATTTGCCCATTCAGCCACAAGCGCATTAGTGAGGTCAGGCACTGATGTCAGGTGAGGGGTCAGCCTTACAGTTCATCCCAATTGTGTTTAATGGGGTCGAGGTCAGGGCACTATGCAGGCCACTCGAGTTGATCCACAGCAACCTTGGGAAACCATGTCTTTATTTACCTTGCTTTGAGCATGGGGCATTGTCATGCTGGAACAGGTTTGGGCTCCTTCATTCCAGCAAAGAGAAATAATGCTACTGCATAAATACCATTCTAGACAATTGTGTGCTTCCAACTTTGAGACAACTGTTGAGGAAGAACCACGCAGGGGTGTGATGGTCAGGTGTCCACAAACTTTTGGTCAAATAGTGCATGTAGCCTTTCCTAGGAACTCAACTCTGACAGGTCATACTGAAGAAATAAATAAATTATTCTATTACAGAATCAATATAAAATGGCCAAAAAAGTTGAAGCCAACAGCTACACACAAACACAATGACAGTGATTCGTGGTTTGAGATTTTTGCAATTGTACTAAAAATAAAATAAAAAAACCAAAATCTAATTTAGATAAAAGTTAAGACTCTTTATTCAGTACTTCGTAGAAACAACAATGGCAGCAATTAGAGCTTGGAGTCCTCTTGTGTAGGTCTCTACAGGCCTGGATTAGGTCGGTTTCTCCCATTCTTTCTGGCAGATTCTCTCAAGCTCAAGCAGTTTAGATGGGGAGCATCTGAGAAATACCATCTTCAGGTCTCAACAATTATTCTATGTGGTTTAAATCTGTTATTTGGTCAGGCCACTTAAGGACATTCAGAGACTTTTCCCCAAAGTCATTCTAGTATTGTCTAGGCTGTGTGCTATAGTTTGTGGTCATGTTGAAAGCTTTGCTCCAGCCTGAGGTCATGTGCACCATAGAGGACCTGCGTCAAGGGCCTGATGCTACCACCACAGGGATGGTATATTAGCCAGCTGAAGAGAAGTACTTTGCCAGTTTCTCTCATCAGGACTGAGAATCTTGTACCTCATTTTCTCACATTCAAATGGCAGCCACATGCCTTTTACTTGGGTGTACAATTTGGAGTGCCTTAGCCCAGGGTTGGAATACTTTAGTATCCTTTTTTAGATTGAATCTAGAGTACAATAAATTGCCCAAAAAGTAAATGGGGTCTAAACACTTCTCAAACCCACTGTACATGCAGCATGATCTTTCCAGACGCATACAAACACACTGCTGGCACATACAGCGTCAGCTGGGAATAAACTCACAGAGATACTCCAGTAATAATTACAATTACTCCACCTCCCCATGCAAAACCAACTAGTGAATTTTCAAAAACTCATTCAATTAGACTGGGTTCCCTCATACAATCAGTTTTGTTGCCATCCCCTTCTAACTTAGCTTCAGATTGTAAGAGCAGTGAATGCACAGTTAGTTTATGCACCGAGCTGAAAGGAAATTGGCTTGTATTGTTTGCTCACCACCATGGTCCTCCCGATGATCGAGTGTTGACCCGTCAGTGACAAGACTTTGTCCTCGATGTTGATATTAGCAGTTCCATCGGGCCCAGCGGTCACATTACCCAGATCTCCAACATGCCTGTGGGAAATGGCAATAAAATTATGATAGGACAGTTGTGTCTTGCACACGCTAATCATTGCAATCATTTAGACTGGGCCAAGTGGAGTTTAGAGCGAAGATACTGTTCTTTACTAATTTCATGCTGATCCGTTGGGTGGTGTTGATGACCATCCAGCACTGGTATCAGTCCAAATACCGTGCTTATTTTTTCCATCTGCTATAATGTTGTGCTGCTATAATATGTGCACTAATGAACAAGAAACAGGAAATGGCAGCAATCTGGACATATTTCACAGTTAATGATGGTAATCAAAGCAAAGCAGACCAAAATCTGTGCTCTTTGAGAATAGCAAGATGAGGAACTACATCTTCCTACAATACACAAACTGATTATGTTTTTTTTTTTTTTTTTTTTTTTCACACACACGCATACATATATATACACATACATACATTTACACACACACACACACACACACACACACACACACACACACA
>JAQQZR010000009.1:8409219-8419738 GCA_030068235.1 Notoglanidium macrostoma | reverse complement strand
CATTCCAGGTGACTACTTCATGCAGCTGGGTAAGATAATGCCCACAATATCATCAAGCTAAATGGGGGCGACTTTGATGAATCTAAAATATGAAACTTTTTTTTTTTTTTACACTTTTTTGTTTACTACACAATTCAGTATATGTGTTGCTTCATAGTTTGAGGTATTCAGTATTGTTTTACAATGTGGAAAACAAACAAAAAAGAAAACCTAAAGAGAAGGTGTGTCCAAACTTTTGACTGGTAGTGCATGTATTTTTTTTAACAAAAGGAATATTTAAGCTGATAAAGAATAGGAAAACAAACATTGCATTACTTGGTAATAAAATTTCTTTACATTTTTTTTTTTACTTTTTCAAAAATATTGTAGAAAATTCTAATCATAAACCCAATATTGTGAATTGCATTGAATCGTGAACTGGGTGAATTGTTACATGCCAAAGATTCCTTTTCTTCTCCTTCAGTAAACCACTGGTACTTCAAGTGTACTTTCAAACAGGAATAGGTAAATTCATCATTACAGCACAAAACATGATACTTGACATTGAATAAAATTGTTTTGCCAAATATTTGCCAAAGTATTTGTGCCATATTTATAAAATGCATATATAAAACAGCTGCATTACATGTTTCAAACCTGATATCCACACCCCAGCTTTGCGACTGATGTCTACTGAAGATAACCCCTAACCCTAGGTATTGTGATTATTGCAAAATTGTAATAATTAGCCAGCTGACACAGTTAGCAACAAAAATGTTACTTTCCAGGGGAATCATCAACATTAAACGTTAGCTAGCAGCAATATGAAAAGTATCATTCCACTGCTTGAAAGTTTTGAACACACAATCAAAGCAAATTGATTTGCTGAAAATATTCAAAATATAGCTATACAGTTCTGCTGGCAAATGAACATTAGAGTGTCTTAATGTGGGTGACCTTCCCTCAGTAGTAATTACGGGAGGGTGTCAAGTGGCTGGTGACGCAGATGGTGCTTGGATACAAA
Source organism: Notoglanidium macrostoma (assembly GCA_030068235.1). Lineage (NCBI taxonomy): Eukaryota > Metazoa > Chordata > Actinopteri > Siluriformes > Auchenoglanididae > Notoglanidium > Notoglanidium macrostoma. Next base: position 8,418,735 of record JAQQZR010000009.1, on the reverse strand, counting down.
GAAGCACAACAATAGGGGAAACAAGGATGCGGGAGACGGTATTTAATCATTTCATGGTGAGCCTTTTTTTTTGTCTGATTAAAAATGCTTAAGGCTTTTATTTAATTTGTTATAACTCTTATGGGTTTGCCCATAATGCAGTATCTCTATAATTCTCATAAATGAATAAGTTGTATAGAATAATTAAGAAAGCTAAATGGAGAAAATGTAACATCACAAAGGCTGTCATGAAACAAAATTACAGCACAACGGACCTAAAAAAAGTTCATTAGGAATCTACACATCAACTTCACAAACATTCAGAGCTATGGTGAAAATACCAAAACATAAATCTTATTTGGTACATGCAACTGGTTCAGTATCAACAGTAATAAATATCTATTAGCCTCTGGATTATGTTACCTGGGGAGAGTGTATCTGCATCCAGCATGCCCCCCTCTCTAAAAACTTCCAGATCTTCCATTTTGACTTTGGACCAGGGGACATAGGTGACACCAAGCTCTACATCCCAATACTGCTTGAACTCTGACTTAATACCTTTGTTCAGAGCCCAGGCAATCTGTGGACACAGCGAACATAATCCTTCAGTGTGAAGGAAATAAAAAGATTGTATAGTTGATTAAGAACAGTTATGTCTACCTTTATGGCTTTTTGGTTGACTTTGTAAGTGCCTCTACTAAGTTTCTGAAGAGCTCGAAAAGCATCCTGACGATGAACCATGACAATGTAGGCACAACCTCGAGGAGGAATCATCTGCCAAATAGATAGACATCAACCATCATTAATTAATGTTGTACATTACATGAGATGCACTGCAATATGTATACACTTAGTGATTAGAGTGTACATGTTTAATATGTACATTTATTGACTCTATCTGGCCAAACTCCTCTAATAAACATGCCACATCCTGCTGTTGCGTCCTTTTGTCCAGCTGGCCAACCCAAAGTGTAGTGCTGCACACTGTGGAGGGGTGGGGGTTGTTGGGGAGAGACAGCGAGGGTGAAAATTAGTCTGAGAAAGAACTGCAACATGAAATAATGTAATAAGGTATTGAAATCCTTTTTGTGCTCAAGATTGACATTTCAAATGTACAAATACATATTTCTTTCAATTTATTGAGCAGGCTTAAAGAAAATAGGTTTGTGGAGCTTTTAGGCCTAAGCTTTACTTAGAAAAACAACTATGACTCACCACTTAAAGTGTCAGGTTTGATAGGAGGCAGGCCTTTCTGTCTACGTTCTCGCTCCCTCTCCCGTTCCCTCCTCTCCTGAGAGCGAGAGCGGGGTGAGTGGCGCCGCCTTTCTCTGGAGCGAGACCGTGATCGTCGATGTCGAAAACGTCTGGAACGGGAACCTGACCGTGACCGCCTCCTTTTAGGAGATCTGAGACAGTGGGCACAGAACACAGGTAATCCAACACAGACTGAATTCGCAAAATGTGTCTACAAAAAAATATAAAGTATAATATTTGTGCCAATTATATTATCTGATTTCGAAAGGCTGACTGTCACACCTCACCTTGAGCCAGACCTAGATCGTGTCCTCCTGCCATCTTGATGCTGTCTCGCATCTAACTCCCCAGAGGCCTCCTGTGGGAATACACATACAAAAATGTATAAAAGTGCACTACACAGATTTATTAACTAAAAGACAGGAGGTTTTCTATGTCCCAATCAAAACATATTTTACATTCCACAATGTGTGTTAAATTGCACATTGTTTCTGTGATGGATTTAGATTTTCTTTGAAAGGTCTATAAATATCAGGGACATGCTAACTGAGAGCCTTGCCTGATGCTGCTGTCCAGTCATGAGCTGAGGAAAGCTATTGTTTTGAGGAGGGAAGGATCCAGGGAAACCAGTGGGACCTACACTTGGTGGCATCATCCCTGGGTAGGGTTGTGGAGGCATTCGGCTGAAAGCTTGAGACTGTCCATTTGGAGATGGAACCTGGAACAAGATGTTTCATCAAATGAAGCTCACAGGGATGCATCAACCTCATTTAGCACTATCATCAGGGACAATGCTGGACAAACGTGGACTTATTTTATGCTGTAAAATGCTCTCTGGATTACAGATCTGGCACATGAACAGGGTATCTTGTACAATTTGTCTTAAAGCACACCACCATCTCCTTTGTGATGTTTTGCAAACCGAAGTACGCAAAAAGTATCCGATCAGTAACAGCTGATGCTTAAGAGCTAGAACAGTGATCACCAACCCTGTTCCTGGACATCTACCTCCCTGCCGGTTTCATCTCCAAACAAAATTTAACGCACCTCTTTTAGATGATAAACAACTTAAGATAATGACTGGATGGTCAGGTAGGCACTATTATGGTTGGAGTTAAAAAGAGGTAGATCTCTAGGAACAGGGGTGGTGACCACGGAGCTAGAACATCAGTATAATGTTGGTAAGGGGACGGAGGGGAAACAACGAGTTTAATATTGTGGCAAGCTTTTTAATTCAGCAGAAAAGCAACGCAAAAAATATAGCTGAACTGATCAATGTATGAAAAGTTTCCAGAGTTGAGCAAATTTAGTTTTTTGTTAAGCATGAACTACTGTGGCTTCTGTAGCAGATTGTTGCATTTTATGTAAATTATTTACCCAAAGGCTGTCATTGATGAAGAAAAATTTTACAGACTTGTGAGAGATCACTTTACAGAGATGTGATAACATGGCTAAATTTAAAAACAGAATGTCTAAATATGGATGGAGAGAAGCATTTTTATGTTCCACTTCAAATTCACAAAAAAGTCTTAAATGTGACAAGTTTTATAGCAGTAATAAAAACTAAACAGATATATTTTACCTTATTTATAGCCATGAGATAATAATCGCAAAGTGTTAAGCATTAAAAGGTAACCGCTGTCACCACTCCGTTATGTTGTTAGTTGCTTATCCAGAGCTTTGTAAAGGAATATCATACAACTTGGCCTTCACAATTTTTTTGTTTAATTCCCTAATCATACTTCTTCACACTGTCTACTAACTGGGCTCAGGAGAAACATACACCGATTATTTCACACAACTTTAAACCCACCTGGTGTTCTTGACTCATGCCCATCATGTTCTGCTGAAAGTGTTGCATTTGATTGGGAGCTTGAGGGAAGACTGCTGAAGCCTGTTGAGGCGGCTGGACAGCTTCTCCAAAGCCACTGCAAGGAGGACACAAATGCAAACACACCCTGATTCATCCACTTATGGGGAAAACTAAATCTATTTAAAACTTTACACATATAAAGAACAAAGCCTATTTCAGTGGGAAATGTACAATAATGTTAACAAAAAGGGTTTCTAGGTCATAGCATACAAGGCAGGCTGGACAGAGGATGCCTCATCCCTCTTGGCTTCTTCTCCTCCTTCTGGTTCATCATCATAATCAAAACGATCAAGAAGTTTCTGAAAACAAAACCAAAATAAAATAAATAAAAATAAATTACCAGGCCATGTTTCACCCTTATTGTGTAACACAAAGCACAACACGTCTTTAATCCTTGCAATATACATGTGTACTCACCTTGTCGAATGTGGCTTTCTTCTCAGAAGGCTGTGTGGTGTGTTGATGGCCCTGTGCCAAAACGGTGGGTGGCTGAATCGTTGAGGCTTGTATCTGTAGATGGGTCATCATGTTATTCTCCAGCGCTGGAGACTGGGGCTTCCCAGGCTGCTGGAACGTCTGGAGCATCTGCTGGAGCTACAGTTGTAATGTTAAGAGTTAGAACAAGCTATAGAGACCGAGCATTGCAGACACATGCAGCGTTCTGAGATGGTGGTGCACCAAACCTGTTGGCCTTGTGAGGACTGGAAGAGCTGAGCTACAGCGGCAAAGGCGTCAGAGTTCTGCAGCTGTGGCACAGGCACCTGCACAGAGTTAACAGACACTGCTGTCTGGCTCTCAGCTTCCCTTGCTGGGGAGGGAGGAGATGCAGCTGGAGAGGAACAAATGCAGCAATTTTAGTTTTTTGATTGTCAGTAGATGAAGTTTCTACAAATAAAACAAATCATCTTTCTAAAGGGATGGTGTGGGATTAAGCAACATACTGTATGCATCTTGCTTAATTTCACTTGTGATAAAAGCTCCATGCAAATAATAATAAATAAATAAAAAAAGCGATAGAGTGAAGGATTTATGTATTCAGTATTGTTCCTCACCCCCACCTGGGCCATTGTCCACACCTGGAAGTTGGCCTGAGCTGCTGGATCCGGCAGCCATGTCCAGGAGAGGCTGGATCACCTCAATCTTAAACACGCCATTCTTCTGCCACAGGTTCAGGACACGAACAATCTTACTCTGCAAGCATAACATAACAGGGACAAAAAGTAAAAGTGGAGATTAACCTTATTTGGGGAAGGAAAAACAGCTCAAATGTATTATTTTTCTCTGAAAAAGGCACATCAAAAATGTAAAAAAAAAAAAATCACATCCAATTCCCTATATAAAATTAGAAAATATTTCCTTACTGTTATTTCAATATTTGAGCTACACCTCAGTGGTTAGAAGAGCGGCAGAAATTGAAAGTGTCAATGACTGACAATACAGCTGATAAATAACTTTAAATGGCACAGTTATGCTGTCTAAAATAGTAAGCATCCCAAAACCATGAGTGATTTTTTTTACCTTCTCCTCCCATCCCTTATAACAGAGGGGTGAAAGAAGTGGTTTTATTTAATTACGGTGAAGGGAAATTGTACTGCTTCAGCATACAAAGACATCCTATAAAATTACCTGTTTCAAACTTTGTGGAAACAGTTCAGGGAAGGACCACATCTGGGTGTGACGGTCAGGTTTCCACAAACCTTTGGCCATATAGTGTATTTTTTAGGTTTTGCTGTGATTAACCAGCAAGAAGTTTACATGCACATAATGGTGGACAATAAGGCCATGTTGGCTGAACACTGGGGTCAGCGACAAACTGTTTTTATTTTCCGACACCTCTACAATTATATTTGTGACAACAGTTGAGAGGCACACTTGTTACTGAAGAGTAAAATGAGGCACACACATGAGGCAGTAACAGTGCAATTCTAAGGTTAGATGGCTTTATTTGTGCATTTCTAGGAGGCATAGTCTAAGAGTCTTATTTTTTTTTAGAAATGCAATGAATTGACTGCTACATGCCATATATATGTCGGAAATTATGGCTCTGTGTTTAAATATGCAGTGATGTCAATATTTTATTGTGAACGTAAAAAGCTCAAGTTTGTATGTAAGAAACAATTTAGAACCTTTTTAACATGATGATTATAAATTTTTTTTTAAAAAAGCCCCAGATACCATGTAGATCAGTGTGGAGGCTTTTTCAGTTACTGGCCAAACATTTCACTATATTTAAAATCTCTCAATTTTATAGCTCTCAAAAGGGTCAACCCTGGGACCTGAGATGCATGGGAGAGTTAGACAAAAACAGTAACTCTTACCCTGTCCTCTGTGGGACATAAGCAGAGGTTCTCGAAAGTCCCAGTGATATTCTTAGTGAACCGGGGACCAAAAACATCCTTGTCTGCACCAAACTGATGTCGCGACTGGCGCACGATGGAGTCCACAACATAGAGTCCTGGTACTTTATACTCAGGCTTGCACTGGAAGAAAAAGAACACATTTCAATGTAGTCCTAAGTAATAATTAAGAAAATAATGATCAAGATAATAAGCAGAGCTCACAGCATTACAGAAAAATAGAGGAAAAAAAGCACAATTACCTTCTTGATAAATTTCTCAACAATCTGGACAACATGCTTGTATAACTGGATCAGAGAAATACAGACATAGTTAATGCCTTATAGCAACATGAATGACATTATTACCATTTTTACAATACACAGAAGTGCACTGGTTTCTTATACACATCAGTAAACTTGGTTAAAGCATATTTAATTTAATTGCTGCATTAAAGGATTTAAATTTAATTCTAACTGACTTGTACTTTGAAGCTGTGGTACTTACTTTAATGGCTTTTATTGCAGACTTTGTAATGGAAATCATTTTAGCTCTGGAGATAGGAGGTTTTGAGTCCATCAGGGAGAATAGCTGTAACGCAAACACATAAGGAGATGAATGAGTGTCTAGGCTCATATCCGCTTAAGTATCTGTGAACATGCAGCAGAACATTCAAAGAGGTGTGTGCTTACTGATGTATGGTATACTGATAATAGAAATGTTTCGCAATACTCTGCCATTAAAAACAGTACAATATGCCATTTAATTAATACCTGTACTATAATAATGACAGCATTTTAATAAGAAGCATATTTCCTATCAGTTGCATTGATGTGCCACAAGGGGCAGTGTGTGGCTGAATCCCAATGGCAACCTGCTCTCTTCAAAGCGCAGTACAAAGTGCACAGAGAATGATACGGTGGCGTTTTCACCCTATGTAGTTCACTACATGGTGAAAGAGGAGACGTTTGGAATTCGGTCTGTGTGTGCAGTGCTCTGCTCCACTCCCTGCAGGCTTCGTGGGTGTGTCAGCCATTTCTTTTCTCACACATGCACACTGCAGCTTTAATGGTGACAAAACAAGAGGCATGACTGCAAATACAAGTGACCCCGTGCTCTCGCTGATGGTCCACGGCTTGAAGACAAAGCAGACACATGACGCAAAAAAAAAAAAAGAAATAATTTCGCTTACAATCAGGGTAAGCCCACAGACATCACAAATCCTGTCTGTAAAAGAGGTCACAAGCCGACACAAATCAAGGAAGGCAACAAGTCAAATTTGGCAAAACATCTCACCAACAGACATGCTGCCCAGTTTGCAAATGAGATATAATACTATCATGCCTATGCCGCCAATAGAAGTCAAAGGATCGTGATTTTCTTTGTGACAAGTGAACATTTTTCACCATCTGTATTTGACAAGCTAACCAAGGGCAATGATAACTGTCTAATTTTGCATTATCTTTTTAGATAACTCACCATTGTGGCTAAACATCTCTATACAAAGCAATGTTCACACTGGCACCATTAATCATAGCATATACATTTTTGTCAATAATTATTTCTATTATGAGAAAGCACGCTCAGTAGGTGAATGTAAGTAGGTGTATCAAGTCTTTTAAAATGCTGTTGAATAAGTGATATCTGGTTGCAAATATAAACTTAACTATCAATCACAATCTCAAGTAGAGGGACATCAGATTACCGCATACAATGTAAAAGCTTTATCAACTGTAAAATGCACTAATTCGTTAACACACTTTAAAAAATTGGGATTTTTTTCCCCCAGGCTGTGTTTTTTAGTTACATGTTGTGTCATCTATTATTCCATTACTTTTTCTGATGCTTTAGGTTTTTGCCATGGTACTGCTTCAGTATCTGTATTGAGATATTTAGGCAGGTATCAGACCCAGGTGGTAATTTGTGTCGTGACAACACTGAGATATAACAAAAGTATCAGATACCAATACCTGAAGACATGCAGTGCATAGATTTGCTAAGAAATTACCACTCAAGGAGTACTGCATAAAAAACAGAAAAAAAAAAACCCAAAAAAAAAACCCCCCCCACTTCATTTATATTCCTTTACATAATTTAAAAACAAAACCAAAAAAAAATTTTATAACAATGATATGTAAGAAACACATTCTGTAGCATTTTACAATTTTAAAGATTTAGTACAAGAACATGTACTCAACTACTCCCAATCAGAGTATATAACTGTAAAAATACAATAATAATACCCGAATATCTCAGAAATATTTACTCTGATATATCTAAATCATCATCATATTCCCAAACATTGCACGCAAGTACTCTGGCCAACTCCTATGCGCCATTTTGAATGAGTCACTAAGGGCAGCGAATCAGTATTAATCACGGACTCAATATGCTGAGGTGTTACTGACTGGTTTACTTTCTGAGGGCAAACCGCAAAACTCGTGCAAACAAAGCACATTTCAATACATATCCATAATAGTCTTATACTAATAATAGTAGTTTGTTTTGGGCTGGAAGTGAAAAATATTCCTAATTCCTGAACACTGACATCTAAGCAAATAAAAAAAATAACTAAGGCCCCTCCAACAAGTATAAAGATATTTTTATCTTTTACCAGTTTTACCAGCGTAAAAAAAAAAAAAAAGTCATTTCTGAAAATATGTCTATACAAACAAACAAACAATGTTTTGAATGCACATGTGCCCTGATTAGGTGTAAAAAAAAGTCATAAACAGTCATGTCAATTTGGTCAAGAATTAAATTAAGATTATGTGTAAATGCAGAAAAAAACCCAACAACCACCCATTCATAAGCATTCGCGCATCTTCATTTTCCACTTTAACCCCTTTTAGCCAAAGGTTCTAAAACAAGAAAATGTCATGGCTTCATCAGCTAATAAGCCTGGATCTGAACAGAAAAAGAAAAACAGTTAAAAACAAAACAAAAAAAACCCCATTGGAAATCAATTCAATTAATTCAAATCTTTGGAAATACTTCGGATTCGATAAAATCTCAGCAGGAAATCAAGATGCTATGTTGTATAAAAAGGAGTCTCACAGCTTTAACTGTTACAGTTACAGTATACCTGGGTCTTCACAATAATCTCTATTCACAATGCAGCTTGTAAAGGTTACGGAAAGGGTTATGGCTACGTTCATGCTGCAAGCCTCATTGCTCAATTCTGATTTTTGCTCAGATCGGATTTGCCTATCGTGCCGGTTCACATTCATAATTACAAATGCCCTGTATCTGGCTTTAATGAGAACGCACCCACCCTCCGTAACGGCACGCAAGCGCAGCGATATGATTTTGCACGAGTCCTGTGTCACCAACAACATAAACCTATTTGTGAGACTAGTTATGATATTAAAACCGACGAAATGAACGTGCTAGCAGCTAACGTATGCAGCATTTTGCTCTGGAGGGTAAACAGTGCATCAGTTGTAGCTCTCCTCCAGTATTGTTTTTTTACACTGCCAGTGTTCTGATTATTTGTACTAGCTTGGCAAAAAACAATGCTACTGTAGCACGAATAAATGCTTCCGATAGCGGAGAATAAACTCGATTTTAGCCGCAGCCCTTAACCAAACCCTAACCTCAAGACCTAAGGCTTAAAGCTTAGAATTAAACCTTAAATTTAAACCTAACATGCAACTGCTAGGTAGCATATGTCGATAGGAATAAAGTGGTGGCCAAGTGCCTTTTTTTTGTTATTTCAACCATATACAGATGATACAGTACACAGTGAAATGTTCCTCCAGGACCAAGGTGCTACATATAGGACAATTATTATTATTATTATTATTATATATACAGATATTATAATTATTACAAAAGTGCAACAGAAGACAACAATGAGAACACTCATCGGAATTCATGCGGCTTTTTGCCCGTACGCATGCACCGAGTGTGTCGTCATCAGCCAGCACAAATCACCAGAATTGATGGCGACACACTCAGCGTATGTGTACAGGCAAAAAGCAACAGATTCAAGTGTCCTGAAAAGATCAGATGCGAGTGTCCGCACAGGCCTGAAAAGATCAGATGCGAGTGTCCGCACAGGCCTGAAAAGAT
>JAQQZR010000009.1:8379865-8401327 GCA_030068235.1 Notoglanidium macrostoma | reverse complement strand
CACACACACACACACACACACACACACACACACACACACACACACACACACACACACACACACACATACACACACACTTGCTGGCACTCCCTGAGCATGTCTAACATGCCTTCCTCCAAAAACAGAACTTGAGTTAACTTGCCAAATGTAATGGCACCTCTTTTTATTTCACAAACATAACATCACAAGCGAAAGTTTAGTATAAACTAAAAAAAAAAAAACAAACAAACAAAAAAACTTAAAAAAGCATACATAATAAAGATAATAACAGGTGATTGTCAGGAATGATATGGAGGCCGATGCAAATGCGAAATTCTTTATTTCAGCAAATCACTAAAACACTAAACACTAGGCTTTATAGGACCACTAAAGGAACCAAGAAATGATGACAAAAGCAAGAGAAAGAAATTAACAGAGACTAACATGGTTCAAACAAACAGCCACTTCACAGGGCAAACTGAAAACAGGTCTGCATGGTTAAACAACAGTGTGTGAGGTGAGTGGGAATTCTAGTCGGAATTCTAGAGGCGGTGTCTGTAGGCCGCATAGTACACTCTCGGACATGCAGTCCGGAAGTCTTGCTGGGTGGTGCTTCTTGGCACTGACAGACAGGTCCCGCTTTCCAACGCTATTGTGATAGTAATACTTGAGATTAAGCTGAACATTTTATATATACAAGTCAACAGAATGAAAATGTGAAAATGTGCTAATTAATATTATGAATTATTATATTATGAAATATTGCATATTTTAATTTTCTATTCAATTTTATTGAGCAATTTATCAAAGGGGGTAATGGATATCTTGGATGGGGGTTGGATAAGGTAGGATGGAAGGTAGGAAGAGAAGAATACTACTGAGAATGAACAGTGCACACGAATGATGCACACAAAAGAACAATGAGTGTGACAGCATACACTTGAATACAATGTATGAAATATGACAACAGGCAGCGCTTTGCTTAAATGTAAAAACTAAATTGATCGACTGGAATGCAGCACCAGGAAGTAGCAAACATGCACAGGTGAGACCTCATGTCTTGCATGGCCACTCCCTACACACTGTCAAATATAAAAATATCATTTTAAAATTTCTCCTGCTACTTTTCAAGACCATTTCAGTCCTCTGCAGATAAACTTCACACAGAATTCATGAACAGTGTTAATCACAATTATTGGTACATCAGATTCAAAAAGATTAATTTTAATCACATGTAAAGGAAATTATGAGCATCAGTTACCCTGATTCCAGTTTATGGCTGTTTTATCACAAGGTCATGTTTAATGAGACCACTTAGTATAAGAGAACCGATCAAGGATCAGCCTAAAGAAACAATTGAATATTAAAGCTCTGTGTGTGTTTGGGTGTGTGTGTGTTTTCCAGCCAATTCTACTCAGGCAACTCAACTGATCTCTATACTCAACTGCTCAGATCCATGCTTGCTTTTACTAAATGAATAAAATATAAATGCATCAGCGTGAAACGCAAATTCAAATACCAAATCTGTGGGCTTAATTTAACAGGTTGTAAGAGGTTGTTGGAATAAGTAGATCGCCTGGTGTCTTTTTGGGCTCACTGACTGGGCTTTGAGGGACGTCTTACAGGTCTTCCTCGTCTCTTCATTCCTGCTACATAGCAAAATGTAAATATATAATTATTGAACTCCATTTGTTTAATATGCATTGAAATGCATGTCTTATTAGTTGAAGAAAACAGTTTTGTCAAATCATATTTCTCAAACATGATAATGTAATCCTTCATTAGTATAAATGAAAAGTTGTTTTTGTAATTATAAAGTAAAAATAACAGCAAATACACAGATGCTGATAAAAATATGAAATAAAATTAATAATACCATTTATATACACACACACACATATATATATATATATACAGTATATATATATATATATATATATATATATATATATATATACACACTGATGTGTGTGTGTGTGTGTGTGTTACAGATACTGTATACCACAGATATTTTTTATATGCATAGTATATTATAGATATTATATATTATAGATATATATTATAAAATTGTATAATATTGTATAATAAATTGTGTATAATAGCTATGTAGATTCCATATTTACTTATATTGTGTGATGTCTATGTTGTACATTACATATACTCTTTCCATGCCCCTTTATTTCTGTATCGTTAGTGTGACAATGAAAGCACTACAGCCCTGCCATCTGGGAAGAGCAGGCTCTCCTTGCCAAACTGCACCAGTGGTGTTGAAGGACAGCGGCTCGACTTCAGGCGCTCCATCACTCTGGAGCAACCCTCTGTGTTCCTGTGACCTCCCCAGCCAGGAGGCTCAATTCTGGTGACCTGTGTGCATGGGGATGTCTAGAGGTCCTAGCCAGCGAGGTCCACCTGGGACACCAACAAAGTGAGTGGCCCATAACAGCTGGACTAATTCCAGATCTACCCATGCCCAAACCCAAACATCTGCACACCTCAATGTATCACCCCTATGTCCTGTTCACTGTCCATGAAACACCCAAAGCCTCTATTGAGTTCACTTCTTTCTGAGTTGTTATTCAGGCAGCACCCCCAGGGCCTGCTGAACAGTGCTAAAGAAGCATGGGAGGAACAGCCACCACCTTCCAATCGGTCATTGAGTATGTAACTGATATGCAAAAAAGATTTGACCAGGTGGCTCTCATTGTCCTGGGAATGTGTGCTGGTGGCTCAGATGGACCAACAATAGGTATACAATCAGCCAGCCCAGAACCAAGAGTTCCAGTTGGGGGATCATGTGCTCCAGCTCCTATACCACCTGCAAATTCCTAGCACCCTGGCAAGGTGCCTACACTGTCATGGAGGGATTAGGTCCTGAAATACTGTTTGCAGCAGCCTGGTAAGTTTATAGACAACAAATTATACCATGTCAATCTTTTAATAAAATGGGTTAAACCTATACCTGCCCTGGCTGCCTCCCATGTCTCTGTTTCAGGTTTGACCCTGGCACAACAACAGGAGATCCTAGAACTCGAGTTCCAGTTCCAAGACATCTTCTCCAGGGACCCCAGGAAGACTCACTTCAGATAGCATCACATAAAGATCCCTCCAGGAGTAGTCATCAGGAAGTGGCCCTATTGTGTGGTCCTATTGGCCCGATTGACACACAAGTGTCACCTGGGGCTGACCGAGGCTACATGGGCTATAGCATTGGGCAGGGCCTTCTCAAACCTCAGGAACAGATGGAAGCTGTGTGACAGTACCCACCATAAACAGGTACAGTACATGCCTTTTAGGGGCTAGCCAGATATTACCAACGCTTTATGCCTAATTTTGTCTCTCTAGCTGCCCCTCTCAGATTTGACCTGGAACAGTGAACCAGAGACCGTGCACTGGGCCCCGGTGGCAGAAAGGGCTTTCCAGGCTCTCAAATTTACCCTCACAGCACAGAAGGACAGCTCCACCTGGACCCAGTGCACCACGCTAATTCAGCAGCTGTGGTCGGGAAGAGCTCTGTATACTGCTCATGCTGTAAAATGTTTTTGTAAAATTAGCTCACGGGGCTGACAAATTCAGCACAGCTGGCAAAGGATTACATCTACCCTCGATTTGCTTCTTTTGTTTTCGTCGTGTATATAAGGGAGCACCCATGGCAGATCAACTGAGTATGGCTCAGAGACACTCACTAATGTTCTGTTTGCTCTCTTGACTCCTCTTCAGGAAAGATGTGATGTAATTTATCTTGTTTTTTTTTTCAATCACAAAAACCTGCTATTTCAATGGGAGTGTGAAGACTTTTTAAATACACTGGAAGAATAAAATATATATATTAAATAATCTATCTTGCGCTTTCTTCTATCTTTTCTTACCTGGCGATCGTCGTACAGTTGCTCTTTTCTGAGAGCCACCATCTGAAAAGGAAATAAGACTGAACATACAGATTCTTAAAAACCATAGTTGCCTTCTTCTTTAACCACAACAATATTCATGCTTCTGCATAAATTAGAAATGTAAGTCTCTAACGTTTGATAATTCTGGAGATTCTCTCTGATTCTCCCTCAATGAGCTCTGGGTTGTGATTCAAAGATGTGATCCTTGAGAAGTCCGGTCCTGCAATATGAGAATATAGGAATGAGACATCTCTAAAAAGAACTACTGATTCCATGTTCATTTTATTTATTTAAGTACATTTTATTAATCTCGAATCTCACCTTCAATAATATGAGGATTTGGCCTAATCACTTTGGTAACAGTGGTGATTTCTCCACCACCTCACAAATAAAAGTAAACAATAGACAATTATTTACTGACAATAGACATAAACCACAGGCATAACACAACTTTGTCAACATGGCCAACATTGTGACGGTGTAGCATCTCATCTTTGAGGTTGAATTTAGTTTTAATTCAGATTTCTGAAGTCTTTCTATTACTGACCAAATTTCTTAAAATTACAGACAATTTATAGACTACTTAAAGACTGTGGCTCTTATTTAGTATGAACTTATGCAAAAACATGCAAAATTGATAACACTGGCATAAAAATGATGTAAGCTGATTTACTGAAAGGTTCTACTCAGAATAGCATCTGTCATCCATCTATGCATTCATTATCTATATCACCTATCCGTCAGGGTCACGGGGGAAGCTGGAGCCAATCCCAGCTGAGTTCAGGCGAGAGGCTGGGTTTAATAGAGAGAATTGATCAATCATTCACACTCACATTCACACCTATGGTAGAACGAAAGAAAGCTTCTATGCAGAGAAAACAGATCTGATGTGCAAAGTGTAGATACAGGAGCACACCATCTACGGCAAAAGCAGGTTTCCACGAATAATAAAATAATTTTTCACATTGTAATCGTTTTATTTTAACTTTTGCATGTTTGTGTGTGGCTGCGCATCCCTGCATGTGTAACAAGCAGAGTATATGTACGTTGTGCACCCATTTATATACATGCATATTACTATCTTGATAATGCGCCTTTAAAATAACTGTGAAATACTGTTCCACTCACTTCAGACCAGGTTTTTGTTGGTCTATCAAAACAATCGTTGCCTCAAGATATCAATGTGCCAACAATACGCCTGACCACACCTCATTTTTAGATCAACACACCCATGGGCACTCAGATGGGTGCAAGTGCATTTGTTAATTAAACAACGTGGATGCTGAATGGGAAAATGAAAACTGCATCAGTCTTAAACTAGCAAAGACACATGCTGTTGTGTTCAACACCACAGATGTAAGGTAGTGTTCTAAGAATCTAATAATGACAAGCTGAATTTGCCTTTTTTCAAGATGTTTTTACTTTCTATGATATCTTTTTTTGCAGTGTAGTATCCTGCTCTGCAGTTCTTGTAAAGGTTAAAATTATTTATTGGCTGAGCACATCTCTGCTTGATTGTTCAGATTTGACATAAGTGAAAATTTGACTTTGTTTTAGTGGAGTGATATATCCCATTTGGCCTATATAGAGACAGATGATGAACTTTTGTCCAAAACATCCTGTTTTGTTATTTGTATACTACAACGGAATTTTCACCAATAATGTACATAGAAACAAGCAGATAGAACTTTCTCTTTACTCACCACCCTGAATCAGTTTTGTGAGCTTCTCCTCCTGTAAATGCAGGTCACTTTCCAGAACCTGCTTTACCTTGGACATGTCTGTAATATACAATGTGGCATAAACATGTAACACTTCACAAACTGTTGAAAGTCACAGTCATAGTTTAAATTTTTTCTTTTCTTTTCTTTTTTTTTGTTTTACATGGGTCATGGAAAATATTACAACATGATGTAACTGACAACCTGCATCTGTATATTTGTGTTATTCTGAAACAGGATTTTGAAAAAAAAAAAAAAAAAAAAGAATAACAAACAGCATATTCTATGTCACCAGGTAGAGCCACAAACCTTCACTAAGAATCCTCTTAATTTCACCTTCAGTATCAAGTTCCCCACCAGCTGAAAAAAAAAAACATGATATAAAAGGATATAAAAGTACCAATCCTCTAAACTTGATATAGTTAATACTAATTTGATATAGTATTAAAGTTATTACTACTTCCAGACCTCCAGGGAGGTTTCCATTGGAATATCCTGAACAACCAGAGATTACTTTGTGCACATTTCCTTGTCATGTAGAAATAGCGAAGATGTCACCTTATGACTGTGAATAGCCTATAAAAAGACCCTGCTATGCCACACTCATCAACATCGCATAGCACTGTTCATTTGTTTATTGCTAATTGCATGCAGTAACAGGGGCTCCACAGAGATGAAAAGAGACAGTTATGCTTGTGAAATTGTGAAATTTATACTAAATTGTTTAGCTTTCACAACCACTTTGATTTCAGAGCAAGATAACAAGCTATTTGTTCTACAGGGCGCCAAGGGAGTAGATGCACAAGAACCCAGATCAGATTCTTTGGGGTTGAACACTTTCTACAAGCAGTAAAAAAGCCTAGCCCTAACTGCAGTATTATGTCAACACCAACATTCATTATCCTTTCTATGATGCGTTGTATTAAAGCAAAAATCAGACATGACTGATGAGCCTTCTAGGAAGTAAAAGGTAACATTCTTTGCTGCATGGTCACTGCAGGAACAGAAATGGAAAAAGTGATCAGCTGCTCAGCACCAGAAACAGGAAGAGTGTGCATGTTTACTATTCTGTAAGGAATGGGCAGGAACACTTACCAGTACGGCAACAGTGTAATGAAATGCAGAACTCAGAGTAGCTTTGCACAGCTGCCTTACATGCAGAAAAAACCCTAATGCACACTAAGTGATTATTTTGAATTCTCTATACTTGGTGGTTCTCCCTTGGGAAGTATTTTGATATCCTGGCATTGGAGCATCTGTAGGGAAAATTTTTCATATAAGCATGCTAGTGGGGATGGACAGTCCCCTATATTTTATTATTAGCCTATGTTAAAATAATTATAATGGTGTTCTCAAGCTATAAGGTTTAGAGTGCAACTGAGGGTCAAGGGAAGAAATGAGTACATGAGAATAGAAAACAATGAGTCCGAGCAGGAGGATAGGAGATAAGGAAATTCCTTGCTATATGAGTTCATAATTGGAACATAGCCAAAAGAAGTATATGTAATTAAACATAATGGGTGAAAGGAAAACAGATCAAAGCTGGAAGTAGAGAGCTAGAATGAGAAATAATGGTAGTCATATAAGTGTTATCTTTAGTTCGAAGGAGTAGCATACTGAGTAGGAGTAGCATATTACATAAACAATTATGAACAGCCCATATTAGATGAAGGGAAAATAGGGTGTAAAAGAGGTGACGAACTCTTCAGTTGTTCTTTAGACTAAGACTTTTATTGACTGACTTGCTGGACCATTTCTTCTACCATTTTGTACCATCTTGTTTTATTAATTGGATTCCTGATTTTTTGTGACAAAACATCCTGTTGATTAGAATGTAACACAGGTGTGTGTCCCAGTAACACAGTGAATGAGCAGGTTGGTATTAGATCCTATTCATCATATAGTCACACAATATATTGATTACTGCAAAGCGCTTGTATCAAAACCACACTGGTTTATTTCCAGCAATGGCAGATGTAAAAGCAGTAGGGTAGAGATCAGTGTCTCTGGTGCACACACAGCCATACACTAGTGATAAAGGATCATAAAACTCTGCAGAAATATTCATGCTGCATGCAGTTTTAATATAAAACAGATTCCAAATGGTTCACAAAGTGATCACTGGATGGATTTGGCTGGTTCAAATACCATGGTCAGAGAGTAGGATCTGCATTTTGAGAATCCTCAATAAAGTATGAGATCAGTGCTCTCTTTTATTTTCTGGAGGGGAGCACTGTCCACATTGTGTTAAAAATCCTTAAGATGAATTTGATTTGCAGCCTCCAATAGTTCCTAATAGATTTGTTCTAGTGGTCCAGAATGTACGGAAGTAGAAAAGAACCATAATTCTATAAATAAGAATGTGATGTATCAGGGTCTTTCTATAGGCTATCAGTGTGGCGTCATGGTCAAGGTGATGATATGGATTTATTAATTGTAATCAACAGGAAAACGATCACATCTCCATTATATTTGAAGGAAACCACTTTGGCAGTCATAGTATGTTTAGATGGATGTATACATATATAACATTCTGTTTTGGTAGTAATATCATGTTCCTAGAAACTAGTTGGTCATGATAAGCAGTGATATTTAGAAAACTTACTTTCAATGAATCTTGTAACTGTTGTAACTGATGGATCCCTTTCAATGACTCTCCTAACCGTGGTAATTTTTGGTTCTCTCTCAATTACCACATCCTTCACCATGGGCTTGGTCTCAATCAGTTTGTATTCAGTGAGCACATGCTCTCCCTCCACAACCATCTTCTCCACTTTTGGGCCAGATTCAATTACTCGGGTGACTTTGGTAATGGGCATAGTTTCGATAACCTTGATTTCAGGGCCTAGAACAAGAAGGCAGTGATGTAAGAAAGATCAGTGAGAACTGTATCAAATGTGATCACACAGAACTCCATTAACTCCAACAAATCTACTTATTTAGATGTAAGGTGAGAGCTTAGTCTATAATCATGAAGTGCACAATACACACACATGCAACTCTCCCTTGATGTTGTTGTCTTCTATGTTGTGTCTGTACATTGTTATTTTTTATATAGTAAAAAGTATCACATGCTCTGCGTATACTTGTAAGACATACACTGTACTTACAGTAAATGTACCTATAATGGACCTACTTAAATGTAGTTATACAAAATTTGAAAATAAATGAAAACATTTTTTTTATTGGAGGCTTGTTCAGTGATCTTTTAAGAACCAACCAATCTCACACCTACTGTCATTAATAGCAATCATAATCAATGTTAAAACACACTGTTTGGCCTTGTTGCATGTTGTTTAAATTCACTAATGACAGCTTGTCATGCACTAAAAACAGCTGCTGTTTTGTCAGCAGTGTGGAATATTTTCAATGGGGATTTGCCAAAGTGGAGTTAAAGAATGTCTGCATAGTTGCTTGGAGTATTTCCTTCTCTTAATTTATCAAGCATTTTAAAAGCAAAACACAGATTTTCAATAAAAGAGGAACCGTACTTCACTTTTCACTGTTTCCAGTTTATAATTATAGGGTGATAATAAATGGAATAATAACCTTCTTACCTTAACTGCATTAAATGGTGTTCTTGAGTAATCTTTTTTTGCCAAGTGCCACATCAAACTTTACATTTGCGATTAAACTGCTCTTCTTTTTTCAGAGCTATGTTTCTTCTCAAATCTTTTTCTTTTTTTGTTTAATTACTGATCTGAAGCATCCTGAACTCTTGAGTTAATGACAAATGTACTCAAGAGGCAGGATTAGTGCCACATTCAAGGGAGCAAGTCCCCTCATGTCCCTATTCCTTCACTAAAAGCCTAAAGAGCTTTGATTTGCTTAGAGGGTTCCTGAGCAGATGCCAAAGAGAATGTTAGCCAACAAACGCCTTTTCCATTACAGGATCACACACTGGGTTGAGTTCTTTTGTTCCTGGGTCTTTGTGTTATATGAATCATATCACCATCACAGTATGGCCAAAATGCATATACTTAGTGTTGATCGGAGAAACATTGCTGCTACACCAACATATTTAGTTATGCATAATAATGTATTTGTAGCTGAATATAAATACAAAACTGAACAGTGGATGGAATATTCACTTATTATTTGTTTGATGCTTGCCAGTCTCAGATTAGGTGTGTGCAACAGAATACCACACAACAGTGGACAAAAAAAAAAAAAAGTGAAGTCTTTACTTTTAAATGTAGAATTTTAAAGATTGCCACCCTAAAATTCCCACCCTAACTAGAACTAAAAAAAACCTCACAAAAACACTTGGAACTAGCCAAAAATTTTCAGACATATGAAGAAGTAGAAGCATTTTTCTACTTTTTCATTTTTTGTCTTTCCATGGGATACAGGTTAGCAATGGTGTGCATTTCTAATTTGCAGTATCTACCTTCAATACATCATATATTATATGCAGAATCTGGCAACCTTGCTCACAGAACAAAGATCAAGCTCATTAACATTATATTAAACAGATATGCACTGACTGTTTTTTTTGTCAGTGGTTTGTTTCAGTAGCCTATATAGACCACTTCTATATTGAGCTCCAAAATATAATCATAGCAAATAACAAAAAGTACCATATCTCTGCTAAACATTATTTTTAATGCCCCAGACCAATACAAGTCCAAGTACAAATGCCAATATATATAAAACAAGTCCAGATCAATATAGGAAATGTCTCCTAGTCCTTAATTAGAGTTCCTAATATAACTTATATAATTTTCATAGTCATAAAAATTTCAGTGAGCCTTCATTCAGTGTGAATTAGGGCATTGTCATGAAATATATTGGAATGCTGAGTTTTCCTCCCAATTTATTTCTGTTGCTTAATGTACACCGATAACTTTTTCTTCTTTTCTTTAGTATATTTTTCAACTTTGTAAAATAGGAATAAAAATAAATTAAATGAAATGTGAACAATAATGGCATCCACTTATGTGAAACAGAGATTAACAATACATGCACCATGATGCTGTGTATTACCTGTTTCAATAACATGAGTGGTGATAACTCTCTCTGCAAAAAAGGGGGGAAAAAAGGTTAATACACAGGAATGTATAAATCTGTCAGTAATAATAATCTTAATGGATTAACCTTAGAATTGCCTTTAGTGAAGCCTGACTAGTTCCAGAGCTCAACTTAGAATATGAGATGAAAGTACACTCCTAGAATATTGCTAATAAATGGTAAGTATAACTTCTGGATATATGGTTTTATGAAATGGTTATGGATATATGGTTTTTATGTAAGTTTTTTGTTGTTGTTGTTGTAGTATTGCAGTTGGCAGCTGCATAGCTTTATCACAGCATTAACACTGTTCTGTACCAGATCAGTCATGTGGTCATGCTGATATGAGAAAGGACTCACTAATGAAGGTGAGTGGAATCTCCTCGTAGGTGTATCCATTAACAAACTAAAAGATAAACCGACAGACAAGGAAAATAAACATATGGTGAAAATGTGGGGAAATGAATGGCAATAAGAATATGTACTGAAACTCATAATAGCTGCAAATAGGATTCTACTGTATTAGACTTGGCTGCTGTAAAATTGGTATATTTGTACCCTTATCTGTATGTACTTAATGAGCTTCCTTAGCAGGAAAAGCAGATCCTCGCGGCCCACTGGTAGATCTGTAAAAAATATATTTTTCTCATTCAAGTTCAGTTTATTTGATCCTTACATTTGGCAGCGATTAGAAGTAAGATTGCAAAATATATGACAGTAATTGGCAAATATACTGTACTTGGCAGTAGACAACTGGAGATTTAATACACTGCACAAAAATCCAATGCCTGCCAACCATTGTTTTATGCTACAAAATACAGGGAACATACATGTGGAACATTTTGCAGGACAAATACTGATCTGGATAAGTCTGGATTCAGTCTGGTGTAATAAATAAAAAATCAAAAATAAATAAATAAAAATGTCTTTATTAATTTTATGTGTAGTTAGTTAGGCATCTTGCAAGTGTCTGCATTGGAGTTAGAATTAAATCATTTCTGGTTATGGCTGACCCAGCACTACTACCAAAGATATCGACACAGCCGTATATTAAGAAACCTATAATCTTATACGTGATAGCAAGGGAGAATGCGCCCAGGCCAGTGTCCAATAAGTACCTGATTGTGTGCTGTGGGGAGCACCATAAAAGGTGCTGTTTAGAGACAAGTTAGCTTGTTGAATAAAAAGTGATTGTACAAGAATATTTGAATGTCTTTAAAGATTTGCCTTCTTCCATTAAATGTTATTTAATGCTTGCTATGGCTGCCTCCTAGATGGCAGTAAGAGGAGTAGAAGGAAACCATGGAAGTAGAATGGAATGTTATATATGTAACCATGGTTCCATGACTGACTGCAGGACCGCCAGGCTACCTAGGTCATTTGGGTTGACAAGAATATCCAGACAATTAGCAAGGCCATAACAGGAGCCTTTTATGGGCCTCGGATTTTGGGACATAATCATAAGGTGACAACTTTGGTGTTGGTACTCAGCAAGGAAGCGAGCAATTACTCCACTATAACTCTACTAAACTCCACTCAGTTATAGAACCATGGATAATTAACCTTCTGTTATGTTATCTTATCTTATCCTGTTTTTGGAGTGTCTTGTCTTGATGCATGTCTTCCTTCAAGATGCAAGGAAGACATTCATCAAGACTCTTCTTTGAACTTGCACTCATATAGTGACCTGACTGATATTGGAAGACATAATACCTACCACTTAACCAAGCACTAATTAAAAACAAACAAACAAATAAACAAACAGAGAATAAAAAACAAAGCAAAAAGTGTGTATTTTTGTTGCTGTACAATCTAATTGTATAACTTTCACTCTAACAGAGATTACTTTAATGGTATACCCAGACTTAGTTGTACTAGTCTTAAGGTGTGATTATGATGGAGACTGGAAAGGACTTCTGTAAGGCAGTCTGGATAAGGGCACCTGCCAACTGTGGTAAATGTAAATATACCATAAATGTAAATGCATGTTCATTTACCTGCAGGATAGAGCAAGTTCTTCACCACATGAACTACTCCATTGGAGGCCATAAGGTCATTATTTTTCACATTCACTGAGTTCACATTAATAGAGTTATTGACCTGAAAAAAGAGAAAAGTTTTAATTGCATTTAATATAATAACTTTAAATATGCACACCCTTAACAACCTTATAATATAAAGCTGATAAAGTGATACAGAGCATAAATATTAGCTCTGAACAGAGGACTTTAGGAAGTAAGGACTGAAGAGGTTGTAATATTTTAGTGTAGATTAATCATTCAATAGAATTAAGACATAACAAGGTCAATGAACTAAGAAGGACATTAAGTGGCTCTACACCATAATATTGGTACAAGCATAAGGTTGAGCACCCAGGCTTGTGTTTATTATTATAATTACAAGAACAATCATGTTGTTATTCTTTACAGAACAAGTTCTCAGATAAGACATATTCGGCCTCTTCACATACCTCATACTCTCAGTTACTGTGATGGATTTGTGAGAAATTTACAAAACAAAAAAGCGTGATTGTTTAATTTTTGGATAGCAGTACAACGGTAAGAGGATCTGGGAGGATCTGGGAGATGATGCATAATGGGTGTTTTAGGGAAGATAGCTTATCGCCAGGAAGGCAGATATTTATCAGTGCGGAAAGACACGCACGCGCATTCTATGAGGTAGGAAATAAGGTCCCTCTAGAACTAAAGCAATAGTAAACAAAATTTGTGTGCTGAAACCTAGTGTTTCCAACAGTTTCATCTGACTTTATACACATTTTATAAAGGGGAAATTTTGATCCTGATGTTCTCCTCATCACACTGATAGGAATCTAGCTCCCTAGCAGTTAGCATTAGTAGGCAGATTAAATTGCAGTTAGGATGAACATTAACATCAACAGAACAGATTATGTATAGTAAGCTAATGATTAGATATCTTTTTCAATTATATAAGACCATAGATAGTAATGTAATGTGTGCAGCATGTTGTCATATGGATGGGACTAAACTTATAACTAATTAAAATATCAGTGTTTCATCACTCAAACCCCCCTTGATTCAGCATCAAGGAACTCTGCCAAAACTATGAACAATGGCTTATTTGTATTCCTTTTGTACTTTCTGTATTGTATAATGAAAGATATAATAGCTGTATGAACAGAATGTACATTATGTATATGAACAGATGTAGCATGAACAGAATACTTTCTCTGAAGTGTACAGGATAATGTGTGTGGGGAATGCATTCACATGCCCTATTTAAGCAAAAGGCTACAGTATGATATGAGTTTGGTTAAAATTGTGAATCAGGACCCTTGTAGGAGTTGGCAGAGTTCTGTCTGAAAATGTAGTGCTTTTCAAGGTTTTCCTTTTTCGAACTATGATGCCTGATGATGATAGTGTATATTACAGCCTTCATCAAGAACTCAATGTGACTGTGGAAAATAATGCTGAAAGGACACTGCAGAAGTCTTGATGTGGCAGCATATACCAAGATGATGCACTGTCGCCGCTGCTATTCTGCATAGGCCTGAACTCAACCAGATCATTGCAGAGAGTGGATATGAATACAGATTTAGAAGTGGAGTGTCACCTCCATGGCTTTACCCCCCCACTGAGGTCACCAAGGTAAG
Source organism: Notoglanidium macrostoma (assembly GCA_030068235.1). NCBI lineage: Eukaryota > Metazoa > Chordata > Actinopteri > Siluriformes > Auchenoglanididae > Notoglanidium > Notoglanidium macrostoma. The sequence continues at coordinate 8,387,099 of JAQQZR010000009.1, read as the reverse complement.
GACCTCTGTATTTTTTCTGAGGTGTATGTAATAAAAGTGTTGAAACAATTGATGTGTAACACAGGAAACTAAAGAATTTTACTAGTGGACTGCTTATAGTCCAATGCATGACATCATCTGATGAATAGCTCCTGTTGCCCTACATTAAACAGTGGCTGTCATCATAATGCCAGTTAGTTAGTTTCAATTGAATGAATTAACTAATTAGCTAGCTAACATTAATTCCATCCAATTAATCCATAAAATTGTTCAACAATTATCAACATGCATAATTTGCCCTGGGTTTAATTTCTTCACTTACACAGATGAAAATAAAAAAGACTGCATCTGTCACAGATCAGCTTTAAGAAGGGACAAGATATGTGACCAGACAGAGATTGAGAGAAAAAGAAAGAGAGACAGTGATTGATTTATCTCATACAAACCACTGATTAGTTAGCAGTCTATTTGCCAGCTACTGCCATACTTTTTATATAGGATCTAGAAGGTCTAAGCATTGTTTCTTGTTAAAAAATAATAAATTTGCTTGAGAAAAAGCTTATAAATACTACTCAGTAATTATACGTTGAATGTCACTGCAGATGTGGGAAATTTCTGAAAACAAACACTGAAGGTTAATCACTGAACAAATCCTATATAAAAAGTATTGCAGTGTTTAGTGCATAGTATTTTTGTGTTTTTTTTAGCAGTTAGACTGCTAACCAATCAGTGGTTTGTATGAGATAAATCAATGAGTGGCATATGAAATATGGATATGTTTTGTGACGCAAACCCAAGTATGAATCCACACACAGAAAGCACTTGCAGGTTGTTGCCCTGGATGGTCTTGAGCACGTTGGTCACACCACCTTCCAGTCCACTGTTAATGAAGACACCACTGCTGAAATGGTACAGCAGTATTGTCCTCAAAATGTTCAAGTCACCTACACAGAAGTCCAGAAATATATTACTCATTTACATAAAAAAAAAAAAGATCTAGCTTTCCTGTGATGGTTACTACAACAATTTCAACATCATTGTATGAAGAAGAAACAAGTATACTGGTGAGAAGTTTCATGTCATCCCCCGACATTGCGTTGAAAGCTTCATCAGTTGGAGCAAAAATTGTGTATGATCCCTCTTGCTTTAGCATCTCGGTCAGTTCTGCTTCCTCGATCAACTTCAGGAATATTCTGTAACATTCCAGGCAAACATTTCCTTAATGATTTTTATGTATTTGAGAAATTTGGAGAAAAAAGCAAAAAAAAAATATGTAAACATTTTGCTAATAAATGCATCCAGTGTGGTTCCGCTTTATTATATTATGTGTGTCTAATAACATTGTAGTTGCACATAAACTATGGAGGCAACTAGTGGCACTCTTCCATCAGAAAGTGGAACCAGGACATATGGATATAGCAAAAAATAATGCAAACAACCAACTGATTAAACACAGTCATACAGATGCCCTAATAAATATCGTTGACTGGAAATGCTTCTCTACCTGCACAAAAATCTTTGCATTAGGAAAGTGTAGCACCTGCAAACATTTTTTACTCGTCTTAAAATTTGTTTTCTGGGACATTTAAGAGGCCAGAATTGTAAATAAATAGCAATGTAATATTTCAGATTCATTTATTAAAAATTCATTATTTATTTAACCAAAATGATATATTAAACATTTTCTTATTGCTATGTAGCTTGAGTTTACTTTTCTCCCCCATGGTCCATTTGGGGCAAATCTCAAATGGCTTTGTTTGTTTGACTTTGTTTCACCCTACATAGGATATATTATAATGGCAGTGAACATTACATAGTGCCTTTATGAACAATGTAAAAAGGCATTTGTGATTCAGAAGTTTGTTTAGTGTTGTCTGGGAAGAGTTCACTAAAGACTTAAGAGCTGGTATACTTGGTTGTGTTTGAGAGCAAGCCCTGCCAGTGAAAAGAGTGAAAATATTTGTGGGCAAGATTTTGTGTTACGTCTCTCCAAACCTTGCCCATGTGTAAGCTAACCCCAACTTCCAGAAAGCAGCATGGGGTAGTTGTGGGAAAGCTACATTGTACTAGACCAGGATACAGATTGTCCTGAGCTTGCATTTCTTGCAAAAAATGTGGCAAGTTAGCCACACTGTATCAATTTCATCTGCAATGTTTTCTTATACTTGTGCCTCTCAGCTAATCAGTACTTTTGCTAGACCTGAGTTTATCCTAATCGGTTTAATTGTGCTTTAGCCTTGTAGCATTTCTTTAGTTTGAAATCCTTTGCCATTGCAAAACCAGTAGTTGGCCTGCTACTTACACAGATTCCAGACTACCACCGAAACTACAGTTTATTTAGTAATTTCTCATTCATCACACATAACTCATTATACCACTTTTTCAGTAATAATGTGTTAGTGATACTTTTGGTAATAAATAATGGTAATTGGTGTAAACTCACGTGAAACGGCCATCAGCCTTCAGCAACTCAAACATGCTCTTCTCCGGCAATCGGATTAATGATCGTATTAAGTGAAGAGCACCGTTGCTTCCTTCTTTACTACCTCGGATCATGCAGGCATTCTCAATACACACAGCCTAGCACACACAAAAAGTAAGGCATCAATCATACATGCTCTGGGAACAAGTGAAGTGACAGCTGAAGTTAAACAGCTGACAAGATGCAGACAGACATAATAGATCATTTCAGCAAGGTGGGGAAAATAATGAGAGAAGGAAGAAATGAAGGAAGGAATTTGCTGATTTATTCTTTTTTGTCTCACATTCTTTAACACATTCAGTTAGAGACACTAACCGTGCGGTAAACAAAGACTCTAAGCAGCTTCCCTCCAAGGGTCTCCAGCAGCTGACCATTGTAAAGGTCTTTCAGGGTGACCTTGAGCTTCAGGATATGGTTTTCAAGAATGATCTTTAGCAGATGCTGGTCCAAAGCCATTATTTCATCTAAAACAAATACAGATCACCAGAACACTGCATTTACTCACCACTCATTAGCTGTTACATACAGAGTCCAAAGGCCTGATCATACTACCAGACTGCTCTTCTACCTCTGCTGTTCTTCTTTTAAACAAAAGTTTTTGTAAGTATTGTAATTATGCATGACAAAGGAAAAACAACATAAAGTGCCACAACAAGTCATCAGAAAAGCTTAAATGCATAGATGGTATACACTATATGGACAAAAGTATTGGGGCACACCTCTTAATCATTGAATTCATGTGTTTAATTCAGACCCATTGCCACAGGTGTATAAAATCAAACCATGCACCTAGCCATGAATTCTGCATTTACAAACATTTGTGAAAGAATGGGTTGCTCTGCAGACCTCAGTGAATTCAAGTGTGGTACTATCATAGAATGCCAACTTTGTATTAAGTCAGCTTGCAAAATTTCTTCCATGCTAGATATTCCACAGCCAACTGTAAGTGGTATTATTGAAAATTGGAGGCATTTAGCAACAATAAAAACTCAAAACTCAAAAACTTAGTGGCAAACCACATAAAGTCACAGAGCAGGGTCACACACTTCTGACGTGCATAATGCGTAAAAGTCGCCAATGCCCTGTTGAGCTCAACAACTGCAGAGTTTCAAACTTTCTCTGGTATTAACCTCAGCACAAAAACTGTGCATCAGAAGCTTCATCGAATGGGTTTCCTTCAGCAAGCAGCTGCGTGCAAGCCTTACATTACCAAGCAAAATGCCTAGCATCAGATGGAGTGTTGTAAAGCACGCCGCCAGTGGACTCTGGAGCAGTGGAATCCTGTTCTGTGGAGTAACAAATCACACTTCTCTGATGGACAAGTCTGGGTTTGATGGAAGAACACTACCTGACTGCTTGCATTGTGCCAACTGTAAAGTTTGGTGGAGAAGCTATAATGGTATGGGGTTATTTTTCAGAGGATTGGCTAGACCCCAATTTTGTGGGAATAGTTTGGGGAAGGCCCTTCTCTGTTTCAGCATGAATGTACCCCAGTGCGCAAAACAAGGACCATAAAGACATGGTTAGGTGAGTTTAAGTGGAAGTACTTGACTGGCCCGCACAGAGCCCTTGAACACCTTAGGGATGAACTATAGAGATTATGAGTCAGGCCTTTGCATACAACCTCATTGCCTTACCTAACTAATGCTCTTCCTGATGAATGGGCAAAAATTCCCTTAGACACACTCAAAAATCTTGTAGAAAGCCTTCTCAGAAGAGTGGAAGCTGTTATAGCTGCAAAGGGCGGACCAACTCCATATTAATGCCTATTGATTTAGAATGGATGACATAAAAGTTCCTGAAGGTGTAATGGAAAGGTGTCCCAATACCTTTGTCCATATAGTGTATATCTCTGGAATTGTACTGGAGCAATAAACACCATAATCCTAAATCTCACATGAGTGTTTTATTAGGCTAAGATCTGATGACTGTGAAGGCTGAAGCATACAGTTTATATTATTTTCAAACACATCAAAGCATTCAAAATGTGGACAGGGGCATTACCATCCTGGATGAGACCACTCCCATAGCATAGAAATGTTTCATCATAGTATAAAGTTTTGTACTGATTTGTAGTGATGCTTCCCGCTAAGTGAACAAGTGGACATAAACCATTCCAGCAAAATGCCCCCACACCATAACAGAACCACTGCTGTTTTCTTTCATTTGTCATCTAGCTATATCTTAAAACTCATCTACTATAATAAATAGTAAATTACTGGAGAAGTCACTGACTGCAGTGTTACTTGCTGGTATTTGTGTGAGTAAGCAGCATTCAAATGGGACTATACAAATAAAATATGTCATCACGGCAACTTTAGGAAACAAAGCATTTTGTGTGTAAAGAATAAAATAATACAGTAAATTATTTCAAATAATCTAATAACTCTGGCCTAATATTACATATATAAGTTTTCAGTGCGATCTTGAAAAATACTTATCAATACTTTAAAAAAGATCTGTTTAGTAGTGGACTTTTAAGCTTGTCTGATTTTGACATTATCTTAAAAACATGCTGTTTTCGCCATGTCTTTATTTAAAGGCCTGTTACTGTGGTGTGGTGAACACACTGGTGAAGACACTGTTGACAGGGGCGAGGAGTGTGTACTCGGTCCCAGGCCTCATGGCTGCAGACAGGCCCATCTCAGACACCATGTCACCGAACATTGTCTGGGAATCACCTACCAGTTCTATCACCTGCTTAGCTTTAGTTGGAGAAAGAGAAAGAGAGATAGAGAAAGACAAAGAATGTAAGGACAACACAACTTCATAAGATACATTACATCAAACTATAACTGTAGCATATGACATCATGGCTTAAAAGTCATTGTTCACTTTAACAAATTTTCAGCATATTGAATTTCTTTTACATTATAGTGCACAAACTATGTTTAGGTCATTTTCACCTAAGAGAATGTGTTTAATAGGATTGGTCTGTGAAAACAAAAATTTGACCTCCATGTCCTATTTGTACTATGGGTTACATGCATTACTCAGGGGGCTGCAAAAACATGATGCAGACAAAAAAGAAGGCAGCTTAAAAGTACTTTTTTATTTCTTTACTTTGTCTGATAGAGTGTGTCCTTGTAATTTCATATGCCTTTTACTGCTGTGACAGAACAAGAAGGTACTCTATCTACAGTCAACTCTGAACTGACTGACATGGCAAAACCAATGCTTTTGTTGTTGCTATACACTAAAGACATTTGGGTTTGAGATCAGAAGATGAATATGAGCTGAATTTCAAATTTAAATTGTGTTAACTTAAAATATGGTACTTTTTGTTTGAACCCTCCACTTTTTTAAATGATCAAAATATTGACTGACATGTTTAATTTTAATTTAGATCTACAATATGGTAATAAGACCTTTATTGAGATTAGAGGTTGAACACTAACCTGAGTCAGGAATTAGCACTTGGTCAATGAGGTGAATAACTCCATTGCTGGTGATGATGTCCTTCTTCAGTACCATTTTAATCCCATTGATGGTGAGGCTGTCACCATCACAGCCAATCTCAATTACACTGCCCTCCAGTGTCTCATATGCAGTGCCAGCCATGATGGCTTCTGAGCACTGGACTGAGCTCACAAGGTGATACTTTAGAAAGGCTAGAAAAAAATACAAATTCAGAAAATGTACAAAAAAATGATTTACAAATTAAGGATGTGAAAATACTCTGGTTACTGATTATCCACCAAAGGCTTTTTTCTGGAAAAAGCATATCAGCTACATTTTCTCCCTTTTTTGGCACCAGATAATAAACAAAACAGCCTGGCAATTCCTCTGAAAAAAATATGTGGGTGCCACTGGCCAATAGTAAACCTGCCAATAAAACCCAGATGAACTTAGTTTAAGAACTAAAAATATTTTGTGCACTGGGCACATAAGGGGATGTCAATCATTGCATTAACCTCAGACAACCTTACATCCAAACACTCTATAGTGCCAAAATCCTGCTGGCATCCTCAGAGGAGCAGAGAAAGGACGGAAATGGAGAATGCATGGAAAAATGTTCTCATTATTAAGTTAAAATGGCTTTGAATTATATGTCATTCATATGGTAGATTATTTCCCCGGAAGATCTGCAATGTGCACAAAGCCAAGTGTAATCCTGTGAACACCCACTCTGTCCTTCCTGTACTCACACTGTCTGGACATTGCCAGCAACTACTGTATGCACATTATCATTTTCCCAGGAACTCAGCCTGCTCTGCTAATTCTCATTGTCTGATTATGAACTCTATATGTGTGTGTGTGTGTGTGTTTCTGTGTAGGTGGTAAGTCCTATCAAATCTCTCTTTATGCTTGTATTTCTCTGTACAATCGCCTACCTGCATTATTGAGCAAACCCAATACATGCCTTCACATAAAACAGGCTTGATATATTACCCAGAACAATACAGTCTCAAGGATGTCTAGCACTGTGTTTCATTCATTTCCAAGCTGGAGTGTGCAGCTCTCATCTCTCCTGATGACTAAGCGTCTAGTTGGTTTGGCCAGGAATTAGACAAGGGTTTTGCTCTGAAATAATGAGGCCTTCTGCTTTATCAATTCCCTCACGACTCATTCCTGTCTCTTCAACTTGCAGGTGAACTTTTCATTATGGTTTAACATTGTTTACCACAAAAACATTTCTAAAAGTCCACACTACACCCTGTTCCAAATTATTATGCAAATTCTATTTAAGTGTCAAAAAAATGAGATTTCTTGGTTTTCAAATAAACTCATGGATGGCATTGTGTGTCCGGGCTCTTTGGATCACTGGAAGAA
>JAQQZR010000009.1:8360520-8376564 GCA_030068235.1 Notoglanidium macrostoma | reverse complement strand
AGAACGGAGAGGAGTTATAAAGCCTTATTGCCACAGGTAGGAAGGATCTCCTGTGGCGTTCAGTTCTGCATTTGGGGTCAATGAGTCTTTTGCTGTGTGTGCTCTGGTGGTTCATCAAGGAGGCGTGCATGGGGTGAGAGGGGTTGTGCATGATACTGAGGAGCTTTTTCAGCATTCTCCTCTCAGACACCTACGTCAGATCCTCTAATTGGACGCCTAGGACAGAACCTGCCTTTTTAATCAGCTTGTTCAGCCTGTTGTGATCAGCTGACTTCACCGCACTGCCCCAGCACATCGCAGCAAAAAACACCACACTCTCCACCACAGAGTGATAAAACATAATCAGCATTTTCCTGCATACATTAAACGACCTAAGCCTCCTCATTAGGTAGAGCCGGCTGTTCCCTTTCTTGAGAACAGTGTCTGTGTTCTTGGACCAGTTAAAACCCCAGAAACTCATGACCTCAATGCCCAGACATCTTCAAACCGTTTTGAAAAGAAGAGGAGATGCTACACCATGGTAAACATGCCCCTGTCCCAACTATTTTGAGACCTGTAGCAAGCATCAAATTTGAAATGTGCTCATTTAGTGGATAAAGGTGTACAATTTCCCAGTTTGAACATTTGTTATGTTATCTATGTTCTGCTGTGAATAAAATATTGGCTCATGTGATTTGAAAGTCTTTTAGTTTTCATTTTATTCAACTTCAAAGAACTTCCCAACTTTTGTGGAATTTGGGTTGTATATTTATATATTCATTTTATTTCAGAATTTATTAACAAGACCCAGGATTATAGAGACCTTAAGAAATAAATATTGCTCTGTGAATTTTGATTTGTTTATATGATATGAATGTGTACTAGAACACAGTTCAATGAAAGCAGAAACTGTTTTGATGATACATAGTCATTTTAAAGTCACATCCTTTTTGTCTTTTCTAGTTTACATTATGCCTTGAAATCTATTCAACAATTTCAGTAGTATTTTTTTTTTATTTACATGGGAATCATCTACATGTTGATTAACTATGTAGTATATCTTGGTCATTACCACATGGGCATTACTTTATTTAAACTAAATATTACCATATTAATCTTGTGCTTTATGTACAGTATTTACACATGTATGCAAAAGTGTGCAAACATTGGGACAAAACCTTTTCTTGCTTTTGCATTTTTGTGTATATTTTCCTCAATTTAATTTTTATTATATTGGAGGTCTATAAACTGTAGAATAGAGGTACATTTTTTTTAATTCAAACACTAGAAAAGTTAATTACTTAGAAGTGAATGTTAAAAAGTGTATAAGATACTGTATATACAAATGTGTAATGATGGTGTAGGACACACAACACTTACTTGCAATATGCTGAGTTCCTCATTGCTTTGAATGACATCCTTGATGCTGTTTCCCACTGCACTAATGACACGGTCAATTACATGTACCACTCCATTTGTGGATACCTGGTTGGCATGAATGATTCTGGCACAGTTAACTGTCACAACCTGCAGAACACAGAACAACAATCAGAAAAACATATGTTGAACCAAAAGGTTTGTGGTCCTCTTTTGTTAAATAAAAAAAGAAAAGAAAAATAAAGATACATTACAGTGTGCATAAAACAAAGAGTATAGTGCTATAGCCAATATCAAACACAACAACGAAATTGTGTATTAGAAGACTGCTTAGGTTTGTATATCAAATTATAGTGTGTCAGCTATTTCAGAAATAATGGATATGCAAACAGGATATTTTAAAACATGGACGGTTTTCCCAAACAATATATTATGGGTTAGGGTTAGGGTTAGGGTAAGGATTTTAAAAATGTGTTATTGAATAATAAGCATGAGTAAAAGGCTGCATACATTTTTTTTTTTTTTTTTAATTAATTAATGAATTTTAACTGGTAAAATAACATTTTTATAACTGGTACAATAACAAAATAAAATAACTATGAAAAAACTGATTTCTCTTTATGCCAACAAAAAGACCAAAAACATATTGTGCTCTCTGCATGGTGTTTATTTTGATACATACTCCATTAGAATAGTGGTTGATGCGCAGACCATGTTTGTTGTACATCGACTGCAGGGTCATGTCATTCTTCAGATCTTTGGTAAGAAAACGTTTGTTGGCCATGTGGTAGCGCAAAGTGTTGTACAACTCTGTCTGTGCGTTGTTCACAAGGGCATTTCTAGCAGTCTGCATAATAGAAAAATATTAACAATGTTCATATTAACAGATTAAAAATGGACCAGTATACAGCTGACTGAAAGATAAAAGTTAATTATTGTATGACAATTGTACGACAATTGACAATAAGACAATAATAAGATCTCCTTTAATACATACAACATCTAATTGTTTCCAGGCATCATTGCTAGGAGCAAACATGGTGTAAGAGCCAGATCCATCAATCTCCTCTCTGATCTTGGACAGGTCAGAATACTGCTGTGTGACATCCAGTTTCAGCAGACCCAGTGTGCCATAGATGTTGTCAATAGGGACAGCTGGAAAACAAGAAAAATATTTCATTTAATGTAATTTTATTCATTGCATTACACTTTTTATGATATTACAATTTGAAATAGAATTTAGAGTTAGAATTGGCTTAAGTTTTTTCTCCTCATTTCTGTATTCATAGAGTTAATGCATGTGACCTTGCATATTACTTCCATTAATCCTTGCACAGGATTCTACATTTTGGATAATTAAAATTTCTTAGTTTCCAAAAAGGGTTCTACTTGGAACCCTTTCTGATAGAAAATGTCATGGTAGTGCTAAAGGGCCACAGAACTACATTATCAATCATCCTCTGCACATCACATAACTCACTAATCACTCTCACCTGTGTCTCGTTATGCACTGTTAGCACCACTATTTAAGTCCTATTTTTTTGTATGTCATTGTCAAGCTGTTTTTTTTTTATTGTTGTCATGTGTTCCACAGTATCTCTTATAGTCTCTATGTCCTTCACTTTGTATCCACAGTTAATGTTTTTGGTTCTTTGCTTGCCATTTACTTAATAAATTGCCTGCACTTGCATTAGTCTTTGCCTCCCATACATGACAGAAAGCTTGGCCAGCAAATGGATGCAGCAGACTTTTGAGATCCAGCAGGAGATCCTGGAAAGGAGCTGCCTAATGTGGAAGCAACAGGGGAGGGGTCAAAGCCACACAGGAATGACTTGAAGCCATACACCCCATAAGGAAATTTTTTAAGGAGTGGGCTCCTCACCAGGCTAGAACCATTACCTACCCTCCCTGCTCCACTGAGGACATTCCTCTATCCCCTTCTCAGCAGAGGATGCCATTATGGCTCATGGCCTTGCCATGGGCATCATTCCATCTCACTGCTCTGTCTCAGATGTCACTACGGACTCTTATCAGCAAAGAGGCATCTTGCCTGATGGTCCAGGACCTCCTTTTCACTCTGTTTTGTGCTTCAAGAGCCATGTGTTAAGGGGGCAGGGGTCGGGGAGTGATCTCTCATGGTAGTGACAAAGGGTGCAGAACTACCCATCAGCCACTGCATGGACAAGCAGTGGACTACACAAGACCTCTGAAGATGTGCTGTGGTATCTGGCACCAAGAAGTTAGCAGCAGATTCTTTAATTCTTGTACTTCACCTTTTCCACCAACAGGGAATGGGTTCTTGAACCAGTTCCATTCAAGATTCTTTGAACCTTTGTGCAAGCTGGTGAACCAGCCCATTTTTCCAACAGTTTTAAGAGGAACCAAGGATCAAGGAAGTGTCATCAAAGGTGGGTGTTGTACAATGCTCAACAGAAGTAAACAGTAGTAGAAAGATGACAGATTGCATAGATTACCTACAAGCTTTTCTTCTTTTTTGCAGATATTTGTCTGATATTTCTCTGATCCTTTTCCATTGCATTCTCCATTTCTGCACTCTGCTTCCTCTCCAAGCTAATGACACACCTACTGATGTCTTCATGGTTTGCACTGGAAAAGTTAACTATCTTTTGGTTCCAGCAAGTTTCAAACCAATTTACTTTTGGTTGAAATGCTCCATACAGTTTAAAATTTTGGCGCTAAACCAGAATGGAACCCATTCTCTGTTGATGGTGAAAGGGTATAAGTTGCGAGGTGTGGCCTCCATGGATCGGAATTGTTTGTCCAGCACATCCCACAGATGCTTTATCAGATTGAGATGTGGGTAATTTAGAGGCCAAGTCAACACCTTAAACTTTTTGTCATATTCCTCAAAACATTCCAGAAATTTTTTTGTAGTGTGGCAGGGTGCATTATCCTGCTGAAAGAGGCCTTTGCCATTAGGGAATACTGTAGCCATGAAGGACTGTATTTTGTCTGTGTCATGATGTGCTTCTCGCTGCACACGCAGCGTGCCTTGTGAGCTCGGCGCTGTGCTCTCATTAATCTCCGTCGCACTTAGCGCGGAAGCACACACTTCCGCATTGTGGCACGAACAGCTAGGACTACAGTTCCCGTGAGCACATACTCCCAACCATCGTCAAGTGACCAGTGCCAATTGAGACAATTATGCCATATTTAAAAGGACACTCATATGCGCTCTGATTTTGGCGAAGAATTAGTCTAGCCTTCAAGTCGCTACTGCAGAGCCTGTATTTCCCATGATTGATTTCTGTTTTTTGGACTCTCTGTTTCTGTATTTTGGATTACTGTTTATTGCCTAACCTGTATTACTCTGTCTGCTGATCGCTCGACCCCTGCCTGTTCATTGGATTACTCCTTCTGCCTGGCATTTTTGTACCTCTGCTTTGTGTGTTTTAATAAACACCTATTGCTTTGACCTCTGTCTCCTATCCTGCACTTGTGTCCAGCCATGCCTCAACGGCAGGAATGCCGTGACAGAATGCTTCGCCCAAACATGGATGCAGCAGGATCACCATGGATCCAGGATGGTTTTATGACTACAATGCCTACCCTGTTTCTGCAACAGTGGGAGATGGAACCACCAGAGCCATATGATGGGGTGAAGGAGAATCCAACTGTGTTCCTACTCCACTGCCGATTTTTTCGGGAGTCTGGTGGAGCCTAGGCCTTCAGACCCAATCTTTCTAAGATGCATGATTCGTTGGCTCACAGGACCTGCATGAATGTTTGCACTCATTCCTAAACATCCTAAAGACTTTGGTGAAGCACTTGGGTGGTTCTATGATGCCTTTGAAAAGGAGGCAACCGCTCCAGAGCACCCTGCAAAGGCTAAAAAGGAGGCAACTGTTCCAGAGCCCCCTCCAGAGGCTAAAAAGGAGGCAACCACTCCTGAGCCCCCTCCAGAGGCTTAAAGGGAGAAAAACACTCCAGAGCCCCTACCAGAGGCTAAAAAGATGGCAACCACTCCAGAGCCCCCTCAAGTGGCCAAAAAGGGGGCTACCACTCCAGAGTCCAAGCCCAAGTCCTCTCCAAAGACCAAGCCCAAGTCTGCGCCAGAGTCCAGTTCCAAGTCTGAGCCAGAATACAAGTCTAGTTCCAGATTAAAGTCCAAGTCTGCACTGGAGTCCAAATCTTTGCCTGAGCATGTGACCATGATGATGCCTGAACCCAAGTCTGAGCTGACATAAGGGTCAGAATCCTCTCCAGTCACAGTCGCTCACATGGAACCTGTTCCTGTTTCCGCTCCTGTTCCAGCCAAGGTCGCTCACACAGAGCCTGTTCCTATACTTGCTCCAGTTCAAGCCACAGTCACTTACATGGAGCTTATTCCTGTTCTTGTTCCCATCCAAGTCACCGGGCCAGAGCCTGCTCATGTCCAATTCACCGAGTTAGAGCCAGAGCCTGCTCCTGTCCAAGTCACCAGGCCAGAGCCAGAGCACACTGCAGCCACAGACTCAGAGCCAGAGCCCTCTCCTGTCCAAGCCACAAGGACAGTTCATGTCAAGGCCCCAGAGACTGTTCACATAGAGGCCACAGAGACTGTTCACGTTGAGACCCCAGAGACTGTGCACGTTGAGGTCCCAGAGACTGTTCACACCGAGGCCACAGAGACTAGTCACGCTAAGGCCACAGAGACTGTTCCAGTACATATTATAGATCCTGTTCCAGTACATGTCATAAAGCCTGTTCCAGTACAAATCTCAGAGCCTGTTCCAGTACAAGTCTCAGAGCCTGTTCCAGTACAAGTCACAGAGACAGTTCATGTCGAGGCCACAGAGACTGTTCAAGTACATGTCACAGTGCTTGTTCCCATACAAGTCTCAGAGCCTGTTCCAGTACAAGTCTCAGAGCCTGTTTCAGTACAAGTCACACAGAATGTTCCCGTCAAGGTCACTGAACAAGTTCCAGTAAAGGTCGCACAGTCTGTTTCAGCTCAAGCTACAGAACACATTCCAGCCCAAGCTACTGAACACATTCCTGCTCAAGCTACAGGACAATTTATTGCCCAAGCCACAGAACAAGTTTCAGCTCAAGTTAAAGCACCTGTTCTGGTTCAAGCCTCAAGAACTGTTCAAGCTCCTGATCCTGTTCCAGCAGCAGTCACTGCCACAAAGCTTGAGTTGCTCCTGTTCCAGTAACAATTATAGCTCAAGTCACAGAGACTGTTCCCGTCGAGGTCACAGAGACTCTTCCCGTTGAGGCCACAGAGACTGTTCCCATTGAGGCTGTTCCTCTACATGTCACAGAAACTGTACCTGTTGAGGCTTTTCCTCTAAATGTCACAGAGACTGTTCCCCTAAATGTCACAGAGACTGTCAAAGTCCTGTTCTTGTCACATTCACCGAGCCTGCTCCTGTCAGTAATCTCCGTTGCGCTTAGTGCGGAAGAGCACACTTCCGCAATGTGGTGCGAACAACTAGGACTACAGTACCTGTGAGCACACGCTCCCTACCATCGTCACGTAACCAGTGATTGGATGCAGGTGAAGCCAATCTTCAGACAATAATGCCATGTTTAAAAGGACGCTCATATGCACTCTGATTTTGGCCAAGCATTAGTCTAGCCTCTGAGTCTCTACTGCGTGTATTTCCCATGATTGATTTCTGTTTTTTGGACTCTGTTTCTGTGTTTTGGATTACTGTTTATTGCCTAACCTGTATTACTGTTTGCTGATCACTCAAACCCTGCCTGTTCGTTGGATTACTCCTTCTGCCTGACGTTTATGTACATCTGCCTCATGTGTTTTAATAAACACCTACTGCTTTGACCTCTGTCTCCTATCCTTCACTTGTGTCCAGCCATGCCTCATCGGCGGGAATGCCAAGACAGTCTTGCAAAGATACTTAGGTAGGTGGTACGTATCTACATAAATGCTGAGATACAATGTTTCGCAGCAAAACATTGTCCAGAGCATCACACTACCTCCACCGGCTTGCCTTTTTCCCATAATGCATCTTGGTGTCATCTCTTCCCCAAGTAAGTGATGCACACACACCCAGCCATCCTCATGATGTAAAAGAAAACATTATTCATCAAACCAGGCCACCTTCTTCCATTGCTTCATGGTCCAGTTCTGATGTTCACTTCCCCTTTTTAAGATGCTTTCTGCAGTGGATAGGGATTAGCATGGGCACTCCAATCTGTTTGTAGCTATGCAGCCCCATATGCAGCAAGCTGTAATGCACTGTGTGTTTTGACACCTTTCTATCAAAACCAGCATTATATTTTAAGCAATATGTGCTAAAGTAGCTCTTCTGTGGCATCAGACCAGATGGGCTGGCCTTTGCTTCCCACACACATCAGTGAACCTTGGGCACCCATGACCTTGTTGTCAGGTTCACCAGTTGTCCTTCCTTGGACATGCAGTACTAACCATTGCATACTTGGATCACCCCACAAGATCTGCCATTTTGGAGATACACTGACCCAGGGTTAGGGTTAAGCTAATCACAATTTGGACCTGTCAAAGTGTTTCAGTTCCTTGCCCATTTTTCCTGCCTATAACACATCAACTTTGAGAACCGACTCTTCACTTGCTGCGTAATATATGAGGTGTGATCAAAAGGTTCTGAGATGAAAGTTGCAACAAACAAAAGTATGGCATGATCATGTACATGCAAGAGGAGTGAGCAGTAACTTTTGTGAGTCATTTATGTATGCTACATAATGTCCATGTGTTACATGTGTTTTTGTGACAACGTGCACATATGCATTTTCAATTTCATTGCAGAACTCAAACTTGTGCAGACAGCAAAGATAGGCACTAGATACCCTTGAAATGCTTCAGGAAGCCTACAGCAATGAAGCAATGGGTGACCTTAATAATGCCAGCAACTTTCTTGATGGTGATCTGATGAACAATGCATGCAATTTCTTGGACATTTTCAAAGTTTGTGCCCATGGAGGGTCACCCTGAACTCTTGTAATCCTCCATTAACATTCTACCCATCTTGAAGCACAAATGCCACTCAAAATAGCTTGCCTGGCTCATTGCTTTGTTTCCATAATAAAACCGCAAATGTGCATGTGCACATTGTCACACCAATGTGTGAAACACAGGTCCCAACATTGACAGCGTGTTGTCATGAGGCAATACTGACTCACAGAAGTTACTGCTCACTCATACTGCAAGCACATGTCTGTGCCACACAGACACAGCAAACTGCACAGGCAATAACCCAAGCTCAGCCCATTGAAACAAACACTTAAAATAAAACAGTGCAGGGTAAAACAGATTATAATATATACATCTGGTTACTTCATGCTACTATTTAGATATGCATACTACAAGAAAGAATAATTTCTGTAAATTCTATAAAATATAATTTCCTCTGCTATATTTTAGCATAGCTATATTTCATAATCTCAGGATAAGCCTAAGCCCAAAGTCCCTGTCATAACATGACCCATATTTTTTAACAAAAGACTTTAAAGCTTTGTGAATATGGCATTCTTCCCAGTTCAAACAAAAAGGAGAACTGATACATAAACAGAAGTATGTTGAGGCATTACTGAAATAATTCCTGGAATTTTTCCTATCAGGCAATACCGACCTGCAGGGCAGCCACGCATCCCCTCCAGCTTCATATAACCAGGACAGCATTCATATAAAACAATCCTGCAAAATAAGCCACAAAGACAGCTTAAGATTTAGTCTTCTAGTCTAACAGACAATTGTAAACCTATTTCAATGGACCAGTCAGATTCATCAAAGATGTCAGATTCTTCATAGTATAACTGATCATACTGTATAGACAAACTACAAACTCGGTGAAATAAAGTTAGGCCTTGATGTACTTTCTATTTTTTTTTATGCCAAAAATTATTTGTCCAGGCTTTATTCAGTTCAGAACAGCATGTTATTAAAAATAAATCATCTTGTATTTATTTTATGATTAATTACACAAATTGATTAGTGGTTCTAGACTGAGAAGAGCAGACCAATTTTGTCAAGTATTATCAATTTTTGTGCCAACAGTTAAAATTTAAAATTAATTTGAATAGCATATGCTGATTTATTAACCAAATGTGACTACCTCTTAACAAATACAGTATAGGCTAAATATTGACATTTACCAAGTGTGGAACAAGAATACTCAATAGGTAGAGATACTGTATACGAAGGTAGAGAAGGTAGAAAATAGTTTCAGTAGTCAAACCTAGAAATAATTACAGCTTGTATAAAATTTGAGCTGATTCTGTAGGCAGAAGGGTCATGTTTTATGTTAAGAAAAAGTAATCTGCATGTTATGATGATTGCAGTAATGTGATGGGAAAATTTCAGTTACCAAGTAATGATCCCTGAGAAACTTTAGTATTAATTATGTGAGGACACTGATCCTCTCAAAGCTACATGCTAGAATCGACCCTGCAGGTGTGATGAGGACCGAGAAACATGTCAGAGCATAACTCCCAATCCCAAAGCCGGTTAGAGTGGAAATAAAGATCTGGCAATTCAAAATGTCAAAGGCAACATACAGTTGAAAGAGGATGTGGACAGAAGGCATAATTTTAAAGCCTCAGTGACTGTAAGGAGGGCCATTTATTTAGAATTCATGGCCTTGTAACCAGACAGGTTGGCATGCAGGAGATCATTTATTTAAATATCTGTAGACAGTTGTCCAGATATTGGATGCTCCATGTTCTTGGATGGAAATGGAAGGAGAGAAACACGTCTGCATTTATGATCATTAGTAGGGTTGAGGGTAAATTTCTGAAGCTCAAGAGACCAGACCACTTGATAGAAATAGACCTATGAGCCAAAACAATATGGTGTTGGTCCTCCATGTGCCACAAAATAGCTTAGACCCCCTGAGAAATGGACTCTGCAAGACCCATGAAGGTGCCCTGTGGTTTATCACACCCCCTCTACTGGTTTTTCTTCTTTCCTATGTGCTTCCTGGTGCTATCGGTTACCCATTCCACAGTGCACACATTGCCATCCATCCACGTGATGCAAATGAAAACAGGACTGACCAAACCAGGGGTTCACCTTCTGTTGCTCCAAGCTCCATTTCCAATGCTGCATGTCCATTTTAAGTGTTTTAACTGGTGGACAGGGGTTAACATAGGCACTCTGACAGGTCTACATATACATAAGAAGCAGGGTGCAATGCATTTTGTGTTGTGACACATTCCTCCAATAACCATCATTAAAAGTTTCTGTAACTTTTTCCACAGTAGCCCTTCTGTTGGTTTGGACAAGATGGGATAGCCTTTCTCAAGCTTGTGCAAACATGAGCCTTAGGGATGCAGCACCAGGTTGCTGGTTTGTGGTTTCACACACTGTTGTTGGTAGGAATTTACTGATGATGATTGGGAGCACCCCACAAGCCTTGTTGTTTCGGACATATGCCAACCCATTTGACTGTACATAAGAAATTGGTCCTTGTAGCTCAGGTCTTCATGACTCTTCTCCCATATCCAATGACTATGAGTCTGTTCGCTTACCATCTAATATATCCTAGATCTTGACATGCACTGTTGTTATGAAATAATCAGTGTTATTTGCATAATCTGTGAGTGGTGATAATGTTTGGCTTGTCTGTGCATATTGATTCATAGCTGTCACATACTGTGTAAAATCGCTGAGATTGTTTGGAAAGGCTTGGAAAAAGTTCTATATTTCACTATATTTAAACAATGAATCTACAAAGCCCTAGAGAGGGTGTGAAAAAAATATATTTTATGAGTTTGTGTACACACAGAAGCTCAAAGGAGATGACATATACAATTTTTCTCGGCGGTATATGCAGCTAATGTTGTATATTTATTCCGTACAGTTGAGGACCTAAGTTTACATACACATAGGCTAAAGGTATACAATCTCAGTTGTCCCAGCTCCACACACTTCATGTTACTATATATATATATATCTTTTGGTAAGGCAGTTAGGGAATCTACTTTGTTTACTTAAGAGGTAATTTTGAAACTATCAATTGGAGAATTTCTGTGTTAACAGAATTAATCAGAATTCAAGTGGGTCAAAGTTCACATATACCAAGTTTACTATCTCTTTAAACAGGCTGGAAGATTCCAGAAATTTATGTAATGTCTTTTAAAAGTTTTGGATTGCCACTTGTCATAATTTGTCATTAATTGATGTCTGTAGGTGACCATCAGTGGTTTGGAGGACCGTTCTCTATTCAGATTAAATGAAAATTTAACTGCTTAGCCATAATGATCAGCACTAAGTATGGAGGAACAAATGAGAGGCTTTTAATCTGAAGAACACCATCCCAAGCATAACCTAAAGACATCAGCAACTCAAGACATGAGGCAGAAAGTTAAACCTTGATTACAGGGTCTTGCAGTTGTAAACAAAATGGCTTAAAGACAACAAAGTGTAAATATTGTTGTGGACGTCACAAAGTCCTGGTCTGAATCCCATAAAGATTTGTGCACTGAACTGAAAAAAAAAAACATGTATGAGCAAGAAGGCCCACAAAAATGATACCAGGTACACCAGTTCTGTCATGAGGAATGGGCACACATTCTGGCAAAGTATTGGAAGAAGATTGTGGAACCCTACCCCAAGCATTTGATTCATGTTCAAGCAATTAAATTGCAATACCAGCAAATACATACAACGCGTATGTAAACCAATGACTGTATAAGAGGACAACATGGCACCATTTACTCCCATTGTGCAGGTCTTGTATCCTTTTTTGGTTGAATTGAAAGTCATCATCTTGGCTGAATTTGCACAGTGGGTAAAAATTGGAGCCAGACTCTGTGCCATAGAGACTTTAGAGACAGAGTCTGTGCAGTAGATACAGCTGGGCAAACAATTGGTCTGCCTCTCAACTGCACATATTGGCCATGGACACTTCTCTGGTTCATACCACATTGAGACCTATTATCTAAAGTGTAACTTAAGATGCTGTACATAATTGTATTAGTCTTAACTTCATTTTTATTACCTTTATCCTACATTGTCTTGTAATAGAATACTTATACAACATAGTCTGATGTGGCTGATCACTTCTGGTTTGAAAACGTAATACGTATATCAAAGAAATGATAAAAATTTACTGGTACTGGTACTGGTAGGAGATCATTACAGAGGGAAAGTATTGAGGATGGGAATTTACTGAAAGTACACAAACATTATGTGGACAGCAGATATACTTTATGTCACACTGCTTTGGGCATGCAATCCATTGACAACAAAAAAGGCAATTTGTTTTTATCAAATAAATTTTTCTGTCCCCCATTTTTTTTTTTTGGAGGGGTTGGTTAAAGGGTTAGTTTAAATGCTATTTAAAAACCTTCCACCATGATAGCACCTTAACAATGAGAACGGTATACAAGTAAATTTAAACTGAACACCAAGAAATCTTTTTTTTTTTTAAAGTTTATTCAGGAATTGCACTAAATAGTGTCTCCATTCTACCCACTATCCAAAGAATAATTCATCAGTACTGAACTTTCCATTTGTCTTGACACTGTGACTAGCTTATTTGACAATTTCTGAACATTATATAAAACAAATTTAATGGCCAGTGTCCCATTCTTCACATATGCCTGGTCTCACACTGACCATTGATCACTCAGACTCTTCTGACTGCCTTGTAAACTATATTTAACTTCAGTATGTGATATAGATTAGAAATTATATTTTTGCCAAAAACTTCATAGCAGTATGGTTCTTCACATGGGCACATGTTCTAACAGTAAATCTAAGCAATTTTTGAACTCATTTATATTTATTAATTTGACTAAGTTTTTATCTAAAGCCACTTACATGTGAGGCACAATGATCTGCAAGACAGTCATGTGGTTAAGGGCTTCACCTTGCCTTGTTCAGGGGCTAAGCTTGGTATTCCCAACCTCCTGCTCACTGGCGCAGTGCATTAATTACTGAAAACCTTTGCCAATTTCACATGCATGCACTGGCAATCATGGACAATGCAACATATTGTGTGGTAGGAAGAATCTATATGCAAGCTTGTGGACTACACTGGAAAAGTGTAAGAGAATGTTGTCAAATGTATTAACACAGGCAGGATATTTCGATTGTTAACTTCAGTAGGTGATATAGATTATAAATTATATTTTTGCCAAAAAAGTCATAGCAGATAATTTTTTATTTTATTTTATTTTTTATTTATTATTTTGTATTCTAATTTAGTGTTTATGGGTCGGGCACTGTAAATACATTTCACTGCATGTTGTACCATGTATGATTGTGTATGTGACAAATAAAATTTGAATTTGAATTTGATTATATTATGCCTTTGCAAAACTGAGGCCAGATCATCTTCCAAGAATAATGTGACTTATGAGGAACTCAAAGTAAGCAGTATTATGTCATGAAAAACACATATATAAACTAAAATATAAAGACTAAATATATACTTAATATAGACTAAAATATAAAGAGGCAGTAAAGTATAAAAAAGGATGCAAAACTCAAAGTTGCTCAAAGTAGCAGATCTTCTTTTATGAACTTGTGGAAATGTTTTGTCTTGTACACAAATTCTAACAGCTGCCTTCCCATTATTCAAGCTCAACTAATATCTAATTTCCACTTCCTGACATTAGGGGGATTAGCACAACAGTTTGTCAACTGATGATGTGGGAGGACAAATGAAGCACATTTGATGTGAAAAGGGGAAAAATTAAAATCTAAGCTGACCAAACACACACCCATCCATCTGTCTGCATCTGCTTTGTCTCTCTTTTCTATCAGTCTTTTCCTGGAAAGCCCTCCCAGCTCTCCTCATTACCTCATTACCATGTTTCTACACAATACTCCCTGTGTCTGAGGCAATGAGAAACTCAGCCCTTTCCTGCATTTACATCAACAAACTGGCAAACCAAAATTCCAGTCGTGAGGCAGTCTGGGTTCAGCAGGCACCAAAGAGCATGGCAGTGGGCACTGTGTGTGATTGTACTTTATTATGGCAATCTCTTAAAAAATGCACTCCCAAAAAAGCTTGCATATGTTTCTTGCCTTGTTAGGTGTACAAGTATATAACTTGGCACAACACCAGTGAGCAGCTCTAGGGAGAGAGGTAAAGCAAAAATAATACTGTCTAACTGTCTTAACATCTGATAAGGGCTAATGAGGAAGTTCTGTATAGACACATACAGAGAGAACCAGGCACCTCCTGATACAACAGCTTGTATAGTTGTACAGCTGTACATTATTGTACAGTTACGTGTCACAAAACACTATTATGAAAGGTTATACATCACTTTGTGTTCAACCTCAGGGGTAACAACACACAACGCATATGGAAAAGGTTGGGAGGGTTACTAATTACCTGATAAAAATGTAGTCAGTAACCTAATGTAATTACCAAAAATTAAAGTAATATAACTGATTACTTTCTGTTATTTTTGGAGTATCTCAATAGCAAATATGTGGATGATGACAGCATTTTCTCAGCTGGAAGGCAGAACTTGCACTGTACTGTAATGTTGTTCCCCTTTTCTGCTTTAAAGGCAAAATAATGGTGAAATTTCCACACTGTGATTGCATTTTTTCACCAGAGACCATGATAATGAATTCGCAACTGTTAAATTAGCTATGATTTCACTTGAGAGCAATGGTGTTGTGAGCACATGGTAGTATATTGTTCTTATTTAAGGGTGCAACTACCAATTATTTAGATGTTTTTTTCGTTGCTTTTTGATAATTATTTTAATTGATTATTTTTAGGGTGTTGATTGAATAATATTTCCTTGATTATTCAATTAGCTAAACTTTTTAAAAATATATTATATACAAAAGATATTTATTTAAAATATTTATTTGCAGCATTTTAATCAGCACTAGTACAGAATTTCTTAACTGGGCTTAATTAAATAGCAGTTCACTAATTACACCATTAGTGACATTTATCAGACAATCTGTCACAGAATGAGACAAGTGCTCATGACAACCAAATGAATGGTAATACTCATTCAGTGTAACCATTATATATGAATGGTACTTAATTAAAATTAAAAATATAGATAAAATAAATATCTGCTGCCTGTTTCACAAGTAAGTTAATTTTGCTTGCTGTGTGTGCGTGAGGTGAATCATTTTCAGTGTGTGGAATTTACTCCAGAGATTTGCAGCTGACTCTCAGTTTTCAATGCCCAAGATTAGTGGATCAACTCTTTTTGGGATCGACTTGTGAGCCGAAAGCAGGGTCAGAAAAAATAGGCTAGTTTAGATTTTTTTTACTTTTTTAAGCTAATACAATCAAATAGGTTCAATACTTGCTGCTTAACAAAAAATGACCGCTGTTATGCACAGTTCAAGCAGGAACTTCTTGAGCTTCTCCTTACATTCTCACAAAAGAATGATAGTATTACACACATTAAAACACAAGTTATATCATGAAGCCAGCAGGGTATTGTACCGTAGAGTTTAATAAAGTCCCACTGTTTCTGCTTCCCCATTTCACTCAAATGTGTCGAATATGATGGAGACCCTGCGCAGTGTACTTCATAACACAGTTCACCTTATAATAAAATCACTGGCAATTATTTTTATTATTGATTGATTTTGTTGATTAGTTGTTGCAGTCCTTATGCAATTTAAAATTGTAATCCTATAAATGATCCCTGCTTTTACTAAATGTAGTGGTAATCTGATTACAGCTTTTTTTTCTGTAAGTATAATGTAATACGGTTACCTTTTTCATATCCTAATTCTTCATTTTATAT
>JAQQZR010000009.1:8341197-8360420 GCA_030068235.1 Notoglanidium macrostoma | reverse complement strand
AATTCAGTATATGCCATATGTGTTGCTTCATAGTTTTGATGTATTCAGTAATGTTTTACAACGTAGAAAGCAAAAAAGAAAAAGGAAAAACCTATGAAAAAGAGTAGGTGTGTCCAAACTTTTGACTGGTAGTGTGTGTGTGTGTATGTAGATATATACACACACACACACACACACACATGCACACCATCATACAATACAACTATACAGCCAATCTATACAGCCAGTCTGTGCCCATGATAGCCTCAGATTTCTGTTGTTGGCTGACAGAAAGGGAACCCAATGTGGTCTTCTGCTGTTGTAGCTTAAGGTTCAATGTTTTGTGGATGCTGAGATGATTTTCTGCTCACCATAGTTGTAAAACAAATTATCATTTGAGTTACTACATCCTTCTGGCAGCTTGAGCCAATCTAACCATCCTCTGA
This sequence comes from Notoglanidium macrostoma, assembly GCA_030068235.1. Lineage (NCBI taxonomy): Eukaryota > Metazoa > Chordata > Actinopteri > Siluriformes > Auchenoglanididae > Notoglanidium > Notoglanidium macrostoma. The sequence goes on along the minus strand of JAQQZR010000009.1, from coordinate 8,359,995 downwards.
CCTCTGTTATCAAGAAGGCATTTCCACCCTCAGAACTGTCTCTCCAAGTTTTTTCCACACCCTTCACACTCTAGAGGCTTCTGTGTTTCAGCAGTTTCCTGACATTTAAGCCAGCCCTTCTTGTAGTAATATCCATGCCATAAATAAAAAAAATTACACTTTTTATATAGCATTGTTATTTTTAAATAGCTAACACTTCATAAGTGAAATAAATGCTTGAGAGAGAAAAATATTAGTGTTCAACTTTTTTATGAATGTGCTTGCTTAACACATCCAGATGCATTTTGGGACACATATTGGCATATACACATGCCAAAACACAAATAGCTAAAAGATGTGGTTAGTTTGTACATTGCTGGGGCCCCCAATATTTGAACAGAATCCAGTATGAAGTAAGTGGACTGTGAAGGACTCCTACAACAGACTAGTTCTTGTTCTCAAACCCCCTAGACAGCCAAGCACTAAAAAAAGTTAATGATTACTAAAAAAGTTAAAAGTTACAGAAGATCTTTCTTTAGACCAAAACCTTACTTTCAGTACCTCTCTAAAATCTAAACATTTATTATAGCAAAGATACTGCTGAGAATTTGCTTGAGGATACAAATGGAAGGAATATGTTATGCAATGACTACTAAACATATAGCTACTAAATGTTTCAAAGAACAAAAAAATTGCAGGTATGAAAGAAAATACGTTTCGATCACAGAAATTACACCTCATGGCTCAGACTCAGTATTTTAACAGATGGGCCTTGCACAAGCTTGCCATATGTCAGCACTGGAAATTCTAACACATGAAACATGTTGGTGTCATTTGATGACTAGATCTCTATGGATCCTGCTTGGCCAAGAGCAATAAACATGGCAATTTGCAATAATTTCAAAAGAGACCTAATTTAACTGTCATAAGTTGGTGTCTGGGTACAGCAAAACTATTGCTACATATTTTTAGCAGTGAGCTTTCAGGAGTGGGTTATTTTTTTTATGGAATGGTGGTGGGTTGTTGTCTCACAATTCCAGGGCTCGATCCTGAGCTTGGTTTAGTTCCCTGGTTAAGTTTAGTCAAGTTTAGTAAATTCCCTGGGTTTGAATATGTCTGTGCATGATGCCTTGGACTGGTGTGCTGTACATGGTGCATTCCCACCTCACACCCAGTGTTCCCATGACCCCAGATACATCATGACACTAACCAGGATAAAAGTGCTTACTAAAGAGGAATAAATGCATTAATGAATATTTATTTTTCTTGAATTGAGTTAGACAATTATATATTAAGATCAGATATTCTTACCTAGAGATGACATTAGGAGAATGATCACTCAAATGTGTTTACACTTTATAAGTCTTCATAAGTCCCAAGCTGCAACCCTAAGCCATACTCCATCATATATTTTCAGTTAATTTTAAATTATGTAGAATCTGCAAAAAGGGTAATGTATTGATTATTGTTGTCATAATATGATTATAATGATTATTTCATTATCATGAAAACCTATGTATAGGTGATACTCTTAGGTATACATATAGGTAATTTCACACAAGAGATGTACCTGCACAAATGTGGGTGATGTGAGTAAGACTACAGGGGGTAACCCATACTCATGTGAACTTCCAAAATTAATATCAAGACTGAAACGGATGAGCACACATGTTCGGAGGAATTTTGCCAGCCGTTCTTTAACATCTACTCCTCTTTTTTTTATTTTTATTTTTTATTTGGTGGAATGGCTTGCCCTTATTAAGAGAAAATGTTTCTATTAATAATAATTTAAGTATAAATAAAAGGCCCTGGCAGCTGTCTGTCATTTTGCATGATATGGCATGTCATTGCACAACAGATACAACTCACAAGCCTACATATGCAGGCCAATTAACAATGTGGAGGAGATGAGTTTATTGTGTTTAAAACCATTCTGGCCGAACTTGACTGCATGTAAGTTGTCATGTTGTATTTATGGTAAATTCACTGGAAAATGGTGTGAGCAGTGGGCTATGAAGTCTTAATTAGAGCTAGCTAACTATTCAAATGTTTGCTAGTTAGTTTAGATGCATACTGCATATGTGTTTAGCAATAAAATTTACATATCACTGCCTTTCAGTGTATTATATACCTTCTGTAGCTTGAATTTTGATTCAGTATTAGGTTATGGTTAGTTTATGGTTCAACCTTAAATATAATTTTAAATTAAACTTTAAGGTACAACATTAGGCAGCTGAAGGCAATGTAATCCCTCATAACATGGTTTTAAAAAAGCAATACAACTACAATACCATTCATTTAAAATATTTATAGTAATATGAATAAATGCCAATCTAGTCATATAAAATGGTGTGATTTGTTCTGCTTGAATATCACACAGCTTTAGTTTGGCACAGTTTTAAATCTCAGGCAGCCATCTCAGGACAAACTTTTTGAACAAGTATTTGGTACCCCAAGGGGGAGGGCCAAAGTAAAAAAATTCTTTACGATGCTAGCCTATTTTTCTAACAGGGTACATCTGCAAGACAACAGATTGCAGATCAATACATTTGTACTGTGAGCCCTACAGCAATTATTGGAGTGTACCAAGATATCACTTATATTCATGTCCTTATAGACAATGTAGATCTTTTTTTTTCTTGGTGATCTACGAATAGCTGGTCGTAGATCAGTACAACAGGAAAAGTCATTCCTGGGGTCAAAGAGGAAATCCAACTTGACTCCACCCTCAAAGACAAAGACAGCAAAGCTGATATCCATATGCACAAGAACCTCCATCCGTCTCTGATATGGGACCCATAGCACAGTCACAAAATGCATACAGGTTGACAAATAACACACTTAATTCATATTTTTCTGGCTCCAGGTAAGCACCTGATTTCAGCTTGGTTCATCTTTGGATATGTTTTACCCATCATCCCCCATCGCCCCCCCAAAACACCCACCCACCACCAGTGCATGGGGCAACACACTGACCAAAGATCAAAGGCACACCCAGTCTGAAGCACTTACGCTTTTTTCCCACAGATGCTTTTTTGGTACCAGTTCCTGCATGTGCTGAAATATGTCTTCTTGGTCCCAAGTACCTGCTGAAGGGCACACACATTGGGCCTGTCGAGAATGTAAGAAGCACAATTAAACAAGAGAGATAAAACAAAAGAAGAAAGCCTATAAGACTGGAATTCAATGCTGAAAATTGCTTCTGTCCTGAAGTAACCAATGTCACTGCAATTAGGAAGGTTAATTGTATGACATTCTTGATAAATTGCTTTAAAGAGCATGCAGCATAGTGAAAAGCCATGAGTAGTTATGTCATTTTAGTATGTACTTTGGGGATTCAGTGTCATTTTGGTTTGTAAAATCCTTCTTTAATCATGGTGAAATTGTGGTTTGAAGACATAAACTTTTATTTATTAATTTTTAAAAACAGGTCCACCATGAATTATAAGTCTAACACTAATAAAGACAATAAAGATACTTGATTGAATATGGCAAAGGTGCAAAACTGACTTTTTGTTACTATACTTTTGTACATTAAAAAATATATATTTTATATATAAAATATTCTCTTACCCCTGATTTTTGGCCCTGATGCGGCTGTGTGACACAATCTTGTCATAAGCAGATGAGTCCACCAGCTCCAGGTAGGAAAGCATCAGCAGAACAATGGTGGTGACAAACACGGGCTTCATCCTGGCTTTTGCCCACACATTAAAGCCACTGACAAACCAGGAGAAATGGGAGCACACTATAGCAAGGCAGTTTTTATACCACCCCTCCCCTCTGTAACACTCACACAGTTGCTGTATTGGTTACACACAATGAGGGAATGAACATAGAGCAAGAATATCAACCTGTCCATGTGTATCCACATCCTCCATGGGAGCCCTGAGCACCTAACTCAGCTCACTCTCATTACTTTAACACCTGAGTATGAACTATCCATGACTACATTGATTTTATTCCATGTTTTAACAGTCATATTATAATATGATTTGCTCATAGTGTTACTTTCCGTCTCTTGCCTGGTAGAGTAAGTTGCTTTGCAGGTCTAGCAGGGCTTTAAATTTGCAAAGTGTATGTGAACAGTGGAGACCTAAATAGTTTAATCCCTATCAAAAACCATCTGAGGTACAATTATCAGGATTTAAAGCGGTTTACTGTATTGTAACTCACACTACTTTCTTCTGATCTTTAGGCTTCAGTTAAGAATCAATGGAACAAGTCAAATCCAGTTAGAGGATTTGAAATTGAGGAAAGTTACACATTTCTCACTCACCTGGGATCTGAGTAGTTTTTAGGAAAGACACAATAAGGTACTGGAGAATATGGAAGAGAGCTTAATGTGAGAAACTTGAGATGTTTTCCATTCTAATGAATGTTAATGTGTAACTTAACCTGTGTGCATAACTACCTCTAGTGGTGGAGGCATAGCAGCACAACATAACCACATAATTTTATCATTAACAAAAAAAAATATTACACACTTAACTGGTATCAATGTTCCATTCAAAGTTAGATTCCTATAAAAAAAAAATTGAACAAACAAACAAACAAATTAATAAATTTCCAGATCTTGGATGAGTGGCTGATTTTCATGCACAGTGGATGCAGTAAGAAGACCCCACATCCTCCTTTTTTTTTATTTTGTTTTATAATCACTGTTTATCTCCATTAAAATATACACTACCAGTCAAAAGTTTGGACACACCTTCTCTTTCATAGGTTTTTCTTTTTTTGTTGTTGTTTTCTACATTGTAAAACAATACTGAAACTATGAAGCAACACATATATTGAATTATGTAGTAAACAAAAAAGTGTTAAAAAAAAAAAAAAATTCCAAGCAAAATATGTTTCATATTTTAGGTTCTTCAAAGTCGCCCCCATTTAGCTTGATGATATTGTGGGTATTATCTTAACCAGCTGCATGAAGTAGTCACCTGGAATGCTTTTCAGTGAACAGGTGCGTCTCGTTAAAAGCTTATTAGTGGAATTTCTTGCCTTCTTAATGCATTTGAGACATACAGTAAATAGTAAATGGTAAATGATAAAAATACAGTATTTTTTATAACAGCCCTATTGAACAACTGTAGTAATCCATATTATGTCAATAACCTTTCAACTAAGTAAAGAGAAACAACAGTTCATCATTACTTTAAGACATGAAGTGTCTTTTAAGTATTAAAAATAAAGAAAAAACATTGAATTAGAAGGTGTGTCCAAACTTTTGACTGGTAGTGTATATAATTTGTGGAACACTATACATCCAAATTAGATGATTATTTGGCTAAGCTGCTAGCCTGTTTCAGATCTATTCCTGATAAATCATGAAATCAGATATAAAACTACCCAGAATCAGGAATAGCCAACAATCTTACTGTTACATGCCAAGAGTCCTGAACAGATTGAATGGAAATATTTACATGACAAAAAACATAGAATCAAAATCAACCCTGAACTTCAGGTTTCTTTGGGTTCATTCCTGGAGGGTTCATTCCATGGCTTAACTTTAATGACTCATTATTATCCTTTTGTGTAATGTAGGCTAATTTTTACACACACAAAAAAAAATATTGTAGCCTCTGGGGACTTTGTTGTGCATTTTGAATTTCTCACTGATATTTGTATAGTACAATCTGATCAATGAAACTGATTGAAACAATGAAACAGCATGGACTCAGTTTCCCAGCAAGCCCTAGCAGCATACAAACATGGCCACTGAGAACTCCAATACTCTAATAATAATTCTGACCCTGACCGTTATTTCTGGATTATTCGAAATTTCTCTTATGCATCGGATATCCCTGTTTTCCCGGTATTTGACCTAGTCTGTTTTTTGACCCATATTTGCTTGCCCTACACTTGCCCAGTGTTTCTGACCCCTGCCTGTTTACATTCATGAAACTGTCTTAAGAATTCTCTGTATCCTGTTTGCTATTGTCATTGAATTAAATTCCCCAGCGATTTCATTCAAGCCTCCTGTTTCTTACATAACAGTCTGGATGATCCTGTAGGTGCATACACAATCTCCAATTATTCCAGAATGCAGCAGCCAGAGCCATTAAAAGAAAGAACCATGATGTTTAATCATATCACCCCTATCTTTCACTGGCTTCCAGTAAAAGCTCACAATGATTATAAAATACCACTAATGATCTATAAAGCACTAAAAGCTCTTGCCCCACATTACCTGAGTGAACTTTTGGTCTATTATGATCTGTCACATCAGATTCAATCAAAGAGTACAGGCTCTTTATTAGCATCTAGAATACTGCGGTCTAAAATTGTGGGCATAGCTTTTTCTTAAAAAGACCTTCCACCAGTCTGTCCAGGACTCAGTCTATTCATACACAGTCTCAATCTTTAAGTCTAGATCAAAAACAATCTTGTTTAGCCAACCTTTAATACTTTAATGCTTTCTCCCAGGTTTATTATCAATGGAATGGAGGGATGCTTTATGTCCTAAGGCAACCTCAGGACTGTTGATTTCTGGTTCTTCCTTTTAGAAGAGGATCTTCCTTCCTGATTAGAGTCTCCTGCACTCTAATCACAATGTGCATCGTTTAAAACCACTATTTTGTTTTGTAGGTAATTTTAAGTTTGGTTTTTTTTATGTTTTCTTCTGCATGATCCATAAAAGATATGAGAGTGGTGGCGGGGTGCTAAAGTCACCTTTCACTGAGCCAGTTTACTAATTCCCAATCACTTATATGGGATCACCATTATTTCATTATTATGTGAAGGTGAGTTACACTTACCCCTGTGTAGCCAGCCCATGACTGTTGGCTCTGTGATGTCGTTTCACTTCTATTAGATTGTACTGTGTTCAGAGGTTCTTCTGCTTGAGACTGAATCATAATTAGAGCTTTTTGACTAAGATCAAATGCAGTATCTGCACTTATGTGTGTAATATATTTCAGTTTTTCACATGAAGATGTCATACCAAAGTGATTATTTTGTTCATTCACCTAAACAGATTTTATGTAGGGTTAGGTATTCACTATTTTAAATGTTTAGTTAGATGTAGAATGGTTAGGTATTCATTATATTTTAATGTTTAGTTTGTTGTAGGATGTGTATAGAATGAGACAAGGGCTATAATTTGAATTCAATACTTTTATGTGCTTTACATTTTCACTAAGTAGAGCTAAAATCTTTACAGTTTACTTCTATTCCATTGTTTTATTCTTTGTTTTCAAGGTAAGCTTCACTTTTCAGCTATTTCACTTTGCTCTTTTCTTGTTTTTATAAATCATGAAAAGTGCAAACAAGACAAACAAAATGTCATAACAATAAAAGACATAAATACATAAAGACTAAAGGCAGAAATGACACACACACAAAAACAGACAGTAATTACAACAAAAGCTTGTTGTGTGACACTGACAGATCTTGCTACCCTTACATTGATTTTGAACTTGAGTGAAAGATATTTTCATCCTTAGGTATTAAACATGCCCACTCCTGGCTGCACAGAGCATCAGCAAGGATTTGAACCCTGGGAACGACGAAAGCCGGCCAGCAAGGCAGACACATAGGGGAGCACAGTAACCCAAGCAGCAGCAAGGAAGCTTCAGGTATGGACAAGCTGGCACGATGATTGTGTGGCCTGTCATTGCTGTACCATGCAGTGATGATGGTAGGTCAGGATCTAGTGTGTAGCACAATGGTGCCAGGCTCTGACTGCATACATGCCATTCTGTGTCGGCCTGTTTAAGCTACCAGGTGTAGTGTTTGGCAGTTGTCACATAGGTCATGCATATTAGATGGGTCGCGCCAAACTACCTGATGCAGTTGTGTCCCTCCATACCCCTTCTCTACTGAAATGCCACCCAGGCCACCACATGCCCCCATGCAACCCCCCACTAGTCCACAACCGCTAGCTCCTGAGGACCAAAGTCCCCCTGATGCTCCAAGCAGTGGGAGAAAAAAAGAGTCAAACGACAAGAAAAAAGGTCAAATAAAAAGATAAAAAGTGAGCAAATAGTGTGCAAAAAAGGTTGGCGTGCAGGATTATGAAGGTGATTATATACAATTTTTCTAAACGAGAGAAAACACACAAATATGCATAGCAACAGATGCCTTATATATACTGTATATACACAAATTGTGAGGCTAAAGACAAAAAGAAGAATGAAGGTGGAGAAAATCAGAAAAAAAGAAAAAAGTCATGAGTCTATGAGTCAGTGGAAGAAAGTGACTGAGGGCTACGGACTAGTGAGAGCAGATATTGCACTCTGTCGTACAGGGAGTAGTACAACAATGATTGGCTCCCAGGGTTTTCCGACACTGAGGTGTTTTATGGTTAATAGCCTGCACTTAAAATGCACTGAGTTTTTCCAACGTTATGTGTTCTATAAAGACGTCCATCAATACAGAGATACATACTTTTTTCCTGGTTTTCCAGTTTAGGAGGATGTTGTGGGGTTTTTTTTAAGCGATGGATAACGCGTAATTGAGATGTAAAAAATTTGATTTGTACCAGTTAATTGAATAGTTAGAGACAGAGGAGAATCTGCTGAATAAATTCATAGGTTCTTGTAATGAGACTTATGGGTTCTGTAGATATAGTAATGTCATCTGCATATAAACTTATGTTATGAGAAACCGTGGTAGACTGTACACCTTTAATATGATCATTCTGGCCAACTGCTGATGTAAGTGACTCTTGCAGTGGCTACTGTAAGCGAGATGGAGAAAGTGGGCATTCTTGTCTTGTCCTTCTTATGCAGTGTGAAGCTTGATGATGTTGACCCATTGATTGTGACTGTGGCTTTGGATGAAATGTACAGTGTTTCAATCCAGTTGATAAATTATCCACATTTTTCTAGAGTAGTGAATAAGAATGTCCAGTAGACTTCGTCAAAAGCTTTCTCTGCAACTGTGGCTATTATTCTTTCCTTGTTTTTCTGAGTCAGTATTGTATGTGTACCTTCCTTTGATAAAACCTGTCGGATCAATGTGGATTATAGATGGAGTGACGGGTTCGATTCTGGTGGATAATGCTTTGCTAATGATTTTTATGTCTGTTAATTAGAGATAAAGGTCCATAGCTGGATAGGAGGGTGGGATATTTATCTGGTTTTAATATTACTATTATATTGGCAGTGTTCATATGTGGTGGGATTTTACCAATTACTATGAGTACTTTTGTCGTTCTGAAAAATATGGGTGATATGGTACTCCAAAAAAAGTCTGTAAAACTCTGGTGATTTGTTAGAAGGAATAAGCTTAAGTGTTTTCTATAATTCTTCCACTGTAAATGGTTTCTCTAGTGTTTCAGCTTGTTCTTCTGTTATTGTGGGTAAATCTATGCTATTGTAGAAATGTATTTATATCATTGAGGTCTGGTTCCCTGTCTGATGAATATAATTCATGGGAGAATGTCTTAAAAGTATTTTTTATGTCTTCAGGAGAAATAAAGGTCTTCCCCACTGAGTTCCTTATAGCTGAAATTAAGTTTTTTCTTGCTTTTGTTGTAATTGATTTGCCAGATTTTCCCTTGATTTATTGTTATATTCAAAGTGCTCAAGTTTTAGTTGTTTTTTGTAGGATGAATATAAGATTATTTTTCCACCTATTAGTTTTTGCAGTTTCCCAAATAAAGGTTGGTGAGTTAAATGGAGAATCATTTAATTCTATGAAGGATGCCCATTCTTTCCTTAAGAAGCTGTCAAAGGCTTTGTCTTTGAGTTGTGAAGTGTTAAAGCACCATCTTGTGGGTTGTTTTTAGAATTGCTTGTTATGAAGATGCAGAGAAATGGGAGCATGTTCACATCTTATGATGGAGTTGATGGAGGTGTTATTTATATCTTGTGTGAGTGATTTGCTAGTGAGGAAAAAGTCTATGCAGGAGAATGAACTATGTAACGGTGAATTATATAAGAATTCTTTCACTGTGGGATTATTTATTTTTCAACTGTCATCCTATTAAAAAATCCTCTATGTATTGTTTGATTATCTTTGTGGATTGCCATGTTCTTCATGTTGTATCTGATCGATCTAATGTAGAATTGAGATCTGTGTTGAAGTCACCTTCAATGATCATTTTAGTGTCTGTGAACTTGCTTAGTGGCACCAAAAAATTATGAAAAAAGAGAGGATCATCTGTGTTAGGTCCATAAATATTTGCTATGGTTAGGTTATTGTTGATCATTGAATTTAATATAATAAATCTCCCATCTGGGTCAGTAATGGTAGAAGTGTGAGTTATTGGGATTTTTCTATGAATTAGTAAGGATATACCTTTTTGTCTTGAGTTATAGGGGGGTGAAAAAACTTGACTAAAGTCTTGTGATTTTAATCTATACTCCTTTGAACTGAGAGTATGAGTTTCTTGACGTAGACAAATGTATGGATTTAACTTATTTAAGTAATTAATTATTTTACTCTTCTTAACATAGGAGCCAACACCCTGTATATTCCAGCTTATGAATTTAAATTGAGCAAGGACTGAGGGTTATTATATAGAAACAAACAAAACAAAACAAAACAAAACAAATCTGTCCTGGTAAATATCTCCTTTATGTTGTATGTGTGTTTGCATGTCTGTGTGTTAGATTTGTGAAAAGTGAGGATATAGAGGAGATAGAGAGAAAAGTATAGAAAATACTAAAAGAGGGAGAAGGAAGCATTAGCAATAATAACAATGACAACAACAGGTATGCACAATTAAACATGTAGACAAACATAACATGTCAAAAGAGACATGGATGAGAGAGGTTGAGTAGATGTTAGAATCCTGCTATCTGTTATAAACATGTGTTTCATCGTGGACATTGAGGGAAGAGACTTATAATGAGATAATCAAGAATGTAAGTCACTGATTCAATAATCAGGAGTTGGAAGCGCCATGGAGTGGTGGTAAGGTCATGATAGAGCTGACCTTCTATATATAATTTGTCCACAACCAGGTTTGCTAATTTATTGTTCTGTCTGTATTTTTTGAGAATGGGGTAGAGCACTTTGTAGGCACAATATTTTATGCCTTTCAGTTCTCTTCCTTTACTTTTAATGAGTTCCTTATGTTTGAAATACTCAAATTTGGCAATGGTCAGCCATGGAAGTTTTTTGGTGAGGGAGCCAAGGTTGTTGGCAACCTTGTGAAAAGGTTGAAACAGTGAAAAGTAATCTGGTTGACGATGTCTGGGGAAATTTTAAGTTGGATTTTCATAAAGTCCTTTATTGGTTTTTCAGGGTTATCTGATGGTTGTTTGGAAATTCTAGGCTTGAGCGAAGTTCTTTTATTTCCTTGTGTAGTGAGACCAATAAGTCGAGTTTATTGTTGATGGATTGTAGGACACTGACCTCAATTTCAGTAGTATGCAGATCACTTGTGTTTATAGATGAAGTGTTTTTTCCATTTTTTTGCGTTAGGTGTTTCTTGCGGGAAATTGCTGGTACCAGTATCCATTTTGCAGTGGCTATAATGGTAGTCGATGAAAGCTTCCTAGTCTTCCAGTTCCCCAAGTATGCAGATATAATGCTTCTTAACTATGGCCACAGACATAGGCCTGGCTACAAAAAGTAAGTGATGTAAACCCACCTTCACATTCATTTCCTAGACAACTGCAACAGTGAGTGAGTGGGGGAAATAATGGTGATATCTATAAATGACTGGTAATTAGCAATCTGGCTCAGTGATAGGTGAGTTTACCGCCCCACCTCCACTCTCATATCTTATATAGTTCCTGCAAAAAAAGAACAAAGTGACTTGAATCGAGCAGCCTTATGGACTTGGTGCCCAAAGCTGATGGGTTGGTCCATTTTTTTGTGGACTTTTGTGGACTGTTAGGTGCAACTCACTTTTATTAGTCTCTGAATTTAACCAGGCGGCTCAGTGGTGTGGTGGTTAGCACTGTCGCCTCACAGCAAGAAGGTCCTGGGCACCCAGGGTGCCTTTCTATGCAGAGTTTGCATGTTCTCACCGTGCATGCGTGGGTTTCCTCCGGGTGCTCTGGTTTCTTCCCACAGTCCAAAGACATGCAGATTAGGTCAACTGGCTACTCTAAATTGCCCATAGGTGTGAATGCGAGCATGTGAGCATGTGTGGCTGTTTGTCTGTGGTGGACTGGCGACCTGCCCAGGGTGTACCCCGCACGACTGCTGGGCTTGGCTCCAGCTTCCACCCCCGCAACTTCCACTCCATTTGGGTTATTTTCCTTGGTTTGTACCTAATTTTTTAGACATTGACATCCCCACTGGCTGACCTCACTAAAATGGGAAAACCTGATCCAGTCCAGTGAAAGGAGCTGTGGGAGCAAACTTTTTGTCAGGTAAAAATGGTTTTGTATTGCTTTCTCCTGACTTTTCCCTCATATTTTTCCACAGAGTGGCACCTCGAACTGGGGTCTGGGGGCTGTTTTGTCCCAGATGGTGGAAAGGGTGAGTGCCTTGAGCTGTACATCAGCTGGAATCTCCAGTTGCAGGCTATGTCCACAGTAATACATTTTAGTTTTAAAATGCATCACCTTTGCTGATATCCATACTGCTCTGGAGTTTTAGATCCCCTAAAATGGAGCATTTTGGAAAAACATTTTAGTGTGAACAGCCAAAAACGGTGACTTTCAGACATGATGATGAAGATATCCATATTTGCTTCCTGATTGTTTCTTATCAGTCACATCGTATCCTTCCCTGATGTATCTTTCATGTGATCCTTTTCTGGAAGTAAAAAGCTGCATCATCGACTACCAATGTTAAATTCTGCATTTTATAATGCTAAAAATGTCTACATGCACAGGAAGCATGCAATTATTCGCACAATCTGCAACTAGGCAACAAACTGCCTCCTGCTTATTCCCGCATGCACATGCCCAATGTATATAAGAATAAAATAAGCACAAATCTCTGTAAAAACCTTTGTAGAGAGCTTTCATAGAGACACAGCAGGTTGTAAAATCATCTTAATAATAATAATAATAATAATAATAATAATAATAATAATAATGGAAGATATGGTAATTTGTTTATTTTCACTTTTTTATATTCAGCATACAGCACTGGCCCTTTAAGCAAATGTATGCTCTGTTCATTATGCTCACACGATAAAGTCTACAGACTGCTCATTTTCAGAATGCCAATCAGTACTTTTTGAGTATGAAAATTTAATGCAATTGATCAGTTTGAAATGTTTAACATGATTTTAAAGGATATACATGACAGATATGTTCATTATGACAAGCTCAATAGAACTGTGATATAAAGGCTACATGAGAATGAAGTAGAGCATATATACCACAAATAAATGTGATGCTTAACAAATAACATGATATAACTACTGAATACAGAATGAAATTCCCATACTCTTATTCCTCCATCCTCCATACAGTCTGTTCATGCATCAAGGTCATCAGTTCAAAGCAACATCATGAGCATTCACCATATGTAACCCCTTTTTAAGGTTAATGAAATATTTGCATAGTAATAATATACTATAGTAGTCTGTATGAAGACATGAAATCTCTCAGCTAATGTCAAAGGGCCATATTCAGAGTTGGCCACAAAAGTAAAAAAAACTAAGTTAAAAATTTATGTCAGTATTTACATCAGGAAAGGTCTCCATATTCAGAGCTAGCTTAGGCATGTCCTTGACTTTTCTGGGCAAGCCAATCAAATTAATAAAATCTCTTGCCTCCAAGGGTCCTAGATTTTTAATAACACTTTATTTGGATAGTCCTTTATACAAATCTATACACCAGTTATAGACATTTAATCAGCTGATTCTTGATAACATTCCAAATGATGTTTAATTACCTTACTTAGAAAATATTAAATCTTTCAATACGCAATTGTGATTGGACTATAAAATAATTTATAGCATGGATTAAACCTATATTATTGGACTGCCAGGTGACAGAAATAGAACTTGATAAAGCACATCCAATTATTGTGAACTGAACTACATGCATGAAAGTTTGAAAAAAGTGTGAGGGTTAGAGTCAAATACTACATTCTAAGAGGATAAAAGGATTCAGGACTTTTAGCTTTTTTTCTTTCTCAACAGATAAGGCAACTATTTGTTTTTTAATTTGATGAGAAGCTTGTGAATGATAGATGAGAGTCACCTGAGTTACCTTTGTTGTGGTGTTTATATTGCAAACCAGAGAAGTCAGGATTGCTGGGTGGGGTGGGGTATTGGTGAGTTTTTGTAAGTGATTCAACAACTCTGTTTGCCAATCTTTGTGTTTTAATACTCTGGTGACAGTTTTAGCAAATAGGGCAACACTATCCAATTCCACCTCTGATGAACTTTTTTGAAAGGCTAGAAAACAAATTACATAAATAAAATACTGGTTGGAAAATACACAGAGTAAATATTTGGAAAGCTTATTATGTTTTAAATTTAACAGCCCTGGAGATGTGCAGAGCCTCAAGAAAAGCCCAAAGTCTGGTACAAGCAGCACGCTGTGAAATTACCGCAGAGCAACCCTTCAACCATTGCTTAAATTTTAGCTGGTTAGCTAATATTAGGTGACTAAGTTTCTGTAGATTATGGGCTGTTTATTATACCTTAGAACAAGTACAGTTACAGCACTAAAGGTGCCAAACTATATGCTTCATCACTGCTTCTTGATCATACAATCACAATAAGAGCAAAACAGCTGCTTGAAGCCAAAAGACAATCACTTGTTGAAAGGTTTCGCTCTTCATTTGGTACTCAGTAACTGTAACAGTGATAACATTAATGTGCGCAATAAACTTATTTTATTAGTGTGGATACCTGGGCTGCATCTCAAACTGCATATTACCATACTACACAGCATGTCACTGCACCACAATTGTTATTACTATTTGTGCAGATTGGGACACTGCCTCCTATTCATATGCACACTCCCTGCAGTGAGACTAATGTGTACAATGGAAGAATAGTGCAGAACAACTTGTTATGAGTTGTCATGACATTCCAAAATCTTATATCCTGTCGCTTTATGTAATTATAGTTGTTCTTTTACCATCATGCCGTATACATTTCAGTCCTCAAGTGAAGTATTATCTATGATTAAGACAAGTCTTCAGTGTAAATTCAATTTTAAATATAGGAATTCATATGATTATTTTTTATACTGTTATCCCCTCACTAACCATGCTTAATTCAACTTTGAATATGGCCCAAAGTTAGTATCAGCTGGTAAATCAAACAGTGCAATTCCTTTTCATGGAGACTTGGCTATTCTTATTCTTAGAGCTTTCATATGAGAAACTTCAAGGTGGTGGGCAGGCATCAATCAGGTGCAGACAGCTATCCTGAAAACTTGTGAAGATGTTTTATTTTGCTCTGTTAGTTCATGCCTGTGCCAATTTTCATTGTATAGATTTTTCTGGAAAAATTTAACAATAGTCCCAAAACTCTATTTAAACCAGTCTCACCAGGACAGTTGCTTCTGATGTAGTTTTTCTGATGTGTAACTATTATTACACAGTCAATTTGATTTTATTGTAAAAAGCAATTAAACCAGTAGAATATTGATCATAAAAGCTAAGATTTGGATATCAAGTTGAAACCATAGAGCCAAACAAAAGCTACAATTTAACAGAAATCACTCGCTACATATCCTCTTGTGGCCACAGCTTCCAATCTCTAGAATACTCCCAAAATGAGAGTCATCCCTGAGTCTCCTTCACAGAAATCCTCAGCAGGGAATGTCCATGTATTATATTGATAATTCAGGCCTGTATATGGAATATGGTTGAAATATTTTTTAAGGGTTTACTGTTTATGGTCTGAAAACCTTTCTCTAGAATCTTAAAGACTATAGAAAGGAAACCTGTAACAGTTCAGACAAGTTGATTCCCAAAGAAGCTACTGCAGTTTGGCTTAACTGGTGTCTGATTATCCCACTCCTTATGATTGTATGCTATTATAATCTGCTGATTTCTTCATCATTTTCAGTACTCTCATCATTCACATCTTCATCACATATACTTGGTATGTCAGAAAATCTGTTTCTTTCCTCTGTCACGTTGTACACTTCTTTTGGCTCGTTACTGCTTTCATCAATTTCATTTTTATTAGCCTTGTTTGTAACCAATAACTCAGAGGGTTTGTCATTCTGGTTAATCTCCCCCAGTTCCTCTGTATCTGACTCTGCAACTTCTTCACACATCGAATAAACCCTGCCAGGATCGTTTGCGCCCCTATTCCGGATTTGGTGATACAATCCAGAGAAATCACTTGTTGTCCTTTTGCAAGATGTAATTTCTGATGGTGTAGGGATGGATCCATTAGCAAGGCAGTGTGCTGTATTCTTTGTATTTGCTTTTGAATTTTGTTGAAGAATAGTGGCGGTGACGCTGAAAAGTTTAAACTTGCTCTTCAGTTGTTCTCCAGAAGGAGCTGTAGAACACTTCATAGGATGGTCAGAATATGCCATGTTTGAGGCCCCTGTACTTCCTTTGGAAGTCTGTAGTCCTGGTTTATTTCCTTTCATCATTCCTAGCACCTCATATCGGAAACTAGAAATGTCCTGTTTTAACTCCTGAAAAATATGAGACATGGTTTATTCAATTGTTGACACATCATGTAGTGTCTATAAAAAATAATTAGTTACCTTGAAGTTCTCCTCTGTTAGGCCTTCTTCTGTCTTTGCATCTCTGATCATTGCAGCCACGTACCGCTTCACTAAGTTTCTCAGCACCTCCTGCAAGAATGCCAAACAAAAAAAGAGAAGGCTAATAGACATCAATACAAGATTAGACTGAAAGAGGACGGACTCATGCGCCTGGCCTAACAGAGCATCAAAAACATCAGTAGTCCCAAGGTTAGAGAAAGGAGTGGGAAAGGCATAAGGTAATTTATTGCTTTAGAGGTGACAGGGGAAAATATTCACAACAGTAAGTCGTCTAAGGATTTGATATATAGCACAAAGACAGACAGGAATAACGGGTGTTAGCGTAAAAAAAAATACATCACTACCTGATACTGGTGATTGATGTGGACATTCTTTGCAGCTCTCCTCTGTGGGAGGATAGAAATAGCTTGACTATTGACTTAACCACAGTTTCACAGCCTCTGGTTTGCTCTGTTTTAAGCAATGAGGCTCCAAGCATTGATGTTTTTATAGAGGAATTAGGATTAAAACACTAGATATTTTAATTTACCACAATAAAACTGTATTGCTTTCATATTCTATGCTCAAAAAGATAATTTGATACAGATTATAAATTTAGTAAGATATAGGAGATAAAAGATAAAATCTTACACTAATTGACCCAAAAGTCTCAGTTCTCTCTGATCTTGGCATCTTGAAGATGTGCTTCTTGATCCACCTGATCAGGTACCATGCGGATTTAGGGCTGGGGATTATATTAAATGGAGGAGGCAAAGTACCTCCCTCTTCAAAATAGCTCATCCACAGCTTAGTTCGAGCAAACTTCCACTCAATGTCAGCATGATCCTATGAAGTAGCAGGAGATAGCATTATTTATGAAAATAAGACTGAAATAGAAGGAAAATGTGAAACACAAGACAAGTAAATATTCAGAATCAGTGTACATTATCTAACCATATACCTCATATGAAGTTATGAAGCACCGTAAATTTAATTATATTTTCCAGTTGGAACACAGCTTTATAGTTAGGTAGAGTATTTGGTCACTATTTGCCTTCTGTTACATATTCCTGCCTTGACCTGAGTGCTACGTGAGCTCATCCGTGGCACAGCTCGCCTTACTGCAGTTCTGTACTGGCACATGCCTGATTATTCTCAGCTACTCCGCATCTTAACTGATTACGGACAAAAGAAAAGAACCATGCTGTCACACCTTCATCACGAGGTATTGCATAGCTTTCATATGTCTGCCTTGCCGTTTGGTTCTTGCTATTCTGCTTCTTTGACATTGCTTCATTTACAGTTTTTGTTGTTTAGATTTTGCCCTGTTTGATGTTGTTTGCCAAGCGTCTGACCATTGCCTGTTTTCATGACTACGTTTTTGACTTGTGTTTTGGAACTGCCTTCCCTGTTTTGTATATAATCACTGTAAATAAACCATTACCTGCATATGCATCCTGCCTCACCTGCTGTTCGTAATTCCTACACCCAAAAAAATCCAAAATATTTTTAAGGGATGAAGGTGGGAGTATTTTAGGCCTTTTTTCCAGCACCATATACTGAGAGGTAATTTTAAAACTGCAATATCTAGAAAACTATTAAGGAAGGTCCTTCAAATTTTAAGGTAAATATCTGGTATTATGACTCTATGACTATGGAATTTCAGGAGTGCAGCTCAAGTTTAATATAGAATTAACTAAAAAATAACTTCTGTGTGACCTCTGGCAGTAGATTTGAAGATGTATAGAAACCACAATTTTAAAGGTAGGGGTAAACTGATATTTTATGCACAGCTTCACATATACAAGATGTTATGGACCTAAATATAAAAATATTGACAAACCATCTACTATTTCCAGATCAATGTGACCACGCATGAGTGGGTTTTTATCCAACATGGGTGCTTTACTGTTGAGATGGGACAGTAGAAACCTTACACTCTCTCTCATAAAGCCAAGGTTTGAAAGATACCAAAAATATACATACAGTTGTGCTTGAAAGTTTGTGAACCCTTTAGAATTTTCTATATTTCTGTATAAATACAGAAATACAGAAATCTAAAACATCATCAGATTTTCACACATGTCATAAAAGTAGATGAAGAGAACCCAGTCAAACACATGAGATGAAAATATTATACTTGGTCATTTATTTATTGAAAATGATCGACTATTACATATTTGTGAGTGGCGAAAGTATGTGAACCTTTGCTTTCAGTATCTGGTGTGACCCCCCTTTGCAGCAATAACTGCAACTAAACATTTCCGGT
>JAQQZR010000009.1:8310923-8333035 GCA_030068235.1 Notoglanidium macrostoma | reverse complement strand
CAACAGTTTTTAGTGTGATGGTATTCTAAGCTCATGTCCTAATGAGCCAGTATCAGAATATATTTAAGGATGGAGACCGCAAAGCACTTATGTAAGTCGCTCTGGATAAGGGCGTCTGCCAAATGCTGTAAATGTAAATGTAAATGTAAATGTTAGCAGTTTTGCCCATTATGCCACTATGTGCCAGAAGTCTGTATAGTTTCTGTATTCTCTGCATATATATAAATTAAGTATTTAGTATGAGTTACCAAGCACCCAAGGTAGTATCATCCATTCCACAGTGGTGGGAGCTGGACCCTGCCGATTTGACTCGGTGGTGACCACATGCTGGGAGGCCAGTAGAAGGAGGAAGAGGAAGGTCAGGTAAGAGGCAGTGTGACAGATGAACTTGGTGAATGGCTTGCGGATAAAAAGGCCATAGTGACTCTTGGGGGCTATCAGATAGAAGATGGAGAAGAGAGGGAACAGGAGGCCAATGAAAATGCATGTGACGAACTTGCCGGCCCAGTGGCGTCTCCTCCAACCCGGAAACTCATCATACCAGCGGGAGGCTAAGAGCTGCTGACAGTTTGGCTGTGCCACAAACTAAGCAATCACAGGAGGAAAAAACAAATTTTTTTTTTTATTTTCAGTTGAAGTCAAGCTAAATGTGTTTGGACCATATATATGTATGAACAAAACAGATAAAGAAGGTATATCTTAAAACAGTATGAACAGTATGGTATGTTTATAGATTATCAGCTATTTTCGCAAAGCAAAGAAATAGGCATCATTGAACAATCCCTATTCTTTTGAAAGGGAGGAAAATGAAAAACACATTGCACACAGCTCATCACAGGGGATTTTCCATGATCTAAAAAGTACTAGTTTATCACTTTTATCCCAATAAGATTGATCTTCAGACCATTAGACTTCTTGTAGTTTGTGACAGTTATAAAAGCAGAGAGCCATGTCTAAGAGCCATGTCATGCAATATGGGTAATAAATAACAAATAACATTTCAAATGTGCATTTCAATAAACAAAATGACTCAGAGTGACTCCAGCTTGATCAGTCATTTTTTGATCAGATGGCATGAAAATCAAATTGCTGGATCAGCTTTCTACACTTTTGTGCAGTCATATGCACGGCACATTAGGCACTGCTGATATGACTAACCACATCTTGACAGAACATTATACACTGCTCAGACAGTACTTTTGAAAGAACAGGTTCTTGTGCTTTAAATCATGTGTAAATAGGACTATGCTTATTAGCAGAATTATGAGCCCTTTCAATCAACTCAAATGTAAACACTATAGGAAAAAGTCACAGTGATTCCAAAGAGCAGTTTTCACTGTCTTAATATAAAAATAACATATTGATGAATGACGTTAAGAAAGTTGTGAACTGTGCTATGTTAGTCGGCTGCTCAATACTGACTATTACTATTGAAAAGAACATCTGTAACAGATTGCAGAAATGCAAAACTTGGACATTCTGCAATATACATGTTGATTTTATTGTCTTTGTAAGGTACTTCCACTGACATGTAATTTATTGTGTACATTTTGTATGAATAATGCTAACCCAACACCTCACCTTGTTCTTGACCTCAGTGACCTTTTTCAAAAAAAAAAAAGTAAGCAAATGCTCACTGTACACAACCACACCCACACACACACACAGACACACACACTGTAGCTGATGGTTATTAAAACAGGTGAAGGACAACATACATGTGTGTATGTACATATACATTTATATATATACATATATAATATATATATATACGGGCAATTCTTTTGTTTGTGCTATACACTGAAGAGTTTTGTATATGAGATCAATAGGAATATGAAATTGTGCATTAGCTTCCAGACATTTATGTTTAGAATTGTTCCTGAAGTGTGTATAAATTTTTTGGCTAACTCTGTATATATATATCAAACATTAGCATGAGGGAAAAGTTTGATTTCTGTGACTTTAATCATGCCATTGTTATTGGTACAAGATGGGCTGAACTGAGTATTTCAGAAATTGCTGATCTCCTTGGATTTTCACACACAACAGTCTCACTCTCTAGAGTTTACACAGAATGGTGCAAAAAACAAAAAAAACATCCTGTGAGTGGTGGGTCTGCAGACTGAAACATCTCGTTGTTGAGAGGAATCAGAAGAGAATAACCAGACTGATTTGAGCTGAGAGACAAGACGTACCATTTTTCAAGTTGTTTAACACATCTAGATGTAAATATCAGCAAACAGAAGCTGAAATTTTGATCTATTGTCTCATATTGAGCTTATGATCTCAAACCCAAATGTCTTTGGTGTTTAGAAAAAAAAGTATTGTTTTTCCAATACTTTTGCATGGGACTGTATTACATGTTGCATATGTAACATGAACAATGGGTTTATATTAATGCACTCATTCTAACAGGTTATGGCTGATTCACAGGGACATGAAATCTAAGTCTAAACAATCCATTTTATTTTATTCTACCTAGATTTTTTTTTACCTAGATTTTTCTCTAGCTGAAAATACCTTTTTTGCTCCCTGATTTTTAATTAAAAGATCAAACAGAACTTAATTATGGTTTATTTACACTATTTAGAAATTATACCTACACTAAGCTCTAAGCTTTTCCAACTGGCACTGATATGTTTAAGTTTGAGATGTCAGTCATATTACATTTGCACAAACTGTGACTGTTTTAGCAGGAGAAACCAAATATCCTGTATTTCAGAAAATTATATTTCCTCTTCATATTTAGGCAAAGAAGTATGTGAGATGGCTGTAGGTCATTCATATACACAATTACATGTGTATAATCTAGTATTACCAGTATTTAGGTCTAGAGTTGTTGTATGTATGTTTTAGCAGGGGGAACTGAATATCCCGTATATCATGAAATAATGTTCCCCCTTCACATCTATGCACAAACGTATGATTGATGGCTGAAAAAGTCAGTCATTCGAGGTCCTGTAATTTCTGTATCTGTGTGGTAGCATGGATTATGGATTATGCTTAAATGGGTACAAAGACATCATTGTCAGCAGTAGTTGATAAATGTAAGGAGTTAGTTGCCCACAATTAAGTTATACTTAGAATGAAACAATATCACATTGTTTGTAACTGAATTTCAAGAAACAATGGGCTTTCTGAATAGTCTTAACGCATTGGCTATTGGCACACATACACGCATGCATGCGTGCATGCACCCACACACAAATAGAGACAGACAGACAGAGACTTAGAGAGAGAAAGAGTGTGAGAGAGAGAGAGAGTCCACACACTTAAATTGTGTCAATGAAGATGAAACTCTCCAGATAAACTTGTCTCAGGTGAGCCTTGAGCTGCCAGCTTCTGCTTTCCAATGGCTGCCTGAACAAGTAAATATTTATGTTTATTCCATGGGGATCTATGATAGGGATCTCCAGTAATCATTGTTCCCATGGTAACAGAGCTTGTGTGCTGATCTTGGGACAGCTTCGTTGTTCTGCTGAATCTGACATTAGCACAGCTCAGCATGCCTGACTGCACTGATAGGGCTGAAAGTTAATACTAGTCTTATAAGCCTCAGTGAAATGATTGATTATGATGAGCATTTATACAATTGCTTTTAACTAAAGGTAATGAACCAATTTTATTAGGTTAAGCACTGTCATATTTATAGGTATATATATTCAATGCCAGGTACAATTTATTCACTGAAGATTCTTACAGCTGTGAGTCGTTGTATACACCGGGTTTTGTGTGTGTGTGTGTGTGTGTGTGTGTGTGTGTGTGTGTGTGTGTGTGTTTTGGACAAATATCTTTATCTTTAACATAAGGTTTTGATTAAGCACCTGTCCCAATTGTGAGTGAATAATTGTGAGTGAATAATTTGGAATAATGACAAATAAAAAGATAAAAGGTAAAAATGAAGAGGTTTTGATTGAAGTAGGTAAATGTAATGAGAAAATATGGTAGTGGGTTCATGACATATTTTAAATTTCCTTAAAATGTTTTGATTTAGCACACATTTTCCAAATTCTGTTTAAGGTTATTACCAAATGTCTTTAATTATGCAAGATCCTAAGGTTGCAGTGTGTTTCTTGTGCAGAAGGGGGCGATATAGATTCATGTACAATTTCTTGTGTTTTACAAACAGAGCAGTAGAGAAGACCTTGAGTAGAATACAATATTGTAATCATATGATGCTGAGTATTTTTGCTATTAGAACTATATTCTAACAGGTGATTTGAGTGGAAGGAGTTGAGGAAGGTAAGAAATATCAAGCAAAAAAAAAATAAAAAGTAGATTAAGTTTTAGACTCATCTTACTCTGGCTGGAATGCAGTCCAAAATGTACACTATAAGCAGCCAAGGCAGCACAAACCTGGACTCAGATGAGTAGCTAAGTTCTGTTCTACTCAGCAGTGGATGTCTTAACAACCTTGTCCATCTTTTTTGATTTTATAGCAATTTGGCCGCTTAAAGACATGCATTACAGTGATTTTGTCACATGTAAGGGTGTTCTTAGGCATAATGTAAAGCAGAGTACCCCCTTACCTGTGATAAAATAACTGTAATACATGTCCTCGAATGGTCAAATTGCTATAAAATCAAAAGAGATTGACAATCAGTAAGACATTCATTAAAGAATAGCAGACAGAACAGGAGAGCTTACCTACTCAGCTGAATTCTTTGAATGAGGCTCAGCCAATCAAATGTATTTTAAAATAACCTTTATATGTTATCTTCATTTTATTTAACACCAGCAGGCAATATTTATGGAAATAGATGCACAAAATCCTTTCAAATGCCTGAGAAATGTACACCTGTGTATGCCTGTGGACATGTGTGGTGCAAATTAAAGATGAAGAGAATGTAGATGAGATTAAAATTGTGTTTTTGATTTAAAAACCTAGTTCCTAGTTACAGTAAAATGAATGAATCTGAACAAAATCTCATACACACAGGTTTTAGATTATACTATCTTTATATCTATGATCTATTATAATAGCTTTATCAAAATTATTTTAGCAAAAAACATTTTTTGCGAGGTTATCTCACCTCCTTCTGATGGTACTTGATAGCCAGTTTGAGCCTGGCAAGATCATTGTTGTTGCCCTCATCTTCCAACGGATTGATGTCATCTCTGTAATTGAGGATGAGCTCCAGCTCTCGGGAGCTGCGTGTCTGATCCAGCAAGTCCTTGGCGAATTGTTTGCACTGGCATGACAACTCCTCGTACTCAGCCTTGAACTCGTTCTCCACCTTGCTGAGCTCTTGCAGCTCCCAGCTAAGACGAAAAGCTGTGAGGAACGGGTCCTCACTGGACAGGGCAATGAGGGATGGGCTGGACAGTGCACGGTAGATGTTGAGACGGGAGCGTGAGTGCCGCAGGCTATCCACATCTGAGCTGGATACACACTCCACACAGTTACAGCGCACCTCATGTGGCTGTGGCACTGAGACACCCCTTTGCACCAGAAGCTTGATGATCTCATAGTTGTTGGTGTGAGCAGCCAGGATAATGGGTGTTATGTCAGGGGTGAAGTCAGAAAACTGTTTGTCCAGCAGAATAGGAGGCACCTGAGAGAAAAATTGGAAAAGTATAATTCATATTAACTCATTTAAAATATTTATTGAAGAACAAATCTCAAATGATATTTCCCACAATGAACGGAACTCTTTGGCTTGAAGGAATCCCATTAAAATAAAAGTGTTAAAGATAACTATTCTGTACAAATAAGATAAACGGTGTTTTAAGTCTGACAAAAAAACAGTTTTATTAGCAAGCATAAGTGTCATTATTTTTAATCAATATGAATCTCAGACAGACAGGTTTTAGATTATACTATCTTTATATCTATGATCTATTATTTTATATTTTTGAAATCATAAGATATTGTTCTGGCAAAACCACCTTTGATTTAGTGTAATAAGAACTACTGTGCAACAAGTGCCTCACAATGACATAAAAAATGATGAAATCGTATAATGGAATTGCATCCCTACACCAAAAAGCTACCTTCAACATTAGGAAGTGAAGGCACATCACATCATTTGTGAGAATCCCTGCTGTCTTTAATTGCCTGAAATTTTACATCCGGAGGTGTCAGAAACGGATTGCATGTGTGAAGCCGGGGTGTCAGGCTGTTTGTTAGAGTTATTTCAGTATTTACCTAGCCAAGCCATCTTTAATCAGCCAACAAGGCAACCTAAATCTTGCAGCGCAGCATTCCTCAGATTTATTGTAGAGCTGGAGACAGCTACAGGCAAAATTAGTGGGATGGAAAACTTTCTTTACTGGATAATCTTTATTTTAGTGTCACACTCATGATTCAAGGTCTTATTACAAATTCATGGCAAATTTGTTGCCGATGAAATAAATAATTCCAGTCAGCTTAAATGAAGTGGAGCAAACAATATGTTCCCCTCCAGCCACAGATAGATTTGATGCATTTGTTGGCAGACAGCTTCTTAATATAAAAAAATATGTTCTGCATTGCTATGATAGTGGATGGAATGGTTATCAATTTATCAATGTATTGCTTTTTGAATAAGCAATTTAGGGAAAGGGCTAGAGGTGGTTAATTGTCAGATTAGAGCTATGAAAAACTTTAGATTTTATAGGAAGGAGAGGAATGGTTTTTCTCTTGGATTTGTCTGGTCTCAAGCACCACAGTTCTTGGGTAGGGATACAGCTGAAGCAAGTTAAAACAGGGTGTCTCTTGTGTGCATATAAGAAACAAAGAGAGCATCTTCAAGTATAACAAAGTAACAGAAAGTTCCCTGAAAATGAAGCTGTCCTTCAAGAGAAGTTTAACAGATCTCTTTCTATAACATAAATCATTTTATCAAGATCTGTAGCCCCTACCTGCATGCCTCCACTGGGCTTCTTGTGGTTGAGCAGTAGCTCCACAGCACCCACCACCTCTTTGCGTATAGCATGGAGCAGCGCATCACCCACGTATACATTAAAACTGAGCAGGAGTTCGATGATCTCCAGGTTCTCATTCTCAATGGCGATAAGCAGGGCTGTCCGGCCAAGTGGGTCGATACAGTTGATGTTGATTTTGAAGTAGATCTCAGCCTCCTCCAGGGCTTGCTTCACGCTGGCATAGTCACCTTTCTCTACAGCATTCAGGTATGCCTTCTCTAGGGAGGACAGTTCTGACTCGGCCCGCACAACCCGAAGAGGGATGCGGTCTCGGTATGAGGAGTTATCAGTACGGCGGTAATACAGCTGGGACATCGCTGCTAGGTCATGTTACACTGAGGCTGCATAAAGAGGAGCGAGTTTATATGGAAAGTTTTTGAGAGGTTCCGAAGAAAAGAAAAGAGACAAAGCATATTAAACCTGACACGCTGTACAATCACTTGCAATTTGCACAGTCAGTCTGCTCTGTTTTGTCTAATTATGCTGTCTAGTTTACCCTGATTCTGGTGCTTTTGTCTGTGTAATGTGTACTGTGTTTTTTTTTATATTGTGCTGCACTCATCACTCTACTAAAGCTGTAGTTTTGAACATGACTCACTACACTTTGTTGCACTGTTTGCACTTTGTCTTAACAATTTTATCCTAATGTATAAGTGTACACTGAGGTTAAGACACTAAAAACTGACTTGATTTGAGAAGCAAATGCAGGAGGACAACTCGGTGGATTGCGGGCATTGAGGGTGGAGATAGTACATTAAAGACAAAACAGCTTTTAGTGTTGTCATTAGCTCGATATACGAACCCATTATGGTTCACTCTTAGGCTTCAATAACTTAGTCTTATTCTCAAAAGAAGCACTTTAATTGTTTGTGGTTTTGTTGTTTTTCATGGAGTGTGGATGTGCCTTTTCATGAAATCTTCCATAAAATGTGGAGCATGACTAACAGCAACACATTGTTTTAGTTACTATGTGCAAAAATACACACATGGTTAGTAAGTTATTAATTTTAGGCAAGTAAATACTAGAAAATTCACAACAAATACTGTACATTATAATTAACTAAGGTTTTAAACATGTATTATAAAGTTACAGTTAAAAAGTTTATATAATGATTTTTATTTTTCACCTTTGCCTTTTAGGTAATTTCTTAATTAGCATGATCGTTCATTTGTCTATTTCCTGCATTCCTCATCTTCCATTTTCCTCACTGCTTACTGGGAGGACTGGCATGATTATAGCACTTTTCATTTCATACTCAATTACACAAGTCCAGCATGTCTACAGCGATAAATCCAATGATGTTTGATAATGAATGGTTTGTGTGCAATTTACCAAAAACATAAATGCTTGACAGATATTCAACTGTCAAGCAGTGAGGATCATTACAACTGTAATGAGAGATAACTGACATTATTGCATCAATTATAGAGCTATTTTGCAAGACAACATTCTTTTATTTTAAAAGATTAAACTCTGCAGATGTCTCTAAACTAGCAACAAATTCACAAGTTCTTTTTCCACATAGGCTTCTGTGTGGTCTCAGATGTATTTTGTTCACACAGTTGCTCAAGGAGCTTATTTTGTCTTTGTAGTCACATTTATTGGAACAAAATACATACTATAACCAATCCTGCTTTACTGTAGGTCTGACATCATATGTAGCCCCTGTATTAATCAATACATATGCATGTACATGAATGAAATATTTATACATATACACAAATGAAAGGAAAAATTAACAAAAGAAATTGCCATAACAAGGTCACCAAGGTCATCAGAATAGCTTCAGTGTACATTGGCATTTATTTTACAAGTATCAGAAACTGTACTGAAGAGAAGATATTCACTTAATTAGTGTTTTTATGGTGGTGATGCAGAGTCTGACAGGTCAGTCTAAAATCTCCCATAGGTGTGCATTTAGGTTAAAAATTGGTGAATGTGAAGGTCATCCGTTTGGTCATATAAGTGTAAAAAAAATAATATTTAAAATTATTTGTATATTCAGTTTCAGTAAAAGTTCTTGGTGCTAACTTAGAAGCTGGGTGCTAAGACAAGCTGGGCTTTTCATTGTGTCTCTGTTTCTATGACTTAAATGGACAATATCTGATACATCATTGGCAAATGATTGCTGGAAGCCTTAGATTTTAATTAGCCCAGTGTACGCTGATTATGAACAAGACCGTTGTCATTTAAATTTTCTCTGGTCCGTACACTAACTCTGTATAAGATTACATCTCTGCGGTTGTCAGTCAAGAGGACACATAGCATGACATTAGAACTGAGTGGCGTACATCAGGTTGCTGTCGCACATGTTGTCTTTGCCAATCAAGGTGCAGTCGATGGGAAAGGAATTAAACATATTCTATGTTAACGAATGCCTTTCTCTGTATTAGTGTGATTGTCACACTGTCCCACACTTGTGCACAATGTTGTATCAGATACCATCTGGGCATTTAAGTCATGCCTCATTAACTATTACTTAAAGAATGAAAAATTGAGAGCTGTTGCATGAGGAAATGAGATAAAATGGTGAAATCTTAGCTAAATGTGCATACATGATAAATAAACAGTAAAGTACAAGTGAACAAATAAAGTATATAAAGCTTCTTAAGGTCACACTATAATTAATTATTGCAGTTCATTCTAATTATTAATGAAACGGTCGATAAGGTACCTTTGTTATTTTGGGGGTTGCCTCTGAATGAGACGGAAATTGCAGACTTGTCTGTAACCAGATATTTGTATTACACCTACTTAAACTGATACAGCTGATGTTTTCTTTGTGCCTCCAGAAGACTGCAGATATGTACATGCCACATGCATGAAAACTGATATCTAAAATAAGAGAGCACATCAGCACATCACCTTGCACCTTTGTATATATACAGTCAACATATAACATATAAATATAATTGGATGGTTTGGACCATGCACTATTACAAACACTTCCAGAGTTATTTCCTAGTTATCTCGTACTGATCTGTAGGTGGGAAAAATTGAAACGACAATTTCTCGTATAATACTATATTGGTAAAATCAGCTGTGGTTTTAGGATGCATTTCATCCGTGTTTTCGTAAGCAGGCTGCCGCTGGGTTTACAGGGGAGCCACGAGCCCGGACTCACTGCACTGCACTGCGCTTTAGCCCACGGAAGACTTAGTGCTATTTTTACGCTTCCGTGGTTCATGTCGAAAACGGAACATAAAAGAAAGACTTTAAAGACTTTATAATATTATTTTATATTGATTAGCGAGTAAAAGGCGAAATCCCCGGTTGGGTGTGATGTTATTGCGTTTCTTTTTTCTTAAAAAAAAAAGAAAGAAAGAAAGAAAGAAGAGGGAGGCATGTTAACGCGGAAGCTCACCTGTAGGTTTTCTATCGTTGCGAAAAATCCCGGCGCATATGAACTCATCAGCAAAGACGCACAACAGGTGCTCGTAAGTGAGGCTGCGATGAGAAATCACTCATTTGGGTTTGCTCAAAAAAAGCGAGGAAATGTGGAGAAAGCGATGCACTTTCCGGTCCTAACGTCGGAAATACAGAGCGCCGATTACACCATTTTCATCCAGTGATTGCTGTAATTACTGTGCGACAGACCCACCATCCTCTCATCTCCGTCAGTTCTGTAGATTTATTTTAGTCATCGCAATTTTTAGAAATTGGAAAAGAAAGAAATGCTGAAAAAAATGTTGCTCAAAAACACGTAAGGTCCTCAGCATGGATATCCAATCTGTCTTACTGGTGGTCTGTGTGCGTAAACTTCAGTTTAGGTCCAGTTTAGTGCGTCTGTACTCAGCTTAGAGTGAGATGCAGAGCTCTGCCAAGACTGAGAAGCTCGCTCTCTCTCTCTCTCTCTCTCTCTCTCTCTCTCTCTCTCTTATCCAGATACCAGCTGGCAGTAAGGATATAACTCTAGCCTGACCATCTATACTATCTATCAAAACAGTTGATGAGAGATTTAGGGAATCCCATCATTGCAGTAAAGATATGGCCTCCAGCATCTTCACGCCAAAGCGTGTCTTGATCAAATGTAACCAGCTCAAACGGTGCTTACTCCCACACTCGGGGTAACAGCAGTGCGTCTGTGACCTGGTTTTCTCTCATTTACAACGAAGACTACAGCAGTCTCTCCATCTCCCCAGTTTCAGTAATAGCAGCAGGGTGTAAAATGACAGCAGAAAAATTAAAGTCACCATGAACGCTTCCTGAGCAAACTAGCAGCTGTGGCACAGTTATTAATATATGTGTCTTGAGTATACACGTTTGCTTGAAGTGTTAGCACATCTGTAGCTTATCTGTCATGATAGACACGTTGTGTTGAAGAGTAGGGTTGATCTTGCTTTTCTCCAACAGCAGCGCTATGACAATAAACGTTCTGGCATTTTCAGTACGAATCAGCAGGCCAAGGGCAAAACAGAAGGCTTGGGCACATCTTCAGGTTCACGCGATACAAAAAACAAATGGTAAGACATTTTTATGGTCCTTACAAATAGTCACATGTAGTCAATGCAAGTGAAGGGTAAAATGATTAAGATATCTCAAGAGGCAAGCAGGGAAAGCAAGCAGTATCAATTACATCATGCGCTCAAGAGCCTTCTATTAGCACAATGCAATAATTCCATTTATTGGAGTGTAATGGAATAACAATGAAGAAAGAGATGCAGGAAATACTAGAAAGGCCCTTTGGGCCATCCACCGGAAAAGCCATTACTTGTAATACTTTTTGGTTTTGACGTCAAGCTCAGTTTGTTTCCCTTCATGATATGTAATTAAAAACTAATTTTTGCACCGTCTGAATCTCCAATAGGGTGATACAATCTCCAACAGATGTTGATGCTTTCATACAACCCCAATGTGGCAGCAGCAATGATCCATTGTGTTGGTGCCACAAATGGACAAGAATATAAATAGACACATGACTACACACACACACATACACACACACACACACACACACACACACACACACACACACACACACACACACACACACATAGCTAATCAGAAAAATAGCCCAAATACATATACTCTCGCTCAGCCCAAAGATATGTTCATATACTGTAATCCTGTGTTAAATTATTCTAAAATAAACATAATGTTGTACTGGTCTGTTAGGCAGGGCACAATGAATGACAGAAGGGTGATGGGGGGATTTGTGCATACGTGAAGTAAAATGAGCACACTGAAGAGCTTCCCTAAGGCCACCATGTCTACTAAATCCCCATTACTATCAGCAACACAGAGAGTCAGGGTAATTAAAATTGATCAGCTCTTATTCTTGGGAAAACAAAATGTCTGAATTCTGCTCACTTGTAGTAAGAAGCACTTTAATATTAAAATTAATTTTAATAAATAGAAACTGGTGTGAGAGAATAATTTAGGATATAGAGGATGAAACCAAGTGATCAAGGAGCTGAATGTGTGGATGCATGCATAGAATGGGGTCCAAATAGATTTGGATTGTAACAGGGCTTAAATGTTTCATTTCTGACATCCAGTGATTTTGGATCTTCATTGAACAGAGACTATATGTATCAGGTTAAAGAGAGAAAGACAAGGAGAGACACAGGCATGAGGCAAGCAAAACAGAAAAATCATCACTGGTAGAAAACTACGGATACCCCTACTAGACCACCTACTAAGTACATCATACTAAAACAATGGTCCAGGTGCAGCATGGTAAAATAATTTGCTATGGATTTATGTAAATAATTATCATGAACAGGTGAGACAAAACATTACCACTGTCATAGGAAATTACCACTGTCACAGAGATTAGGTATGTTCCATGGACCGACACATAGCACTGTTTTTAAAATGACGGAAGTCTTCCAAATTATTGTACCAGTTTAAATCATATCAGGAAGTCAGGAAAATGATTGGCTAAACTGACATGATCTAAAACAGCAGAGTGCACATTTCATATACTGAAGATGATATGGCCAAAAGTATGTGAACTCCTGTCCATCACATCCATTTCTGTGTCTTTGCCACAAAGTTGGAGCACAACACAATTGTCTCAAAGGTTTGTGTATGCTTTAATATTAAGATTTCTCTCAAATGGGACTAAGGGGTCCTAACCTGTTCCAGCATGCCAATGCTATTGTGCACAAAGTGAGATCCATAAACACCTGGTTTGCTAAGACTGATTTGGAAGAACTTCACAAAGTCCTGGCCACAACCCCACTGAACTCCTTTGGGATGAACTGGAACACAGACTCACTCTTCACCCAACATCAGTGCCTGACCTCACTAATGCTCCTGTGGCTTAATGGGCAAATTCACAGAGCCACACTCCAAAATTGAGTAGAAAGCTTTCCCAGAAGAGTGAAAGCTTTTATAGCAGCAAAGGGAGACCAGCTCCATATTAATGATTCTAGTGGTCCATAATAATGACCATGGTTATGGAATGGGCGTTTCAAGAAGCACAGGCCGTTTTAGTATGGTATAAAGATCCTACAGAATAAAACAGGCTGATTTTGGGGCATGTGGGGGGCATGTCTTTAAATTTAAAAATGTAAATAGCTTCACTCTTATCGGCTAACCTGGCCACAGTTAGCCAGTCAAAGCAAAACTGTTTGCATTTTTAAAGGAAAGAGAAAAAGAGAAGATATTTACATATTTAAATTTAAAGGCATGTCCCCACACCCCTCAAAATCAGCCTGCCTTCTCTGATTAGCATAAGAAAAAAGAACCAAGGCATTACTCCCCCAAAAAAGAAATACCGCACATGCTTTACATAAGCATTTCATAAGCATTTCAGATTCTTTAAATCTTATTTTTTTCTTTTATAATGATATTTGCATTTGTATGTATTCTTTATGCTTTCTTGCCTATTTTATCTCTGCAAAGCACATTGAATGTCCTCTTTGTATAATAACATGCAATAATGTTAAACGTGCGAATGTTAATGATAGCTGACCTGATAAAGTTGACTGAGAACTGGTCATTCAAGCTAAGGAGAAATCTAATACAATATTCAATACAGCATTTAACCTTTTTTTAATTTTGAACGTTTTCCTTACGGTTAGTGGACTGGCGGTCAACTGTAATATTTTAAGATCTTTGAATTTAAGCTTTGCAAACACAGCTGTTCCTGCTCTTATCAGATTCAGATGTCTGATCAGGTGAGTTTGTAGTTGTATAACTGAGTATGGGATATACTCGGTTAGCCATGTTTCTGTAAAAATTAGGGAACAGCAACCTTCATGTTGCCCTGTCTGTTCTTATATTTCTCTCCACTTCAGTTGTGCTGCTTAGTGTGGATGAGGGAAGTTAAGAGGTGGTGCAGGCTGTAGCAGAGCTGCGCTTAAGTGGCTTGGTTGCCTGAGCTTGTTGCTACATTTCTATCAGCATCAGTCACGTTGCTCAGCATGGGTCAGGGATGCTAAGAGATGGCGCTGACTGTAGCAGAGCCGAGCTTAGGCAGCCTGGCTGCCTGAGGCTTTAGATTAGCATCCAGACCTCTACCTGGGTCTGCTGAATAACTAGGTATAGATGACTAGGTATAGACCATCTTCTTGATTCACATTGCTATGTATGGTCATATCTTGGTGGAGGGTGGTATATGCACCTTGCGATGTATGAACAACACTCTTTTGTAATTGGTCTGTTCTCACTACTGTTAAAGACTGGGTAGGTAACATCTTGCTTTGAAATTCCTAGTATTTTCCCAAGCCACATCTTTCAAAAACAACCAGGAAAAAATATTCACATCAGGTCGCCTTTAACAGATCGTTCTAAGGTGCTTTTAAATTTGACCTACACATTGATCTCCACTGTCATTTCATATCTAGTTTTCAGGTGAAGTGCCAAAGCAACTCCTTTTGCTTTGTATCCCATATATAGACATAATACTAAATGGAAATTTTTCTTTTTTCCCCTTATTATTTTTTTTATTTCCCTGGCTATCAAACTTCAAGCCATTTTTGTGTCATATGAATAATAATAATAATAATAATAATAATAATAATTTTTATTATTATTATTATTATTATTATTATTATTATTATTATTATTATTATTATTATATTTTACTAATTAGTTGTTAAATTGGGGCTTATATTATATGATTTTATATGATATTGAATAAATTTAATTTAAATATGTTATGTAAAAAACAAAGTCCTAATGCTCACTTCCCAAATTTCCACTTTCTTGGGCCATACAGGATGCATTTATCCAACAGACAATAAATGTACATTAGCCTGAGCCTCTTGCACTGATTAGTGTTCTCTCTGGCTTTTCTTTTTTTTTTTACTAGACTCTATTTATAAAGAGGCAAAGCATCTGTAATGTTTTCTCATTAGCATTTGAAGAAGCAATGGATTGCTTTCTAATGGATAAGTTCTCCTTCACAGCCAACAAGGACTGGGTCCAGCAGCTAAACACAATTTCTAATTAATTAAAGTAGATCAGATATTAGGTGAGTAGGATATAAACATCCATGTAAGCATGCATCTTCAAATACAATTTATATTTGTTACTTATTTCAGTAGTTTCCGACCCTGTTCCTATCATCCCTATGACGGCATATTTAATTGTTTTCTTTTCTGTAAAATTCCTGATCCAACACATTAGCTTACTGGGTCAATGTGGAAACTTCTTTTAATGTACAATTATAATATTTCAAGTATAATTCAGTGCCCTGGGGACTCCCAACGCTAGATTTTGAAATCCTATTTTATTAAACAAACAGTGAATTTCTGACATTTTGCCATGTAATTAAAAGCTGCCATTTGTCTTTACTAGGAGCACCAGTCGCAGAAAAATACTACTACACTGTATAATAATGACGGCAAAACATCAGTATATAAGACAAAATGCTATCTAATCTTGGAAATTTTGGCTATAGAGGACAATTTCAGGTCAGATCCAACAGACCGAGCCAACTACATTATGTTACATCAGAAGGAATTTAAAATAGCCTATATATGATTAGACATTGACTATTATACTATATAGGCTTGGGTACAATATTATAAAATTATAATATGATATTAATATTAATACAATATTAATATTACAATATAAATACAATATTTGTTACTGGAAAAGTCACAGTATTGATCATTAAACAGATGTATTACAATTTTAGTTTTTGTAATACATACATATTGTAACACTTCTATGTTGCTCTGAGCCTAATATAGTAAATGAATGGTCTTCTTGAAAGAGAATTGTGTAAAATTTCCAATTTAACAAAACAATTCATCAGATTTAACAAGATAAATATGGGCAGAAAAAATGGGTGATGTGGTCCACAAATATCCAGCCATCAGGACAAGACATCAGTGACTATCAACATTAGGAGAAGGAGCAATCTCTAATTGTCTGTCATTCTGAAAGCTTCCTATTTTCAATAGAACACAGACATTCTGGCCTCCAGTGCTGAAGGAGAATGTCTGTATTTGGTTGAATTTTAAGTTTCAAAATAAGCTTCATCTGCAGCAGTCACTTACTATACCCTTAAATAGAAATCTGCAGAATTAAGGGACATTAGATGATAGAAACTATGCTATGCTTTGTGTCAGGTTAACTTCAGGTAAATCATTGTTAATGGGGTGAATGTTAATGTTTAAGAGCTTTAAATGATGTTTCATGTCAGGATCCCCAAGTATCATGAGCTTCCGGAAAACCACATTCCATGGTCTTTCAGCAAATGAAGAAGATTAAGGGAATGGGAAATCTCATTACAGCATCAATGTGCAGGAAATAATAATATATTGCTGTGCAGTTTAAAGGTTCATTTCACAATATACTGCACCTCATTATTCTTACTCACTGTCAAGATAGTGGGGCTGCCAATATCATAACCATAATATTGCACCCGAATGGTTATGCTCTGTTCATAGCTCTCAGATTCATTGAAAGTATGCATTGTCCAACAAATATGTACAGATTATGTAACTTTTAAATACTAGTTTGCTATTACTATTATTACTATTATTACTATGTATTCCCTCTACCACTAGCACAATCTTTTTTTTGTTTCATGATTTCTTCTTTATTCCATTCAAATAAAATGGCCAAATGTTCATGGGGTGTATTATACTGTAAACTTGCTTCACCTACCTTTATTTTATCATGCTGTATGGCCCTTTTTTTACATTTCATAATCAACTTACCTATTTGCCATGGGGATAGCTTTTTACATTATCTTCCTCATCAGAAGTAGTTATATCAGTGATTAATAACACTAGCATATCTCTTTCTAATGGTGATTTTCCAAGAACAAGGACAGGAGTCAGAGCTGGATGAGGACTGAGTTCAAACAGAGCAAATTCTACCTCCTCTTGTGCTCACCTTAACTTGACACAAATTAAATTTGTGCATAGAACTTTCATAGAAAATTTGCAAATATTTATTTGAATGATAGTCCTCTCTGCTCTTGTGCAGAACCATTCCGCCATTTTCTGCTGTATCTGTAGCTTTTAATAACCTGAAATCTCATTTGCTATTTTTGGGGTGCCAGCTGGTCCTTCCACCTGCAAATCTCAGGACCTGGGCGCTATCATGTTTGCTCTCTTTTTAGTTGAAAGACCTAGAATTTTCTCAGTTTAGAAAAGATTTAATTTAGCGTAAGATAATCTGCCAGTTTGTTTTATTGGTGCTGGCAAAACCTTTCATAACAGCTGTCCAAGTGTTCATCTACTTGCAGGCACAAGTGTTGCTAACTTACCTTTAATTGGTACTCAAGTAGTTCAGTTCTTAAAGTTATTCTCTCTCTCTCTCTCTCTCTCTCTCTCTCTCTGTCTGAGTTTGTAATCACTATTCACTTTCTTCAGGATCCTGTAATGCCTGTTTCACAGATAATTGAATTGAGCGATATAAGAATGATAGTTTTGCACATTTTATTATTTCAAATGCATAAGTTTAAGACAAAATAAGCTCTTGCTGTGTTCTGGTGGTTAACTGATGCACCTTCACAGACATGTAGTGAGCCACTAAGAAAAAAAAGAATGAATTACTAAATAATCAGAAATGGTCATACATTAGCATATATTAGGGTTTTTTTTTGTACAGTGTGAAACTCAACCTGCAGGCCCACAGGCACCACCAGTCGATTATACCAGTAGATTATCTTAGATATAATGCAGGAATACATGGGGCATCAATACATCACCTTGAGATTTTACAGTCACCATTCCACCTACCTTCCCAGTTCTTGGCATAACAGAGAAAGCACAAACTGACACTAGAGGAACATTCAAAACTCTACACAGACAGTAAATACTGTATATAGTAGTAGTATTTACATGGCAGGTCCTGATGGAAAAACTCATACTAAAACAGTCAATTCCAGATTCACACTGCCAGGCTCCACATCTAAAAGAGAACCTTTAACAATGTATAGTCACAGCTCTGCACCACATCTTGACATTTTGCAGAATTAGGTAATGGGAGTGGGCTGACCACAGACTGTCATTTGAGCAATGAGGGTCTGGAATACCAGAGCAATTGGACAGAATAAATGAGCAAACGTCACAGAGAGTGAGGTAAGGAGGTGACGGAAAAATACCCTTTCTAAGTCTTCTGTTGCCTAGGTTACAGGTCTATGGAGACAGTTTGATGTTTGTGATTTACAATGCGAATAAATGGCTGGAAGGACGTGGTGGGGGCGGGTGTTGGACTGTACCTAGTGTGACAGGTGTCATCTACCTGTTGTCTATTTACTCAAGGTGTTACAGACCTTAAATATTTATTGTCCAGCCATCCATATAAACATATGCAGAGGAATAAAATACCATACTGCCACAGACATGGTGCAACGTAAATACTGCCTACATACATACATGCTATACTGCAGCTATAACCACATAACAAACAGGAATCAGTCTTAAGTCACCCTTCCTTATTCATTTATTTATCTTCAATAGCCACTTTATTCTGGTCAGGGATCTGCAGCTTATCCCAAGAAAACTGAAATAAGGGTAAATCAGGAATGTTCTATCATGTTCTTTTTTTGGCCAGTTGTCACCCACAATTCCCTACTGCCATAGGAAGCTAGCTGTGATATCTTAGCTCCTGCTGCAACCTGCTGATATTATGCAATTCCCAGTGGTATTGCAGTTACTCCAAGCTCCAGAATTAGCCAAGATGGACAGGATGTGTCAGAGCAGCTTAATTAATAAGCAGGTCTAAGAGGGTCACTGATATGCAAGATATATACAGTGCCTATGAAATGCCAGGCAAACCATAATAAGATGATTTTGGATGAGGTCATTTTTGTAATAGGATGAAGCAAAAGCTTCTCAGAGGATGATGTTTAGTCTTTTTTAGGGCTAACCACTGGGAAGCATCCATTCTGAGGAATCTATGACATGAGGTGTGAACAAAATGGGCTGTCAGTGTTTTGGCATCCAGTGTAGCCATATTATCATTTTCTGATGTGTTATAATATTAAACGTTTTTCAAAGCTAACTGCACAACTTAGAATATTGCAAACATATGGAGAAAGCAGTGGAGTTATTTATTCTTTTAGCCTTGGCTGCTCTTAGAGACCATCAAGTTTAAATCACTTAAAAAGAAATGCCTCTGTGTTATAGCTACAAAACCTTTCAGATATAAAATGAAATATGCATTATTTGTGTTTGAGTGGACAAATATTGAACCTACAGCAACCTTCAATTACATGTGGGCATTAAAGTCAGCTTTAGTGTATTAATCCTTTTTGTCACCTTTTTCCCCCCTTCAAGCACTGGGTGCTGTGGCTCTCAGCATGCTTAGCAACTCACAGCGCTCACAGCGCTCTTATTCTCTTCTATCAGTAGCATTTGTTCGTGAAATGATAGCATTTTTTGACTAGGTAGCTCAATTCGTCAGAACACCAGCTTGTGTCATGTTATTCTGGTTTAAGGCCTTGCTTGTTGTTTCCTGGTTTTACGTCTATAGTTATGGCCTTGTTCTTGTTGTTGCTGACTGCCTGACTCTAGCCTGTTCACTGTTCACAGTTGCCTGAAGATTTGGATTTCTCTGCCTGCTCTTTTAATACAAGCTCTTAACTCTTAGCTCTTAACCTATATTCTTAGGTACAACAACAGATTAAGCTTTGTTAAGGTGCCTCATGCAGTTCTAATGGAGACACAGCACACAGGTAATGTCAACACTGCTTACATGGTTAGTGTGACAGAATCAATATTCATATCACATTGACATGGCCTTGGCTACCTGTAAAGCTTCACTGTATTTATGGATGGCAGTTATCCCTAAAAAAGGTTTCTCACAATTGAATTTTTAGACATTTAAATGATATTCAACAGTTTTGTAATAAAATGCTATTTTATCTAGTTTAATAGTGGACATTAATGAAGAAATGAGTTATTAAAAAAAATCCAGTTTCAGTTCTGGAACGTAGCTATTTAAATCATAGACTTGAGTAATGCATCTCCAGTCCTAATCATTAAAATGGCTAATGGATGCGGTTAAACTGGAAAAAAATTGTAACAATGGATTAGTTTGTGCATAAAAAGAGATTGTTCCTCTGTTAAAGAGGTGGTGTGTGAGGTGTCTGAAGCATTATGCAGTTGGCATTGATTCTATTCTCTTAAATTCACATAGAATGAATCATGGAAAGCTGCAGATACAACATATTTTCTATGGTGCCATATATATGACATGAGAAAGCAACAAATAAGCTCCACTTCAATCACCTCCCAGAGAGAGCACAGAAACAATAATAAAGGCATTCTTGTAGAGAGCTAAATCACTGTTGCTATGGAAGGTTACCCATAGAAACACAAAGGATTGTGTTTGTGAAGATTACATTTCCATAGCCTGTCTATGCATTTTGATAGACTATAGTTTGTAAGTGTAAAAATCATGGTTAGTATTAACATATAAGACTATATGTTAACATATCAGGATGTTGAATTTTACCAGGAAAAGGTTAAATAAGACCCCTCATAGTATTGCCATTTGTAGAAATATTGTGTTTTGTTTGGAGATCAAGTGGTAGCTTCAATTGATTAGTGTTCTCTTGACAAGTCCATGATAGAGACTAAATCAAGAATATAAATGGATTTGTTCCATCTCACTGGCCAATGTAATTAGTCTACTTCTACCTCTGGGCGGAAGAGAATTTTAAAAGGGTTAAAAATAAACTCACTTTAAGCCTGTGAGCACTGAGGAAAGAGGTTATCTTTTGATGTCAACAGTGTGTCATGGGTAATTCCTCCCAAACTCATTTTCTGTAAGGTAACTTTGACCACAAAGCACAATATACTGAGTGGTGTTTAACTGAGGCACTTCCATGCTTCACAATCCTGCAAATTGTCTTTATTGCTCATAGCCAAACAACATATTTTTTCTTTTTCTTTATTTTTATTAAACCCAGACTGAAAATTTAGCTTTTCAAATAAATGAAATGGTACTCTACTTCTCCTGACCCAGTGTTCGCAATTAATTTATGTATTTGTAATGTCGGTATCTTTAATACACTTGGCTTGAAATACAGTATATAAGATAAATGCTCTTTTCATAATTGCTTTAATATATAATTTATCATTTGTGGGCTTTGTCCCAAAAGCTATAATTCATGTCTAGTTAGTGGTATTGCTTAAACCCTTTTGTCAAGATTTCTTTATATTTAATATTAAATGTTTCAAGAGACAGTGAGTACTCCAAAAATTGAGTGATCAAAGACTGGGAATTAAACTTAGAATGGACAATTTCAGTTTCTTTTAGTAGTTGAGCAGAAAAGTCAAAATTGACTTGTAACCTTTAGAGCATCCACCAAATTCTTAAATGCACTGATACCTTGGTCATTATAATAGACTGTTATTAGATTGTTATGTGTGCATTAATTACTTATAAAGGAACCCCTCATCAGTCAAAACTCTAATTACAATGTAACATCAATACTCCTCATGCTTTGAGTATATGTAATGTAAACATGAAATGCATAAGTAATGGATAAATAATGGTTTAGATGTGTTCTAACACTAACTGCTACTTTTTAATCCATATACACTACCAGTCAAATGTTTGGACACACCTTCTCTTTCATAGGCTTTTCTTTTTTTTTTCTACATTGTAAAACAATACTGAATACTTCAAACTATGAAGCAACACTTATACTGAATTATGTAGTAAACAAAAAAGCATAAAAAAAAAAAAACACAAACAAAATGTTTCATATTTTAGATTCTTCAAAGTAGCCACCATTTAGCTTGATGATATTGTGGGCATTATCTTAACCAGCTGC
>JAQQZR010000009.1:8282749-8293808 GCA_030068235.1 Notoglanidium macrostoma | reverse complement strand
CATACCTGCTCACAACGCTAATACGGAGCGAGTTTTCCCCTGATGCAAGCACAATGGACCAAGGAAAGGAATCACTTTAGAGTTGACTCATTGAAGGGAATCCTGTGCACCCAATACAACTTAAAGCATATGATATGCAAGGACTTTCATACTTATGAGCAATCCCCAGCTATTAGCTATTAATGATCATATCACCCTGACTGTGTTGACACTTTTGTATAATATCCCCCCCCCAAAAAAAACCCCACAAACACGCGCGTGCTAAGGTATCCTCTTTTGTGAAAAGCAAAATATGGCCACCCTAAATTATTATGTCCCATCTGGTTTCTGGTTAACATTTTGGGAAAAAATTAATACATATTGAAATCTGTGTTTGTTAGTTTATTTGTTTGGTCACCTGAGGTAATTTGTTTGTTTATAGAAGTTGTTGAGGCCAACACGCTTATATTTAGGCCCTGATAAATAAAAACATATAACTGAAGTAAAGTGTACTTTCTTTCTCCCGTGACCGTATTTTCAGCCATGTTTCAAATACTTCTCATGTTAATACAAGCTAATTGATTCAAATAGTGTTGCTACTTACTGCCTCAATGTGAAGCTGTTAGTATGGAAGGTTCAAGCAGGGACATCATGTCTCCACAGTTCCTCATATTCCCACAACACAATGATTACAATGTCTAATAGTGACTCACAGAATATATCTTTAACAATAACAGGAGAATATTGCTAAGTACATTTATTAAATTCTGAGTGATTCATTAGCAACTGGGAATTAATATTCTGTTATTATATTTTTAGATATACAAAATACTGGGCAACCTTTTATGAATGAACATTTATGACTGAAACAAATCACAGGAGAAATAAAAAATTTATAACATGTAAGGATAACCAAAAAGGTTTATTATTACTACAGAATGATTTTGATTCATTTCCCTCACAAAATAACTAGAATACACAAAATTCCACAAAGAAAAACAAATAAGTAGCTAAAATGCATATTTTCACAAACAGTATACTCGATTTCTAAAAATAATAATAATGGTGAATAAAATAAGTATTTTTTCAATTTTTTATTTTTTATTTTTATCTATCCCCGGGGAGCTGATCTACAGCTGAGTTTCTGTTAAAAAATTAAAACTGTTAATTTCTGTTAATATCATATAGTGATTTATTTTAGATTTCCAATACAGGTGACTTATAGGATAATATTTACGGTAGATTATTAGCTGTCTCCAGAACTTGCCTGACTGTAATTACAAGCGCTGCGGAGATTGTTTACTATTTAATGTGTTTAAACTGTTGTTAAATAAAATAAATAATATGTAAAGAATGAAGAATAAAGAAGGAAATTATGAAGAAGAACAGAAATTATTATGTTCTTCGTAGGTTGACGTGTTACATCAGGACCCCCGCTTCTTCCGGTTCGGTATAAACGCGTTGATCTGCTGTCTTAAGTTTCAAACATGTAAGTGTAGTTATGTTATTTAACAGAGCAATTAAAAGATTTTGTGATTTGCGGGAATTATACTCAGCTGAATGTGTGTCTGTTTATGTTTTAGGTCTAAAGTAACTTTTAAAATTACTCTTACGTCGGATCCTCGGTTACCCTACAAAGTGTAAGTGTGATCTCAGCATTCATCTCAATTCATTTTAATTCATTAACTTAAACCAATCAGTGAGCGGTTCTTACTGTCTTCCCGGGTGTCAAAAAAATGTATTGCTGTAAAAATGCTCGCCCAGTTGATATCTAGTGATCGATGTGACTGCTTATGTCAGTCTCTGATTTTAACCACAATTATTATGAGGCTAGCAAGTCGGGTGCAGCGAAACAGGAGTTCTATATTGACTGGCATTGTTAGTTTAAGTGTTATAACGAGGTGCCAAAGCAAATATTTGAACACTTGGCCAACACTTCTGCAGTCCAAAACAGAAATATAGCCTGTGATAGATAACTGCTCTGCTCCAGCGTGCTGCAGGTTTTACCCTCCAAAGTAAAAGATTGGTGCGAGAAATAAACACTGAGTGCAGGGTCTGCAAATATATTAGATAGATAGGTACACAGATAGTTCCCTCCATAATTATTGGTAAAGATTAGCAAAAATGGGTTAGGGAAAAAAATCCACCTTTTGGTGAAGTAGATTCATCTCACACTGAAAACAAAACCCTTTAATTGTAAAAACAAAACCCTTATCAAATAATTCATTTCAACAAAATCACAATCCACAATTATCGGTGCCCTGGATGTTATTGTATTATTGAAATGTAACTAAAGCATGTTTCTCATTTAAACTGTACATTTCTGAGTTGGTTGGAGTGTGTAGGAGCTTTCATCATGTAATCCAGGACTTCCTGATTATATGAGATTACATGACCGATATGAGGTGAAACAGGCCAAATTCTCTCCGTCATCCATCAACATGGGAAAGATAAGAGAACGCAAAGCAAATGGGGCACAAATGTGTTGACCATAAGTCAGGTAATCATTATTAAAAAAAAAAATAGCTACTCGCCTGAAAATTCCCATTTCTATGGAGCCCTAAAAGGGACGTAAGCAAACAAAAAAAAAAATCCATCACGGTTTCTCGTGTGCTCGAGAATGAGAGAAACTTTGTGGTGCGCACGAGAAACCATAAAGGATTTTTTTTGCTCATGTACGTTTAAGGGCTCCGTACATTTCCACTGTTAGCGCAATAATAAATAAAAACAAGAAAAGTGGAACTGTTACAAACTTGCCTGGAAGAGGACCCAAGTTTATTTTGCTCCATGTACTGAGAAGAGAGGCAAAACCTCAAAGATCACTTCACCAAAAGATGGATTTTTTTTCTAACCCTTTTTACTAATCTTTACAATTGGTGCCAATAATTGTGGAGAGCACTCTATCTATCTATCTACCTATCTATCTACCTATCTATCTACCTATCTATCTACCTATCTATCTATCTACCTATCTATCTACCTATCTATCTACCTATCTATCTACCTATCTATCTACCTATCTCT
The DNA here is from genome assembly GCA_030068235.1 of Notoglanidium macrostoma. Classification (NCBI taxonomy): domain Eukaryota; kingdom Metazoa; phylum Chordata; class Actinopteri; order Siluriformes; family Auchenoglanididae; genus Notoglanidium; species Notoglanidium macrostoma. The sequence goes on along the minus strand of JAQQZR010000009.1, from coordinate 8,290,805 downwards.
CTATCTATCTATCTATCTACCTATCTATAATCTGACTTCTATATGCAATGTGTATGGTATGTTTGTGTGTTGTTGGTAAAGGCAGTCATCAGCTGTGAAAGCAGACTGCTGCTGAGGCTGTAGTGAAACCGATGTATAGATGTGTTTGCAGAGTACTTCATGAGATCATAGCTGTAAAAACATAATATTCATTCTGGGGTTCTGAAATTTAAGGAGTGTAGATGAGCCTCTGAGGTGTGTTACTGTAGCTGTAACCTGTGTTACTGTAGCTGTAACCTGTGTTACTGTAGTCTGTAACCTGTGTTACTGTAGCTGTAACCTGTGTTACTGTAGTCTGTAACCTGTGTTACTGTAGCTGTAACCTGTGTTACTGTAGTCTGTAGTTTGGTGTGTTCTCATGGTGTAATGGAGTCCTTACATGGAAAACATCAGCAACACTAATGAATGATGATATAAATTCTGTAAGAACAGGATCATGCAGCGATCGTCAGTGATATCCGTCTGGGAAAAGCCACAGTGTTTTGTTTATTCGTGTTTTCTGCCGTCGCTTGTCTCGATTTCCCCTAGTTTGGGTTTCATGCGTTCACTTTGACGAGGGTTCACGCTCCCTTACTGCTTCTTGTGTTCAATAATAAGTATGTTCCTCTGTATTTACAAAGTTTGCAACACTGAAGGCGCTTTCACGAGATTTGTCTGTTCTGGACTAATGTCATGTCATGGCGGCCTGCGTTAGACGAGGACGCGCGCACTATGTAGCTATTAATGGCTCCTGCTAAGCTTATAAACACAGTGATTTGTATTTACAAGTATTTATAAACTAATGAAAACATACTTATTGCTGCTGAATTCCATTTCTGCTAATGAATTCCCCCCAAATCCTACATAATGTAGCTTTAAACAGAAATATTGTAGACATGGATATGAAAGAGTCCCTGCGAGGTATTGATGAAATGAAACATTTTCAGAGCTTGGACCACAGCCGAACAGCGGATAATTTACATGATTTTCATCCTTATCAAAATATTCAGTGAACCCTAATGCAGTGTTGGGGCATTGTTTAGCCATATGTGTGTGTATATATACTGTATGTGTGTATATATACTGTATGTGTGTATATATACTGTATGTGTGTATATATACTGTATGTGTGTATATATATATATGTGTGTGTATAAATGTGTGTGTGTGTGTATAAATGTGTGTATATGTGTGTGTGTGTGTATATATATGTGTGTGTGTGTGTGTGTGTGTGTGTGTGTGTGTATATATATGTGTGGGTGTGTGTGTATATGTGTGGGTATATATATGGGTGTGGGTGTGTGTATGTGTGTGTAATATATATATATATATACACATTAGTGTGACTTCAATGGTGCATTCTTGCATTCGGGTGGGAAAGAAATGGCGCCCTTACATTTTCAGGCAATAAAAACTAAATTGTGTGATGTTTCTGTTATGACTTAAATTTGTGTTAAAGTTCAAGGGGTATAAAATGGGATAAAATGGTGTGATTCCATGCAGGCATTGTGGAGTACATCAGAATTACATTGCCTAAAACTGCAGGAGTGTGACTCTTTTGTGTGACCGTTCAATCGGATGCATGTTATCTAGCGATTACTGAATGGATGCACTGACACTAAACCAAAATAAAATCTAGGTTAATAAAATGGATTATATCTAGCATTGTATTAGGGTCTGAACACACTGTACACACCTTTCTTTAGTTTTAATGTTCCAGTAATGTCCTCTTCCTTCAAGTGTCAGGAGTGTAACACACTTCAATTAATGAAGAACGCCAGAAAATAATTTGGCTTTTTGGAAAATATCCATTTGACTTTTTTCATGTCCCTGGAAGTCTTCTCTGTGTAATCATACATTTTTAAGCCCTGTTTCACACCATGGATCCTGAAGCTGCTGCTGTTTTCCTTCTAGACTACTCCATTTCATCCTCCCAAGTCCTGTTATTTGAGCCCGAGTCTGCTTACTTTGGCAAAAACGTTGAAAGCATTGCTTTGTTCTCTGCTGCTATGCATAATGTGCACTCATTAATATTTGAGATGCCTTGACAAGCAATGTACATTTCTTGAGAAATCTCACAAAAAATATTTTGCACCTTACTCTTGCTGGAAGTTACACGATGATGGAAACCTGAGCTATGTACTAAAGCTTTCTTCATAAACAGTTAGAATAACTTTTACGGCTTATTATTGTAATGAGTTGACTTTTTCAACATTGGACCCCAGGAGATTTACCCACATGAGCAATTGTAACTTTGCCACACCAAATGATTCACTTTTTTTAATGAGCTTTGAATTTAACAAAAACTCTCCAGGGGGATTTTCAGTCATCAGCCGATGGCCTTGTATTCTGACAGACACGTTAGCTAAAGTTCTTGAGTTGTAGAACATCATCTAATATCACATGTTCATCTAATAACTAATCAATTGCTCGAGACTATTCCCGATGATCATGCTTATTTGAGATAATTCGATTTGATCAGCATCGTTTGATCTGATCAGGATTATTTGATGTGGATTAATTGAGCTGATTGTGAATATTACAGTTGATTATAATCATTTGTGCAGGGCCTGATTGGTTGGTTGTGATGTGTTTGAGCTGGTTCTGTTTATTTAATCTGAGTGATTTACTTTAGTTGAGCAGGATTATTTAAACTGATCGAGATTATTTGAGTGGCTTGGGATTGAGCGGGTCAAAATTATTTGGGCTAATCAAGATTTTTAACTACGCTTTGTCAGTGCAGCTGTAACTTCACCCTCTCTAAACTCGTAGATGACGAGCTTGCAACGGTTTCACCATAGTCCATTATTTATTCAGTTTTTACTAGGCTAAGATAAATGTCTATGCATAGATTTTGAATGATGTTACACCGGTTTTTAAACTTGCTATATATGCTCTACATTTAGTGACTTTTGTTCTCCACTGGATGTTAGAGAATGAGTCCGTGTGTATTGTTAAAGTTTAAGCGGCTTTTTATGCACATTGCCGTTACATTTAAACACTTCTGTGTAATAGAGTAATAAACTGGATCTTGGGCAATAAGAATGTCCTCATCCGATAGCTATATTTTCATTTTCCTTAAGTATTCTTTTACCTGCTGGGTTTCAGATTAAGTGTTCCTGAAAGCACGCCGTTCACAGCTGTGCTGAAGTTTGCAGCGGAAGAGGTGAGGACCATGTCATTCATTACTACAGTCTACATTTCATTATTTTATTGGGGGTGAGGATACAACTGTATGACCCTAGACTACTTGTACCCTTAACATTAAGCTGCACCTTATGCTGTAGAGACTTGCAAAGATTTTTTTTCACATGTCATCTGTTTTTTGGTCTTTTTTCTAAGCCGGATGTAGGAATATCCCAATTTATTATCCTTTATTCTGATCCTGAAAATTGATTTAGTTTGTTTGTGGTGAGCTTACCAGCAGTGTTGACTTTCTCCTTCTCAGCCTAATGATCCAGTGCCTCACTTTTACATAAGTCTCTTATGTTTAAATGCAATAAACATTTATGCAAATACAGGAAGCTTTAAGCCCTGCATAGATTTTGTCAGTATCTATTATGCAGTGGCTCTTTTCTCCTTTTCATCCCTCACCCACTGATTTGCCCTTATACCCCTTAGAGTTTGTTTTATTTCCTTTGAACAGCTTTTTCTGAAAGCACACTTCTTATAATGACCATAAAGCCGTCTTTTTCTCATCAGTGCAAGCTTGTGTTTTTCCGCAGCAAATATAACAAGTCAGTTTTGCATTTATTGATGGAATTTTAAATGCACAAACTAATTAGTACGAGCATTCATTGGCACGTTTTCCTTTTAACATCTCGCACTCACATCTTGTTGCTTTCCCCTCTTAGTCGCGTCTGGGTTTTTTTTTTTTCTGCATTCATAACCCAGTTTTCTTGATTTCTTCCTGTTTCTTTGGAAACGGACACCGCTCTGAATAGTGTTCATTTCTTCACTGGGAGTGTGAAAGGCCAATTGTGGATGACCAGCATCACACTGATTTTTAGCCCTTTTTTTTAAGATTCTCTGATAACTATTTACTGCGATAAGACACAAAGCCCAGTGATTGCACTGATCGTTCCTGCACTCCTGATCTGTTCTGTACTGGCTTCCTTTGGCTTCTTGCAGTGCCACAGTTCTGCGTGGTATTTGGAGCACTTTATTCTGGTGACTTCTCCCCAGTGCTTTCTGAATCAAATGCCAAGTTTGGCAGGATCGCTGTAGCCTCAGGGGAAAGTGCATAGTGAAGAGGGGAGGCTTTTTCTCCCTGAGGAGTAACACACAATGTGACGCTATATATATTTTTTTCCACTTCACACAAGAACACACACTTCCAAAAATAAACAGTTATTATGTGCAAATGGCTATGCATTAGTTTGAATTCCGAGTCTGCGGGAGGCAGACAGCAGGCAGCCATCATCGTTGTTTTGCCGCACGAATGTTATTGTGACTTCTGGTGTTTTCTGAGACCCCTGACTGAGAGCTCACTTTTTCCAAATGCCTACTCTTTCTCTCCCCTTCTCGGCCGCTTGCTCTCACCATTAAACCCAGAGACCCTCCTTTTGTATCCTTCTATCTTGCATTCATATGTCTTACCAGAACCCTGAAATCACCTGCAAAGATGACCTGTTTTGCTTTGTTTGAGAGAGTTCATGCTGTGCTTAGTGGCCGCGTTTATCCTGTTGTGAGTGGTTGTTGGAATGTGTAATAATTTTATCACGTATCCCTCTCTCTCTTTCCCTTTAAGTTTAAAGTGCCTGCTGCTACCAGTGCCATTATTACAAATGGTGAGTAGAAATGTTTTCCCTTGCTTTAGCCTTAAGAGACCAAGATTTATTGTGTCCTGTAGGAAGTAATGACACAAACTCTGTTTCTCACACATAAGAAAGGTCCTACTTCAGAGAAACCCCCTAGTGTATTTTGTTGCATCTTGGAAACCGATTCACATTTTGGTTCTGTAGTTCAGGGTCAGTGCTGAGGTATGGGGAGGGAAAGGGGAGGGGAAACACACAGGCTGAGCAGAAATCATCTGATCGAAACAACAAGAAGAGAAAAGAACATGACATAAAGTTCAACATTAGCAGGAGTGGAGAACATTTACCAGGTTTAGACTAGTTGCTACTGCATATTGAATGACATGCTAAAAACCCACACCCATCCCTCTTACCATCACCAATATCACAGCGCCACCCCAGCACCCCTGCATCACCACTACACCAGCATCATTACCCCTCCACCATTACCACCACCATTAATACCTCCACCACCACTTCCATCATCCTTACCATCAACATCACTGTCCTCGTTACTACCATTATCATTACGTTCACCACTACCATCATCCTTATGACCCCATCATTGCTCCCTATCATCACCACCACCATTACCCCATTACCTACATTCCAGTGCTGGTGAGATATGTTTGGCCCTGACCTGCCCCCTAGTGGACAGAGCTTTTAATCCTTCAAGAGGGACATACATAAGTGAGTACATGCACAATGATGCTTGTTTAACTGCGGAGTAGTTACACTTTTGGCACTTAATGTAGTCCACTACACAGAGCCCCAGGCTCAGCACCGATGTAGTAATTCCTGATTTGATTTGGCTTAACATGGCTTGACACTGATATTCAAGGTGTTTGAGTCAGTTGGCTGAACATTTCTCATCAGCAGTTTGTCTTTCACAGACATATTGTTTTGCTTTCCAGTCTGATAGCTTTTTGCACATGAATGCCATTATAATGATTTTCTTTTTTGTTTTCTGTGCAGATGGCATCGGAATCAATCCAGCACAAACAGCAGGTTTGTCTCATCATGTAGTGTTGCACAGTCTGAAGCCTTCCATGTTTTCTAATTGCAGAGCAAGTTCTTCCTCAAAACCAATATAGAAATGGATTTCTTTCCCAACCTCCAGGTTTTTGAGCTGAAAATGTAGTTCATGCAAACGGATGAGGTTTTCTGTTTATTCTGTTGGGTACAGGCCCCTGTAAGCTCCCTATTCTAAAAGAATGCTTCCCTGCAGGGGTAGTCATGTAAATTTCACATATTACATAATGAATATTGATGATCTGAGAAGGTAAAGTGCCTCATCCTCATGTTATGAGATCCTTTCCCTCTCAGAGGATTATATTTTACATTTTTCTATTCTGATTTTCAGGACCTCATATAAAATGGCCCTTCGGAAAATGCATTTGCAATGTTAGCTGTGTAAGCTTAAAGTAAAGACTGATAAATGGCTATTGAACTATTGGTTTGAGTGACAAATTGGGGCCCTTTTCTCTTAGACAAGCCATATTTTTACTGTCTCTTTGCTATTCTTCTGGAATACCTTTTTAAGTCTTTTTTTTTTTTTTTAAGATAAGAATGGCAGTCAAAAGTTCAGTCACCATGGACATGAAAGTCATGGCAATATTGGACTTCTTTTTTTTTCTGGGAAAGAATGATTGCACATCATACATATTTAATAGAAAAAAAAACCTGAGAATTTCTGTGCACAACTTTTAATTTATTTTGTGTTTTCTGAAATGAATACAGGGTCAAAGATATACATACACCCAATTAGATTATTAATTCAGTGGTGCTGAAAGGTCCAAAATTTCTTTAACTTGCCTAGGCCTGTTATTGATCATGACTGACCCGAGCTGGTAGCTTCTCTGTGCCAAACTAAAGAATGGTTTGTTTAAACAAATACAAGTTAATGGGAGGTGTAGAAACTTTGCCAAGGTTTGAAAGAAGACCCAAACTGTCACCCTCAACTGAGAGGAAATTGGCTTGGATGGTCTGGAACAATCCAGGAATGATCATGGCAAAGGCCTGCCATGAACTGGAAGCTGCTGGTACATTGTCTACAGTCAGGAGTTTTTTCATCGCCCTGGACTGAGAGGCTACCATCCAAGAAAGGCTTCAAGCTTCATTAAGTTAGCAGCTGACGACAGACGAAGAAAAAGCCTTCTGGAGGAAAGATATATAATCAGATGAGACAAAGATTCAGTTGTTTGGCCACAGTGACAAGTGGTACATGGGAACACTACAGAGTGTTAAGCATGGTGGTGGTAGCATCATGCTCTGGGGCTGTTTTGCTGTCAGTGGAAAAGGTGCATTGAACAACGTGTAGGAAATAATGAAGAACCTCAGAATTCTTGAGCATAATGTCAGACCATCCGCTAGATGGACACCATTGGGTATTCAAACAGGACGATAATCCGAAACACCCATTAAAGGTGGTTATGGAGTGGATAAAGCAGGCTAATATTAAGCTTTAAACAAGTCCTGACCTCGGCCTTATCGAAATTATGTGGAGCGTACTTACAATTCAGGTCCGTGCCAGGAAAAACACAAATTTAATTGAACTGTACCAATTCTATCAATAAGAATGGTCAGATATGCATCCAGGATTCTGCCAGAAGCTTGTTGCTGGCTACCAAAGATATCTAGTCAAGGTGAAACACGCTAAGGGACATTTAACCGAATATTAGGTGTGCTGTACGTATATTTTTGACCCTGTATGTATCATTTGATCCTGTGTTTATTTCAGAAAATCTCAAATAAATTGAAGCTTGTGCACCAAATTCTTGTTTTTTATTTTTTTGTATTATAGATGTACATACATACATTTATACATGAATGTACATTTTTATTATAGTACGTTCTTCTCCATAAAAAGAACAATTCAAAGAAATGACTGAAAGCCCAATATTGCGATGACCTTCATATCCATGATGACTGTATGTAGATTTCTGAACACAACTGTTCATGCAGGTCTACATTCAATTTCAGGTATCAGTATCTACATAGCTATCAAAAATATGTAAAGGGGAGTATTTAAACCAGTATATGGTTTAAATTCTGCATGTCATAACCAAGTTGTACTTGTACAGCCACATTGTAACTATATATATACACATATACATACACTACCAGTCAAAAGTTTGGACACACCTTCTCTTTCATATCTTTTTCTTTTTTTTTGTTTTCTACATTGTAAAACAATACTGAATACCTCAAACTATGAAGCAACACGTATACTGAATTATGTA
>JAQQZR010000009.1:8233615-8253204 GCA_030068235.1 Notoglanidium macrostoma | reverse complement strand
GTGTCTTTTAAGTAATAAAAATAAAGAAAAAAACATTGAATTAGAAGGTGTGTCCAAACTTTTGACTGGTAGTGTATGTGTGCCATTCAAAAAGGGAATATAGTTGCACAGGACAACACACTGGGGCTCGACTGCAGTTCCAGAGGTTCACTCCTTCAGGATCAATAATTGCCACTGCCTGCTATTTTTAATGATTTCAGTATAGAGCATAAGTACTTCACCAACTTTAGTCTTGAATCTTGAATGTTCATTTTTTAAACAGTGGCCCTAAAATGCAAGAAGGAATAGAGAAACCACTCAACTTTGTCTATATACATCCACATGTACAGTAAATGTAAAGGCAAAAATACCAAAATTGGAAATTTAAACAGTATACCACAACAAAACAAATTTATTTCTCTGAACTATAAGTGAAAATCTAAATGTTCTCATGAGAACTCTTGATAGATATTGAAAATTCATATACTTGTTCTCCAGACATAATACATTTAGCCAATAAATTTTTAATACTTGCATATGTGTACATAATCTAAATGCTGACTTTATATAATCACATTTTTATATAATTAATGATCTTATGAAAGTTTAGTGCTTATTCTCTAAACACTTAAAGGCAAAAGACTTAATGAAAACGGAACATTAACCTTTAACCATTAACAACACTGAAGTGTCTGTGTGTTAGCCATAGGCCTAAGTACTTGATGGGACAATTGGAGCATTTATTTATGCTAATAATTAATTAAGCATACTTTCCCTTAGAACATTTGCACATGGAGTGATGAGGAATCTTAATATTTATTCTTTTTAGAATATCCATCAAATAAATGGACAAAAAAGAATTATTAATACTTAAATGTTCAAAATATGTTGCCAACAAGGAGCCTTTTATTATCATCTCCATTTATTATTCTATTTGGGCTCAGTAATGAGTTTCACATTAAGTTCTTTCAGAAATTGATTATTTCATAACGTTAATTCAAACACTTATATACTTTAAATTGTTAACCATTTCACTGGTGAAGTTTATGCACATCTCAATAAGCTGTTTGGGGGACCTTCACATACCTTCTAAATCAAAGCTACTTGTTTACATAACAACTGCTTATTACAATTCATTCTGACTGAAAAATGAATACAAATGGATTAATTTAGCTGTGTAAATTTGAAAAGTTTAACCCTAAACCTTTGTCAGAATGTGAATGTTTGTTAAAGTTCAAATTAAAGAATAAAATTAAAACATTATTCAACTGAAGAACAGACAAATTCCTATAAGCATAAGTGTAATAGTATGAGAGTGTGACATTAACGTAGAAGTATGTCCTGTGGGAAAGAGACTTGGCAAAGAGTCACATCAGAGCAAACACTGAAGCAGAAGGGACAGCGTCTTTTTTTATTTACAGAGCCCTCTACGCTTGGCCTAACATGGCACTGTCACAGCCTTAGAGGCATAAAAATTAATATTTGATGATGAGAGGCCACACCATCGCAATGAGAGTAGACACATTACTTACGATATGTGTTGAAGTTGGCTGTATGCATAAGAAATCATAGCTTTACAATTTTATGAGGCTTCTTCCTGTGGTATTAATAATGCAGGCCATGGGCATGGGCCATGGCATGGGGTGGGAATTGGAGATCCTGTTGGTATGCAATTCCAGGTAATTTTTCCCTCAGTATTTTATTAATGCATATACATTTGAAAGATGGAGTGAAACAGATGTCAAAGAAGTGGGTGCTGGAATCCTATCTTTAAAATGCTTGGGCTTGTCTGTCATTAGAAAAGGGTATATTGCCAGACGAAAAAAGGATCAAGTTAACTGTCTTTCTAGCTTAACTGTGAAAATGATTACCTCCCTTTACTGTTTCTTAATACCCTGATTTCATTATTCACGTATGATAATAGGCAGAAAGATTAAATCTGTAGTGAATTAGTATGCTAAGCTTCGAATTATCAGAAGAGTACATTAAACATTTTGTTGCTGCTTGTGGATCTTTAGGTATGTACGTATCAGATGTGTATTGTACTGTACATTTTAAGATTTATTTTTGTTTTCTCAGTGGACCTTGATGACCTGAAGATCTGCTATGTACTGAAACATAAGGACAATGCCACCAGTGACACCTTTATTTTCTACGTCGAAGACAATGGTATGTTTGCTAAATGCTTGAAATTTCTTTTAGAAATAGAAATCAATTAGATAATTAATATTTAATGAAGCCTCTAATGAAATATTCATGCAGAACCTCCACAGTCCCCAAATTGTAAATCTAATACTTATTCATTTATTTTATAACAGAAGCCTTTATTTTAGACTTCTGTTATATTAGCTATAGGGTTTGAGCAAGGCAGTTCTCTTTAGGACCAAATTATCCTGAACTTGTTTGTACTTGAGATTCATTTGATTCAAACAGATGACAACAAAGATGACAGTCTATATTTGTTCCTGAACATGTGATCTGTCTTGTTGGATTATCTGCTTCCTCTCTAAATGAGAACAAACAAATCAGAAAGCCTAATTTGGCTTTATTGAAAATGGCTTTTCTCCCTCCAGCAAGACCAATATTATCCTTTTGTCTGAGTCACAAAGTCAGACAGAGGGGTAGCTTGTTAGAACAACCCTCAGTACAAAAGAGTATTTGATATTTTAGACCAGAGGCAAGATAGCAAATAATTACAGTTTAGGTATGGGAGAAAAGACTGTTTTCCTGCCCAGGGTGACAATTACCCTGCATATTACAGGGCACTTTTAAGAATAAACTGCTGGCTGAACATATACTTTTGGTATACAAAACCAGATGTCTTAAACTCTTATGCCCACATGTTTACTCATGAATTTTATGTGAGAATTGGTTGTGGCATAATTGTGAAATTCTCTCTAATTCTCCTGCAGGTCTAGAGTAATTAGCCTTGAGCAGTGCCATGTTGGAAACAGTTTGTTTAAAGGTGGCTGGACTTCATCATTTATTGTTGTTTTCTTTCCTCTACTACTTTGCCATCTCTGGAGAGGTTTGTCCTTTCCCAGTAGTCCCACCCTGTGAAGAAATATTTCATTTCTGTGTCTTTCCACCTAGAATCACCTACAGGGAGAGAAATAAGAAGCATTTAACTTTTGGTATGTACTGAGGCTATATATCATTCGAACGTGATCCTATTATGAGGTTCACTTCTCTGAACATTCAAAGATAGTCTCACTTCTCCAGAGCTAAGGGCATTTCTTTTGACAGAAGGCAACCTAACTGAAGGGAAGTTTCTCATCTTTTTATTTCAAAGCATTAAACCAGTACAAAAGGGCACTGGCTTATCCAAATTCAGTTCTACTAGTGTCATAAGGTGCTTTCTGAGAGATGCTCTTCTAATCTGCAGGTTCAGTTAGTCACAGCTCAGACACTAAAAACACCTGTGGTATTTTCCCATGTGGAGTTACCGAGCTAACTAGAGGGCTTTAAAGATGTGCTGCTTTACAGAAGTGTGGGCCGGATGTCCTGGGAAATGTATTCTCATCTCTGAAGCTGATTTCACAACCAATTTAACAGCTAAAGTGGATTTGAGTGACATTCAAGTGGCGTACTAGTGTGCTCAAGTGTACAGATTTACACATAAAACTTACACACATATGAACTTCCCCACTGCTAGGATATGGCATTCATCTGTCTTTCTCTCATTTCCCCTGATCTCTGTCTTTATCTCCATTAGTTTCAGGCTACAGCCCCTGGAGACCTCTGTTCCTCTATGCAGGTACACATTCTCAGACAGCCGCTCTGAGAACCAAACCCTGAGAGGCCCTAATTTGTCCATAAAGATCAAGCCAGATAGTGCTTTAATAATGTGTCATGTATCATAACATGCCAGGTTTCTCTGTATCTTGTAGGTGAGAAATTTTATTAGGTCTCCTGAGGGTGTAATCATTGACAACTTGTACAAATTCTTAGGAACCTTTCCAAACCTGAAACCCTATTAGAGAGAAGCAATTGTTGCAGGTGTTGTCTCCAACTGAGGTATTTAGACATTTAGCTGGCTCATTTTAAGCGCATCAGTCAAAACATTTTAGTGAACAAAATTATAGTCTCCAGTGGATGTTTCACATGGGTACTGAATGAATCTATAGAAAAGGTTTTAGTAGTTTATTCTAATATGCATACTGCTGATTTACTGTTTTTGTAACAAGAACGCTTCCAGGCTTATGCCCAAATAATGTAATTAATTATTCAGTGAGACTTTGATTGTTTACATATTTTATATACATCCAAATGCCTTTTATACCTTAATAAATATTTAATGTTAATAGGGGGAAAGGTTGCCTAGTTTTAGATTAATAATCTTTCTCGAAGGCCATGTGGAAAAATACCTGCAGAGATTTACTGATTCTACTGCCATTTGCGTTTTAAACATTAATATGTGCCATTTATTCGCAGGCAAAGACTTCAGGTTAAGTGATTTATAAATAATTGGAGGGCCATATTGGTTTTAGGGATCTGCAAATGGGTGTTTCTAGTACCAGTAACTCTGAGATAATGTCAGAAATTGCATATTAATATTGCATCCATGCATGGCTCTTAAATTTTGACACCTGTATATTGTACCCAAAAAGATCACTGCTATGTCTGAATAAAAAAAAAAAAAAAAAAAAACTCAAATCTTCCACGACCCCAGATCTGCCTTTAAATTTGAAATCCAATCAATCCTGTGTCCTTCAGCAGAGCAGTAACTGGTCAGCAGTCCTGGAATTATGTACAGTGATTTTTACTGTCTGTCTTCTCTCTTGTCTCCATGTCTCCAATAAGGACAGGAAAATGATCCCCATTTGGTTCCACACAGTCATAGCATAAGTGGTGCTTAGGGAAGATTTTCCTTCTATTTTCCAGAGAATGTCACTAACATACAGTACATACAAAGCAGTTTGGAGTCTCCCTAGAGGTTTAGCTTTATTTGACAGTCTATCGTAAGTTATCTGCTCACCCTGAAATTGAGGCAGTTTCTATGCGGTAGACTCGAATCACATTAGATAAATTATTTCTTGGGAGCACAGTTTTTCGACAGTTGTAAAGTTCTTTCAGTAGATAGTATGTGTGTGTTTTTGCTTCAAACCCCTTATCTTCACTATAGCTGTACAGAGACATACTCTGATTGGTTTGTAAGACTTTTCTTAAGCATGGTGCTCATATGGCTACTACATGCATTATTACAAATATTTTGCACAAATAGGGGGTAGCACAGTGAAAAACCATTTCACTACCATTGTCTCGACATTGTGTTTGTGACAAGTAAAGAACTTGTCATGACACCTTAACAAGCATGGCAACTTGTACAAACCCACATTAACATTTGGCATTTGTCAAATGGATATAACACCTTAGTCAAGACAGATTTTAGATGGCATAAGGTTGTGTAGTGACACTTTCTGTTACGTTAGTAGTCATGACAACTAACATTTTTGTAGCTCAGTCTACTTCTGGGACTGCATGTCAGTCGTATATATTATACATTCTTTTTTGTAAAGTAAAATGAGTTTCAAAAAAGGTTTTTATGAATAATTGTAAGAATTTCTATAACACTGTAAATAAAACAGAGCCTTTCTGTTTTATTATTTCAAAGATGGAGATCTCAGCTGGCGCTTGCTCTTCTTTATCTCGTTCCCTCACAGCCTGTTTGCTTTTTGCGAGCTGTTTATGTCCTCAGAACACTGCACACAGAGGATAGGAATGTACTGAGTCTCTTACTCCCTATTTAACAATTACAAATAGCTCCATTAACTTCCTTGCTTTTCTGTATGCCCCAAACCCACACATTAGATTTATTGGTGGAAATGTAGGAGTTCAGACACTTCAGGTGGCTTATTTAAGTCAGTTTGCAAAAGCAGGGACCATTAGCAGACTGCGCAGATAGACGTAGCAGAAATTACAAACTGTACATCATGATGGTGCTCTGCTGTTCCTCTGTTCATAAAACTGGACAAAATTAGGAATAAATATGAAATATTTAGTGTTTAATCAACATCTTTCATGTTTAATTCAGCATGTGAAGTAGAGTAAGAATGGATTAGGCTTAGGTAGACATTAGTAGAGTTTATTGAGAAGGTATATACATATAAAAACAGATTATAAAATATATAAAATATAAAATGTGTTTTGGGAAAGAAAATGTAATTTTGTGATGCTTTTTTGAAGCCTCAGTTATGTCCAGCAGTAAAGCTAGTTGTGACTGGTCTAGAGCCAGTTCAACCTTAGAAAAAATTCTCTGATCATTTGCATTGTTTCTGTTTACAGTAAGTCCTTTAAAAAAAAATTCCCAAGCATACTGTTGTGAAAAAAGTAAATTCTGAAATTATGTAAGAAATTATGAAGGTTTATAGAAGGAGAGTCCATACTCTATTATACAAGTTTCCAACAAGCATACTAATATATAATAAAATACTTGGCATGGTAGGCTCATTCATACTGTAGGTAGTTTTTTACATTAACCTGACAAAGTACACTAAGGCCCTGATTTATTAAGATCTGAAATGAGAGCTCATTTGCCTGTGCAATGGAATAAATAGTTTGCGTAAAGGGTGGGACCATTGCAGGTGATTTACAAAGAATAATTGCCTGAATAACATAACATTAGAAGTAGTAAGAGGAAACAGCATTACAAGAATAAACTGTTTGTACTTGAAAAAGAAAAGTGAAATCATAGTATAACACTGACTAAAGGCAATTTTTGGTAAAAAAAAAAAAAGTACTATATGAATAAATTAATTAAAGAATATAGACATGAGTGTGCATTAATAAAGGCTATTATCTATTAAGCTCCATTTATTAAAATGCTGTTGGCATCAAATGTGGAAATATCTTATAAACCGTCTTTTCCATGGAAATAAAAAGTGATCATTTTGGGAAACTTTTCAATAATTTGGTGTGAGGTTGGAAGATTGTGTGTTTTTGAAATTTCATCTGGCTTATAATGTATACCCAGCTAATAAGATCTCCCTGCTTCATGTGCATCAAAGGAAGCATCTTCACCTTCATCTTCGCCAGTATTGTAGCATTTATGTGACAGTCTGGAACTAGCTAGTGTTTGATTATTAGTTCTTTAAATTGACCAAAGCAAACAGTTCATTGTAGGTAAACTGAAATTGTACTATATAAAGTGCAGTCATTAATAGGTTTATACCATTGTTTGTAGACTAGAAGGATCTTTAAAGAATTCATAGTCAACTCAAATTGTTTCATTTTATTCAAATTTATTATATTTTTATAATTGTTTCTTATAATTTATAAGTATAGAACTTGTATGTATATGGCCATATTCAGAGTTGAGTTAATCACACACAGTGAAGATTAAATACAGAACATGTGCGCATTAGTATTCAGAGCTCAGACTTTATTCATCATTGTTCAGAAGTTTATGTAAGAGTGTTTGATTATGCACAGTTCTGTACTTGGATTTAACACTGTTTTTCTTGTGTGATTGAGTGAGTAGAAGTATCGAGTTCATCACCAATGTATGACAGTTTGAAGATGGAATGAAGGTGTGAGCCGTGTCATTTAAATATAAATATAATAGTATAATAATAAATCCCAATTTGCAATGATTAATGTGATCATTACAATTAGCACTATTCATGCCACAGTATACTGGCAACATAATAGACTCATATTAATATGTTTATTTCACCGCTTGCTATCTTCTCATTCATTTATTATCATTTATTCTTTTTTATTCTTCATTTTTAAATCATCTCTATCTTTTTTTTGTTACCTTGCATGATATTTGATGGCAAACAACACTTTTTTTTGTGCTGAAAGGCAAGTACTTGTTTTAAACGCAATGGTCTGCTGAAAACCCAGTCTCATCTGCTTCTACTAAAAAAAAAAAGACAACTTCAGAGTAATTTACATAATCTGAATGAGACTAATATAAAATTGATTTACAGAGGTGCGTAACCAATTTCTGAGCATGCATTACATTCCCTACATAAAAATGGATGAACTTTTGAACCTAAGTTGCCAGCTCTGAATATGGCCCATATAGTTTAAATGCTATAGTTGTATTAGGGAGCTGTTTTAGTACATTTCTTGATGAGTACGATGTTGCTAGAGAGTTTGGATGTATGGAGATGTTTGAAGTCTATGAGGAGCCCTGTAATAATATTTTGTACAAGGCTTGAAAGTGTAAAAACCCAGCCTGCAGCCAGGCCTAGCAAATCACCATGCCTATCCTGTGCACAGGATAGGCATGGTGGCTTATCATTATATGCAAAATTTAAGGCTTGCATGAAACAGAGGGCTGGAGTGAAATAGAGATGTTTTACATGCATGAGGAATCGGCAGGACAGAAGCTTATCTTGACCCACATATGGTTGCTTGGTACATGACATGAATGGATGTGTGGGTGACTGTGATCACTTCTAGTCATGCATAAGTGAGTGAGAGCGCAAGAGAGAGAGAGAGAGAGAGAGAGTGAGAGTCCAGTCTTTGTGTGTCATAATTGAAAGTTACATTTCTAAGCCTAACATTTGCACTGAAATGGTCCATCTTGTCTTTTGGCTCACTTTTCTTATTTTTATGTTCTTGGAAATAGTCGTTCTGCATTTATGATCTTCCTTTTATAAGATCCCAATCTATAAGATCTGGGATCTGGCTTTGAGTAGGCTATGCCAACGTGCTAATTTCATGAGCACGCCTTTACCACTGCTCACCAGGGTCTAATTACATTGTTTATAATTTGATTAGGATAGGAATCTCTAGAAACATTACAATTTGATTTGCTTTAGTTTCATTTAGATTTTGTTTAGGATTTAGTGTGCCCCAATGTGATAATAAAATGAATCCTTTTTCGATCTCTATGCTATTTTGATTGTTTTATTTTTGTAGCCAGTATGGTATGACCACTCACTGCTTTTATAGCACAGTGATTTTCATCCATTATGAAAAACACTAGGCATAATGTGCCCTAAGTTTATTTTGCATCTGAAATGTTTAGTGCTACTGACATTTTTTTAATTAAAACTGTTAAATTTCCACTGTGTGTGTGTGTGTGTGTGTGTGTGTGTGTGTGTGTGTGTGTGTGCGTGTGTGTGTGTGTGTGTGTGTGTGTGTGTGTGTGTGTGTGTGTGTGTGTTTCATAATCCATAACTGTAGTTTAACAGTACAGGGGCATACAATAATTGATTTCTACTAATCTCCAATATTTCAGTAATAATATTAAAAGACATTTTAATTTAAATTTGAATGAATTATTATTGTCTATTGACAGATGTCAATAGTAGCTTCATGAGGAGATAAAATTTTGATTAAAAATAAACACCATAAGAAAATACTTTAAGCCTTGTGTTTAAAATATTATATTTTAAAAGCAACAAATATGCCATTCAGGAAAAACACACTGCATGCTAAAAATAAAACAGTGCCTAAGGAATGAGTTTATAATCATATTGTGGTATCCTAAAATGGAATCAGATAAAATCTTGAGCCATAAAGATCTATAGATTCCAACCCTGAACAAATTACAACATTGTTTAATGAAAGAATAAAAACCCATAACTCATAAATTTATGTAACTTGCCTTGTGATAACCAACAGATTTGCAATATCAAGATGTTCAGATCTTGATTTTGCAGATCTCATTTTAAGTAACCATGTGAATGAATAAGGAAAATTATATGATCCGAGTGGGAATTTTTGTCCCTGTTCAGGAGGGAATAAGCTAAAGCAGCAGCACTTCCACCTGGACTGGTCCTGGATCTCACTACAGAAACAGAACTACGTGGTGGATGAGCAGGCCGGGGTGCTGGAGGTTGTGCTCAGACGCAGAGGATACCTTGGTGAAACCTCTTTTGTAGGTGAGTCTGGTCTGTGGTGGATATAAGGTCCTTTACAAAAGTATTGGAGTGCATTGGCAAGGCCAATTCTTTTTTTTTTTTTTTTTTTTTGCTATAGACTGAAGACATCTGCATTTGAGATCCAAAGATTAATATAAGATGATAGATCAGAATTTCATTTTTAATTTTCTGATATTTACATGCAGTGTTAAGCAAATTACAACATAGCACCCTTTTTGATCAAAAATATTGGAACATGTGACTGACAGGTGTTTTTTGTTGCTCAGACATGCCCTGTTAGATTGATTATTTAAACGGTTAATAGCTCTGCATATCTATTCCTGGTTTGAGCCCTGAGTTTCACCTGTGAAGAATGCATTTGATATTAAAAAGGGTAAATCAACATGAATACCAGAGTGCTGTTTATGGGGGGGAAAGCGAGCCATTTTGAAGCTAAGAAAAGAGGACAATTTATCTGAACCATTGCACCAGCATCGGGTATAGCCAATACACCACTTTATAATGTCCTTGAAAAGAAAGAAACCACTGGTATACTAACAACCAACATGTCAGCCAAGGAAAACAACACAGTTGATAACAGACACATTGTGAGAGCTGTGA
Organism: Notoglanidium macrostoma; assembly: GCA_030068235.1. Classification (NCBI taxonomy): domain Eukaryota; kingdom Metazoa; phylum Chordata; class Actinopteri; order Siluriformes; family Auchenoglanididae; genus Notoglanidium; species Notoglanidium macrostoma. The sequence goes on along the minus strand of JAQQZR010000009.1, from coordinate 8,242,783 downwards.
AGAACAACCAAGAAACAACAGCCAGTGACATCATTAACAATCGCCACACAGCAAGGGCGAAGCTATCACAGCCCATGATATGAACAAGCAAAAAATCTAAATATAAATATAGAGGCCATCCCAAAAGATGCAAAATTCTGATTTATAGTCTTATATTCATCTTTTGATCTCAAACCCAAATGAAACCCAAACCCAAAAAACAAAAGAATTGATCTTGCCATGCAGTACTTTCAGTGGGGACTCTATTTGTTACCCTGCTTTTTATTCTGTCCTTTACCTGTTCACTTGGATTGCATAATACACAGCCAGTAGCCTGAGCCATAAGCTGAGGCATCTCATCTATTTTTTAACAATGTTTTTTTTTTTATTAAATGCACTGCCCTGAGTTTTTCCATAATCCCAAATGAAAGGTGATGCAAATGCTGCAATCAATAGACCCTGGCAAAACATAATATGGATTTCAGCCATTAGCATTGAATAATCTTTTGCACTGAAGTGAGACTGAATTCATGGTGTAAGCTGTTATTGCTCCGGCTTATCAGTGGTGGTTTTTATCCAGTGTATGAGATTTTTTTCTCCGTTTTTTTCCCCCTCAGTCTTAAAGGCTGAGATGAAAGTGTGTTGCATCTGCAGTCTCTAGAACAGTCAGAATAATTGTGTGTCTGTGTGGGTGTGTGTGTTTGTGTGTTTACCTGCTTATTTTACTTTGCCTGCCAAACTAAAACCACAATCACAATCAATGCTACGTCCACTTTCATATTACTGAAGGTTTTGAGTCATGGGATGCATGTGTGTGTATAAAAGGAAGATTTTGCAGGGGGAAAAAAAACAAGCTTACAAAAAATAGAGAATAAGGAAAGACAGTGATTAAAACAGAAACACAGGGTAAGAGAAAAAGAAAAACTGCTCAAACTAATGGGGGTTGAAAAAAGAAAATGATGTTTCTCTCTCACTTTAGGGAGCTGGAGACTAATTTAGCCCTCTGCATGCTGGTTTTAATCGATAAGCTCATATTTAAATAAACAGCTCAGTCAGGCATTCAGCATATACAACCTTCACTTTCTGAAAATCAAAAACAGATGTTTATCCGGCGTTGTACCAGGAAGTGTTTTATGGCCAAAAGTATGTGGACACGTGACCAACGCACCCATATCTGGTTCTTCTCCAAACTGTTGGCAAATATTTGGTAGCACAGAATTGCATAGAATGTCTTTCTATGCTATAGCGTTAATATTTGCCTTCACTGGAACTAAGGAACCCAAGCATGTTACATCATGACAAAGCCCCTATGCACAATGCAAGGTCCATTAAGATATGGTTTGCCCAGGTTGGAATGGAAAAACTTGAGTGACTTTGAGCACAAAACCCTGAGCTCAACCCCACTGAACACCTTTGGGATGAACTGGAACGCTGGCTGTGCCCCAGGCCTCCTCGCCCTACATCAGTGTCTGACTTTACTAATGCTCTTGTGGCTGAATGAGCACAAATCAACACATCCACGCTCCAAAATATCGTTGAAAGCCTTCTCAGAAGACTGGAGATTATTATTAACATTATTAACAATAAACATTAAAGGGGGTTTCAATCTGTAATGGGGTGTTCAGTTAAGCAATATTGCACAAGCGAGAGTGTGGTTATGCTGAATATCGGCACAGCTGTGATTTGGCCGCATACATGAGGCCATAGGCAGAGTGCCATAGGTAATCACAGCTGGGCCGATATTTAGTATAACCGCATGATTGGAAGTGCGATATTGATTTTATTAACAGCTCCGGCAGTGGAAACAGATCCCAAAGAACCCACACTAACTTTATAGCATGTTGCTTAGCTAGCTAGCGCACATCAATTTGTACATTCCTGTTAAAGGTGCTTATGGTAAAATTAAAGTCTTTTCTTCCTTATTATCTTCATCTGAGGCACTTTCATATTTCAAGTCAAAAGTTATATACAATTATAAGTTATATAAGTTATATAAAAAAATTGCCAAATGTGCTTATGTTGATAACAGTACTGTGGTAATCATTTCAATACTAGGAAGTGGAATTTTATGTGGCAAATACAGATGAGCTGAGTGATCCACACACTGAAACGTCCCAGTGCTGTTATAAAAAATACAGACACCCTTGGACATGCTCGCCCGATCAGATTTATGGACCATAACTAATTGCTGTGTAAAAACCACATATAGGTGTCATGGTCACAAACCTTTGCCAATATAGTGTAGCTAAAATAGCATAAATTTGCTCAAAATACAAGCCAGGAGGTTGATAATGATAACTATCTGATATCACTATTTTTAGATTTTACAGTGAAGATAACACCTTGACTGTGGCATGATTGTTGGTGCTAGAAAGACTGGTTAGAGTATTTCAGAAACTGTATTTCAGTCAGCAGAACCTGAACCTGAATTTATAATGATGCTTGGAAATAACGCATACATGTAATGTTGTTGTTGAAAATATTCAGCGTTATTCTTAAGATGAATTCAACTGTCTGAAATTCTGGCCTTGAAAAAATTCAGGTCAAAAAAAATTCAAGCTCTCAAGAAATTAGATTAAAAATAGTCAAGCAGTTGAAAATTCAGTCAGTTAACAATTCAGGTTGAGTGATTTAAAATGTCTGGGATACTCAGAATGAACACACAAACCAGGCTTTAATCAATCTCAGTCCTGGCCAATCACAACAGACAGAGAGCTCATGAAGGGGGGCTTAATTTGTTCGTCATATTTTTGGGTGATGCACGGGTGCCATCCCAGAGAAGCAATCCAATAGGGTTTTCCCAGTTTTACGTTTCTTGTGCTATCTTTTCATGAGATCAAATAAACTTAAAATAATAGTGTTACTTGTTATAATTAGTTAAACAACTGAGAAAAAACCAATTGATTTCTAGCAAACTTACGTTACATCAGCAAATCCAGCCATGCTTTAGCATTTGACCACTGTCAAGCCAGCTGCAGTACAAATTCATGAAACCAGCTGATCTCTTTTTCACCATCTTTCAATTCATTTATGGTCTTCAAGATCATCTTTTTCACATCTTTTTTTGTTATAATTGTTGTCGATCTGTGTGTCTGTCCAAGGTTCTCATTAGTGCAATATATCAAGAACAAATGATTGAATGAATAAGCAAATGAATAAACTTATTTTGGAATTGATCCAAACAGAGACAAGGTCACAGCAAGACTATCTGAAATAGTTCTATAATGGCTATCTAATAGCTTAAATAGTATCTAAAATAATATCTTTAATAGCTTGCTTACTGTTTGAAATATATTTTAAAGGTATTTCAGGCATACAGTAAATACAGTCAGGTCCATAAATATTTGGACAATGACACAATTTTCATCATTTTGCCAAGTCACTGGACAATTGACTGATAAGGAAGTGTGATTTCGACACAGGAAGTTGTGTACATGAAATGCTTCACATGATGTCATTGTGACAACACCGCTGCTAGGCACCAGCAATATGGAAGCCAAAAGACACTTCATTCAGGCTAATGTTAATGATTTAGCAAGCTAGTAAGCAGGTAATATAATGTAGGAAATGCAAAACCAAAATGAAAAGATGAGGCCGTTGAGAATATCAACATTTACCTCAGACATAAAATTACAATGAAAAATCTATGCAACTAAAATTACAATATATTTAACTTTCTACCCACCAAAAAATTTACTCTGAAAATGTCAGCAAACACGTCACATGTCGTGAACTTGGAGCTTTCATTACATTTTCACTTACTAAGCTATAAATACCACAAGAAGGGGTAGTTCTATGAACTTTTCTTGTGAACACAGTAAGCACCACCCCATTTGAAGGCGCCATAAGTCTTAATTGGACAGTCAGATGGGCAGAATTGTGGATGGAGCTAGTCTTCAGGAAGGTAGATCTCCAGTAACAGGGTCGGTGACCGCTGTAATAGGGAAAATTGCTATATGAGTCGAATAATATCACTGCTAAGTGTGTGTGCCTTCAAATTTATTAAGAACTACTTAAAAACAAATTAGTAGCTGAAGGTCCACTTGTGCAAATCTTCACAGCTGTTCTGCTTTCCTCAGCATACATCCCTTCCTCTATGCTCCTGCGGCGTTCCTTTTCTCTCCCTCTTCACTTCTTCTCAACACACCGCACTCTTAGCGCACAGAAAAGCCCTCCCGCTGTTCAAAAGATAGAATTGAAAGTGAAGCTATTCTTTCAGTTTTTTATTTACTTTCTTTCCACTATCTATATCTCAAGGCTTTCCTCTTTGAAGATTCTCTCCATCAGGTTTCATGTATTTTCTATTGTTAAGGGAGCACAGAGGACGTAGTAGAGGCTGAATGTGAAATGATTCTCATAATGCCTGGAGACTGTATTCAGATGTCAGCAGAATTCAGATCATGGTGCTTATTTATCAGAAACCTCAGAAATAGAATCTTAGAGCAACCTTATTTGTTTGTGTGTTTGTTTGTTCATTTATTTGTTTAGATATTTGTGGCCTATGGGACTATAATCATATGGTGAGAATGAACTGATCATAGACTGATCATGTTTTAATCTCAAATAACCCACTCCTTATTCACATTGGTGGTGAGTCAGATTGTTTAGCTTAGAAACATGACATTATTTCCAGTTAAAATCATGGTGTGATAGTGTTCTAAAATAATATTTTGAGTGTTTCATAGCTTCTTAAATGACTCCTTGTATCTCCTTAAATGATTTCTCATTTGAAAATAGCTCCCATTAGAGTGCATCTTTTAGATTTAGCTTTTAAAAATGAAACTATTACAGTTAAACGTAGATTGACGTCCAGTCTAAATATAGAGTTATACGCATTCTAATTTTTAACAACACATGTGCAAAGAGGATTACTGTGCCACAGGCCTGAATTAAGCCGATATCCTGAAGAAATGTAATTCCACCCAGCTGTTTGGGAGGCTCTGACAGAAGGGACCCTGCCAGCCCCTGTGCTTGAAGTGATTCTGATCAAACACTTTCACCACAGATTGCCCCAGATTGCAGTTACAATATTGTACGTATTTGTATTCTGTCATTACCCAACCTTCAATTTCCTGCACATCTTATTGCCGCCAGAAAGACTAATGTTCTAGAATGTTCTAGAACACTGATCACCAACCCTGTTCTTGGAGATCTAACTTCCTGCAGGTTTTATCTCCAACCAAAGTCTAACACACCTCTTTAAGTTGATCAAGAATGTCTTAAGGTAATGATTGGGCACGATTATGGTTGGAGCTGAAGTCTTCAGCGAGGTAGAGCTCCAGGAACGGGGTTTTTGACCACGCTTGTAAAATGACATGCATACCTCATTAGACATAATTTCAAGGGTATTGATTAAGGTTCTATGCTTGGAACTAAAAAGAAAGCTGTGAGATTTGATCTTAGAGCTATCAGGTTCCTTACACCTCAGCCACTCCAGCAACTCTTAACTCAGTGGTTAAGATGTTGGCTTTGTGATTGGAAGGTTGTGAGTTCAAATCCCAGCACTGCCAGCTATTGCTGATGGGCCCTTGAGCAAGGCCCAATTGTATAAATGAGATATATGTAAGTCGTTCTGGATAAGGGCATCTGCCAAATGACGTAAACGTATATGTAAAAAGTGGCTGATCCTGTGCTCTGATCTTACATTTTTGTCACGCTAGGATTTGTGGGAAAAAAAATTCTCAGTAATGGACATTTTATATAACCTCTTCATTGAAGGTTTGCCATTTTCCCAAGTCATCTTTTAAACATGTTTTTAACATCAGAACCTTGGGCAATATAAACAGAAATTCAAGAAACATTAATATAACCTTATAAGCAGAGGCATATACAGTAGAAGGCATGTCATAATGAAGAGTAAAACCATTGTGTCAGTTTGGTCACTCCATGTCTTTACAGAAAAAAAAATGTTGATTCATTTCCATTTAAAGTATGAAACACTGAATGTCAAACTTGAATTGGTGCCAAGAAACTCCACTGTAATGCAGTGCTTTAAAGGCGCCCCAACTAAACCCTCCCCGCATCATTGTTTTTCTTCAGATAATGTGGTCGTCTTCATTGAATTTCAGTCAAACCCATGCAGCATCTGTGTAGCAATGAAATGTAATAACAGTCCTATCACAAATGAATTTGAAGTGTATTTGAGACACTAGTTAGAGCTGCAATAGATGCAATAGATAAGGGTGTTTGTGTTGACATTTTAAGATATACCCTTGAAACATTTGCCATATTATTACAAGAGAAACTCAGCCAGATAATGGGTAGATTATTTCAGCTGAATGTTGCTAAGATTTACAGAACTCCAGTGGGCTTTGTGTCAGGAATTAGAGATCAGTTAAGAGTGTGTCTATAAAGCCAGATTTCGTAGAGAACTTGGGATTTGACAGTTATTACATTTCATTGTGACACAAATCAGCATTATTTTGATTGAAATGCAATTAAATGGACCACATTATTTGGAGGAAAGGATTTAGCATTTGGTTAGCTGTTTAAAGGGGTGGGAATGCAATATAGCTGGGCTGATGGCATTTTAAAGTAATGTGATGTATTTCAGAATTCTTTAATGCAAATTCATGCATTGTTTTGCAATAAAGAAAATTGAGCAATATATTAGATTTTTTTTTTAATTTTGTGATGATTGTTTTTTTTTTTTATCTGAGATGAATTCCTTTCCATACTGTAATATCAGTTTTGAACAATTTTGAAAATTTGCAATAAGAACTGGGACTGCTGTTGTCATGAAAATTATGTATCAGAGCACATACATAAATTCTGAAACTTGGAGAAGTGCAGCGCTCTTGTCTACATTGGCGGCTTTTTTCCACAGGGAAGAATGGCCTCACCATTAACCTTAAATTTAGCAAGATGTTTAGGGTTTGGGACCTACTAATGGAAGAAAAATCATTGTAATCTTTCCCTTTGCACAAGCTTAATAAAGCTGAATATGGGACAAATCTACCTTCACTTTCTCTATTTCTCTCATTTGTTTTGAAGGAATTGGTACATTGGATGGCAGTGCTGAGAAAGAGAAGGACTTTGGGGGGACATTTCAGAAACAGGTGCAGTTTAATCCAGGCCAGATCACAGCTACATGGAGGATCAAGATCCTTTCTGATGGGAAGTACGAGCAGTCTGAGACCTTCAACATCATTCTGTCTGAGCCAGTCATGGGGGCATTGGAGTCACCAGCAGTGGCCACAGTGGAGATTGTGGATCCAGAGGATGGTAAAAACACAGACAGAATTTAATGAACAGCTTGAGGCCTTGGAATTTTATGATTTTGTGTGACAATTCTTTGATTTTAGTATCAAGACATAGCATTTTGATGCTCAATAAGGTTTTCAGCTTTGTTTGTCGTTGTTTTTTTTTAATTAAGCAAAATTTTTGACTGAGAACATCTCATGTATATTGACTGGCATATAATAACTCATTTTGCCAAAAATCAAAAACAAAAACAACTATAGATAGAACCTTATAATGCCAATGCCTTAGATGGTTTTCCTTGGTCGTATATTTTGTAATTAAATTAAATTGGCACTGATTATTAATTTTTAGCAAGGCAGCACTGAGAGGAAAATCAAATGTAGAGAGAAATAAACCACAGACACGCAATGCAAGAACATTTGGCATATATCGTGGTTAATTATAATGTGTGGGTGTGTGTGTGTGTGTGTGTGTGTGTGTATCAACAGCTGAAGGCTACTCATTATATTTCGGGATGCCTATTTGATAGCCTATAGCAATGCATGTAGATATAATTTTTTAATTTGGTATGCTATGAGAAAGCAATTGCATAAAACCTATTACAGACATAAATCTAGTAGGTTACCCATATAAATGGAAATTTCTTTACCTTCACTGCAATCTTGCTTGCAATCAGAGTCTGTCTCACATGCCACCAATACTCTCTGTTCAAACACTTGACATCGACATTCATGTCGGACCACTTTTAAAAAAATTTCATTCACTGTGCGGTTCTTCGACCCCACTGCCTAATAATAATAATAATAATAATAATAATAATAATAATCATCATCATCATCATCATCATTTTGTATAGTTCATTTCACAATCCCAAGGTCACTTTACATGGGGAAAAATATTTAACAGCCACCACCACACTCTCCCCATCCATTTTTTCTTTTATAATAATACATAAACGCCAGAGGAGGGTCAAATTCTTTTTTTTTCTGGACTCTACCTCAGAAAGTAACACCTCCACCTTGAACTCTTTTTTTTTTTTGCCCAACTTGCTGCTTCTTTTTGCCATTTCTCCTAAATTTGAAGAAAGGTGTAGCCCACATTAGCATATTAAAATTGGTGTAATTATGGGAGGAGAGAGGGTGGAGTGTGGTGCTCGGCCCATGTGCTCATTGACTGGGATGTGCTAAGAAAATTTCACACATATGATTTTTTTATTGAGTGCGCAGTTTCCAGCTTCATGTGTACGCTATGTTTTAGTATGAATTCTGTGCAAGGTTTTATACTTGAGACCCTTGGTGTTTGGATGATGGTGATGGAGAGCTCTGTCTAAAACATCAGTCTAAAATCTCAGTTTGTTTACTTGTTGAGATGTGGGGACCTTGAAGACCCCACTGTGAGGACTGTGAAGAGTAGCAGACAATACATTCATTAAGTAAAAAAATCATTTTTTTTTTAGTTTTCTGAAAGAGTAGCTCTGAGATGAATGATATCTAAGTAAGCAATGCTAATTTCTACATAAAACCAACGTTCCACTCCATTTTGACCAACTTGTCAGTACAAACTCCATAATAGTGAGTTACTGCACAGTATATCTGGGGGATTTGAATTCTTTTTTTTGGTGTGTCACAGCATGGATCCCAGCCTTCATCCATGGCAGAAACACAAATACAATAAGCCCCATACTGAAGATGGCGGTTTTTTTAGATAATTATCTAAGCTCTTTATCAGCCCTCCTGGCTATTATGAACATCTATTTTTCTCCTGCATCTAAGTAGACTCATTTTCAAGCTTCTATTAACCACCCAGCATTAAGGCATTACAGAACATCCAGTCTGTTATGGTAATTTGCACTTTAGAGTGAATAGGAATATGGTATGTGTAGACATTAAGAGTTTCTCCTAGAACAACATTTTAGAAGAGTCCTTCTGGAAAAGCACCTGGCACATTGCGTACAAACACTATACACACTATATACTGTGTATATAT
>JAQQZR010000009.1:8210090-8233515 GCA_030068235.1 Notoglanidium macrostoma | reverse complement strand
AGTGTAGAGGCTTATAGAGGCATATGTACAAAACACTGCTTTCTAATTGAGCATCAGAGAAGCTGCTAATGAAAATCTTTGTCATGATAAACCTGCAGCTCAACCCCGGTAATATGAATTGCCTTTCCCTGTCGAGCATTAACCTCTAGATTTGTTGACTTTAGCTTCGTTGTTTGCTCCACTGCCTTGGGATTCTTGCATTCTCACTTTCATAAGCAAACTTAGATTTGTAGGCTATGAATAACCAAAGGCTTATTTTTATTTCGCAGTGTGTATGTGCATGTTTTCCTTTATTGGCTTTGTGGAGTCTCTTGGTAATTATAATTCAGCTCTATCACACTGAATGCGGCTGATGCACTCTTAGAGTGAACTTATTTCTCCATGTTAAAAAAACTCCGCGGCTTCCCCTGTGAGCTAATTACCAGTTTTACGGCAGGGCTTGTTGTTGCCGAGGCCACATTCCCTTGGGAAGTTTAACGTGTTGGAGAGACGTGGCTCTCTCTAATGTCAGGAATGTAGAAGAAGTGAGACTCTTGACTAGCCTACATGCTCCAGGCTTTCTGTTTTGTTCCAGTCGCTATGCTTGGGATTAATTACCCTTTTAAGTGTTTGCAGGGTTTTTTGTGTTTTTTTGGTAGCCTGCAATGTGGGTCTGCATTCATCTTATCAGATGAACTCCAGATAACAGATGAACATTAATACTGGACCACAGTGCTGGGAATTGTCTATAGACATGTCTGCTCCTCTTGCCCAGAGCATGAGTATGAAGATTTTTAGTCATGCAGGACAGGGGTTGAGGGGTTTATCTGCTCTATGATTACACCACAAGTCTTCATGATTATAATGCAGGTTCATTTGCCTTAACTATATCCAACAGCCGACGTGAGACAGAGCACGCATCTGAGGTTAAAAGGTTTTCGGTGTAAAATTCATTCTGTATTAACACACAGTCCATTTCTTGTGGCTGTGGAACAAGTATGAAAAAAGGAAAACAGGGTCCTTGGGTAAAAAAATCTAACTCCCATGCTCTGGCCCAGCATTCAGTAATTGGCTGTTGAAATTGATGTTGCTTTGCAGTTTGTATGAAGAAAATTCAATTCAGATTTCAGCAGCATTCACTGAACTGTGATTACAGTTTTCTGTGTGGAATTGAAGACTGTGTCACAAATGTAAAAGGAATGCAAACGTGGAATGCTCCTTTTTACCAAGGAGTACACGGAGTAGGACAGTAGAAGTACGTACTTCCTAAGTCAGGTATCCGTTTTTAACAATTTTGGCGTAAATAGAAATAAATCAAAACATTATTTGCAACATGTACATTAGTATCTCTAAAAGTATTTGTTTCCAATTAATTAAGGGTTTGTGTGTGTGTTTTAAAACATGGTGAATTAATAACCCCTGCAGTGTTCAAGGTGATTCAATAATGTCTTTCAAAACAGCTTGTTTGTTTAAATGAATATGTAATTTTGAGCATTTACACCTTACAGTTCAAAATACAGGGCAATTTGTATGCAAATAGATTGATTTAGCACCCACAGTGTAATATACCAAATCTGAAACTCACTTCAAGGGCGTGAATGAAGGGCGAGTTTTATATTTACATTTTGTATTTACAGCATTTTGCACATGCTCTTTTCCAGAGAAGTGCATAGAAAAACATGTCCACGCTAGTACAAATAAACAATAGTCTAAAAATAACATAAGGTATTATCTATATATATATCGATATCCATCAATGTCGGGGCGAAGCTGGAAACAATCCCAGCTGACTTATGGTGAGAGGCAGTGTACACCCTGGGCAGGGCACCGAACTCTCACAGGGCTAACGCAGAGATGAACAAACATGCACACTCACATGCAGTGAGTAGTCAACTACACTATTCTGCATGTAGCCAACCAGAGTAGCCAGTTACCTTGGATTGTGGGAGGAAACCCACGCAGCCACAGGGAGAACATGCAAACTCCATACAGAAAAGCCGCAGCCGGCCAGCAGGTTTGAACCCAGAACCTTTTTACTGTGAGGTAAACTACCAATGTACCAATCACTTATCTGATGATTCTTGCAACATACTAACTACTTTTTATTTTGAGATCTTTAATTGTATTAAGGATATTTTGTGTTAGGTTTCAGAGTTGAATATTTTTACTTGCTATGTAGTTTGAAAATTTTGAAAAATTGCTGTCATCATTCATGATGTCAGTCTAATCATTTGAAAAAGGGGAACTGGATATGATCAGTTATGCCTAATTAGTATTGCTGTGGCCTCATAACCACAGGAACGTCTGTAGGAAATATCTCGTTGATGCTACTAAGTCTTTGTGGATCAGGCTTTAGCTTTGCAGAGAAAGTGTTGACACAGTTCAGGTATAGTTTGATTTTTCAGTATGAGAGAGAGGAAATAATGTCTAGGGAACGCCTGGACTCAAAACCAGGATCTCACGGTCATTAAGACCTTAGGTAGTGTGTCACTCCTTTTGAAAATAACAAGCATGTTCTCCAACCTATACATTGTACATCCCCTGTATTGGTCTCTACTTGTTTCTGCTGTGAAGAAACGCCAGCTAAGGTGTGATGAACAGTCTAGAGCTGTGAGTGATGGATCAGGATTAATGTGTACAAGCGTGAAGATCTGGGACAAGAGCAGATTTTGAGCTTTTATTTCGTTTCATTTCATTTTATTTTTAATTGGTCATTGTGGATAATGGAAAATATCTTGCATGTCACTTTGCTAATTTCACAACCTTGACGAAAACATCTTTCTTTTAAGCGGTTGACCTTCTCTCCCTCAGTCAGTTTGACGTACTATAAGAATTCGTTTAAATGTTCATTTGTTCCTGGTATTTGAAAATAGAAATCCCTGCATGCCCTCCTACTCAGCTAGGCAGTTTCATCCTCTGTGGCCAATAATTGTGGAATGCTCAAAACTTTTGAAGAATTGTGTTGCATAAAGGCCTCTAAAATCTTATATAAAAAACGGGAACAGTCTGGGCTTTGTACGAATGAATTTTTTTGTTGAGTGCAAAAAAGCTTAACTCACAAAGTGAGGCATTTCCTTAACCCAAGCTCAGTAAAAATGTTTTGAATAATCAGCCCATCTTTAATGGTTCTTTAAACTGGCTTCTTCTCAGCTGTAATTTTTTTTCTGTTGCTGACATGTTAGTATGCCAAGAGAAGAATAACACTTTCTCCTGTTTTTGGCAGAGTCTACAGTCTTCATTCCCCAGGCACGACTTGTTGTCGAGGAAGACATTGGAGAGTTGCTGGTCCCGTTACACAGAAGAGGAGATGTCAGTGAGGAGCTGATGGTGCTCTGCTACACGCTGCAAGGTACGTTCAACCATCTGTGCCACTGTCGCAAATATAGATTGATGCAGGAGATGGAAAGCCATAGTAACATCCGGTACTTGTAATTAAGATCAAAATGTAGTTTTCTTTTGTTTTGGGTCATTTTATGGCTTGAAGGCTTCTGACTTTTTAAAAACTGCAATAGATACACTAACAGATGGTAGTCGGAGGCTAACTACTGTTTTATCGATGTAAAGAATTAACAAGGGTTTGTTATAGAAAAATAATCAGTGATAAGATGGCGTGATACTAATTCTAAGTTATAGTCCAATTACACTACAGCAATTTGCAGACAGTTTTTAATTTATTGACAAATGACACCTCATTCTTTCTACTGGTTATAGTTACGTTAATAACAGTCAAGAAACATGTCACAGTGGTGACACTGGAAACTCTTTGCATAAATGTTATTTTGTAGAAAGTTTTACCATATCACGTTTTCTTTGTTAGATCATGAGACTTTTTAAATCCCTGTTTTATCAGCTTTAGGTTACATGGAGCATCTGCGATACGGCTATCCTGTATTGTTCTTCTAGAAACCATAACAATATTAGAACGAGTGCATTAATAAATAAACCTGTGATTTACATTATAGCTAAAATACTGTCAGAGCTACTGTTATAGTAATCAAGGAGATGTGTGAATCGATTTAAGGATTATCACATCAAAACACTTTTGAGTGTGTACTTACTGTTACCGAGTTCTCAAAGTTCACAAACCTTTCTTGTGTTAGACATAAAACAACAGCGCAATATCTGACGGTGACGAAGTGTTCAACCCCTTTTGACGAAGCAAAATAGAGAATTGAACCTTGCTGTAGTACAAGATCCATTATATTCATCTTTCTTTAATAGTACTATAATATTTAAATTTTTCTTTATAATCAATTAAGGAAAAAAGAAAGAAGCATTATTTATTTTTAGAGCACATACAGCAATTATTTCTTCTATATTTATTTATTTTTGCTGGGGGGAGGGGGGTTTCAGTCTTTTGTAGCTGTTTCTGAGCTCTCTCTGCGGTGTCTGGCATTCCCTGCAGGCTCGGCTACAGGTACCGTCCCCAGCACCGTTCTTTCTTTCTCTGACTACATTTCCCGCCTGGAGGGACAGACCAGCATACTGCGTTTCGAAAAAGGAGAGAAGGAGAAGTTTTGCCATGTAGTGATCATCGACGACTCACTGTACGAGCCTGAGGAAAGCTTTAACGTCTCCCTCAGTGTGGTGTTAGGTGGCCGCCTCGGCTCCGAATACCCCAGCACATCTATCAGCATCCTGCCAGACCTGGACGATGGTAGGAGACTTCACACAAATGAGGAATGTGGAATATTTCTACATGGTATCACAAGGGATATTATTTCATCAGTAGCTTAAGGCACAAATGGTATATAAATGGTAATAAAATAATGGTAAACAAAACGATAATTACACTATACTTCATACAAGAAATGTCAACAAATGCATTAGATGAACCAAAAATTATTCAGTTGTAAAAAAACACACACTTCAGTACCACTTAAGTGTCCAACTGACAATATATTCTAACCAAAAGACATAGCAAACACTATTCCATCATCAATTCTGAGAATAATATCAGTCTAAACAGAAAACTTTAGAATTATACGATGCTGTTTTATAGTGAACTGACCATATAATCTCACATTTCTGATCAAGCAAAGGGATCTATACGGTCTGTTTTAACACCCAATTTACCAGGTGCACAGGAGTGTCTTCCATCTCAAAGCTTTATTTTCTTTTATACGCCTGCAAGAATGGACAACAACAAGGTTGTTCCAATCTGCGTGCTTCTTTGGTCTAAAGTAATCATTGTGTTTCAGTCGTAAACACGGGATATTTGTTCTTTCGGCTCTTTTTGTGTTTCTGGTTTATTGGGCGCCTTCTCCAGTAGCATAATAGCAGCTTATGGATTAAAGCCGGTCTGAGCTATTTCTAGGTGATAAATAAAGCTCTCCGAATGATCTATGTTCACCCTGTGTATCTAGAGACAGTAGTGTGTGCATGCACAGGACTAACCACTTATAGCCTACAACCGTGTTATAACCTGAACACGGATAAGCAAAAGAAATCTAATGTGCTTTAGGCCAAGTAGGTGGCTGACGGTGAGATTTATTTATTTTATTTTTTTTGGTACTGTGGTCCACATGGAGCTGAATTTTACTTGTGGCCATTCTGTGGATTTAGGTTAATGTTAGATGGAGGAGAAAGTGCTGCTTGTTAAAAGTGTACCCTGGATAGCTTGCTTTGACATGCTGTAGTACGTAAAGTGCTCTTCAACACCCCCCCTCCCACACACACACACACACACACACACACACACACACACACACACACACACAATGGCCCCGAAGTGTTAGAGGTTCCGAGAAATATCCCATTGTTTTCCATACTGAGAGCTATAGATAGATCTCACACATATCTAAGTCTCTCATCATGGAATCTAAATTACAAGTCCTCGAACATTAGTTGGGTCGATGCATTGTTAGCGGCCCGTTTGGTTTAGGGTTGTCTCTTATTAGTACATTTGATATTTCTTGAATAACTACAGTAGAAGATGCCATCACAGCCACTTTGAATTGATGCTCAGAGGAATGTGATTACAGAGCCAGATGTATGTAGCTAATGTACCCGATACAGAATACTACAGAATACCTGAGTAGATAAAGTACCTGCAGAATACTAAGGGAACATTTCTGAACACACGCGTGCATTAGAATATGAGGTGAATTTAACGTACCTCGTGATCAAAGCACTGAATTAAAAGGTATATAGCAAAACAATATGATGATGAAAATAACAGCAGCTAAGCTTTATATCATCATCATCTTTCGGCTATTCCCGTTAGGGGTCGCCACAGCGGATCATCTGTTTCCACTTTTTCCTGTCCTCCGCATCTTTCTCTGTTACGCCACCTACTTGCATGTCCTCTCTCAGCACATCCATAAATCTCCTCTTAGGCCTTCCTCTTTTCCTCTTGCCTGGCAGCTCCATCCCTAGCATCCTTCTATATATTGACCTGTATTTACATTTTTTTATATTGACCTATATAAGCTCTATGTAAATACTATATAAACTATATATAATACAGAAAGATACATTTAGCATTTTCTGCATTCACCATCATTCTCTGCTTGCTATAAAATACATAGCTACACACTCCCACACTCCAGTGGAAGAATGTGATGTGCTGTCTCTCCTGAGGTGACCTAACATGGGCCTTGAGGTATGAAAGGGGGGTTTGAGGGCTGAGTGATGGGCGCTGGTGTGTCCAGATAAACAGACTCTCAGGACCTCTCAGGCCTTGCTGGCATGGCCACTTTTGTGCGCATCAGACAATGGGAGTGTGAAGGCAGCAAGGAGTTCAATCTTGTTATCTTGACCTTCCGCTCTTGCCAAACTCAATTTCACCCCAGACTACTTTCACATCTACTACTGATATATGTGTGTTTGTGTGCACATGCACTTATATATATAGTGGGGTTCAAAAGTCTGAGACCAAATTGAAAATCAGGGATTTTTTTAGTGCATTTAAAAATGGAAATAAACAAAAGGTTTTAGAATGTAAAAAATAACAAGAGCAAGCCTTCAATATCTTGAATATTTAACATCCAGGTCTCTGCACTAATAAATTGGAAACAAATTTGTAACATTGACCATGTTACCTGTTTTGTACAAAGGGTCAGATTTTCCTCGTGCCTATTGTCTGTTGAAGCGTGTGTTCAGACGACAGAACAGATTTGATTAGATTTGTTCTAAAATGGAGGTTTGGCACAAATTTGTAGAGTTCATGCCAGCTTGAGTGCACACTGGCATTAAAGCGTAAAGTGACTGCTTTGTCCTTAGTGAATAGTGAATGATTGGTTGTCTTTCTCTATTATTTTCCTCTTGTTCTTCTCTTGTTTGATTGTTGACTTTGATAGACCTACCTCCTCGAGGGGGTTCTTAATCTGGCCAACTGTTGTGAAGGGGTTTTTCTTTAACAGGGAAAGAATTATTTTCTGTCATCCACCACAGTTGTTTTCTATGATCTTTCAGGCCTTTTGGTGTTACTGAGCTCACTACTGCTTTCTTTCTTGTTAAAAATGTATGACTTAGTTGTCCACACTTAATGCTATTGTTATCGCTCTGATAAGTTTAGATTTTTCAGCCTGCTTACTGATTGCTTCACCGACAGTGGCAGTTCTAGACTGTCTTACCTGCTGCCTACTTGTAAGGGAAATAATGAGAGAATAACACACCTGGCCATGGAACAGCTGTGCAGCCAATTATCCGATTACTTTTGGTCCCTTCATAGGGGGCTGGTTGGGGGTTGGGGCGTACACCACATATAAAAAGTGCTGTAATTCCTACACCGTTCACCAAATTTGGATGTAATATTCACAATTTAATTTCAACTGCAGTATACTGTATTAGACAGCTAAAATAACGAGCACTCCGTCGGTGTCCAAATATTTATGGGCCCACCTGTATAAGAAATACATGAAGTCATTTCCCGCAATTTTCCCGGAGAAAAGTCTGAAGCAGATCGCACACAGAACGGCGCACAAAAACAAACCATAAAAAACATCCAGTAAGCATCAGTTCTGCAGTTGTTGATGACAGAGGTCAGGAGAATAGCCTGATTGGTTCGAGCTGACAGGAAGGCTACCGTAACTCAAATAACCACTCTTATTTTATAACCAGTCTTATTTAAGTCTACAACTGTGATGAGCAGAAAAAAGAACATGTCAAACCAAGAGGCAGATGGGTTACAACAGCAGAATCTTCAACTGTCCAGTTTCTGTGCACTTATGTTTAGGTTTGACTTTTCGCTCTGTTTTATTTAGGTGTTTTCTCTCAGTGTTTTCACTTGGACTGATGCCTTTGCCTCCCAGCACAGAAATATCCAAAGCTATTCTTGCTATCAACCTATAGGGGTCAAAAGAGAGTAATCAAGTTAACTCCACCCCTAAAAGGCAGCTGTATTGCCTTAAGCAGGAGAGTTACTTGTGTCTGTAGAGAACCTGATAAAGACCCAAAGAGGTTGAAATGTTTTTTGAGCGTGAATAAAAACACTCACTGAGGAGGAATACTTTGTGTGCAGATTTTTTTTTTTTTAGCAGGATTTAGGTTACTGAGCAAACCACAGACAATAGACAAAAAAATAACAAATGTGTGCATCCTATTCGGATCATGTTAATGAGCTTTGGTGAGGCACATCACCTTAAAAAAAATGCCCCTGTTAGCACAAGGAGGACAAAACCTAATAGCGTGCCTTACATGAACTCAGTATAAATGTATTTGTATTTTGTTACATCCCTAAGAGGTAGAAATGGCAGCACTGTCTGCATGGTTGAATTCTAACTACTTCATTCAGGTGCGTAATTAGTTCCAACTGGAGATGTGTGCAGGATTATCTTTGTTTGTGCCTGCCTGGATTATCCTGTATGTATTTCACAGGAACTGTATATCGCATTGAATATGAAATGTGACTGTATTTTAATTATTTAAATGTGCATATGTTTTTCTTTATACCTTTCTTTCCATGAATAAATGTGAAGAATAATGAAACACGCAATATATCAGCTGTGCTTGGGATAGGATTTATGCATATTAATTCATCTTCTTCACTTCACAGTAAACATAATTCATAGCTTTAACGGCTCTCAATGCTTGTTCACAGTATAAGCAGTACAAAGCAGAATTTGACCCGTCTTGTATTCTGTGTGGACACACACATTAATACACTATTTGGATACGTGCAGAATAAAGATAACAAAGATAAACTGATCAAATTGGTTGACAAAACTCACATATATGATGCAAGAGATGCAGTATCTTGTATTTATTGTAACATATTAGGGAAAATGTACATGCTGCATTGACAAGTTGGAAAATATATTGCACATTTCTCTTCTTTCTCTCTCTTCTTCTCAGCTTTTCCCTTTCTCTCATGCCTCTTTCCGCTTTCTCATTCCTCCCCCCTTTGTGAACGCTAATGCATTTTTTTTCCCCAAAACAAACACAGCCCAAAACCCGTAGCTTGAAGTTGTTTGTCCATTAGCACTGAAGCACTCCTAAGATTAAAAGCTGAGTGAGCTGGTGTTGAGTTTCTGCAGAACAGACCACTGGTTCATTGTGCAGTGATACATTCACTGCTGTCAAAGCAAGACTGTGTTTTTCTGGTTTTCTTTTTTATCTGTCTATCAGTGTGTCCACCAAGACCACACACTAAGGCAATGCAGAAGGTGTGCCTGAGACATCATTAAGCAAGGACAAGAAAGTCTATTTCCTGAATTCATATGGAGTCATTATTAATCACTCTGCACTAGCAGCAAGAGAAACACAGCTGCAGGAAGAAATGCCTTGGTGCTGTTTCCTGAGCTGTGAAACACACATTTTACGTAAACATACATCTGTCCTCCATAAGTCTGTCGAATGTCTTTGGAGAGCTTTTGTCACTTTTGCTTCTAATTGCTACCTCAAAGCATACAGATACTGTTATTGCACTGGAGGCTGAATTATTGGTTTTGTCATAGTCCCTCAGAATCAAAGCATTTCCTCAAGTGTGAAGTATTCAAATGAACTTTCAAGCTAATTTGATATTATCACATTAAAAATAACAGCTTTTAGATGTGGCCTTAGCATATTCACAAGGCTGTAGCGTTCTGTAGCTGTAGTTTTTGTTTTGTTTTTTTCTGAAATGCCTTTGTTCAGCATCACTGGCTGCATCTGAGTCACAGTACTTCACCCTGCGATGGAAAAATGGCAAAAGTTATCCTAAGAGTCGAAAGTACAGAGAAGTATTTATTCATTTTGTCATTTGATTTTTTTTTTTTGTCATCTTTTAAAGAAACACTGTACCAACCTGACTTTACCGTCTGCCAAAGACAAACATTTCCAGCTCATACCTGACTATTTATTTCAGCATGAGAATGACACTGTTCTCTCAGGGCTTAGATATTAAAAACGAGTTTGGGGTCTCAATGGCCCTGTTTACACTTGGTTTTAAAAGGCGTCTTGAGCCTTCAGGTCACAAATGGACTGCCAAGCCGTTTACACCTGTGTTTATCACGCGTCTCCAAAGTGTCCAGCTGACCACTTCTGTTCAAATTTCGTTACTGTATGCTAGAAGGTCAAAGGTCCCTGTGCAAAATTATATTAAAACGTAAAAAGATTTAGGTTGTTCCTTTGGTTGTTCTGTTTCTTTTCAGACTAGAAGGCAATACAAAGGTTTCAATATTTGTAATGTTGTTGCACTTGCAGTCTGCATGTAGTCACTTGAGTGAGCTTTTTTGCACTGTGCATACATGTATACTGTATCTGTCCTAATGGGAAGGAGCTCATTGGTAGCATTCATTTCTAGACCCTCTGCTGCATTTAAAAAAGTTTGATTTGAACCTGTTCATGCACAATGTATATGTTTTTTGTGCTGATTTCAGACTTTTCAGAATAAATTCTCACCCTCCACTAATTAAATACAAATTTGCATGTTTCACTGAAACTAACTTGGGTCAATGGAAGTCAGAAAGCTGTCTCCGTTTCTAAGATTTGTGATGACAAAGCTGTCTGGGTAAAGATTGGTGACATATGCTTGACCTAGCCTGAGATTTCACTTATTGGAACAGGTAACATTTCAGGAGCTGATGGGGAATACTGGCATTTTTAGTTAGTATTGGCTTTTCCTTTTTTGTGCTTAGCTCTGGTTTTACTGGGGGTTTTGTAGGTGGATTTAAAAACCATGAAACGCATCATGCCACAGAATTAGGGCATATATAGCATCTACCCCTACACCAAGTGGGTATTTTTATCAACATTATCAAACCATTACCTTTCTTTAATTAAGGAGAAATCTGTCGTGAAAATGGATGCTTGTGCAGTAATTTGGTTACTGATACCACCAAAATATATTATTTTCTCCCAGCTCCCGTGTTCTACTTTGATGATGCAGAGTACCACGTGGACGAGAGCCAAGGTCACATTGATGTGCGAGTGTGGAGGACAGGAACGGACCTTTCCAAATCGGCCACAGTCACCGTCAGGTCCCGTAAAACGGATCCAGTGTCAGCTGAAGGTATCAAGCTGCATCAGGAAGGTGGAATGAAAAAGCATTGCAAATCACTATTGTTTGTGAATAAGACATCAAATTATAAATGTATTCCCTATCACAGTACCTCTGTTGCTTATTTGCAATCAAACTTCAGCACACACACAAATATTGTGAGACATGGCTGGTGGTGATATTGAATGAGATTGCTGCAAATATTCTACTACCTATCAGTAAGTTACTGTTGCTATTATGAAACCATCAGAGTTGAGTAATATGCCATGTGGTTTCATTCTTGACATAAAACTGTTTTGCATTCATACAAGAACACAGACACACACTCATTGAAAGGCTCATAGGCAGCACTATCCAAGTCAAGTCTTTCATCATGCCGTGTCTCTTTTGAATAGCGAACATGAAATAAAGCTTCTCTAGCCATTATCCAGCTCTTTCATTCAAACCAAGGAACAAAACCAGTTTGTCATTTGTCTATTTGTGAAATTTGTATTTTGAGCAGACAATAAGTCTGTTTACTCCTAGTTTCTCCTTCAAAGGTATTTATCCAGATAGTGATCCACTTCACTTTTCATCATTACACACTTCTCAGTCACTGCAGATGATGTGTTATGGATGTCTCAGTGAAGTGAGTTTGAAATAAATTAGTCGCAGTGGACACCAAATCTATTCCTGGTTCCACAAAAGTAAAAAGGAATCCACCTAGACTCTATTATTAAAAGAAAATTAGACAATGTGGATAGCAAAAATGGAAGCCTGGTTTTTTTGGGGTTTTTTTTTTTTTTTTTTTTTTTTTTTTTGAAAGAACAGAAATCTTTGTTCAAATCTTCCATCCATCCATCTATTCATCCATCCATCCATTATCTATACTGCTTATCTGTTACTGTAGGGTTGTGGGGAAACTGATGTATGGGTAGAATAATCAGTCACTGATTAAAAAGTTTAATTACATTTTTTCATATTTAGAAACTATGCTTTAATTATTCTTTAAAAAGTCAAATAATGTTGTTTATATAAAATTTCTTTCTGAGGAAAAATGTGGTAAAGGGTTAATGTACAGTCCAAGCTGTAAAACCTGGAAACAAAATTTAGCAGTCCGTATCTTCTGATAACGCATGTAATTCCAAATCATGGGGGAACCTACAAGGATTTACAGCAAACAGACAAGTGGTAGAGTGGTGACAAAAAGACCAAACAATAATGCAACGTTCAAAAACAGTAATACAAGGTTTAGTGAATGAATTCAAAAGACAAATCTGTAGCAAGCAGAATGTCAAGCCTAACTACAGACATACTCATTTTAATAATAATAATAATAATAATAATAATAATGAAGATGATGATGATGATGATCGGAAGAAGAAGAAAAATGAGAAATGGAAAAAAATTAGTAATAGAAAAAATATCCATGCAAGATAAGTACAGACAAGTTAATTATAGACACTGTCTAAGATGAAGGTTTTAAGGCTTCTGTGAAAATAGCAGACACAGGGTTGTTTAGAGTAGAGGGACATCCATCTATTTTAGTTCGTTAAGGAAAAATATTTCTCCCAAACTTTTCTTAGGAGTGCTGAGAACTTTTCCCAGTACTTTTTGAAGATTAAACAGGACTCCTTCTTAAAGAAGATTATAGACTATCAGAAGGCAAAGGAACCTGTTTGGCTTATGTTTCTTCTGTTTCTCTTTACCTTTTTGTCTTCTAGCTGGAGTGGACTACGTGGGCATCAGCAAGAACTTGGACTTTGCCCCAGGGTTGAACATGCAAACCATCCGGGTCACAATTCTGGACGATCTCGGCCAGCCGCGGCTTGAGGGCACTGAGAAATTTGAGCTTGTCCTGCGCTTGCCCTCAAATGCGATTCTGGGAGAGCCATCAAAAGCCACTGTCTTAATTAATGATTCCATCTCAGACCGTTAGTGTACTATTATATCAACACACTGTAGACACCATTATATTTGTCCAAGTTTCTTATCAATCATTTCATCTATCTAACATAGAAAATAAATATTCTAAAAAGGTTTGGTTTATGGATTGAATTTCTTATCCATCTCTAATGTTATAGTGCCAAAGATGCAGTTTAAACATCCTCTTCTGATTGGAGAAGAGAGCGATAGACGTCTAAATGCTGTTGTCCAGCGCAGTGGAGATATCACACACCAATCCACTGTACGCTGTTACACACGCCAGGGATCTGCTCAGGTGGCCAGTGACTTTGAAGAGAGACCCAACACTGTTGCATCTATGATCACCTTCTTACCAGGTAAAGTGTGCTTACCAGACAGTTCAGCATGTGTGAGGAGATTAGACACTGACCACCTGCTCAAATGTTGTATTTGAAAAGCAAACACATGACCAAGTATAACAACAGAAAGTAATACTGACTATTACTGTTATTACTAATACTGTGCTGGTTGTGCCGTGTTACACTTGTCTGAAAAGTCTGCATCCACTATGAAAAAGTGATTTTTATTTCGTTATTATCTACTAATAATGTAGAACATATAACAGTGTTTAGTTAGTACATTTGACTACATTAAAATAGATTGTTTTTATTTTTTTAAGTAAATTCTATGTAAATATAGTGTCATAAACGTTCCATCATTTTTGAAATTGTGATCTATGTTTTATTCAAATGTGCACGGCTTGACTTGACCTACCATCCTTCATGTAACAGGAAGACATGCATCCAGACTTTTCTCTGTCCTGGCACCAGGTGGTGAAGTGAACTTCCCCTGGCTGGCCAAACAGCTGAGTCACTGTCTGTCTTCAAACACACACTGTTGATCTACGTGTTCATTTAACAATTAAATGAGCACTAATTTAAAACATTTGTTTGTAAATAAAAGATATGGACCGTTGTACAAACTTGTTGTTTTAACTTCTCTCTAACAAGACTTAGCTTGATCGTATTCTTAGATATTGCATGAGGGTGTTTTTCATGGACACTGTGAAGTACTTCTGTAAGTCACCTAAATAAGAAACTCAGCTTAATGCTGTAGATGTCAGTGTAAGTTCAGATGCACCTCCTCTCTCCTAGAGCTGTGTAGTTATCAGGCCAATACAGTCTGTCTCGCTGCAAGCCGATAGTATGGATTGACAAATCCAAAAGAAGTTGGTTCAATTTGGAACACCTATGGCAAAGTAGAAGTCAATCTGTTTGTGAATAGACAGACAACTAAATGCCTAATGTGGTTCACGGACAGGGCAGAGACAGAGGCATTGGACCAGGATGACTTGACGCATGATTGGCCATATCAAAAAACTGTATGCTTATTGTGGTATGCTGTCACTGTTATGGATGACATTACACATGTTGCATTCAGAAGCCTATGCAAGCCATTGATGCATAATGTATGCAATCAGTGTGTTTCTGTGTGCCCTACATGACCACTGCCCATCAGTCCTGACACACTGTTCCAAATGGTCAGGTCACTGGCACAGCAGACCACACACCTTGAAATTAGGTGTACTGACCCTGAGAGCAACGCCGGTATACTGCCATAGTCGCAAAATGTCAGAAATATTACACATACCAGTGGTATGCAGGCGAGTGAAACATTTTCTCACTACGGTGTGACAATCGGCAGAAACCCATTATCTTCCATAGTATATGATGTTTTTGCTATGGTAAGCTCTATCTCTGAGTGCCGTCTGCACATGTGAGGTCACGGTTACATACGGTACAACCTTCCGAATTTTGTTTTATAAAGATAACCTGGAAAAACAATGTTTATTTCTTCTACAGAAAATGACTGAAATTAAAACTGTAACTTTATCATACCTGCTGGGTCAAATAAACTTATGCTTCAGTTTAGCCAAGAAGTAAATGATAGAACATAATTTCAGCAGCTGGTAAACATAAACATATTTAATTTGAAATTAAGTATATGATTAGAGATTTAAAAAAAAACAGATCTTCATACATATTCAGTGGTGCTTTTAGTTCGTGAGCCCTTTAAAATTTTCTGTATAAATATCATCAAAAAATCATCAGATTTTCAGATTCCAAGAATGTAGGTGAGGAGAATCCAATCAAACAAATAAGACAAAAATATTATACTTGGTCATTTATTTATTGAGGAAAATGATCCGGCATCATGTATCTGTGAGTGGTAAAAGTATGTGAACCTCTAGAATTACAGTTAATTTAGGGTGAACTTATCAATGGGAGGATAAGCCGACGTGAATGAGCATCTGTTTTATTTAAAGAACAGGGAGCTATCAATGTTTGCTCTTCACAACACATGTTTGTAGAAGTGTATCATGGCATGAACAAAGGAGATTTCTGAGGACCTCAGAAAAAGAGTTGTTGATGCTCATCAGGCTTGAGTAGGTTATAATATCAGCTCTAAAGAGTTTGGACTCCACCAATCCACAGACACAGATTGTGTACAAATGGAGGAAGTTAAGTACCGTTATAACCCTCTCCAGTAGCAATCAAGCAACAAAGATTACTTCAAGAGCAAGGCGTGTAATAATCCATGAGGTCACAAAGGACCCCAGGGTAACTTCTAAGCAACTGAAGGCCTCTCTCACATTGGTTAATGTTAATGTTCATGAGTCCACCATCAGGAGAACAATGAACAACAATGGTGTGCATGACAGGTTGCAAGGAGAAAGCCACTGGTCTCCAAAAAGAGCATTGCTACCAGTCTGCAGTTTGCTAAAGATTACATATAAAAGCCAGAAGGCTATTGGAATGAGTGGTTAAGACGTTGGACTAGAGATCGGAAGGTCGTGAGTTCAGATCCCAGCACCGCCAAGCTGCCACTGCTGGGCCCTTGAGCAAGGCCCTTAACCTTCACTGCTAACTTGTATAAAATAAGATGTATTGTAAGTCGCTCTGGATAAGGGCGTCTGCCAAAATGACATAAATGTAAATGATGTTTTGTGGATGGATGAGACATAGGGTTTTGTTTTAAATGAGAAGCGTTATGTTTGGAGAAAGGAAAACACTGCATTCCAGCGTAAAAACCTTATCCCATCTGTGAAACATAGAGGTGTTTCACAGATGATGGTTTGAGACTGTTTTGCTGCATTTGGGCTAGGGCGGCTTGCCTTTATTAATGGAACAATAACCAAATCTCAAGAGAAAGTGGGACCTACAGCAAAACAATGACCACAAGCACACAAATCGTTTCTACCAAAGAATGGTTAAAGAAGAATAAAGTTAATGTTTTGGATTGGCCAAGTCAAAGTCCTGACCATAATCCAATAGAAATGTTGTGGAAGGACCAAGCAGTTTAGGTGAGAAAATCCAGCAATATCCCAGTGTTGAAGCTGTTCTGTACGGAGGAATGAGCTTAGATTCCTCCAAACTGATGTGCAGGACTGATCAACAATTACTGGAAACGGTTAGTTGCAATTGTTGCTGGCAACGGGGTCATACCAGATACTGAAAGCAAAGGTTCACATACTTTTGCCACTCACAATTATGTAATATTGGATCATTTTCCTCAGTAAATAAATGAACAAGCATAATATTTTTGTCTCATTTGTTTAAATAGGTTATCTTTATCTACTTTTATGACCTTTGTGAAAATATGATGATGTTTTAGGTCATGTGTATGCAAAA
This sequence comes from Notoglanidium macrostoma, assembly GCA_030068235.1. NCBI lineage: Eukaryota > Metazoa > Chordata > Actinopteri > Siluriformes > Auchenoglanididae > Notoglanidium > Notoglanidium macrostoma. The sequence goes on along the minus strand of JAQQZR010000009.1, from coordinate 8,216,538 downwards.
ACAGAAAATTCTAAACAGTTCACAAACCTTCAAGCACTATTGTGTTTCATGGCCTTCCAGTGCATTTCGATGTTCAACATATGAAAGGGGTTGATCCCTCTGATCTTTCTCTCTCTAGGTGATACAGAGAAGCTGTGTGTGTTAACTTTGGTGGACGACTCCGTGTATGAAGAGGAGGAGGAATTGAGGCTTGTGCTCGGGAGTGCTACAAGTGACTCCCCGTATGGAGCGTCCATGGGCACAAAGAATGAAGCACTCATCAAGATTAAAGACAGTGCTGACAGTAAGAAAGAAAGAAAGAAAATACTGTTCTATTCTTATTTCCTTTGTTTATTATATGAAAGTGAATTCTTTGTCAAAATTGGCATCGGTCTTGCAAATTCTGGCACTGACCAGGAGGTAAGATTATTTTGGCATTTTCTACTTTTAATGCATCGAACCAAAATGCCCATGACATTTATAAATGACTCTAAAAATGTCAGCAAAAATTTCTAAAGCCATATCACATGGATATCTTTTTGAAAAGATTTGTTTAAGTCATGAACACTTTCAGCCACAATGAGAAATAGACAGACAGTAGAGGTCTACAGTAATATATAAGTAGCTATACAGTTAACTTACCAACTAGAATGAGAAAGTAATGAATTTACTTCAGCAGTCAGGTATTTATGTAGTTTCTTAAGTCATGTTGTCCTGATCCCTCCACATTTCATCTACTGGTCAATACAGTGTTGAAATTTGCCCCAAGGTGAAATGTCGGGTATGATCCAACAAGAGTGTTATAAAAACATCAATGAAGAGATAAGAATAAATAATAATTGTTGAAATATAGAGTATCGTCTAAAGGTTCAAGCTACAGTTTATATTGATTACATTAGTTTATTGATTTAAACAAAGAATAATCAATTAAAATGTCACCCTTGATTTTCAGAGCCAATTATCAAGTTTGCTGAGACAAAGTTGAGTGTAAATGAGCCAAAAGTATCAGGGAAGATAAACATTGTGCGGATCCCCGTGCATCGATTGGGAGATTCCGCCAAAGTGTCTATGGTGAGAGTACACACTAAAGACGGTTCGGCTGTGTCAGGAGAAGACTATCACCCCATCTCTCAGGGTGAGGAGCTCACAGACACTGCAGACTGAAGCTACATTTCTTTTTTCAGCCTGTATATCTGGATAATATCTGGGGCTGGAAAAGTAGTTACATTAAAAATGTCCTACAAATTCCATATACTTAAAGCTTTATATGATTGTGCTTAGTTAGGGTTGCTTGATGGGATTTATTTGTTCCAAATAATCTCTATTTTATACCTTCCTGAATGGCTACAAATAATCTCTAACTCTGGTTAAATAATATGTAAAAGAAATGTTATGAAATCAGCCCAAGCTTATGTGTTTCTAGACCAGTGGCAACCTTTGTAGAATTACAAGGATGCATTCCAAGTAGAGCTTGGAGTACAGAAGTAAACATGTTTGTAAGTCGTTCTGGCAGATGGCATAAATGTACATTTGAGGTTTTCACCAGACTCCACATATTGCTTTACATTTCTACCCAGACTGAAGAAACTGGCTTTTGTGTGTGTTTACATGCAGATGTTGAATTTAAGGAAGGTGAAACAGAGCACTTTGTGGAGGTGGAGGTCCTGTTTGATGGAGCCAGAGAAATGAGAGAAGCCTTCACCGTCCACCTCAAACCTGATGAGAACATGGTGGCTGAGATCCAGGTATAGTATTCATTCTGTTTAATGTTACACTATGAAGTACATAGTTACATACCTATGTATAAAAAGTTTTAACTGGCATTACATGTATATGATTAGACTGATGCTTGTGTAATATTTGAAGACACTGTGCTTTTTCATTTAATGTGATTGTTTAATTATACACTTCAAAGCTGTCAGAGTGATATTGAAAGAGGAAAGAGACAGTGCTGTTTGTAATGCAATGACCTGCCTAGTCACCAGGCCTTAACCCAAGTCAGGTTCCTCTGGAAGGAAGGATGAAAGGGATTGCAAGGAAAAAAGGAAGAAATATCTGGAAAAATCACCTGTGGCACAGCCACATTTTTGTTCAGACATTTTTCATCAATGTACCATTTAATTGTTATCTCTTTAATGTCACAAATATGTATGTTGTATTGTTTTCTTTCAAATAAACCTGGTTAGTGTTTAATATGTTCAGTTATTGCAAACTTACACAGAATTTGCTTATGTATCGAAAGCATATTGAAAACAGAGGTGTGCTCAGAATTTGTTGGATAGCATGTTCTTAGTGATTTTTTTTAATAAAAGGCACTGCCTATTTTTTAACCATTAATTTAACACGTTTTGTTATTTTGTTTTAGGCTGTTTATTATCACAGTGTTTAAAAGTGAAAATTATTGTTGCTTTTAATGATAAATATGGAATATAAAAATAAGGTAAAACCTTGGTATTTGTGTTTATTTTAGATGTCTGTAGAGTAAGGACTAATGGAGAATCAGACTACAATGCATCATTATTTTTTTTCTTTTACTGTCAGATGCCCAAGGCCATAGTGTACATTGAAGAGACTAACAGCATGGCCGACGTCACATTCCCCTCACTGCCGCATGTCGTGTCTCTGCTGCACTACGATGATGTCAGAAGGAATATACACAACGCTCAGCCACCAGTTGGCTATCCAGTGGTCTGCGTGACGGTATGTCTGCCGGTGATATCTACAGCTCTGGAAAAATTAAGAGATCACTTCAATTTTTTCTTAAATCGTCATCTCTATGTATGGCAGCCTTTTCATTCCAGTGTCCATTGTGGAATTTCAACACAAGCAAACCTCATTTTACTTAATGAGGTACTGATTAGGTGATCACCTGAACCAAATCTTATTTAATGAGCAAAAGTATAAAAGCCACTGATATGATCATCACTATTCTCTTGCAGTAGGACCAGTGTGGATGGCAAAAAGAGTGCTAGTAATACCTTAATTTAATTGAAATGCAAAAATATCTATTAATCATGCCAAAAGAGTTAAAAAAAAAGAAAAGTATTGAGTGAGAAAAAGAAAGGTTCAATTCTGGCTTTAATGGCAGAGGGATACAGTGAGTCTCAGATTGCTTCTATCCTCTAAATTTCAAAGATAGCAGTTCATAAGAACAAGGTCAAGCAGCACATATTATGGACAACAAAGTTACAGACTGGCAGAGGAAGAAAACGACTCTCTACTGACAGGGATGATCATCAACTCCTTTGAATGTCACTCAACAACCGTAGGATGACATCAAGTGATCTACATAAAGAATGGCAAATGGCAGCTGGGGTTAAGTACATGGCAAAGATGGTTTGAAACAGGCTCCTCCAGGAGGGGTTGAAGTCATGCAATGCTAGAAAAAAGCATCAATCAGAAGCAAAGAAGAGCCAGGCAGAGGTTTGCTAAAGACCATGAGGAAGAGGACGAAGGACCAGAGGACGAAGAAGGTTATCTTCTCTAATGAGTCCAATTTTTAGTTGATGGAGATCTGAAGAGGCCCCTGACACAGTGTCTCTCACACATTGTGAAATTTGATGGAGGTTTGGTGATGATCTGGGGGTGCTTCAGCAAGGCTGGAATGGGACAGATTGTTGTTTGTGAAGGACAAATGAATCAAGCCATGTACAAGGCTCTGACAATGTTCCCTAACACCGAGGATTGGGTTTTCCAGCAGGACAATGCGCCATGCCACACAGCCAGGTCAATCAAGGTGTGGATGGAGGACCACAAGATCAAGATGCTGTCTTGGCGAGCCCAATCTCCAGACCTGAACCCCACTGAAAACCTTTGGAATGTGATCAAGAGGAACATGGATGGTCACAAGCCATCAAACAAATCTGAACTGGTTAAATTGTGGTGCCAGGAGTGGTGTGCAAAGCTGTGATTACATATCAGGGTTATTCCACCAAATATCAATTTCTGAACTGTTCCTAAGATAAAACAATAGTATTGTGTTGTTTGAAATTGAATATGATCTTGATTTCTATACATTCTATGCATGTATTTTGTTAAGTTGACCAGTTGTCATTTTCTGCAGTTAAATGCTCTAAGTGACAATATATTTATGAGGAATTTGTGGGAAATGTCAATAGTTTCTGCAATAAATAAAAAAATGTTCATGTTCCTCAAACACATACCTATAACTAGTAAAACCCGAGAAACTGATCATTTTGCAGTGGTCTCTTAATTAACAGTCTATAATATATGAAAACATGCCTATTATTGCTATTGTGTTCAGCGCTTAATTAAAACTATACTAATTGTTTACCAAATACTACTGAAGCCTAGGATAGGCATAGTTTATGCACAACCTCTTTTAATGTAATATGCACAATAGTCAGGGTGCAATGTGTTTTTATTAAAATTTCAAAGACTAACCATCAAGGCTATTTATGCAGTGTTCTTAAAAGCGTCCTTGAAGTACAAAGGAAGAAGCAAATCCTTGCCCTTCTTAAAACAAGTCAGCAAACTGTTAAAGTTCTTAATAGAAAGTCAAACATATCTAATTATAAAGTGCATGCTTTCTAGAGCAAAAGAAAGTGAATGCAGAAACCTAACTAAATGTTTTTGGAGTAGTCTACTTTCAACAGTAATAAGGATACTCACTGTTATTAAGGATGCTTTATGCTGAATGGCAAATAAAGGGGGACAGTTGGCATTTAAGTGTTAAGTATAACACCAGGCGGAATGGGTTAATGGGAATTGATTTCTGGTAAATTCATGAGGACCATAAGAGAATGGTAATCGACTAAATCACTAAATCGAGCAAGTACATTATAGGGAATTGCTATTTGCAGCACCCCAAAAATCTCATTGTATGTGTTCATCAGTGTGTGTGTGTTATATTTATACATTTGTGTCTGTTTAGTATATCTTTACTAAGATTTTCACCAAGAGTTTCAGTCATTTTGAAGACGAGTAGTAAGCTAAGAGATTTTTATTATAACATTGAAATGTTTCTACTGTAATATAACTTGAATGTAATGCAATTAATTAACTAACTCAAATATCACTAATTAACACTAATTGTTCATCATTCATTGCAAATCCAGTTTAATCGAAGGCTTAATAATAGTGAGGACGCAGTGTGTTTTTGATTAGAACTGATGAAGCCCTTTGAATATGAAGCAAATCATCTTCAAGACTCCCAGGACTTAATATTCGTGCATAATTTGCTGGTTAATGCTGGTGTTATTGCTGTTTTGATTGAGGGCAAGCCAGTTTTGGGGTTTTTTCCCCCCACATTTGCTCACTGTTGCTTTTCTGTGGTCATAAATTAATGCCCTGTGCTTACGTAGATGGTGGGGTTCAGAAGGAGGTGTGACATTCAAAATATGTCAGTGTCTTAAGTAAATAGCCTTATAATTCCTGTTCATTTCTGTTTTGTGCACTCTTTCTATCACCTACTTCAACACAAATAATCACCTACTTCCAAATACTAAACTAAATACATCAGTTATGCAAAAAAACAACAAAGAACCAACAACTCAGTTGTGGCTACTAGAGGCCAATTCACAAGAAATGTTTTTATATCATTTACTCGTACTGGTATATTAACTGGTAATTAAATCCACACCAGCCATGCGATGCATTGTAAAAATCACACCCATCTATCCTGCTGCATTTGTGTTGCATGGGATGTTTTACTTTCCCATGTAACACAAATGCAGCAGGATAGATGGGTGTGAGTTTTACAATGCATCTTATAAATCTCATGAAGCCACATAAATCTCCATCCAAATCCCTTAAAAATAATATTGCTCTATTAGAATAACCAATTTATTTACATAATATTTGTTGTTAGGATACCAATAGCACTCTCATTTAAATGCACACATGACACAACGTCACATTGCCTCCACTGCTCAACCTTTTCTCTCTCTAATGACCTTCCTTTGATACACTACCTTTAGACAGGGTTTGCCCAGGTTGGAGTATAAGAACTTCAGTGGCCGGCACAAAGGCCTGATCTCAACCCCACTGAACACATTTGGGATGAACTGGAACATCACCTTACACCCTAGGTCTCCTCATCTGACATCAGTGCCTGACCTCACTAATGCTTTTGTGAATAAATGGACAATTTCCCCAAATCACTCTCAAAAATCTAGTGGAATTTATTATAACAGCAAAGGAGGACTAAGTCTAAAATGGGATGTGTATGTGAGACGGTTAGGTATACACAAACTTTGGGCTGCCGTGATAATGGGAGGCGAAGTGCAGGCTTTTATCTTAAAAGTGAATGAAACATAAAAGATTACCAAAACAAGAGTATCGCCAGGGCGGCACGGTGGTGCAGTGGTTAGCACTGTCGCCTCACAGCAAGAAGGTCCTGGGTTCGATCGGGTCACCCAGGGTGCCTTTCTGTGTTTGCATGTTCTCCCCGTGCATGCGTGGGTTTCCTCCCACAGTCCAAAGACATGCAGATTAGGTCAACTGGCTA
>JAQQZR010000009.1:8180806-8209121 GCA_030068235.1 Notoglanidium macrostoma | reverse complement strand
TGTCTTTTAAGTAATAAAAATAAAGAAAAAAACATTGAATTAGAAGGTGTGTCCAAACTTTTGACTGGTAGTGTATACAATGCTATGCATAATTATGGGCACCCTTCTTAAAACAACAAGCAAAAATGATTGCATAAAACAATCATTGCACATAATAAATAGAAATTTTCACTTAAACAAGAGGTGAAACTATCTTTAAGACAGATAGTTGTTGACATGGGCAAATCAGTGGGCAAATCAAAATATAATATAATATAATATAATACATACGCAGTAATAAGTACTGTTACACACAATTAAGACTATAACAAGTATCACATATCTGAAACAGTTGGAAACTCCTCCGAATCGGGACCCATAAGCAGCGGTGGCTAGATTTTGACCCTAGATTTTGTAGAGGCAAGACAACGTTCGAACAGAGTCAAAAACAGACAACAGAGTCGAAAGTCGACAACATCCAGAATACAGTCTAGCAGCGATTTTTTTTAGCAGTTTTAGACATACCCTTGTTCTACTGTGTTTGATGCAGCAGGACTGTTTGCCAGGTTTCAGCAAAAGTGTTATCCCAAATACATCTAAAAAAACACATAAAAGACATGAAACTAGAACAAAAAATATGGGCATTGGAAAAGGGTGACATTTTCTTCGTTTTTCAGATTTTGTGTGGGAAACAAGCAGTTCACACACATTTCTGCGGTATGGACATTATCCACCCTTTCCTTATCTAATCTTCTTGGAATAGACATGGTTTTGGCTGCCCCATGATTATCCAACATCCAGAAAGTGGAGCACACCAATGAAACAACAGTTTATAGCAGTCAAATAGCAACATTTTTTTTAATCATTGGTCAAAAGAGGTCATTAGTGTTTCATTGAAGTTCAAAATGTATGAAGTTGTGAATGAGGTCTTGAAGATTACCAGTTGTTGATATATGGCTGAACACCCCGATGCACAAGTCACCACTGCCCCCCGTGGTGTAAACCACCCTGCCATACAGTGAGGAGGTGAAGGAGGGAAAAATGTTAGTAAATTGCACAGTTTAGTTGATTCTTGTTGTGGTCAAGTTTCAAAATCAAATATTAAATGCCGCTCCCATATCGTTGTTCGGACACGTTGCAAGAAGGAAGCCGTTACTGAGATCTCACAATATGTAATATCTAAACTTCACCAAGTACTACAGGCTGGTGGTTCAGGGACTCTTTTTTTTTTTTAGGTTAAGGGATTCTGCTAAGTACCAGGATATTTTTCTAGTTGTCTCTGTCAGGAGGATAGGACTGAATCCTACAGCAAACCTTTATAAGACCAAACTTCATATGCATAAACCTAGGAATATACAGGAGCTTAAAATCTTTATTTCTTTATTTCTAAATGTGTCTACCTCAATATGGAAAATGTGACATGATTAAAGAAGCATGTCATAGTTATACCAATATACAGTATGTATATCTATCTATCTATCTATACAGAGTAGCCAAAATATTGTATAAATATTTTAATACTAAATTTATTCAGACATCACGAGATTAATACAAGTTACCTTTGTCCTCTACAATTACAAGAGGTGCTCCAAGTGGTGGCCATTAGCTTCCAGACATTTATGTGTAGAAGTGTTCCTGAAGTGTGCATACATTTTTTTGGCTGACTCTGTATATAGACGTGTGTGTTCGCAGCATCATGCTTCTTTAGAAGAGCTGCTTTTCTTCAGCCAGAACTGGGGCTCTGTCAAGGTGGAGGGAATCATGAATAGTTACAAATACCAGTTGTTTTTAGTGCAGAACATCTATGTGTATGCTGACAAAATGCTAATGATAGTTCTATGAGCCCACCATTAGATTTTATTATACTATAGTCAGCATGGTATATCTTGACTTATCAATATTCTCCCACTTTTTCCTCCAAAAACAGAGAGCCATCAGATTTTGAGGGCATTTCCTATGCACAGCCTGCCTCAGGTCACCCCACAGATTTTCAATTGGATTCAGGTCTGGGCTCTGGCTAGGCCATTCAAAAACATTGACCTCCTTTTGGTTAAGCCATTCCTTTGTTGATTTGGATGAATGCTTTATGGCCCTGTTGTGCTGAAATGTGAAATTCCTTCTCATCTGCAGTTTACTAGCATCTTGAAGTATCAGTACTGTTTTAAAGATTAACATGCAATACAATATGCAGCCTTCTTTTGTGATTTGCCTTCGCAAACGCAATATTTTCTAGCGAGAGATTGTTCTCCTTTTATTAATTAATTTATTTTTTTATTCATTTATGTAATCTGTGGAAAAAAGAGTAACCCCGTAGCCATGTGTTTATGAATAAGAACCATATAGCTTGGTCAAAAAAGATTTATATGCACACTGTAGCCACTGTAAATTAGGTAGACTCTCAAATATTATACAATTAAAACAAATCAAAGAATAGTGATCTTGGAATTAGTGTCATGATACTGATTACTGCACAGCTGTAGGCTACACAAAGGACTTCAATATGACTTTGATATTCCTCAGCAGGAATGTGTCACCCTCGTAAAGTGGGCACAGTAGGTGCTGAGCCTTTCTCTGCCAAGCTCCAATACACCGGCACTGAGGACCCAGAACACGCCAACCTCATCAAGCTTAGTGTCACCATGCCCCACACAGATGGTGAGCAGTTGTCTTGTTGATCCTTTTGAAGAGAGCTTTGTTTTCCGAGCTGCACATCAGTTTGTTCTTTCACATATCCCACAGGAATAGCCAGGTTTTAATACTGGATTTATGTTTCATTGCTTGTGAAGGTAAATACGTATATATCACAGTTCCAAGCAACTGCATTTCCTTGTGTTGATTTAATGGATATTTGGAGACATCAGAGAAATTCACAGGCCGCATTATCATAATTAAGAAACATCAACGCAACATCTGTTACTTTTTCACACATTTCAAGGATGTAATATAGGCCACAGGAGAATCTGTGCCTATAAATAGCGAGTATAATTCTACTTTATTACACCTCTCTACTTTACAGCTGTTTAGTACTTTATAATGTCATGGCAACCAGCAATGCATGCAGTTTGTTTGTATGTTGGGCATTAAAGTAACTTCATAAATCTACCTAGTGAGAAAGATTTTAAGAGACTGTTAAATTATTATTCTCTGAAAAAGCATTTTTACAGCCTTTTCTTGAAACAGCTATATGGATCATACCATAAAGCTGTGTTTTCAGTGCTGGGGATCACATTTTATATGATTTCCCTGTTTTAAAATTCCTGATTTGACTCATCATGAAAATCTAAATCAAGCCCATATAGGCCAAATGAAGTGTGTTTGTATAACTCTGAGATGGCCTTCAATGCTGGAGGACTTGGAACAATAAGACTTTATGCTGTAAGGCATTGGATTCATTATTGTATGTAGCAATGTTGTCTCTTTATTAAGAAAGTTCTATGCAGTATAGTTAAGGTCCATAGCAGTGGTCTAAATACAGAGAGCCTGAGTAGTCAAAAGCAAATTAATACTCATGAGAAGTAAAACAAGGAGCTATGACCAGTGTGCCAATGCGCAGACTTAAGACCAGCACAGGGTTATATCTCAAAAATGACAGGGATAATGATGAAACAAGTGAAATTACTGACCACAGGGTATGTACAAACACAAATGGAGCAGGATGGACATATGAAGTAGGAAGCAGGAAGCAAAACCAGTGGAGAAATCAGGAAGCAAAAAAGAATATAAATGTAAAAAAAAATAAGACCAATAGAATATAAAGTGTATATACCTATGACAAGTCTGCTTGGCTTCACATAATTTTAATATGTTAAATATGTTTAGATATTTAAACACATATTTACGTAAATATTTTTTTATACCTTTACATTCATGCAATCATCTAATCAGCTAATCATGTCTCAAAATTATGCAGTTAGATCAAGAGCTTCAGATAATGTTCACATCAAACATCAGAATGAAGAAAACCATACGGGCTGGTTTGAGTATTTCACAATGGCTGACAGGATTGAAACCCAATGTGGTCTTCTGTTGTTGCCCATCTACCTCAAGGTTCAATGTTTTGTGCATGCTGAGATGCTTTTCTGTTCACTGTGATTGTAAATAGCGATTTTTTCAGTTTCTATATCCTTCCTGGCAGCTCAAACAAATCTGGCTATTTTCCTCTGACCTCTCTTATCAACAGGTGTTTCCACCCACAGAGACGTCACTCACTCACTTGTTTTTCACACCATTCTATGTAAACTTTAGAGACCATTGTGTGTGAAATTTCCAGAAAATCAGCAGTTTATAAAATACTCAAATCAGCCCTTCTGGTATCAACATCCAAGCCATGATCAAAGTTAAAGAGATGACTTTTTTTCATTCTGATACTTGACGGCTTGACCTGTATTTTGTCTCACTGTTCCGCTGTATGTATGTACTGTACATGCTTCATTCATGCTATGTCTTTATTGGATAGAACGAAAATAAAGTTGACCAAGTTACATGTGTTAAATTAATTTTGAATGTGTTCAATCGGCATTAGGCATGCTCCCTGTGATTTCTACTCGTGCTCTGTCCAACTTCGAGTTGACCCTGAGTCCGGATGGCAGCCGTGTAGGGAACCACCGCTGCTCCAACCTGCTGGACTTTGACGAGGTTCGGACACGCCACGGATTCCTGACGAAGGCCACTAAGAGTGAGGAACAAGTGGAAGAGAGCGCTCCCTACCAATACAACTATACCATGAGGGGCCTGAACACATTGCGCTTCTACAGGAACCTCAACCTGGAGGCCTGTCTGTGGGAGTTTGTGAGTTATTATGACATGTCTGAGCTGCTGACAGACTGCGGAGGGAGCATCGGGACTGACGGGCAGGTCAGCACTTTTAGACTACTGTTATATCCAAAAGTGTTTCAATTAAGAAGAAATCTTTATTTGCTCTCAAGCAGCAGGGATTTTCTGTCAAGTGTGATAAAGGAAAAAGGAATAATGACTAGTAATCAATATAAATTTCAATATACATAAATAAGACAGTACCATTATTCATACAGACCGCAATTCTTCTAGCACTCGAAACTGACTTTGATGAGTGACTATTTTCTGCATTCAAAGTGTAAAAACTCATGGCCTATAATTTGTTTTATGTGGAGCTGCTGGATGCAGAACTAAGCAAATGGTTTTTATCTGCTGTTATTGTTGCACAAATCCATTTACATACAGCTCTTAGACAGCACAATCAGGCTTCTATTATCTCTCATTTTCAGCTGGTAAATTGTTGGTATTTTTTCTCATGGAGACAAATTTTGATAACTTACTGCTTGATGCTGAGCTTAGTTCATAAAATCTTGCCTTGCTGGCAAGACTGGAAAAGGGCGACGCTTTTATAAATCAACCATTTATTTGCAAAGTGCTTGAAAAATGCGTAAAGGTGCAATAGTGTCATCAGGGTGTAAAAATCATAAATTCGTAAAATAAAAAGTGAAAGCTTCTGTGTGCTTGCCCAGTCCCATGTTATGCTTGACCATAGGCCCAATTAACTAAGCTTAAAAACAGCAGCTAACATAATTTAATTCAATAGTATGACAAGCTAATTATGTGCATTAATACACACTATAAATCCCTGGGAGAGGTGACTTTATGTAGGTGATGTGTCTGGTGATGAAGCATGTTATGTTTTCACCCTAAGCAGAAAGACAGAACGCCTTTAGCTAGTATGATCTGTAGTGTTTTGTTGCATATTATCTGCCACGTGTTATTGAGTCTGATTAGCATCTTCATTTCCACTTAAATGAGGAACTGTTTTCACATTCCGTTATATTCCTGATTCTAGAAAGATTGACAATTAAATCAATTCAGCTCCTACCAGATCGTATCCTCAGTTTGTGTGCATCACGCCAAACGGTTGGCAAAAGTCGAAAGTGTAGCACATGCCAAAGCATCAGGTTTCTTTTGCCACCAAATAATATCTGAATCATTTGGAGCCTCAAACATACAAACATATCAAATGATAATTTTCTTTTGCAAAATAGAATTATAAGGAGTAGAGTTTTTTTTTCTTCATGTTGGACAAGTGAAAGGAAAGAAAAACCTTTGGTGACTGTTATGTCACTGAAGCTGCTTGTCTGCCCAGGCAGTCGTGAAAAACTGATATCTCAGATATGTAATTTGCCTGTCCCAGGTGCAGGGGCTAGTTATCTGTGAATCATAGCATTAATAAAGCTTTCACTGAATGGCAGATAAGACAGCTAAATCCATAGCACACTCTGTACCTTTCACTCAATTCTGTAAAAATCTCATTTTGGCATGTTGTTCAGGATTTATAATTCCAGGTTCCAGTGTAAGAAAAGACATTCTTGTAGCCAAGCAACTGCCTCAGTGCTATTGTAAGACTCAATTTTGTGTCCCACTGCCCTTTTGTGGTTACTGGCCTTTTCAAGCTCTCACTTAAGCATCCTTTTTGTCCTTTCGTGTTATCTGGACCACAGCTCACACAGCTGTGAGAAGCCCTGCTGGACGCACTGGGTTCAGTTCATTGACCAAAGCAGTCAGGTGACTTTCAAACCGTATTTTTTTTTCTCATAATCTACCACATAACTTTAGTTACCTAACTAAAACTGCACTGTATCATTTCTTCATAATAATATAATAATAAAATTAGCAATCTTAGTCTGTGACCTAGTGAACCTGTATCAGGATGTATTTAACTTCTGTAAGTTGGTCTGGATAAGGGCAGCTGTCAAATGCTGTATTAATGGATTTAATGGCTATAATGCTGAATGCCCTGGATAAGGGCATCTGCTAAATTCATATTATAAAGTGATATAAATCTTTCATGTATTTGTGTCTTATATGCCATCTTTCAGTGATTGAAAAAATCTTATAAATCCATTGTAAGAGTAGTCATACCATAATGCTTGTTTCTAAGGATATTGTGCCATGTTACCTGATTACGTGCACCTTGCTATGTTCATGTTGTCTTGCAATGGGAAGTGCAGATGCAGTTCACAGAGATTTTCCTTCTTTTCTTGAGAAATTCTATGCTTGCAGGTGTTTGGGCCATCCTCATTAGCATCAGGACGATTTTCACTGCATGGTCCTTTGATTATAATTGACTATGTAAATGAGAAAAAAATGTTTCTTCCAATCAAGCCTAGATTATGTCTTGAGGCAGATGTCTTTTTTTCTGACATCATGGAGGCTGTGTAACTCTTTTTTTTTCTGCTTTTGTAAGACACCGAAGTTGGTAGGTGGCAAAATGCTGATTACTAGAGCACTTCAGTGGAGGATCAGAGTAGCTCTTAAGTGGTTATGAGTTTGCATCAGAATTAAGTCTTGGTGTTATAAAAGTCACTACAGGGACCACACATTTTATTTATACTTATTTATGTACTTTCTTGTTTTATTATTTACTAGATCTAGTGACATATATTAATTATTAATCATATAATTTTATATATATATATATATTAATCATATAATTATATAATTAAAGTCAGAAATTAATCTGTGCTCTATACACACATTCCAAGATTATGTCTTTGTCTTCAGTGTAAAGTTTATGTTCTGTTTTTACATCATTTTGACAAATGTCTTGGAGAGTGAAGAGTCTATATGATCTTTATGTTATAGTGTTCATTTCCGATTCCTGCTGTTTCTGTTTGGTAGGTACTAAATCTGGTGCAGTCCTATGTGACTCTGCGTGTGCCCCTCCATGTCTCCTACGTGTTTCACTCACCTGTGGGCACCAGTGGCTGGCAGCACTTTGACCTACAGTCAGAGCTGCGGCTTACTTTTGTTTACGACACTGCCATCTTGTGGAAGGACGGTATCGACAGCCCCCCTCACGCTGAACTGCAAGGCGAGTCTAGATACATGTTGATATATAATATCAAATAGAAAAGGACATATTTTGGCCCGGTGTCATGCTTTATTCAATATTTAACTCATTGTTTACATAATACATTACAAATCATAAGTGTGATAGCTATATTACCACCATCTGTTAGTTTACATTATTATTACATTATAGCTACAGCTCCATACCAGCTACAACTATTTAGACTACAGACCAAAAGGTTGATCAAATCCCAAGCCCATCAAAGAGCTGGTTTGAGCAAACAGTTATAGTCAGCTATATGCTTAGGTTGTATTCTACATCCTTTTTTAGATAAAAGCACATCTTATTCAGTAGTTTAAAGAATTTAAGTGGATCTGAACTAAATCCGATAAATCGCATGTTACATGAATTTGATGTTGCTTATGATGTGTTGTGTGTATACAGGAGCTCTTTACCCAGCCAGCATGAGGATTAATGATATAGGCCGTCTCGTGGTTAACTTCCGCACCAAGGCTCACTTTCGGGGGCTGTTTGTGGCCTCACATCATGGTGAGGTTTTTTTCTGATGAACTAATAATAGTAATTTGTTAAACTGTTGCTTCCCACAATTAAGTATATTTTAAAAAGCCAAAAAAAGTAATGCATACAGACAAATTAACCAGATCAATAAATATTTTTGCATCAATATCTGACTCAGTCTCATGAAGTCATTATGCCATTTATTTATTTATTTATTTATTCATTTACTTATTTAGTGCAACAACACTAAAATGTTTTTTCCCCATCATGAAATTTAGTGATTGGCATGAATGTCTCAAATGAATATAAAAAGGATGTCCATTGCTAATGAATGAACAGAAGAGGAGGTTCAAAGGAGAGTCTAAGAGTGTCTATGAATGAGTCTTGATTAGTCTCTTCATAACTCCTTGCATAAGTAGCTGCTTGTGTCTTTTGTGTCCCACTTCAAAGCTTTTCTCTGCTTAAGGCTGTGGCTTTATCATTGTCTCTTTCATCCAGCTTCTTCTTTAACCTCAGTGGTCATAAGTACAGCCCACCCAGGGTTAACCTTTAACCTTTCGTTGGTCAGAACGGAACCTACCTACAACCAGCCCGTGCAACAGTGGACATTCACTTCAGACTTTGCTGTGAGTGTTGCAGCTGACTAGATAAAACAAATGAATACTGTGCAACGTATTAACACTTCTTAACTTTATAATTCAATATCCTTCCATTTCACCCTGCAAGATCCACTTTAAAGGATGTTTATGTCACTTTCAAGCAAAGCATGATTTGTTCATACAAGCAAGAAGTTAAGTCTTTAAACATAGTCATTAGAAATGGACTGAATATGGATCATCCATATAATAGTAGAATCATATAATACAATTTTCCTGGCTGTTTTGTGGTTGTGTGTCACACAGGTGCGTGATTACTCTGGTACCTACACTGTGAAGCTAATCCCCTGCACCACAGCCCTAAACCTTGAATACTCAGTTCCCGCAGTGTGTAACCCCAGAGAACCAGTCACATTTGACCTGGACATCAGATTCCAGCAGGTAAAAAACAGGAAATAAACAATATGGCCAAATGTATGAGGACACCTGTCCATTATACACATATGACCTTGTTGAACATCCCATTCCAGATTTAGCCCCCTCCCCCCCACTCTTCTGGGAAGGCTTTATGCTAGATTTTCAAGCGTGACTGTGGGGATTTATCCATTCAGCCACAAGAGCATTAGTGAGGTCAGGCACTAATTTGGGTGAGGAGGGGTGCAGTCAGCGTTTCAGTTCATCCCAAAAGTTTTCACTGGTTGAGAGCAGGAATCTTAGGTCAGTTTTTCCACTCCAACCTAGGCAAACCATGTTTTCATGGACCTCACATTGTGCACAGAGGCATTGTCATGATGGAACATGTTTGGGCCTCTTATTTCCATTGAAAGGAAAATGTAATGCTACAGCTCACAAAGATATTCTATATAACCGTGTGCTTCAAACTTTGTGGCAAACGTTAGGGGAAGGCCCACATATGGGTGTGATGGTCAGGTGTGCACACTTTTTTGTATATATCATTGCTGACAAACTTCACTTTATCTACTATTTGGGTGAAAATAATTTTATTAAAATTAAACAGTACTAATATCACTTTAGACACTTTCTAAAAAGTACTTTATGTAAATAACTGCCCATTTATAATTTATTTACAATAAATTACTTTTTGTAAATTTCAGTTAAAGTTTGATATAATGTTAAAGAAACATTGTTGAAATATAATTTGTTTTTCTTAACTGATAAAAACTTCTTTTTGAACATACTACATATTTATATAAGGTGTCATTTTGTCATAATAATTATTTTCTATTGCGATTTGTAGGTGAGTGATCCTGTTTCTGTGGAGTTCAATCTGAATACACAGATGTTCCTGCTGTCAAAGAGAGCAGTGTGGCTCTCTGATGGATCTATGGGCTTTGGCCAGGAGACTGATGCAGCTTTTTCAGAAGGTATGGCCACAGACACATACGTACCTGCAACATACCTATTTTTAGAATGCTTTTAAATGATCATTTGTGAATGATTAACATAACACACAATGAAGACAGAAAAAATTTAAGGTTTTAGACAGGCCAAGTCAATCACCAGACCTTAACCCAGTTGAGCATGCATTTCCCCTCCTGAAGAGGAGACTGAAGGGAGAAGTCCCCCAAAACAAACAGCCTAGAATTAAAGCCTGCCAAAGCATCACAAAATCATAATGCGACAGATTGGTGATGTCAGTGGGTTGCTGGCTTGATGCAATTATTGCAAGCAATGGATATGGAACCAAATATTAAGTGTTATTTAATGTACTTTAAGACTATCTGTTCCTGTATTTCTGCTCACCTAAAAATTGGGTGGTCTGGCTGCCACCAAAGGTGCCATGTTCTGAGTTGTTTAACACATCTAGATGGAAATATCAGGCAATGAATGCTGAAGTTCTGATCTATATCCATCTTTTGATGAAATAAACCAAATGTCTTCAGTGAGCTTCCGGCTGATGTATACCACCACCGGATGCTCTTCTCCATCGAAGTACTGGGCTAGCACCGCTCCTTTACCAGTCTCAGAGACATCCATTTGGACTAAGAAGGGCCAATAGAAATCAGGGTTGACTCCGGTTCACCCTTCCAGGTGAGGTATTAGAGAGGAACAGCTAAAGAGGCGAAGTTAGGCACAAACATGCGTTAATATACCGCCAGCCCCGAAAGGCATGTACCTGTTTCTTCCACCTTTCTCTCTTGGGGCTTCAACAGACCCTGGCCAATGCTGTATCCCAGGTACTGTGCCTCACTCAGCCTCAGATGGCACTTTTTGGGGTTCGCTCTGAACAGATGGTCTTGCCAGGTAGATGAATGGAGGACTGTGTTGTCAAGATAGGCTGCCGTGTAGCTCTGGTAGTGTTGTAACACGATATCCATGAGATTCTGGAAAGTCACCAGAGCTCCGTGCAGCCTGAAGGGGAAAATTCCGTACTGCCAGTGTTCGGAAGTGGTACTGAATTCTGTTTTGGCTCGAGATGAGGGTGTCATTGGGACCTGGCAGTACCCGTTCATCAGATCGAGAGTCAAGATGAAGCGAGCCCTCCTCAGCCACTTGACGAGCTTGTCCACCAACGGCATGGGATAGCTGTCGAATTCCGAAACCTCATTGAGCTTACAGAAGTCATTACACAGGCGAAGGCTGCCATAGGGCTTCGGCACCGCAAGGATGGGGCTGGACCAGGGGCTGGAGGATTCCTCGATGACTCTGTCCCTCAGTATTTTTGTGCTACTTCCGCCTCAATAGCGTGATGCTGGGCTTCCAGCCACGGTAGGGCCACTGCCTGATGATGACTCCTGGCAGGGTTTTTATATGGTGCTGGACTACGTTGGTCTGCCTGGGCTCTTTGGAGAACACGTCATGGAATTGCAACTCCAGTTCTGCGAGATTCAATTCAATTCAATTCATTTTTATTTGTATAGCACTTTTAACAACAGACATTGTCATGAAGCAGCTTCACAGAAGTATATAGATTCCCTAATGAGCAAGCCTGTGGTGATGGTGGCAAGGAAAAACTCCCTTAGATGACAAAAGGAAGAAACCTTGAGAGGAACCAGACTCAAAAGGGAACCCATCCTCATTTGGGTCATACTGGATAATGCAATTACAACTAACACACTTCTGTAATAAGGCAAGTTTTGAGTGCTCATAGTAATTTAAGTCCTATGCCATTGTAGCAGAACCGCTCTTGTCAACAGCAGTCCAAAACCATATTCACAATTCTAGGTGTATATTGAGGCAGTTCATATGGTGCCATTCTCAACAGGAGCACGTGGATTCCAAGTGTTGACTCCCAACAGGAGTAAGACATCAGGATGGATGATGCAGTTCCGGAAAGCAGAAGGGGTCAGGGTCATTGGAATCTCAGGAGTATCATGTGCAGCTCGACAGACAGAGAAAGAGAGAGAGAGAGAGAAGAGAAAAGAGAAAAAGCAGATTGTTAGGTATGCTCGTTGTCACCTAACGGTTAAGGAACAGAGTATATCATGTGCTGAGTGCAAGCAGGAACTCCGGCAAGGCTAGCTGTGACAGCATAACTAAAAAGGGAGAGCCAGAAGGTAACACAGACATGAGGGCACCCTGGGCCAGCCACTCCAAAGTTAACAATCCTGAGTGAACGTGTGAGGGTGGGGGGCATCCAAACATCCCAGTTTACCAAAACATTATATGTATGAGAACCCTCCAGATCTGCTCCTTTACTTAATAGAAGGCTATTAACAAAAGGCTTGGCTGAACAAATACATTTTAAGCCTAGATTTAAACACTGAGACTGTGTCTGAGTCCCGAACACTAATTGGAAGGCTGTTCCATAACTGACGGACTTTGTAAGAAAAAGATCTGCGCCCTGTGTAGCCTTCATGAGATCCTGCTACTGGTTAGTAGAGAGGACGAGTCTCTTCTCGATTGTCTCCACAGCCCCTGAAACACAAGACAGACCAGCAAGGAGGCCAGGCTCTGACCATTGCTTAAGCAAGTTTATGTGGTATGTCTGTGTTTCAGCTCAATTACCTGGCTGCTGTAGGCAGTAATTCACTGGGCCTACTCATTCCACAACAATGGCTAGTTGGGTTTCCCGTTCAGGAGCACCTTCACGAGTTGATCCTCTAGCTGCAGCGTGGCTGTAGGGGTTAGGCGGAAGGAAGGTTTCCAGTTGATGGCTCACCTTCTACGGCTGTCTCCAGAGCTTCCACTAATTTGCAGATGAAGTCTAGGGCAGCAAGCCCTACGGTTCATTGCTTTTCTGCCAGTAGGCCCCGTAAAAAGTGGTCAGTAGTCACCTGCTGGATGACCTCCTCGGTTGAAAGCTGCTCCAGTTGTAACCAACGGCATGTGATATGGAGCAGTCCGTCAACTTGGGCGCAGGGCTCACGGACTCACCAGTATGTCCAGCGGTGGAAGGCTACGGCCGCATAGCTGGAGGAGAGACCACAGTGCCTCAGTATCTCCGCTTTAAGATTGTAATCAACCGGTGTAATCAGCGGCCCTCACCAGCGACTTTCATGGGGACTCTTAAGGAAGAGGGAGAAAGAGAGACACAACCACATGTCAGTGTTCTCAGTCTGCCTTTATTCACCCCTGCTTCCTTGCCGCCTCCCTTTTATGTCTTGCTGTTGCCTGCTGGAGGGTAAACGATCATATACCTACAGCTGTGCTGGATTTGGCAGCCCTGTCTTTATGTGCCTCTCCTGCTTCTTGGCCCCGCCCCTCCACAGCTGTTGGTGGGGGCTTCCCTGAGCTCTGATCACTTCCTGTCAGTGCTTCTCCGATGGGGCTGTTCCCTCTTGCTGTTCCCAGGCAGCAGGGCTGTGTAGCTGCAGACATCACAGTATGTAAAAAAAGAATTGGCCTTACTGTTCCAGTACTTTTGGAGTGGACTGTATATACATGTTTACGTGTCTCGTAGAGGGAGATCGTGGAAATCGTTAATTTTTTTAACACATTAAATTGTGTTCAGCAAGCTCCACTAAACTTTCAGATACTCATAACAATCTTCATACTTTTGTAGTGTAGGTAATTACATTTATATTTACGTCATTTGGCAGATGCCCTTATCCAGAGTGACTTACATATATCTCATTTATACAACTGAGCAGTTGAGGGTTAAGGGCCTTGCTCAAGGGCCCATCAACGATAGCTTGGTAGTGCTGGGATTTGAACTCATGACCTTCCAATCACTAGTCCACCATTAATATGCCAGGCATTAAAATTGAATCAACTTGATTAGTGGAAATTTATTAGATTCTGAAGATGACATAACATTTATGTTTTTGTGTAGAATAAAGCCATGTCAATGTACAATATTCCTGTATTTAAATAATTATAAAATGTTCATACCAATTTGTTTCTAGCTAGGTTCAGTGCATTCCTGAATGTTATGACAAGATCCTCTGATAGTAGATAATATTAAATTAAATAGTAAATAATTATATGAAAAATTATGTGCTGTCTGGCTTGTAAAACTTTGACATAATTAATTTAATTTGGCTTGGTCACATTACAATCCTAACCAAAGTTAAAAGTTTACAGATTCTTTCATCCTTCATCAAACCCTCTCACAAATGACCCAGTATTAAACAGCACATATAGTACTTTCTAGATCCTCTCTAGTCAGAAAGACCAAAGATCCCAGCTCAACCTGAGATCACACAGAATTTCTCATCAACAAACATGGCTTCAGATCAAAACAATCATGGTACAAAACAGTTCAGCTTGACTCTCATTGCTTATCGGTCTTCCACACATGTATTTTCACACGAGAGATGTCGTTCCTTATACATTACAGGTGCATGTTAAAAATGTTGATTATATTTAATGTTTATGGCTTTAGATGAAAGTCAATAGAATTATTCTTAAGTCTTTGTGGAGCCTCTGGTTTGTCACTTCATGTAATGAAAATTGCCTGTTGATGAAAACTGAAAGTAACAAAAAAAGTATTCCTCAAACATTAGGAATGAGCAAGTGATATGCAACTATTTTACAAAGATTGTCTTCCAAGATTGACTGCAATCATTTTCACTGATTTAGGTGTACAACATCCTTCTGAAAATGGAGTTTGTTGAGACACCAGGGACATTTGTGCTCCTGGTAGTGACAAACATGGAATAGTTTGCTGGCCTGTAATTCTTGACAAATCCAATTATAGAACAGAATACCTTTACTCTCATTATAAAAGTACAATGAAATTAAGTTTGCATCGTCCATCGTTATAAGAATAGAGAATACATGTGTAATAGAAATAATGTCAAAACACACAAAAAAAGGAAAACACAAAACATTCTAATTCTAACTAAATTAATTTACAGGAACTGACTCAAGTTTCCTCCTGCAGGTGATACAATCTATGGGCGAGTGATGGTGGATCCGGTGCAGAACCTGGGGGACTCGTTTCACTGTAACATTGAGAAGGTTTTTTTGTGCACTGGAGCAGATGGATACGTGCCCAAATACAACCCCACCAAGTTCAAGTTTGGCTGCTTGGCAGATTCTCCTTCCCTACTATACAGATTTAAAATAATTGTATGTGTATAAAGTAGCTCTCTACAAAACTGGTTTTGTTGTTGTTGTTTTGCATTTTAACCATTATTAACCATTAACCAAAATAAAATATTTCCCTTTCTTCAGGCCAAGCAAGCAAAATTGGCCATGCCCTGTGGGTAGGAGGGATAGTATATTCTCTATTCTCTGTCAATCACAGCAAAATTAGCCACCAGTGAGCTTCTGTGAGCTCAAGTATGTGGAAGAGGGTAGATAGCACTTTCCTCTCAGGGTGCTATGCTGGCCTGTGACACAACATGAGCAACAGTTCAAAAAGATGTAGTCTTGGAGGAAGCATGGGTTGGCCTTCAGCTTCCCTGGTTGGTAGCTGTCATGTGATAGGTGGTTGATGCATAAAAATTGGCAGGTTGGAGATAAAATGGGGGAAAAAAACATGATATCAGACAAGGGTTTAGTATGTCTGTGATAATCATTTTTGTTTACAGGACAAAGCACAGCCAGAGACTCAGGCTCTGAATTTCGGTAATAAGACCTTCAATGCTGTGCTGGCAGTGGACGACCCATCAGCCCTCTCTCTAGTGAAGCAGCCTGGCTCAGATGGGTTCAGACTCGACTCAGCTCCCTTATTCCAGGTCTCCAAATGTTCCCCATATATTTAGTACAAGACAGTGAAATGCTTTCTGAATCACTGTACTATAGCAGCAATATTTGTAAATATGCTCTAAGTTGTTTTAGTATTTTAGCAAATGAGAAGGGTAGGTAGCAAGCACACATCATGATTTAAAATATTGATTCCAGCTTAAATTTCTGCAGGTGGCAGCAGGCCGTGAGTGGTACATCCACACCATTTACACTGTGCGCTCCAGAGACAATGCAAACCGTGTTATTGGCAAAAGAAGCATGGAGTACCATTCCTTCATGGCGCACAACACTCGTACCAGGCGCTCTAACCAGGACGTGCCTGCTATCGCTGAAGTGATCAGTGTTGAGCACAATCGAGGCACCAACATCATGCACATTGCTCTAGTGCACCAGCAGGCAGTGCGGGCCAGTGAAGTTCCTGCTGAAGGCCTGGTACAGCATGGAATGGCCGAACGTGACCGTGAGGAAGAGGGAGTGATGGTAGCAGGAGTCTCAGTCGGGCTGCTGCTCTTAGGCCTCATCACAGCCTTGCTTTTTCTAATGCTGCGATCAGAGAGGAGACCAGAAAAGGAGGTGAGAAAGAGATCAGAGAAGGAGGGACTAACAGTCTCTGGCAGCATGCAGCCGGTTATATTGAGGAGTGGTTTTGAAGGCAGCTACGGCTCTGAGGTGTGATGGCTCCAGGATTCAGTCCTGATCCCATCTTGGACAAGTCACAATGCTCTGTATTTGCAATTTAACAAGTGCCTCAGAAGGATTCAGTCCTGTGGAAGGCCTGTCAAATCCAATGCATTCTAAACATCTGGCTGAGTGATTTCTATTAATTGTGCTCTTCAAATATGAGGGTCAAGAATTGTGCTGTATTTTATCCAAACAGGCCTCAACTGCTTGCTCAGAAGATATGCTAATTATTGTGGTTTTAAGATGCATTTCCTGATTTCTAAGGACCTAGGATTACAGTGTAGTTTCACAATTATTAAATATTGGCAAATTCTATTCAATTTTGGGGATATGTAATGGGGTTACTTATTTAAAATAACACAATAAAAGAAGATAGGAACTGTTATCAGATTGATAAGAAGAAAAAGAAAGTTGAAAAGGATAAAGAGGAAAAAAGTAATTGGATCAAATCATATCACCACAATTGTATGGTCATTTCCGTTACATTTCCAGTTACAGTTTCCACGATCAATAATCAGTAACAGAGTACACTTAACACAAAATGTGGTACATTATGTTAGAGAGGACTTCTGATTGTGCACTAATTTCATACTGTAAGAAACACCGAATACCTTCTGCGAGTTGTTTACATAGCTTGGTGTAATGAGCCATACACATATTTATGTTTATGTTAAGTGTACCATGTTTTATGTATTCTGTTTTTTGATGTCAGTGTTCATTATCATCATTATCATTATCGTTATGTATCTAATGCACATACAACTGAACTTGAAGTGGTGTTTACTGTATGTATTAAACATCTGATTAATTGTCGAATGTGGATCCATGTTTATTTATTTCCTGCTGTGTATTCTCACATGCAACAGGGGCAAAAGCAATGAAAGGTTCCTAATATAATAAACAAACAAAGTAATTATAACATTTCTTTTACACACACAACTTTATATTATGATGCAAAACAAGTAATTAATGATTTGGTTATAGAGACTGCTTAAATATTTATAACTATGGAAAATGTTGGTGAATTGTGCTGTGTCCTATTTGTAATATAAATTGAGGAACTACAGTGTATATTTGAAAATTACAAATGTTTTACTTTCAAGCTTCATCTGCCCACCTGTATTAAAGCCAAATCTGCTTGTTCCTGTGACTTTATTTTTTTGTCTGGATGCACAGTTCTATTCTGAGTTAAACATGTTTTCTTAATAGACATTTTTAAAAAGTTGATAAAAAGATAAGCTGAAACAGAAGATCTGCTACAAAAGCCGATTGGTTCATGTTTAGAAAACTGCAGAGGTAGAACTATGGCCAGTTTGTTTGTACGTTTGTCAGCTGTACTCATTTTAGTCTGCTAAAGCCTTTGGTTTGTCCCTATCGAAACTGTGGTCTGCTGGTTAGTAACTCTTGATTATAGCTCTTTTCAAATAAATATTAATTCCAGAAAGTGACGCAGCTGTTCCTAGAAGTTATGTGGTCAACTGGCTGGTCACTTGTGAGCCATTCAGTCAAGACACATTTTAAAACTGTAAACAGGATCATTCAAGGACATGGGCTGGGGGACATGGGCCGCCCAGCTCTGGTTAGAGGATATATTTGAATATATATTCAGTTAGTTTGAATATATATTCAAAACATCCCCTCAAAACAATATTTTTTCTCAACAATCTGTACACGAGGCTTCAATCCATCATTGTTAACATTATTAAAGGGAGACGGCACTAAGCAATGATACAGAGCTTCATCTTGCAGTGCTCTGCCTTTTCCACACACTGTTAAAAGCTCTGAGGCCCTTTGATTAAGGTGACACCTTTAATACACCACACTACTCATTACAATACTAAATAAAATGATTAATTAATTATGGTTACACAAAACTTTAAAAACACCAGGAGATCAAAGTTCTCTTCAGCAACACACTAAAGTCAGCCTTTAAGACCCATTATAATGGGACTAATAATAATATAATATAATATAATATAATATAATATAATATAATATAATATAATATAATATAATATAATATAATATAATAATATAATAATTATTATTATAACTCCATTAAAACCAACACATTGTTGCAATTTCTGTGCAACTGAAAGATGGGAGACCCAAGGACACAGAAGAAATAAATTAATACATTATATATTATATATTATGTTATTAAATTATGTTATTATATAAATTCATTAAACTCATAATTTCATAAAGTCATTTGTTGCACACAAATTTTAACGATTGTTATCTACATGCCAACAGGACAAGTTGAGGCCAGGTTCAACCATCACATTGCCAAGACCAGATGAGTCACCAAGCTAACATTTAGCATGCTCAAAACCCTCTTGCTCTTCTTGAAGTCTCTCAAAGTATGACCAACTATTTGCCTGCAAGGTGGGTGCTAGATCAATCCATCCATCCATTATCTATACCGCTTTATCCATCTGGGTCGCGGGGAAGCTGGAGCCAATCTCAGCAGACACAGGGCGAGAGGCGGGCTACACCCTGGGCAGGTCGCCAGTCCACCACAGGGCCAACACGGACAAACAGCCACACACGCTCGCATTCACACCTATGGGCAATTTAGAGTAGCCAGTTGACCTAATCTTCATGTCTTTGGACTGTGGGAGGAATCCAGAGTCCCCGGAGGAAACTCACGTATGCATGGGGAGAACATGCAAACTCCACACAGAAAGGCAACCTGGGTGATCCGGGGATCGCCTTCTTGGCGTGAGGCGACAGTGCTAACCACCACACCACCGTGCCGCCTAATAATAATAATAATAATAATAATAATAATAATAATATATTATTAATAATAATAATAATAACAATAACAATAATAATAATAATAATAATAATAATAATAATAATAATAATAATAATACACAGTATGACCGTATAACACCGTTACTACTAATCATCATCAACATAATCAAATCATCAACAAATCATTTTATACATTATAATATATTGTTTTCTTTGAGCTGCTTCTCTGTGTACCACGTCATCAGTTCCTGTGTACTGCCCTCTCGCGCGTGTATGTGTTCTGTTTGCCTGTCGCACTCTACAGGAAGCTGCTTGTTTAGGGACATGGCTGCCGCTGCGGATAGAAAGGGGGAGTTGCAAAAGGAATTGGTTTGTGCTATTTGCCTGGATTATTTTGATGATCCAGTCATTTTAAAATGCGGTCACAACTTCTGCCGCATGTGCATTTTAATGCACTGGGAGGAAAACGGAGGAGACGACATCGGCTACCAGTGTCCAGAGTGTCGGATGGTGGGTTTGTTTTCATGTCTTTTTTTCCTCAGCAGCTTCATTTCAATGAGCTTTTTCTCTAATTCTACAGTTGGCTAAATTCTGTAAGCTATCTGTAATGATCAGTAATGTAAAGCGTAACTTCAGCCATTTACTTTTCGAGCAGTGCTCCCTGCAAAGCTAACATTAACTGTCTTATTGTGTGTTGTTTTATAGGATTTGTAGAGATTTCTTATTGCCATGGGATAAAGCTACATTTCTGCCACATAAATACCAACTAGAGCATTAGAAAGGTAGTACTTTAGCTAACGAACTGGCGAGCTAACACACCTAACAGCTGTTGCTAATGTAATATCTTGCAATGCTGTATATGGGCTGTTTGAGCGATGTGCCATGTACACAATAATAATAATAATAATAATAATAATAACAACAATAACTTGACCTTTAAACATTTATTTTGTAATTCTGCACATACATTTCTAGTCTCACGAAAAAACAACCCGAGTCCAATCAGTTTTATTTTATAATGTCTTAACAATAAACAGTGTCACAGAGCAGCTTTTACAGAAATGCAGGACTTCCTGAGGCAGCATGAGGAAGAAACCTTGAGAGGAATCAGACTCAGAATAAAACCTGTCCTTTTCTGGGTTAAGTTGGATATTATAAATCATTCTTCTTGTACAACTAAATGCTATAAAGTCAAACAGCAGTGAGTGTTCTGAAAGGAATGAGAATATTGTGAATAGGAATGAGGGATTAGCAATATAGGACTGTCTTTATGATAACATCAGGTAAGATTTACACTATCCAAGTGAGATGATTCACTGGCTTTGGGAAGGACAAGTATATGTGGTGTCCATGTGGGAACATCCACAGCAGCAGATAGTCACCGGTGCAGAAGCTCCATGAAGAAAATGAGGGCGAGACGAGCCACAGCAGCAGATGCGACAGGATCAGGCATCGACATTATGTCATGAAGAAAAGCATTTGCCTGATCATCCGGAGATTGCAAGTTCAAATCCTGCCGATGCCGCAGGCCGGGAGCCAAGAGAGTCAAAATGGCTGTGGACTCTGGGAAGGCGGGATGGCATGTTTTCTCTCCCCCGTCAATCACAGTGAGACTAGCCAATCATAGGCATCTGTGAGCTCATGCTTGCTGAATGGGAACACAGCATGAGTTTGAAAACTCGCTGGCTTCACGTGTCTCAGAGGAAGCATAGCCGTCACTTGGATGAAGTGTAGAACGATGCGTAAAATGTTAAAAATGTTATGCTTGAATGACCTCTTTCTGTCCATAAACATCACAATAGCACAAGCAGAAGAAATCAGGATTGTCTAGTCTATATCTAGCAATGTTTGTTTCACAGGTGTTTGGCAAAATGAGCTTCACAAAGAATTACTTGGTGAAGAACTTGGTGGATAAACTGAGTGAGTTTGAGTGTCTGAAGACATGCAGGCCTCCTGCACCAGCCAAACCAGCCAAAACAGATGGCAAATGTGAGAGGCACCATGAGGAGCTCAAACTCTACTGCCACACAGACAGAAAGCCCATCTGTGTGGTCTGCAGAGAGTCGCGAGATCACAGGTAAGGAGCGTGAAGCTGTAGTTTTCTTACTCCAGTAATCCACAGCTCTGCTTCTGGAAGGCCAGAGAACAGCAGCGTTTAGTCATTTAATTTCCTAATCACATACCCGCTAAGCATGGTAATGAGCTTAATCAGGCATGACATTTTTTTACATTTTTTATTTATTGGGTAGGTAGCGGTGTGACAGGATCCAGTCCAAGTAAGGAGCCATTAGAGGATTTGACACTGGTACATGTGTTAAAGTTTAATCAGAAACCAGTGCTGGAGGGCTGCAAACATGCAAAGAAGTCAGGCAAATTATAAATGACAAATGCAAATAAGGCTTGTACATAAACACAAGGAGCATGCGTGGCAAGAGGTAACAGCTCAACAAGAGAAAATCACCTAGGTGTTTATCCCACAGGTGTTACTTCAGCGCTGCTCCCAGCTGAATTGTAGATTTCTCCAGTATATCTCATCCCATTCAAAATCAGAGGGTTTTTTTTTTCCAGAAAACAGAAAAACAATTCTGAAAAACCTTCTGAAGCTCGAGGGGGAGCAGGAGTGAGAGAGGGTGATGGAGAGAGGGGGACGGGGAGAGCAGTGAAACTAGAAGCAGTGCAGCGTCTTGTATTCCACAACAGCTCACAATTTTCTTTACACCATGTGCGACTTGTTTGCATCAAGTGTGCAGGAAGTCTAGCCTTTATTTCCACTGGTTTAGTAAATTTAGCATGGAAATATCTCTGCTGAAAGTCAGATTATTATTTTACATTGA
This sequence comes from Notoglanidium macrostoma, assembly GCA_030068235.1. Lineage (NCBI taxonomy): Eukaryota > Metazoa > Chordata > Actinopteri > Siluriformes > Auchenoglanididae > Notoglanidium > Notoglanidium macrostoma. The sequence continues at coordinate 8,186,835 of JAQQZR010000009.1, read as the reverse complement.
TTATTACCACTATGAATGAGTACATTAATGAGTACATTAATGGAGCCAGTGTGCACTGCTGCAGCAGGACTGTAGTTCCCTCGTTATTAATGAAATAAAGCTCTTCTAGTCACGCAACACATGTTCAAGCAGAAGAATGTCACTGATAGAGAAAACTAATTTTCATCTACCTGTAAAATCTGATTGCAATAAAATGATAACCATTCAGGTTGTGCACAATGCCTGTTGATGTATCTTATGGTTTTTCAGGCTCCATGATGTTGCGCCTGTACCTGAGGTTGTTGAGGACATGAAGGTGAGCTATAACAGATAATGTGTGTCAGTATTTAATACACTAAGTATAAGTAGTAATCATGGTAATCTGAGTGGGCCATTTCTGTTAGGCTCTTGTACCGTTGCTGAACTTGCTTCCGTTTGTACACAGGGAGGTCTAAAGCTGAGGCTCATCAAACTGAACTGGCAGAAGTCCATGTGTGGCCGAGTCAAAGCCACAGATGAGCAAGCCAAAGCAGACGTCAAAGTATGTACGAATGAATCAGGCAGCCTATATCATGATTTTTAATGTGTCTTTTTGTTGTTTTGAAAGGGCGTGTACATAAGGAATATGTATTGTGGAACAAAAATTCGATAACGCCATTACGGTATAATTTTATGATGTAATTTTTCCTACATATAGAGCAGCGAAGTGGGTAGCATTGCAGCTCAGGGTCCCTGGTTCTATCCTCAGCTCGGGTTACTGTCTTTGAGTACTTTCACATTTCTTCTGGGTTCTCCTGTTTCCTCTTGATATCCTAAAACTTATAGCATATAGGCAAATTGACTACACTACATCGTATGTGTTTGTGGATTTGCCCGGTGATGGACTGGCATCCAACCTGTGGTAAATTCTCCTATTTTGCAACCAGTATGTATTACAGTGAGGGGAAATAAGTATTTGACACTGTTTTGTTATTTAATATACTTCCAGTGCATATCTCCACTTGTACTGTTCATTTACCCACATAATATCTTCAGACTTTGTACCTGTAAATATGAGCAAGAAAGTATGTATACATAAGCATAAAGTGCATGTTTTAAAAAACAAAGTAGATAGACATAAGGTTTACACCTTGTCATCAGGAGATTGTACATATCCAATATATTAATTTGAGTTCGGTTTCTATTTTTCAAACATCAGAAATGTTGTTTTAATATGTAAATATGTAGATCAGCTGCAACGTGTCTGTGGTAGCTCAGTGGTTGAGACGTTGGACTAGTGATCGGAAGGTCGTGAGTTCAAATCCCAGCACCGCCAAGCTGCTGGGCCCTTGAGCAAGTCCCTTAACCGTCACTGCTCACTTGTATAAAATAAGATGTATGTAAGTCGCTCTGGATAAGGGCGTCTGCCAAATGACATAATGTAAATGTGTAGTGCACCATGTCTTCCAAGCTTATTTATTTATTATTACAACAATGCAAATTGAGGTCTTACATTATTTTCATAGAGGAACATTTGGCAGAAAACTGTTTTTATGTAGACCATTATTTTGTCATCAGACAGCCAGCATCTTGGCTTCTGAGTCCCGACTGGTCAGCGCTAAATAGCTGCCACTTGTAATTTGCATAAAATTGAATCCAGTTCCACTTTTTTCACCACTTCATGAGTCAGGTTCTTATCCCACAATCCCTTGCACAATCCCAGGATTCTTTCTGAAGCCTGGGCTAGAAGGGCCTTGTGAGGGAAGTGACCAAGAACTCGCCACTCTTACAGAACTTCAGAAGGCCACCGCAGTGATGGGAGAACCAGCCAGAAGGCCAGCAGAAATCCTCTCATTAATCAGGCCTTTATGGTAGCGTGAGTAGACTGAAGCCGACCTTGAGTTACTGGCAAATAACGTCAGGAACGTAATGAACTCCGAGAGCATTAGGAAAAACATTCTGTTCTCTGTTGAGAAAAAATGTGAACTTTTAAGGCTGGTGAAAACCAGGTCCTGCTTATCAGTTGGCTATTGCTATCGCTAAGGTGAAGCATGGTGGTGGCAGCAGTATCATGACGCCATGGGGGTGTTTCACAGCAGCTGTTTTTGATCATCAACTTTTTTTCTTTTTTCTTTTTTTTTAATGAATAAGAATAATATTATTATTATTATATTTATTTATTTATATACATATATTTATTGTATTATATAATAATTATTATTATTATAATTTGCCCAAATTTCATAAACCTTTCCATTTCATGGGTTAGTATGTAAACCCCGGTATTATAATAAAAATATAATTTAGATTTCAGAGTTTTGAAATCTAACTACTGGCATACCTAAAGTGGCAGTATAAAACTTTAAAAACGATAAATAATCTATTTTAATCTATAAGTAATCTGTTCACTTCCTCACAGCTAAAGAAGCAGGCTCTGAGGGAGAAGATCGAGGATGATGTTGGAGCACTGGTGCAGTTCCTGCTGGATGAGAAGGACAGGCTGTTGGAGAGGCTGGAGTCCGAGGAGGCGGCTACCATAGCGCTGATAGATGAGAATCTTAAACTGGTGGAAAGTGAGGCGGCGAAAGTGGACAAGGCCATCGCTGAAATTCAGAACCAGCTCAGCGAGGTAGCAAACTTTGAGGTGTGTCTTTCTTATGTTTTTATACGTGCATAATTTTGATTATTGCTGTTTTGAATTCCTTATGTTCAGTTGTCTTTTGGATGTCTCTTTCAGAGCATCAGCAAAGCATATTCCAGGTATGTGGATAACGTTGTGCTGAGACGTTGCCGTTTCATTTTAAATGTAGTTCATTATTTATCAGCAGTCTTGCTGTGGAAAGTATCGGATGTGTAAATGCTGTTGTGGTGCTGCGTTCTTGATTTTAGCCCAGGCCATGTTAACCTCACAGTACAGGCGGTGAACTGTCCACCTGATTTCACTGAGTTCACTGGACCCTTTCAGCTCATCCTGTGGAAGAAGATGATGCACGTGCTGCATACGAGTAAGTAAAGAGCATTGTCCACAAGCCAATGCCTGCATCCCAATATTGGTATTCAGACAGACACACTTTCAGAATTATTAAAAAAAAAAAAAAAAAAAACCTGTCCACCAAAGACTGCATATGTTGCACTGTAGATCAGAAGAGCTAGAAAGATAGGTACAAAAATTGACAAATGCAGAACAACCTGCCAAATGATTCAAACAATGGCTAAAACACTACCATTAGCTGCTCAGGCCTGTAACTGTAAAGGTGGAGTTAACATAGCTGACACGCTTTCATTGACGAATCCGTTTTTTTTTTGTTTTTTTTTCCCCTCCCCACTTCACACGTTGACTGTGCCAAGGTGTGAAATTACAATATTACAACTTGCAAAATATCACTTACATGGCACCACGAATGCAGCACTATTCTCTACTATATCTCTACTCCCAAAAAGACAAACAGCTCATATGTTGTTTCGCCGAGCCCTGCTGGAGACTGTATCTGTGTAGGAAAATAATCAGTGGTGGGTGGGATACAATTCTAATGGGTTTGATGTAAAATCAGCACCATTCTACCAGAGAAAAATGATGTCATCCTGAACTTTCAGTGGTTTTCTGTAACCTCCTCATATCACCCACAGCAGATACGACTCCAGAAAGAACAGAAGATTATTTCAGTTTGTATCAGAGCATGGATGAATTCTCGAATCAGAGCGTGCACATTAACTTTCTTTAACAGCAGCATTGGTGGTTCAGGTATACAGGTTTCAATAATGATGGTAATAATAATAAAGGTTTGTTTGAATGTTCTAGCTCTAATGTATTATCATTCCTGTAGTAACAGCTCAAAGGGACTGTATACTGTATGGCAGATGCTCCACCATAATTTTTAAGAAGTGTTGCTTAACAAAGAAAAAAATGTGTAAACGTTGATATGGTGACACACTCATATAACACTTATATGAAAATAACCCACTTCAACCTGTTTTCGTGTAATAGCGTGACTCTACATAATCATAAATAATCAGTATAATCAAAATAAAAATTGATCATCTAAGAAACTTGAATTATAATGAATAAATGTACGTCCAAGGTAATGTACATAATCCTCTGCCCTTCAGTGCCACAGAACCTGACGTTGGATCTGGACACCGCACACCCGTCTTTGGCCATTAGTGACTTCGACACAAAGGTGGAGGAAGGCCGAGCACGCTCGCACGAACCCGACCTGCCATGCCGCTTCACGCGCTTCTTCGGTGTGTTGGCTACTGCACAGTACTCCAGTGGCCAGCACTACTGGGAGGTAGACGTGAGGGACAAGGGAGTGTGGTACCTGGGAGTGACGACAGCACGCAGCAACCGAAAGGGCTTCGTTAGTCTGTCACCGTCTGCTGGTTACTGGAGCCTGAGCCTACACGACCGCCTCTACGCCAATGAAGAGGACGCGCGTGTGCCAGTGGCTGATTACTGGAGCTCTCCGCGTGTCGGTGTCTTCCTTGACTATGAGCGTGGCCACGTGGCTTTTTATGACGCCGTCACCATGAAGCGCGTCTACAGCTTTGCAGCGTACTTTGACGAGCCCGTTTCACCATTCTTCAGCCCCGGCAAGAACGACCCGGGCAGCCGCCTGCAGATCTGCCACTATTACTGAGGAGAGACCGTCACTGTATTTTACCGTTTTGAGAAGGACAAATCCATTCAGGGGAATCTGCCTGCAGACGCTCCCCTACTACTGATAAGGGCATGAGGGAAAAAATGAGAACGCGATACTTTGTGTTGTGAGAATGAAGCTCCTGTGATAGAAAACTGCTGCTTTCACTGAGAGGAGAACAGAATGAAAACCGCCCTCATTCTATCCTCAGTCACATTCATTCCTAGGTTTTCTTCTCTCAGGAGGTAGGCGGCCATGGTGAGGCTCAGACTTCAGCTTCTTCACAATCTGTTCATGTGAATGAGGGAGAGGACTACTCTACTATGCCTGATCTGAACAAGTCTGTTCTTATTACTTTTGGATTATGATGTAGCCCTGTTGACATTCAGGTCAAGATGCGCTGCAGGTTTTAAGCAAATATCAACTTGAGCTGCTCTTTATATCTCATTTCACCTCGGTGTTGTTCTGCGTCCCCTTCAAATGTGACATTTTAAGCAATGGAATTTAGAGCAGTAGGATTTAGAAGTAGTTCGCTGTGAACTGAAAAAGCTCTAGCAGTATTTAATGTTTTTTAATAGTTTTAATAATTAGCTCCTCGTTTCTGTTAAAAATATACATTTTGATAGAAATGTGTCACTAGTGTAGAAGACATAAAACTTAAATAGTCCAGGGTTCAGAGTTTGCACAGGCTGCTATGCAAGGTTTAGACATTTCCATAATAACTCTGTAAATACGTTTTCTTTCTAATCCCACTCTTTTGAAGCCCCAAACTGGTTTTGCTGAAATAAGGCCTGGGTCTGAGTGTGGAATCAGAGAGCTTGGGAAACGTGTGTATTGCTTACAGATAGGTGTGCTTATTTGAATATGTGCTATCTGAACTGATCTTAATATTTGTTTACATAATTAGGTGTTCAAATCTAGTGTGTGTGATCCAAAATAAAAATGAATTACACTGTAATTTAATTTTATTTTTTTTAACTGTGCATGTGCTATAGAAATACAAAGTGCAGTATGTGGATAGGTCCATAAACAAACTCGAGCACATCAAGCAAAATGGCTGCAGAGCTATATATGGAAATCCTTGTTTCTGTCCAAGCTGAGGGATTTCTTTCTCCACTGGGGTTTTATAATCCAATATGATTATGCCTGTATTTAAAAAAAAAAAATTAAGGATGTAGATCAAGAGGATCCTGTTAAAGTCAGGCTTCACAGCCAGGTCACCTTCAGCCAGGTGTGTGTGTATACAGTATATGTACACACACACACACACACACACACACACAACCAGTCAAAAGTTTGGACACACCTTCTAATTCAATGTTTTTTTCTTTATTTTTATTACATAAAAGACACTTCGTGTCTTAAAGTAATGATGGACTGTTGTTTCTCTTTACTTAGTTGAGCGGTTGTTGACATAATATGGATTACTACAGT
>JAQQZR010000009.1:8163429-8180080 GCA_030068235.1 Notoglanidium macrostoma | reverse complement strand
CGCACCTGTTCACTGAAAAGCATTCCAGGTGACGACTTCATGCAGCTGGTTAAGATAATGCTCACAATATCATCAAGCTAAATGGGGGCGACTTTGAAGAATCTAAAATATGAAACATATATATATATATATATATGTGTGTTATTTATTTTATTTTTTTAACACTTTTTTTGTTTACTACACAATTCAGTATGTGTTGTCATAGTTTGAGGAATTCAGTATTGTTTTACAATGTAGAAAACAAACAAAAAAGAAAAACCTATGAAAGAGAAGGTGTGTCCAAACTTTTCATTTCTGTTTTCCTTTCTTATTTATAACCATATGAATGGTCCTCACAATGTGGATATTTGAGTACAGAGAGTATTCCCTTTCGATTGCCCTTGCCTAGTTTTGGCACAAGGTGCCGTGCAGAAGTGTTGGATTATTTATTCATTCTCAAAGACTTTGAACATCAGTCAAACAGCCTGTGATCAGTTTTATACATTTCCCAATCTTGTTTTGTTTTTTTGTCTTTTTGAATGTTGTTGTGAATGTACTTCAGGCACAGACACTAGCAGACAGAAAAGTGAGAGGAAAGAAGGCATTATTAATGGCTATTAATTATATTTTTTAAAAATTAAATCGTTTGTGTCGAACTGCTTGTAATTCAGCCTTTGTCTGGATGTGTTTCCCTTCTGTTACATATATGTAATAAATGTATATTGCATCTGTGTTTGTATTTATTGTTTTTTTTCCATGTTGATTACCATGTGATATGTTACTGTAGCAGTTGTTGCAGGTTTTCTGCAATACAACATAAGAAAGTCCAGTGAAAGGAAGATGTTCTCGTCCTCATCTATAATAACACCAGTGTGGTTTTCTACAGCAGAGGCTCTCTCACGTTTTTGAACCTAGAATAAATCCTATGTTTTGATGAGGTGGGTTGTGATTTTCAGCAGTGTAACAAAATAAACAGCAGGCCTTTCTGCTGTACTTCACAGACCATGTTGGTTTAAAAGGTTAGTGAGGCTTAATGTGTAAAATATGTGTGTTTGTGAGGGAGAGAAAGCAGAGTCACAGAGGTGTTTAAATAACTTTATATTTACAATTCTTACTTACACACTGTTAGAATTGATCAGTGAAGACATTGAAAAATTCATGTGCTGTACAAGACTTTATTACTGAATGATTTGTAGTTCATGATGGGTTTTAGTTTATGTTCTGGAAGGAGTTAGTGGTGATCATCAGTCAGTGCCGTGTGTGTGTGTGTGTGTGTGTGTGTGTGAGTGTGTGTTGGGCATCTCAGAGATGAGGTTCAGCTATTTTGCTCTCTTTTATCCTACACAGAATTACGGAAGACAGAAACTGCCTATGGATCAGTCCTGTTACTCAAAACTAGCTTCCCCAAGTGCTAGAACTAATATGCTTGCTGGTCTAACTAAACAAGCAACCGTTTTAAGAACGCTACAATGCACAGAAGCCATTCCCATAGTGCACTGCAGGCATACATATGCGTTAGCACTGAGAAATAATTGTCCGTTACACATGTGCAAGGAATTAAAGTGTGAGAATGAGCTACAGTATCAACAGCATGTTTAGCGGCCCTCGGTGTGCCTCTTCAATCTGAGACAAGTATAAAGATGTGTCTTTTAAAAACTTACAAAAGAATCTAAGGAATTGATTAACTCGTCACACATTAGTGTTCGGGATGCATGCAGATTTAGAGACTTGCCTGAAGAAATCCAAGGACTTAAAGCCTCAACATGGAAAACACAAATGTGCAGAACAGCAGGTCCCCACTACTGAACCGCTGCTCTGAGACGTCTGACAGAAATGCTCACTTTCATTTACAGTTATTAGATGCAACAAAACTGATTTTTTTTTTCTTTAAATGTCCTTTGCTGGAACAGACTCAACATGCACAACTTTCTTGGCATTGAACTTCAGTCCAGAAACACATCAACTGGGTCATTAAGCAACAGCTACACACAAGATGCTCTCACATGACACTACCTTAAACTCGCACACACTCGATATGACTAATAAGTGTAAGTGGTAAAAATAATGAATCTCCTTTATGGCCCAAACAGCACCTTGTACCTCAAGACAAATGGATGAGGCTCTCAAATGTGGACAGAAAAATATATGGAGGAAAAAAAAAAAAAAAAGACATTGTTAAAAGCTTTGGCTGGTGATTATGCAGCGCTCCTCCAAAAACACCCATAACAGAGAACATGGTCTGTACAAAACATCAAATAAATAAAAACAGTTAAATACTGATAAAAAAGACGGCTTTTCCACTGCCACAGTAAGCACTATGACGTATAAATGGAAATGATTATTTACAATGATATTCTGTATATGGGTCTCCATGTGCAAACATACTGCAATTAAACACAATGCTGCTTTTTTCCCCTTCACTCACCAAGGCTTCTTTTTTTTTTGTGACAGGACAACTCTAAATCTAAAGAAGCATAATGAAATGAAATAGAAAAATAAACCGGGTCATTTTTGGCTTGCTGTAAACGCAGTAGTCTCTCGTTCACTTTGAGCACTGCGCCTGTACAGCTGAAGCGTAACACCAGGTCAGTGACATTAATCAGCACATGATGAGAAGTGTGGTACATTTACAGATTACCTATATATTCTCATATATATACACACACACACACACACACACACACACACACACACACATATGCATATTTACAGACACTTGTTTATGCTCATTGATACAAATACACAGGCATAAAAATCCACAACTGGTGTTTGCACTCAAAAGACAAACAGGAGGAGTGTGTTTTGAGACGGACGGGAAGTAAAGCTGTCAGAGGTTTTAGATCTAATCTCATTTCTGATCTAAGAAACTAGCAAATTCTCCGTAAGGCTAAGATTTAAAAATGGTGTAACTTTCTGTGAAGCCCATATTCACGAAGCATAACAAGCGTATAATAATGACAACATTGTAATTTGGTAATTCTGGTAAGAATTATATAACTCATAACGCACCAGTATAATTCATTCCTTAATGACATGTAACTTAATTATCTCAGTTTATTACAAGTGCCTTAAATGCTGAATTTTGAAAATCCCTGACAAAAATAGGATTTAAATTGTAGAATTTTCTAAATTGAGCTGCAGGACTGTGCATGTGCTTATTTTAAGTTCTATAATTAAGTTAAAGGGTTACATGTTATCATGGAATTAATTATAGTACTTGAATTTTTATGAACTATTTTAATGTTTATTTAAAAAATGCCTTTAGTTACCAAATTGCAGAATTTATAACACTAGCTTTATGAATGCATGCTTCAGAGAAAGTGCTGTACACAAATTCGTCTTATCAACCTAGAGATGAATTATTGTACAATGTGTGCTTATTACATCACTCTCCCGCTTCCACTCTGAACAATCATAAGGTCTAGCTCACCATTATAATAAGAAAAGGTATTTTTTTGGAGCACTGCACTGTGAAAGAAGAATGCACTCATGTCTTCTGCTCATCCTCTATAGTTTGGTTAAGGGGTTTGATCTTAGTTGGACGTGCAAAACAGTAGGAGAGAAAGCGAGAGCTGGAGCACTACTGCAGGTAACGATACACTTTAAAGCAGTGGTTCCCAGAGTCAGCAACAACCACGTGACCTTCAGACGTGAGCGCCAAACCCTGCGGTCCATACAGCGGGTCTGCGCTCGTGTTAATGTAGGACAGGAAAGAGCCTGAGCTGTCAAACACCTGAGAAAAGAAAGAAAGTGCACCTTGTACTTGTGTTGTACACAATGTTTTTGCTAAAACATTTAGAAAATAAACATAATGTACTTCTTGCTGCTGAGCCAGCTTTGTCATCATTACTTTATTTAAGATGTTATTTATCCATAAATTCAGACCACACCACACTGCATGCATTATCGGCTTGACAACGTGCTTCATTTTTATCAAGAATATTAATGCCCAAATGTAATAACCAGATCAACAGTGGTGCTTGAAAGTTTGTGAACCCTGTAGAATCTTCTGGAGGAGGTAGGATCATGGATTGGGTCTGTTTTGCTGCATTTGTGCCAGGGTGACTTGCCACCATTGATGGAACAATGACTTCTGAGGTATGCCAGTAAATTCTAAGGAAAATTGTCAGGACATCTGTTCATGATCTGAATCTCGAGATCAGCTGGTGTGCAGGACTGATCAATAGTTACCGGAAATGTTTAGTTGCAGTTAATTGCTGCACAGGGGGTCTGAAAGGAAAGGTTCACATACTTTTGCCACTCACAGATGTAATATTGGATAATTTTCCTCAATAAATAAATGAACAGGTATAATATTTGTGTCTCATTTGTTTAATTGGATTCTCCTTATCTACTTTCTGAAAAATCTGTTGCTGTTTTGGGTCATATTTATGCAGAAAAGTAGAAAACTCTGAAGGGTTCACAAACTTTCAAGCACCTCTGTATTCCTCTCTGTTACTAAGAACTGACATTCCAAAAATACCAAAGAAACTTCACCATAACAATTACACATTTTTAAAATCTATTTAATCAGGCAGTATAAGTAATATTAGACAGTAACAATAACCCATTAGAATGAGCTCGTGTAAACCTGCAGTCGGCATTAATGCCAGAAAATAGAAAAAGACCAGGATTGAGTATTCAGCAGCGCAGTCATATACTGTATATATTTTTAATGTTTATAAATTCACTGTTCATATCACTGTTAATGTGTGTGAATTCATTAAAGACAATCATTTTGTTGATTTACCACATAATACCTAATTTGCATAAAATTAAGGAAACCTTAACTCAAATGTCACTTGCTGCTGCACCAGAACTACGGCTCCATGCCGCTGACATAACCAGCAAGTCCAGCTTTGTCAGTGTGTTTAATTTACAGAATCAAAAAGAACACAGTGGACTGCATTACGCTGTAGACCTGAGGCAATGAGACACTATTATGTGCATTGAAAATACATTACGTATTTGGGTTTGAACCTTGGTGGTTTTAGCCTTGAACTTTTATTCCAGATATAAGCATTCTAGGCATTCATTCTAGAGCATAAACCCTACATGTTTCTTCAATGCTCCATTTTAGACACAGCGTTTTGAAGCCGATATGCAGTGCATATGTGAGTGCTGAATGTTATTACCTGTATCCTGCTGTTACCCCAGTCTGCTACAATGATGTTCCCATTTGCATCAACAGCCACTCCTGTCGGGGCATTAAACTGCCCATTTCCTTCACCATGTGAGCCAAATTTAAAGAGGAACTCTCCATCTGCACTGAACACCTGAGCAAAGAACAGAAATCTAACTACAATGTCAAAGCTTAAATCACCAATACACCCAAGATCTTCTGAAAAAGCTTGTTACCATGCTGGTGTTGAGTGTGGGCATGTTCTGGGTTTAGGCATGAAAACATTAATAAAACAAAATGGCATTTATAAGCACAGCCGTACCTTAACCGAGTGGTTATGAAAGTCTGTTACTATGATTTCATTCTTGTTGTTGACAGCCACAAAGTGTGGACCTGCAAAGACACATGGAGTAAGACGATAAGTCACTACACATGAGGTCATGTGATCTGACAGGAAAGGTGTCCACAGAGTGATCAAGAATAAGACCTTTCCTAAATCAGGAGAGTTAATCAATGCAAGAATAGCCAATATGATCAATTCAGCTGCTACCTCAAATGATTCCACATTGTACAAACTAAATAACGTACTAAATTTGTGCTGATATATACACATTTATGATTTGATTCTAATTAAAGCCAGGGATCAAATACATGATGATTATACTCTGATCATAAATTTCAGTTCAGATTTCTGTAGTTGGGGATGAATGTTAGACACAACACGACGTCGCACTGCGCTCCATACTTACTGAACCCAGGGCCAGATTTACTAAGCTTTTGCTCCTGTGCAAAGTTTGAACCACTTTTTTCTAAAAGGAATAAGGGACAAAACACAAGGGTCAGGGAAAGAAAGAGACAAAAATACAAGCAAGCAGAAGGGTGCCAAAATATGAGTGAACAAAATGAGCAAAGTCCATAAAGCAGTTAAAGTTTCCTAAATTAGGGGCAGTATGACATCCACATGCACTTACAGTTGGGGTTAGGAAAACTGGACAATAAATGACAGCACAAAAAAGCACAACGGAAGAGGTTAGTTGAATAAACTGAAGGTGGTAGCAAATGCTTTAGCTTTGCATCTCCTCTCCATTAAATGGTTTGGCAGTCACGGCAATCCAGAGACAGTCTAAGGGAGTCTCTTAGGAACACCATGAATATTTTTGAATAACAGAGAGGAGGGCAGAACACGGGCACGTCTACATTCCTTTACACATTGGAACTGAAGCCTGGGTAAATCTGGCCATTAAAATGCTTCCTATAATCAACATTAAACTCATGCTGCAACATTGCCATAAAATGGTCTGGTCCAGGTTTATTACTCTGTAACATTAAGAATTGTGTGTTTGATTGTTTTAGATATACAAAAGTGGTGCATAAATATCTTCTCCTCGAACTTTTCCACATTTTGTAGTGTGATAACCTGGACAAGCTGTAGTGACAACCAGCTGAAGTGGACAAAAAAAGCCCAAATTCAATGGCCATTCAAAGACATTCAGGTTCTTGGTTTTGAACTGCTCCAGTGTTGATTAGGTGGCATGGTCAGGGTTGATGTTTTGTTTGAAGGTGAATCTCCACCACAGATATGTATTTTGCAGACGAAAACAGGTTTTATTCTAAAATTATGTATTTCACACCATCCAGTCTTTATTGGTATTATTAAAGTCATCCAGACATCCACCCAGTCCATGCTGATGAAAAGCATCACACAACACGATGCTTCAGCCTTGGGATTCCACCAAATGTAGCACAGGTGTTAAGGCCAAAAAGAATTTCATATTGTTTTTTTCCACTGACTTTCAAAACTCCTTCGAAGTCCAATCCTGGATTGTGACTTGTCCAGGCTATGGTCGTCCTTTGTATAGCTTCGATCAGAGCTTTGGATTTCTACTTCAGAGTTACCCTTGGCCTCTTGGTTGCTTTTCTGACTCTGTACCCGGTTTCCAATTTTTAGTGGACAGCCTCCTGTGGGCATGGTCATGGTTGTGCCATTTTCTATGAAATTTTTAATAATAGATTTAATGGTGCTCTGCAGGGTGTTCAGAAGATTGAAATATTTCTTTTTTATAACCAAACCATCCTATAATTTTTTCCAAACTTCTCTTAGACCTGTTTCACTCTTCGCTCATTGGTCTTCATGACACTTTTTGTTGTATTCAACAAACTCTGGAACAGGAAGCGATGTATTTATATTGTGACATGATACTGTACCTGCATGAAAGAGGACTACATTCCCATAATCATGTGACTTCTGATAGCAACTGATTGCACCAGAACTAATTTATAGATTTCTCAGCAAATAAATACAATAATAAAAATGTATAAACTAAACTAACTAAAATGAATAAATAAATAAATGCTTTTTCAAACTGTTTTCCCACCATTTCAACACAGTGGGCTATTTTTTGTACATTCATGACATAATCTATTTAATGTCCAGATTATACTGTAATCATCATCATAATAATAATAATTTTATTTATTTCCTGTATGTTTCTTTTATTACTAAAGGATATTTAATCTTACAGAAACCTGGTATATGAATTATTGAATATATAATAAACATACTTATGTGTTCTATGTGCAGTTTTCAGGTCAGTTTTAAAGAACATTTGCAATATGCGTCACAGTCTGTTTGTTCCGTGTTATGCTGGTCTTTAAAGCCAAACCAGTACATGAAAATAGTTTGTGAATGAGGTAGGTTATTAGGAAACAAAAAGTCATCACCGCACACATCACCAATCATTAAAAAAAGCTGGTGTAAAATCACAAAAACACAGAATGCCATATTTAACCATGCTGAGAACTGAAACAGCAAACCTTATGATAGCCTCTAAAAATGCAAATAACCTGCTATGTGTAAGGACCTTGAGCTGCTCCTGAATGTTTTACATCAGTACCTGCAAACTGTCTGTCCAACGAGCCCCTTGCCCCAAACCTGGTGACCAGTTTCCCGTTGGACTGGAAGATGAAGACACAGCATGCCTTGTTATCGACTGCGATGATGTGACCGTTACGATCCACTGCAATTCCCTTCGGCCCCATCAGCCTGCCAGCACCGATTTTATTCTGAGTACAATGACAGTGGAAGGAAAGTCATGCAATGAGAATATATACAGGAAACGGTCCTCCTTAACCAGGGTTTTCTTATTTTTGGACACTATTTCACTCAGGCTGTGTGCTACTGTTCTGCACATCATAAACAGACACCTGGAATTGGTTACAACAAGGACATTTTAGCATTTAAAGAGGAAAAGAGCCAGTACTTGTGGTTGAAGAGGATATGGGTTACACCATTTCCATGCCTACTAATCAGACCAACCCAGCTCTTCCCACAGCCCTCTGGACTGAGTAAACCTTTTAGCTTTGCAAATCAATCCACACACTGGCTTCAGTGTCCTATTTTTGATTTTCTTGTTTACTCCCTGGATACGTTTAGACATGCGATATGTTTATTCATTTTGGAATTTCTAGTAGAATTGAATTTCTAGTTTACTTTAAGCACAGAGCTCACACCCAAACATAATTCCTCTCCACTGTAAATCACATGGATGGATTGTTCCTGGTGGACATAAAAAAAAAAAAAAAAAACAGGAAATAAAGTAAAAAATATACCCCTGTCTGCTGTTTGTACTTTGGCTACTATATTTATGCACAGTGTCACGTTTATGCCTTTTGAGGTCTGGATATTAAGCATGAATACCTTTTTAAAATCAAATTTCTTATAATCTAATTGTACTACAGTTAGAAATCCGACATGTTAATTTCCAGAACAGCAACTCTGGCAGTTTATATGTTTCATATAAAATATTGTTCATATTAATGCACTAAATGTTTGTTTCTATAGTAGCAGCTCATTCACAGAACTTGTATGGCAGAATCTAAACATGATGAATATTAATATTTATGGAAGGTGTCAACGATATGAAAATATTGATTATTTTCCTAAACGAGCGCCTGCCCAAATGTTTTATTCTTTACACATAATTAATACAACCATACGTAGACTCCTATGCTATATAAATTCATTTAAATAATAACACTTTACATGCAAGACATGACAGCTTACCTTAAACTTCCCTTCTGAGGAGAAGATGCTTATCCATCGATTATCATAATCAGCTACTATGATGTCACCATTCATGTCTACGGTCACTCCTGTGGGTCTCTGCAGCTGCCCTGGTGAGCGGCCGCGCACCCCGAACCTCAGCTTAAACTGTCCGTCATTAGTGAACACCTACACAGAAGGGAAACAGCAAAAAAATGACGACCTGATGACGAAATAATTTTTTAAATACACAGTATATGTAGGTCTTTCTTTCAACTTTGAAAGAAAGTTTATAATTCATAACTAACCTTCTATCTGTTCTATAAAATACAGATCTTAAATCTATAATTTTATTAAACTATAATCTTTTATCATTTAAAGAAGGAAGCTGAATGTCATTGAAACTCAACTAAACTAAAATATAAAGTAGACATGAATTATTTCTTTCCCCCTTAAGAGAATTATTTGAGTTACTAAGGTTATCTAAAAAAATTTTTTTTAATGTATTAATAATAATTTCCCCATTTATTTTAATTTAACTTGATTGATTGATCTTCAAATTATATCGCTTTCTGTTTCATATTTACACAGACAACTTTGTTATTTCTATAAGCTTTATCCTACAATGATCTGTAAAAGTGAGTTTCACAGTGTTCAAATGTGAAAAATGTTTGTGAAAAATGTTGCATTTTTATTCCAGTCATTGACCCAAACAGAACATATCCCGAAGCTTAGTAATAAACTGGCCTCACCTGTATACACTGGTTGTTGCTGTCGGCCACTACAACTCTGCCACTGCAGGTGGAGATGCCTTGAAGATTAGTGAACTCGCCCTTCTCCCTGCCTCTTGTGCCTGTTACACACAAAGTTTCCACATCATTTAAAAGTGCAGCAGGGTAAAGCAAGTAAAGACAATGTATACAAATGTACTTGTGATTACTATATGGCATAAAGACAGAATGAATTATATGAAGCAAACTCTGATAGAGACTATCCACTGGATCTCAGTGGTCTTACCTACTCTGTAGATAAGCTCATCCTCAATAGGATTCTCCTTCTTCTTAGTAGTGCTGTACATGCTGGAGGGTCTTCGCACAGCTTTCTGCCTGATGTGTCCTCCACTTCCGCTGGGTGACTTCACCCTCCGCTTCACGTCTTCAGGAGACTGAGGCACGTCACTGGGCTTCACAGCACGCAGTCTGAACGGACTCCCTCTCACAGGTTGCTCATACAGCATCAGTGAGAAAGAATATTCTCCCTCACTCCTTACCATGTAGCCAACTTCATATGTGCCGTTTTTATTGTCCACTACCTCCACCTCTACCGCTTTACTTCCTTCTGGCCCTGTGATCTCTGCTTTTAGAAGTGCATTTCCGCTTCGCACCAGTTCTCCGTCCTTGTCCTTGGTGGTGACGGTGATGGTGCTGTGCTGGCCAATCACGGCGTGCCTCAGGCCCTCTCCGGTGGCCACGCTGGTGTGTCCGACAGCACTAGTGGTGATCAGGACACCTAGGTTCTGGATGGAGCGCCGCAGGCCCTCTGTCTCCAAGCGGCACTGCAGGTGTCCGTTCTCATGCGGCCGTTCAGGGAAAGTGTGACACGCCAGAGCACCTGCACGCTCCCCCATCTGCTTCTGCACAAGCAGCACCTCGGCAGCACCACCATGGCTCAGTGCCTGTTCTGTGAAGCTGCAGCTGCTCTCGATATGTTCTTTTGCTTGCTGCAGGGACAACAGCTGGGACTGCAGCACCTATTACATATAACCCAGAAGCAAGAGGGGGAATATGATGCAGCTTTCCCCAAACAGTCCAGAAAAGGCCAATTTCATATTCAGTATATTTATTTGTTATTTAACATTTTTAAATGGTATTATCTAATTGATACAAACACAAACTAATATTGCTATTTATAATTATGCAGAAACCGTCCCTATAACCCATGCCCATGTCTGATCTTACCCATAGATCCTCTGAACAAATGGACAATGATGAAAATGTTAGATAAGCTAAAGGTATTACACAAGAACATTAGCTCAACTTCTTTATAGAAGCTATGTACATGACAAGAGTCGCATCACTATACAGAAGTGTTTGTCATCTCTTCTGCTGCATATAAATAATTAATAAAACTGGCCAAACTTTAATTTTCAAATATATATATATATATATATATATCAAATAAATATATATATAATATTTGGCAATTATGCCAAAGGGCAGCCATTGTTCATTAAAAGCCACTTGGGAAGAAAAAAAAAAAAAAGAAAAGAAAAAAAAAACAGCTTGCCTGCATTAACTTGATAGCAACATTAATGTTAATATAAAAATCATTCAACATTTTACCTCTGACCTTATATACCTATGTGTGTGGTATTTGTTTAGAAAAGCACAGCATCGAGTACATAATGCAACACTGCATTACGTTAACATCCAAATAAAAACATCATACATGCTATTAAAGATGAATGAAGGTGGAGATTCATTTGCAATCATCACACATTATCCAGAAAAAAAAATCTAATTACCAGTCCACATTTCCTCCTCCCCACAGGTCATTACCAGAGCACAGAGTCATTAGTAGCCAGTAACCATGAGACAAGCTACATTATGCTGACATTAAATACATGACAGACTAAAATATATACACACCTGTACATACAGTATAATATTATAAGAAAATGAAATAATTGATATTATCAACAACACTCCTATATCAATAAAATAGTTTAACTACTTGCAGGATGTGTTATTAGGTCTACTGATGGAACATCTAAATGTTCCTAATTCGTTATCTTCAGAAGGTATTGATTTAATTTTCTATAAGAGCAGCTATGACAACGGTGCTAACTTTAATTCAAATCAAGGTTCATATACATGGATATTGTTACCTGTTATGTTACTGTTCAATAGTAACTCGTTCACAAGGACAGGTATACATCATGTTAGATTTGCAATGATTTAAATCTGTTAATCTAATAGTAAATGGATTAAAATCTGGAAAATGGATTGAAAATAATACAAAATTAAAAAGTTAAAAACGAATTCAATAGTTTTCTGCAAGGACACATTTATTCAACATTTATGGAAGTTATGGAGTTTCCATGGTCGGCACTTTGTAAGAGTCAGAAGGGTTTCTGCCATGTTAAGAAAGGTTTAAGATAAAGGCCTTTGCTGTTATTCAATAACATGAGTAGCTGTGTTTTTTGTTATTAAATTCATAAGAGAAAAAAGGGAGTCTGGTGAGGAAATGACTGTTTATTGCTGTTATAAGACACCAGAAGCTAAGCTGTTTTATGGACATTACACAACATTAAAAGTAATTTAATTTAGAAATGATGTGTTGTTCTTTAAGAAACACAAATTTGCAATCACTGGAAAATAGCTGTGGTATAAATGGAAATAAATATGTTGGCATGTGCCGTTATTGGAAAATAAGTAACCTAAGCTTTGTTCAAACAGCACACATCAGTGTTGAATTCCTTACTTGTAATCTCCAAAGAGTGACCATTTTATCATCATGTGCATACAGCATGCATTTAGGAAGTACACAGTTACAGACTGTAGCTCATCTGCTGCTGTGCAAAATTTGTCAGCCCTGCTTTAGCCTGTCCATCAGTGGAAAAGGATGATCACACAAAAAAGATATTACATAGATAATAGATCATGATCAGCAATGACACTGACATGGTGGTTGGCGTTCTGCTCATACGACTATATGAGCATTGCTGGACTTTTTAAACTGCGTGTACTTTTACTTGATGAAATTTCAGTATAGACATTTTGTTGTGTTACATTAGTACACAAAACAGGAGAAAGCCATTGATTCTGGTTGTTTAAAAAATGAATAATTTTTTTTTAAAAGCCTAGATGTTTACTGAGGTGAAACTCTGTTCCTGACCTTCTGCTTGGAGCTGTAGATGTTCTCCAGATCAGTGATGAGGGCAGTCTTACGTTGGTGCAGAACCCGCTCTAGCTCCTCAAACGTACAGCTGATCTCATTCACTGCTTCAGTCTTTCGCTCCATCAGCTGCCTGGAGATCTCATTTACCAGTTCAATTGCAACCGTGAGCTGAGGCAACCTAAAGGGATAGTAATAATATTTAAAATAAAGGTAAATGGTACTAAAAGACATTTCAACATGTCTTGTTGTCATTTGTTAGATGTTTACAAATACTTTACAATTTTTTTAGCAGTAGCTATAAAGACTCATATTATTATCCAATTACTTAATGGTCAATTAATTCAGAACCAATCAATCACTCTTGAATTAAAAATGAAACACCCACTGCTACAAAGATGCAATGAAGCTATTATTTGCTAGTCCATTATTATTTTGAGGAAACCAGAGAGCTGTAATTTACAGTTGCGGTCAGAAGTTTACATACAGTCATCATGGACATGAGTGTGATTACAATATTGAGTTTTTAATGATTTCTTTGTAGGGTTCTTTTTCTGGGGATAAATGATTGTACACCATATATCTTTTAAAGGGGGAAAAAGTTTTTCTGAAATTAACACGGGTTCAAAATTATACATACAAGGTAAAAAAATATACATACAGCACACCTAATATTTGGTTAAATGTATCTTAGCTAGTTTCACCTTGACCAGATGCTTCTGGTAGTAATCAACAAGCTTCTGGCAGAATTCTGGTTGGCTATTTGACCACTCTTCATAGCAGAATTGGTAGAGTGCAATTAAATTTGTGTGTTTCCTGGCACAGACCCAACTTTTAAGCACAGTCCACATTTTCGATAGAGTTGAGGTCAGGACTTGTTTTTAGCCTAATGGTAACTTGCTTTACCCATTCCACAACCAGCTTAGAAGTGTTTTGAGGCCCGTGATTTGGGGTCATTGTCCTGCTGGAAAACCTAATTGTGTTCAAGCTTCAACCATCTATCTGAAGGTTTGAGGTTATACTGAAGAATTCTGAGGTTCATTATTCATTTATGGTATTTGGCAGACGTCCTTATCCACAGTGACTTACATACGTGCTTTGAAGTCTCCATCAGTAAACACATTCTGATACTGGTGCACTAGGACCTGGGCTAAGAATACAGTCACGCTAAAAACTCTGTTGGAAGGTAATACAGAAAACTTGCACAAAGATTTTTTTTAAGTGAAGAAAAATACTGCAAGTGCTAGTCCAAGTACTTCTGAAAATGGCAGGTCTTAAGTCGTTGTTTGAAGACATCCAGTGACTCAGCTGTTCGGACATCTAGGGGAAGTTCATTCCACCACCTAGGTGCCAAAACAGAGAAGAGTTTAGATGCATGACTTCCTTGTACCTTGAGAGATGGTGGAACCAGTCGAGCAGTGCTGGAGGATCGGAGGGAGTGCGGTGCAGTGCAGTGCGGGTGTGATAAGTGATTTAAGGTAGGAGGGCGTTAGTCCATTTTTGGCTTTGTAGGCAAGCATCAGTGTTTTGAATCTGATGCAGGCAGCTACGGGAAGCCAGTGGAGGGAGAATAGCAATGGGGTGGTGTGGGAGAACTTGGGACGTTTGAAAACGAGTCATGCAGCTGCATTCTGGATCAGTTGCAAGGGTCGAATGGCACTCAGAGGCAGACCTGCTAGGAGTGAGATTCTTACTCCAAAGAATAACCTTACAGTTATTCCATCCACTTTGTACAATGCACTACTTCCACTGGCAGCAAAACAGCCCAGAGCATGATGCTATCACCACTATGCTCAACAGTGTTCTTCTGTACCCCTGGTCATTGTGACCAAACAACTCAACCGTTGTCTTATCTGATCATAAAACCTTCCTCCAGAAAGCTTTTTCTTTGTCCACGAGGTCAGCTGCAGACTTTAGCAAAGCTTGAAGAGGTCAATTGTGGAGGAGGGGCTTCTTTCTTCTATGGCAGCCTCTCAGTCTGTGAACTCAAACTCGCTTGGCTGTATACAGCGTTCCCGCAGCTTCCTGTTCATAGCAGGCCTGTGCCTTGGTGGTTCTTGGGTTGTTCCTGACCATCCAAACCAATTTCCTCTCAGCTGAGCATGACACTTTCTTACGGAGTTTTTCAAAGTGACTACACCTCTTATTAACTTTTACTTGTCAAACAAAACCATTTTGTGTTCAATAATGATCAATAAGAGGGAGTTCTGAGGCCTTGGAAAGTTAAGAGACATTTAGGAACTTTTAGCACCACTGAATAAATAATCTAAGTGGGTGTAGAGATGTTTTTGACCCTGTATGTATATTTTTGAACCCGTGTTGATTTCATAAAAAACCCAAATAAACTATAACGTTCCCAAAATTCTTGTTTTTTTTTTCCTTTCTATTAAAGATGCATATTGTACAATATTGCCATTACAATCATGTCCATGTTGAATGCATGACAGTATCAAGTCTTTTACCTTTAAATACTTGTGAAGATTTGTACATGGTTTTGATATCACACAGATCTCTATCAGCTTTTATGTGATATTTTAAAGCATTTTCCACCTGAATTTGGCATTCATCTGCTTCCAAGTCCTTGATTTGACCATGAGGGAGTGTGGTACCTGTTGCGAATGGCATCCAGCTGATTTTTGAGTGCTGCTTTGTGCTGTTCCAGAACATCCCTCAGTGGGACAGTGACATGTTCTCTGTGTTCTCCCTCTGTGCAGTCTAAACACATGGCTGTTTCGCACGACTCACAGTAAAACTCCATCACCTGCAGAGGGAATTGGTAAATATCCGTGCTGCATTCTGTCTAAAGAAAACTAGCACGGTTCATCAGGAGTTGATGTTTCAGCTAAACATGCGTTTCAAGGCTATAACAGAGCCATAATAGCTAAATAAAAAAAGACACAGCTGAGGTAAGAGACTCTCAGTTTTTCTAGTAACATTTGTTTTTGGTGTTTATGAGAAGCATCCACTTCCCTAATTTTTCACCTCATCCGTTAAATTGATCCTATGGCTCTGGCATATACTTTTTACTTTATTAATGCTGGGGTACACATTTGTTAATAAACCTAAGAATGTTCCAAACACCTACTAAAATAACTTAAGCTTGTTGTATCTTTCCATCCACCAGAAGTTCTTTTTTTCAACCAACGGCAAAATCATCCATGAAGGTTGGTAGAAATTTAAGTCAGTAAGTTAAGTAACCTTGCTAAGAGTTTGTCTAGCTTTACCCTAATTTAAATTCTGGGTAAAAAATTTAAAATGCCCACACACACCACTGTAATATTTTTCAGTATTCTGGGGCTTCCTAAATTTCTTTTCATATCGATTCTTCACTGATAAGAAACTTACCTTGCCCTCATGATTTGGGCAGGAAAGAGGCTTCCCAGCAGCTGCTGCACTCACAGACTCCAGCACATTGCAGGCCTCAGGACGGGAACATTCTGGATCTCTCTGCAGCACCTCCATCAGGTTGGTGATAAAGAAGTTATTCTGCAGTGCTGCTACTCCTTTTTCAGGCAGGATGGAGGTCTGTCGGCACACCGGACAGGACAGGGTCAGTGACTGGGCTGGGATGTAGTTCTGTAAGCACCTGTGAGAAAGGAATGGAAAGAACA
>JAQQZR010000009.1:8115161-8153491 GCA_030068235.1 Notoglanidium macrostoma | reverse complement strand
AAGAGAAACAACAGTCCATCATTATCCAGTCTCTTTTAAAGTCATAAAAATAAAGAAATAATTGAATTAGAAGGTGAACTTTTGACCGGTAGTGTACATATGATATATTTGAATAAATAAATTAATTTGGACCTCACAGAATACAGTTAGAAAAACTTAGTCTGATGTTTACATTTACATGAGTGTGTACAGGGGTAATATTGTACTGAAAGTCAGCTGCTAGAGGGCACCAGAGTCAATTTAGTTTCACTTTTTAACTGCTGCCACTTCATATAAAGTCTCAGACCCTAATAAATATACACTTAACAGATATGTTATTGAATGTAATGTGCACATTGTAATAGGATAGTGTAAAGTTGTGAATTTTAAGGGTGCCAATATTTTTTTTAAACCAGCTTTTTCAAGAAAAAAGAAAATAAATAAAATAAAAAAATAATAAAATAAAAAAAAGTCAGTAGTTTAAGTTTAGTTGTTAAGTAAAGACGTCTGTAAAAAAAAATAATAATAATAAATGTACTAAAATAAAACTGTTCAATTCAATTTTATTTGTACAAGCGCTTTTAACAACAGACATTGTCACAAAGCAGCTTCACAGAAGCAAATAAAGTCTGAATATAAACTCATGAAATAAGTTTAATAAACTTATACATTTATATATAGATCCCTAATGAGCAAGCCTGTGGTGGTGGTGGTGGCAAGGAAAAACCCCCAGAGATAATAATAATAATAATAATAATAATAATACTAATAATAATAATACATTTTATTTCTAATGCACTTTCCATTTAAAACAAAGTGCTATGAGATGACAAGAGGAAGAACTGTTTAGAGGAACCAGACACAAAAGGGAACCCATCCTCATTTAGCTTAACTGCTAAATATCACTGGTTGCATGTGATATTTGTTTTTGTATGTTTTCACGATGGGTGCCAATAATTCTACAGGTGACTATATTATTGACAGATCTAATACTGTATCAGGTATGATGACATGTTAAGGGGAACTGTGAAAGACTTGGATTACCCTGAATAATCATGCATGTCGGCCTGCACTCTAATCCTTGCTTGTAATCCCTTTGGCCATTGGAGAGACACTGTTCAATCCTCAAAACTCATGGACCTTCCTTCCTTATAGATCAGTCGAAGTTAGCGAATAGAGGTTCACTAGTTTCTTAAAAGTATTGACTGGCGAGATCCACATCCCTGTGACTACTAATCTGTTCAGTCTCCAGCTGTGGCAGGTCCAGGCACTTCCCTATTCATATCTGCACAATGGCAGTTTGGTAAAGGCTGGAGGCTTAACCGCTAACATCAATACACTGGAGGCTAAACCTATGAAAATCCAGTTCTAATGATTAGAATAGAAATTTAATAAGTAAATTACCAGCTCACGCTACAGGGTTCAAACAAGGTTCAGGACAGCTGGAGAGACAGGGAGAATTTAAATGTCATTTGGGTTTTCAAGCAGACTCATGAGGTTTGAAATGTGTAGACTTTAGCATCAGCAACTGACACACACACAAAACAGAATTGTGAAAATGTACAATTTAATATAAAAACTATTACAACTTAAATATTCAGTCTCCATGCTTTGGCAATGGACTACTGCAGGTCAACAAGTCTGTGCTCAGGAGTTCATGAGCTCTGCACACTACAGGAAAAACTGCCTGTAGATGACTCAGAATAATGCTGCCCCTGTGCATTACGTATCATATTAAAGCCATTTAGCCAATACTGCTGTCCTCATCACAGTATCACAATGCCTAATCTCCAAAATCATGTACAGTAGACGCTGAATACATATCAGTCAAGGGATAGGCTATGTAATTTCCAGTACTAGTGATGGTGTAAGAGCTACCTAGTCCTAACATGTCAACATGCAGGAAAGACCATTACACAGCATGTGGGATTTCCAAAAAAATATTCAGTGACCGTCAAGTTGCGTTTGCAGTCCGTGTACTTTAATACTTCCCTCTGCCATTTCAGAACATGATTATGTTACCAAATTTTATGACTTGAATTTCTGAGCCACAGCTACAACAAAACTAATCTCCTTATCAACCACACACTGATAAACACCCAATAACTTCTCTTTATGCATAAGTGTTATTTGGTTAGGATTCAGACACTTGGCCCACATCCCATATTTATCTTCTCCTATGTTTCAGCACCACACCTCCTTACAGAACACACTCTTGGAGGCTGCACTACACAATAGTTTATATGCACAGCTTTATCACCCATGTTGAGGAAGTTCTTCTGCAAATAGTGAAAGCATGTGCCAGTTTTCAGTCATTCAAAGGCGCTTTAACCCTTTAGCACTGAAACACCAGTTCAAGAAAGAGGAATAATGCCTCAGTCAACACTGCTAACTGACAGTTTTGGGAAAGTCACAAACTTCTAAAAACCAGATGATCTGTTTAAAGAGAATGATTTAGGCTCATTACTAAAGGTGCATATTATTAACAAAAATTAAATAACCAAAAATGCTCTTTCAGAGGGTGAATCAGAAAATCGGTTCCGTTTTGGTGTTTGCTCTTTGGCAAAATAAACGAATTCACGGATGCCAAACTACCGATTTGATCCTGTTCTTGAACAGAAGCCATAAGCAGACAGACAGTTCCCTATGCACTATGCTGTGTTAGACAGCGCTGAATCACGCACACGCATGCAAATCACACATGCGCATCAGACAGAAAGAGAGTGCAATACAAAATATAAAACAACCCATATATACGGAAATTTAAACAAATGCTCAGCCTGTGATTAAACCTTTTGGCAGACAGCAGGCATTTCAGGCTCAGAGAAAATATTGTCCAAAAAAACTGGCATCAGTGATGACATGGCAGCATCCACAGGCAGCATTTCACACACACCCTGCATACATGATCGAAGCACTGGCCAGAATATTTTAATGTGTTTTCCAAGACAAACACTGCATCGTACACACACCCTACTGTTCCACTTCCTCTGCCTCTGTTGTCTTACATAAGGGCATTTTAGTCTTGTGTGTTATTCCTGGGTATCAGTGAAGCATACTGGCTGTAAGCTTAGAAGCCAGACATTTGTGTAAATTATTTATCTCAATCCAATACAGACAAAATAAAGGACTAAGGTGAGTGGAGGAAGAGATGAGAGAAAAGAATAGAGATTAATAACTGCATAGTTGTACAATAGATCATAAATCAGGGGAGCTCCCCAGTGCAGGACTCACGTGAGCGTTCGCAGAAAGACAGCAAGGAAGGAGGGAGAAAAATACGAGAGATCAGGGCATCACCACCACAGGCTTCCAAACATGAATGGAGTCCTGTTCATCCTTAAACATCCACATCCCAGGAAGCACTCAAAAAGCCCAACAAAAACAGTGAGAAACAGAGGTGAGGAAAAGAGCTGCAAGAACAGGAGCGCAGAGGGAAGCAAGCAGAAGGGTGTGAGCCAGCGTGAGCATGCACGAGTGAGTGAGCGAGGGAGGGAGGAAGAGAGGTAGGGAGGGAGGGAAGAGTGGAGGGGGTGTGGAAAGCAGGCACAAGGTGCAGAGAAACCATAATGGCATAGAGAGGTACTAAGAGACTGGAGGGAGGGAGAGAGTGAGAGAGAGAGCGCTCATCATCTAGTTACAAACATTACTGCACTAAAGAGACTGTCAATGTGTTACTGAAACACAAACAAATATTTACAAATGAGAAGTAAAGAAAAGGCAGGCATGAGAGATTAGATCTTATAGTGACATCCAAGGGAGTCACACTTGCAAAACCCATTCCTTGATAAATCAATGGCTCTCCTTGTACTTTGAAGGCTGACAGCATTGAAGATCATGTGAGCCACATTGTGAAAGACTCTTTGTTTGCAGAAGGCCTTCAAGGGGGTGACTCGCTTATTAGCATGCGCACTCGGGCTTCCAGGGATAGATTTGGGGTAAGAAGAAAGAAAGAAAGGATCACAGGAAGATAAGGAGGTTCACTGGTGTGAGAATTGCAACATGATCGAACGGAGTACATAAACACTTTCGAGACAAGCTAAAAATATCACCTGTATCTAGCGTGGAAAGATTTGAGCAGTGCTGCACAGATGAGGATCTGGGAATAAGCAGAGAGGAAACAAACAGTATAAGGGCAGAGTGCAAGGCTTTGCCAATGAAGAGTAAGAACGGAAGGTGGTGTGGAGATAGAAGAAAGGGGGCGGAGCATATACTCATGCCTGGATTTGATTGCATGAGCAAGCTATGTTGCCATAGAGACTGCATCCAGTGCAGCAGAGCTCAGATAGTGGCTTGTCTCATGTCCCTCCCCCTTCCCCCCTCCCTCCCAGTTTCTCTCATTTACCTCCTCAGTCTCTTTGCAATCAGTAGCAAGAATGCAAGAAGAGCACAGACCTGCTACACTCCTGGAATGTTATACAGTAAATGCCACACCGGGACATTCAACAACCCAGTGAGAGACGGAGACTGAATGTGTTCTCACAAAAGCAATACACCACCACAACACAACACATTCATCCAACATGACCTCCTGTAGGACTCAAAACACTATGAACCAGAAGAGGCATGGATTGTTGTTAAGCTTCACTCATTCTGTTTTTGTTTATTCTATGACATTTCCAGGGTCATGAAGAATCATGAGCATTGAGGTGTATGGTCGAGTCCAACAATGGTCCTAAAAGAAATCAAGTTAATAACTACATTCTAGTGGCCTTCACAGATTTACAGAATAATGTACAAGCTTTCAGATTACTCATCTGGCATCCTAGCTAACATCACCTAACACCATACCAAAGAATGGTTAAAGAAGAATAAAATTAAGGTTTTGGAATGGCCAAGTCGAAGTCCTGACCTTAATCTAATAGCGTCATTGTGCAAATAGTTCATGTGAGAAACCCACCAACATCCCAGAGCTGAAGCTGTTCTGTTTGGAGAAACAGGCTAAAATTCCTCCAAGCTGATATGCAGGACTGGCAACAGTTACTGGAAACATTTAGTTGCAGTTATTGCTGCACAAGAGGGTCTGAAAGCAAAAGGTTCTCATACATTTGCTACTCACAGTTATGTAATTGTAGGTCATTGTTCTCAATAAATAAATAACCAGGTGTAATATTTTTGTCTCATTTTGTTTAACCTTACCTACGTTTAGAACTTTTTAAATCGTTTATTCAGCAATACAGAAAATTCTAAAGGGTTCACAAATGAAGGTATATTCTTTGTATTCACATGTAATATTCTTAAATGTTTGTGAAACAATATTGCTCCTGTTATCACTTACATGGCAACGATCAACAAATCTTTCACCAGTCTCTCTTTTTTTTTTTTTTCTCCCTTGAAGTCATTAGGACCTAAAAAAAAAAGAAATCTTTGCTCTTTGATATTACGGAGAACGCGGACAGCCTGGGTCATCATTCCTGGGTCAAAAAACTTAAAGCAACAACAGGACCTCTAACGGTTACATATAACTGACACTGGAGACTTCTTCCAAAAAAATGTGAAATAAACTTAAAGAATTTAAAGGAATCTTAAAGTATAGTGTATCTATCTTGATGCTAGATCATAAAAGAACTGAGGATATGGGAGGAGGATCAGCGACCACCTTTGTTTGCTTTCATTTAACAAAAATATTGTACTATGACTTGAAATGCTTAATGTCATTAAGCTCATTCTGAACATATTCTCTTCGAAGACCAAAGTCCGTTCAAAGTAGTAACGCAGAGTTCAACAGTAAATTATTCTAGCTGCTTTGACAGCATTAAAGCACATACAGTAAAGTACATACTGTATAATCCTTTGACCAAATCCAAATTTATCATAATGATATTGACAGCAAGTGAAACCTCACCAAAACAAAAGCAGACAATGTAGTAAAAACTGAAGGGTGAAACTAAACAAAAACATAAATCATGGTAACAGCATGACAAATGCTTTTAGGAAATGTTTTCACAGAGCCTCTTCCACAATGCAGTTTTCTACTAAACAGGAAATGATGTCCTTTAACTAAGACTGCATGAACTTGCTCTTGCTTGCACTTCATTCTCTGTTGCTTCCAGGTTCATTTCAGCTTAGTCTCTACAGGTTCAATTTCATTTTGCCTGCTATGAATCATGCAGTGGAAGGAAGATAATTATGAAAAATGATCTACAGATGTCTTCACTACTTAATCACTTTGTATGGCTCCATTGAAAATTCAGAAAGACATTGTGTTTCTTTAGCTAAATGGTCATTCAAAATTAATTAGGTTAGCTCTATTAGCCCACATCTCGAGACATGGATAAAGCTAAATGAACAGACTGTTATTCCCTCATTCTTCTGTAGTAATAATTTTATCCTGAGCTGGCTTTGGTGGATCAAATGCCTATCCCAGAAACACTGAGTGCTATGCAGAATTACAGCCTGAATATGAAGCAAGTCCATCACAGGGTGCAAGACAGACGCAGACACAGACACTCTCACGGCAATTTAGAGTTGCCAATGCATCTACCAGGACGTGGATTTGGAAAGTGAAGGAAACTGGAAAGAAACCGAGAATATGGGGAGAACATGAAGCTGAGGATCAAATACTGGCCCCTGGACCTATGAAATAGCAATACAATCCACACACAGATTACTTTAAATGGAAATCTCACTCAATTTTAAAGGCACAATTTACCAAACCATTATGATGTCTCCGTCAAGGTTCAGATCTTGAATATAAACTTTGGTAAGCTCTTGCAGTCACCTGTGCACAAAAGAGACACAAAAGAGAATTGGACATGATAAACAAAGCAAGACAAGACAAGTAACCAAGCCAGCTGGTCCATTGTTGCATTTCCTACACAAACAGAAGACGATGTACTACAATAATTTTATATTATGATGACTTAAATAGGTTTCATTGTTAAACACGCATCTCTGCAAAGTGAAAATAAATCAACTCATTAACAAACACAAAGTCTGTAATAAGTAGCATAAGATTTTTGTGAGCTGGCCCGAGAACACCAATCACTCATTGCTGTGGCTGAATTCTGGCAAAAATAAATAAAAACGTTTTAAAAAGTCTGGTTTTGGCCAAAATTGAGGTTTTATGTCTAACATTTTTCACACCATTAATATTAAGAAGTCATAAATATATTTAACTGAAATAAGGAAATATTTAGTCCTCTTTTAAACTTGCCTAGGCTTGCTTGGCTAAGTTGGGTAAGTAACCAGTTTAACAAATCTGGTTGCAAAAAGTTAGTCTACCTAAAGTAGTTGCTAGTCAAGTGTGATTTTCTCAAACAGTGAACATCATGCTTTGATCAAGTTGTTGGACAGCTATGGCCGTAGCAAAGCCGAATTCATTCGTTTGCATTCAGAAAGAGGTGATCAAAGTGCCGGTGATGCTCCTGCGCTGCAGTCTGAATGGAATCTTTATAAATGAGATTCTCTCATTTCTCACATTTGTGCTCACAAACTTTGAAATGTCTTTAACTGAACATTAAATGGCAGACAAACACATTCAATTTTCAAAACTTTTATATAAAAGAAAATGTCAATTTCTCCATGAGCCTGGCCACATAATTCAGCTTTAAAATGCAGTTGTACTCACTCTCACAGCAAACACCAGACTGAATTGAGGATTCCAGTTAGATGATTTAGCTGATCAGTCAGGTTAAGGTTAGCTAAAGTAGTCGAACTGTTGTAGGAGAGAACTTTTCTAGCCCGTGCAGAAGCAGTAAATAAAGTGA
This sequence comes from Notoglanidium macrostoma, assembly GCA_030068235.1. Lineage (NCBI taxonomy): Eukaryota > Metazoa > Chordata > Actinopteri > Siluriformes > Auchenoglanididae > Notoglanidium > Notoglanidium macrostoma. The sequence continues at coordinate 8,145,806 of JAQQZR010000009.1, read as the reverse complement.
CACTGTGATTTACCCTTGAACAGGGAATACAGTGGATACACACCCTTGCTAAAATTGCAGCTTTCTGCAATGGTAAAAAATGAAACCAAGGTAAATCAGGTCAGTTCTATTGCTTCCTTTAATGTGATATACAGTCAGATCCACAATTACTTGGACAACGTGACAATTTTTGTAATTTCACCTCTGTACACCACCACAATGGATTTGAAAGGGTGCAATCAAGATATGATTGAAGTGTAGCCTTTCAGGGTTTTTTTTTTTTTTTTTTTTTTTTAAACCTAACTGATTTAGGACTTGCATGTATTAACCGATTACATCCATTTGTTACGTAGTCCCTCCATTTTTTTTAGATTATATTTTAGATAAGATTATTTGTAAGTCATGTTAAATGTACAGACAGCATTTATGATCACTTAAAGGCAGAGGTCTTTTAGGACACATTGGGAAATAGTAGGTTTATTTCACCTCACATTAAAGTATCGGTCACTACATTATCTGCCTGGAGTCCAGCCTCCAATCCGCTTCTCTTCAAATAGGAGAAACAATAATGTACAGTACCAACACAAACTAAACAGTAGAAGGACACATCTGCTTGCCAAGTGGGTCAGTTATGGTCCAGTCAGTCAGAACTCTCCTTTCTCAGACTGGCAGTCAGGTGCTGTAGTCTCGACAGTGAACGTGCATGTGTTTTGCTTGGCTTTGAAGAGAGGGACTGCATTTGCTTGGATTTTAAGTTTCAAAACAGCAAGCTTTAACTTACTTTCTCAAAAATTGCTGATTTTAATGTTTCCCAAGTATAGCAAACAGCAACAGCTAAGTAAAGAACGCATTCACCATAACGGCCAATAAAAATTAAAACGGGTTCATAAGATTTACGTAGATTTAATTTTTCTAAATATTACACATTTTCTTTATCCTAAACAAGTCATTACTCGTATGAATCAGATCTCTTTCTGCAAGTCTAATATCAAGTTATTTATTAGCTTTTTAATTTAATTATTTCCTTCAACACATTTCTACTAACTTTTTTCTCTTCAACACATCCTCCTCCTCAACACTGCATAACTATTATGACAGATCAGGCTCAGGATATACTTAAAAGGTAACTCGTTAAAAACAAGAACTTTTAAAAAGTTAAACAATTTACTCACCTTCAATCACAGCAGGTAATACATGGAGAAATTTTTAGTAAACGGGATCTCATAGTCCTTCCCCAATAGTCCTCCAAGTCACCTTCTCGAGTGATTCCTCTGTCTCAAGTTTCTTCCTCTCTGATGTAGCTCAAGTTACTCATGTCTGCCTCCACCCCCTGACGCACGCGCACACGCGCACGCACCGACACACACGCACACAGTATTCTGAGCAAGACGCTTTCTAAAAGTCAGAGCGTTGCGGTCAGTTGAACTTTGAAAGGTCTTTCACTAAAAGCTGAAAAGCTCCAGCACTGCACATATAACAAAGCCATGAACTTGGCTTTCCAAGACAATAGGTCATCAAATCAAAATGCCTTTTAACACAAAGTACTCTAGCAGTATCCAAATAGATAAAGTGTATTAACAAACAAATCTCCCCGTGGCTACAGGACTTTTAAGCAAAATGAGCTTCATAGCCATCTCTTAAACCTCCTCAGTGGAAGTGCACTAGTCTGCGTCTGCTTTATGAAAGGATGAAAGAATAGGTACTGAACACTTATGAAAGAGTCTGTGTGCAGCCACTTTTTTCTAAACGGGTATTATTTCACTTTACCACTAGCCAAATGAGATCATGCGGTAAACATCTCAGTCACCAAGGCAACGGGACAAGTGCACCCTGTTTCAATAACCTCACAGCAACAAAGAGAAACCGAAAAAAAGACAAACCAGGAATAGAAGATGGAAGGAAAAATGTACACATTAAGCCCTGTCGAGAGGTCACAGCAAGAACCAGATGGCAGAACAACACGCAACTGTTGTGTGGAATGATAAAATGCTTTAGACCCCCACAAAATGCAAAAGAAACCCCCACAGCCATCAAGCAGTACAAAGACTTGGGGAAAAAGATGGCCACTGTATCTGGAGGACAAAGCCCAAGATGTTCTTGAGTTGAGGGCTCATCAACTCATCTGTTCAAGAATATTTAAAGACATTTTCAGAAAGTCAGTGGGTGGCAAAAAAAGAAATTTAACCACATTTTATACTGGACATGACATTCCAAAAAAAGTGATATGCAAAATGTGCAGTTAGAATGGATGTGTGAAAAATATTCTTTCAAATTTTAAGGTGGAATGCACACTTTATTATATAAAAATATACACAATAAACAAAATGGAGCAAACAAACAAGTGTTTGGGAGTGTTAAGGATGGACTCTCAGCAGGAATCATTAAAGTGCATTAAATCCACAGAGCTAAAAAGATCATTAAGAAGATTCAGAAAAGAATTGATAAAAATAAATAAGAATCACTTTTGTGAAGATGATTCATTTAAGGCCACAATGACCACACTCCAAAACAAGTCCATATTTGTCTTGGGTTACAGTGCTCATTGTGCAGTGTGTGAGAGCACACAATACTAAATCTTTTAAAAAAAATAATAAAAAAAAATTGGGAAAAAAATAAATAAATAAAACACACTCAAAAACCAAAATGGAGCAGAAATTCAACTATCCACTCTGCATGCGTCTCCTATAGAAGCAGGCCTTCCTCTCTCCCCAAATCGCTGGAAGAAGGACTTCAGTGTAGACGGCTCTTGTCTTTTGTTTTCTCGTCCATGGCGTCTTGGGAAGAAAGCACTGAAACGAAAGCTGGGTATGGATTCAGAGTTTTCACCCACCGATGCGGACCTTAAGAGAGTTCCTGGTGTTGATGTGACTTTTAATGGAGAATCTCTGATACCCACAAAACTAACCGCAGAGGTAGACATGCTGTGCTCATAAGACCTGCACATGTACGCCAGTAGGGGGCCCTTTGTGGGTGTATCGGGCAGTGCCCACACGCCATCCTCTGATTCTTCATCTTTAATGGAACCAAAGGAATGCCTGCGGCGCCGCACACATGAGGGGGAGATCTGAGGACTGAGCACAGTCCAAGGTGATCCAAAGCCATTCTGCAGGGCCAAATCCACCTCTTGTAGTCTTCTATGATGAGGAGAAGAGATATCTGAAACAGGGCACCTAATCTGGCAAGGCTCCTTTTGGGAATCCTCCTTTGCCTGATCGGTCTCCTCATTCTTCTTCTCCTCCTGCTCATCCTTCTCACCACTATTCTGGTTCAACAGTATGCTCCTGCGACGGCTTGTTTTGCTACTCTTTGGAGTTTCTTTGTCTTCCATGCATGATGCTCTTTTGGGGTCAGCTGGTGTACATTGTACATTCACACCACAGCAGATATTTTCTGTGTTTAAGCATTTCTCTTCCTGTTTCTCAAGATGAGCGACAACAATCTCTGCCTTTTCAGGGCTATCCTGGGCAATCAGACAGCTCTTGTCCTCCTCCTCAGTGTGTGAAATCTCGCCTTGTTCGGTCTTTGCAGGAATGTCCAGGGTTATCTGGAAACTCTGGTCCTGCTCTAGAAGTGAAATGCTTGCATCCTTGTTGTCCAGGTTAACAGTACTATCCAGAGTTATGTGAGACCTCTCACCCAGTGGGTTGTCTTTGTCCAACATCTCTGTTGGACTTTCTCTGTTGGATGAGGGATGTCTCCTTCGGGAAGGACGAGAACTGAGGAAGTTGGTGAGGACGGACTCCAGGGCCTCATGTTCCGAGCTTTGCCTAGAGCAGGCAGCGATTGTACGGCGCTTGGCTACCCGGCTCAGTGTCTCCCTCTCCCTCTGCTGCCTTCGCCGCCTCTCCACTGCCTCACGTTCTCTATTTTCCTGTTACACACACACACACACACACACACACACACACACACAACAGTCTAATAATTTAAGATTTAATATGAAAGTTAAATCATGTTAAAAAATGTTATTCATATTTACAGAATAAAAAGCAGACAGAGCGCTGGGTCAGCTGTATTACCTTTGCATATGCCTTTTTGCATGTTACGTCAGTAATTGTTGAAATCATGCAAACAATGTAAACAAATTCTATGTATGAGCACAACAGAGTGTCATAATGCAAAACTAAAGTGCAAAAGGAAAATCTGAGCCATTTTAATACTTGCTGGAGGAGTTCTAAAGAACATATACCTTCTACTGGGTGGACAAATGATAAATTCATTAGCAAACCGACTGAACAAGTGCAAAATTGGTTGCAAATTAATCCTACTAATAAAATCCAATGTGAATGGTATAGCAGGTGGTGGGATTCAGAATGTGTAATGTACATTACGGTTATAGCATCAAGGGATGTCAAATACTATGTTTAATTAACATAGCAAATAAAAATTTTAGTTTAGAGAAAAGTCAATAGAAAGTGATTTTCCTTTCCTCCTGACTGTTATATGGAAGAGGAAAAACCATTATAGCCTCTATGCCAAGTAAATAAAAAAATAATAATAATAATAATAAAAAAATACATAATTTTTTATTATTGTTATTATTATTATTATTATTATGAAAAATTGCTTCTAGCCATTGGTTTGATTACTAGATCAACATATAGAGCTGTAAAGGTGTGACCTACCCGTACAGCTCTCTCAAACTTCTCACAGAAAGAGTGGAAGATTGAGCAGCATTCCTCCAGCTTAAAGGTAGCAGGGTCCTCACAGAAATACTCAGCCACCGAGTGACTGACTGAATCTAGATCCCTTAGAGAGGCCTCCATGTCTGCAAGCCGATTTGTGGCCATCTAAATGAAGGATAAAGCTGATCACCATATTGATCTCAGATTTTACATCAGACAACTGAAAGTGGCCACATTGCAGACTCACTTGAAGAAACTCTTCCATTTGATGTTGCAGATCAGGCTGTTTGCCGACATAGACCTTTGCTTCTTTAATTTTTGCCATTTCTTTCTTAAAATCTGCTTCTACTTCCTGTTTCTGAATTCTGAAGAAGAAAAAAAATGTATAAAAACGTGCAAAGCCTGATGAGTGCTCCAGCTTATTTTAAGTGTATGAATAACTACTCCCATCACAATTACCTTGATGCTTCTCCGATGTGTTGAAGCTGTTCTGTAAACCTCAATAAGGAACCATCAATCTGCTGAGCTTGCTGGGGTGGGGAGATGATCAAGGACAAGATGTGAACATACAAACTAAAGTGTATTTTAAATTAAAAAGTATAAGTATTATTAGAGTGTGGATGCATCACCATAGCTACATAGTGCATAAGGTTCATGCCAGGTTTGTTAGCTTTGGTGTCCACAAGCCTCAGCAGAGAAGTCATTCTGAAACCTATCGCACGACCAGCGTAGCCATCCTGAATAAATCCAGACAAATACAACTATGTGACGTTAAAGAAAAATTCATCTCGACACCTTCAGTGCCATCCAAAATTTAATTAGTAATTTTCCATTTAACATGTTGGTTTATTTTCAGGTTGATTGACCCACAATGCACTTTAACTACCAGCTAGTAGCTATACCAGTGGAATTTAGCGCTCCCTTTACCTCTTCAAAAAGAGACTGATGCAGCAGCACTTTAATACTTTAGTCTGTACAGCTCTCTCAACTCCTCAACTGTACACTGTGCTCAAACAGATCAGTTCCAAAGCTACAATGTTTGTCAATACCACCATCAACATCATGCTTGCCCTTTGTAACTAGTGGGCCCAAGTGTCTGCCATAACTACTGTAACTGTATGTTTCAGAAAATACAGTGTCAACTAACATATAAATGACAGAATTGCATAAGCACATCAAAAATAAATAAAAATGGATGGAGTTTACCTTTATGAGATGTGATGCAAACCCATTAACACATCACATTGAGTGTTTATAGTGATGTTTATTCTTTCTACAATGATTAATTTGGAAATCTATGACTCATGTCTTCACAGGGCTGCCAGTTTACTTTCCTACACCTTCAGACAAGCTGTACATTCCAACAGCTGCATGTAGTGTAGGAACACTGGTCTGACTGTTTTATCATTTATTATTGCTCAAAACAGAACTTCGAGATGTGATGAGATTAGTTAGGACAAGGCATGCGGGTTAAGACCTGGGCTTTTCACTCATGACCCCATCAAACTTAATCAAGAGTGAAGCCCAAAGCACAAAACTAACAGCTTCCCAGCAATCTTTTAGATAAAAACAGATTGCGGATGAGAAGGCTCATCTGTGCAAGCAAAAGTGATCCACAACAAGGCAAATCACTAGTATGCAAAAGGTCATCTCAGTATGTACCACTTGTAGGACTAGGACTCAAATGAACAGTACAGTCCAGTGTAATGGTGAAGGGAATTTTGTCCTGGCTCAAATTACAGCCCACAGTACCCACTGAAATACCCCTGAAAGATACAACCAACCTAAACATCATTTCTAAAGCACAATTATCACTTTATTTCTGCATTGTGTCACATTACAGCAGAGTTCCAGCTGATCTAAATGAAGGTAATTGAATTACATATAAAAATTTATCACACACACGCACACAAAAATTACAGTATATAAAAACAAACAAACTCACAGCATTCATGTAGTTTCCAGCTTTAAGCACCAGTCTGATTATAGAATGTACATCATCACACACCAGCAGCTCTGTGAGAGTAAGAATGAAAGATTTGTCCAGGATCAATATGCTGATAAGAAAAATTAACGTCACGATTAAAACTAACAAAAAATATAGTAATAATAATAATAACCATTAGCTGCTGCAGTCATGATGGAAACAGAGTTTTTCATCTCCTCTATAAAGGGCATGAACTCCTCTCGGAGGAGCAGGCTTTTCAGTCTTTCCTCATATCTGCAAATACAGAATCCATCAACAAAACAAACTGACCCCCATCTCAAGACGGTTGCCATGAAAGGATTTTAAACCCTAATAACTGCAGGAAGGAAGCCAGGTCAGGAAATCATATTCTGACTAACAATTAATAATCTCCAAAAACACATGCTTAAATATAATTAAATCAATTAGCGTTCCTAACGGGTAGTTCGGTCAGGGTCATTAAACTCACCCAGGAACTTTAACTAGCATCAGGAAGAAGCGGTCTGCCTCTGCAAGCTGAGATGCATCACCATGGTAGGACAACAGCTTCTTCACCTGCAAAATTCAGTTCAATTCTTAGCAATGGTGGTGCCAGTGAGGTGCGCAGAGAATGTGTTTTGAACGTACAGGAATTCAACTTTAAAGACTTTAACCTACGAAACATCTTCATTATTACTACAAATAAGCAATGGGGCTATGCGTCAGGCACATTTCCTTCTTTTATGTTTTAATGTTTAGAGATTTTGAGCAAACCACAAAGTGGCATGTCAAAAAACTTTTAATATTATTCCTGCACTTTCTGTAGAAATTTACAATATGTTAAATATACCCAAAAAGTAAATGTAAACATGCCAGTCTAAAAAAAAAATAAATAAATAAATAAATAAATCAAGAGGACCTAAAATTGGATTGAATTGGATAAAATTCTTCTTCTGTTTCTAAGCAATTGTAAGTGATCATTACATGAGGGAAATAATGTTCATTTCATGTTACGCATTTCTACAAGCTGTACAGTGTACCTCCACATCATCAGGTAGCAGCTTGCTCAGCTCTCTCAGTCGGCCAGCAGCAAATTGCATGTTTCCCTCCCTGATGTCCTCAACGATGTTCTGAATTGGCCTGCAGGAGGAGCCAAAGCACAAACATAACATCTCTCTGAATGGAAATAGTCTTCTGCAATACTGAACAGACAGCATAATTTTTCAAAAAATTTTTCATAATCTCTGTAACAAACAGGCGAAGAAACAGAAACTGGCAGCGTTATGCTGTTTTGGAATAAATGCCTACACACAACAGGCTTCAATGGACCATGCAGAGCTTGAGAAAGGCAATGACCTCATGACTTATATGATCAAATGGTCATATTTCATATCCTTCAAAGCATATACAGCTGTGCCGCCTTGATAAAACGTTACAGCATCATTTTGCTATCTGGATATATAATCATTTTATCACAAAAAATATCATTTGCCCTTAATAGCCAACAACTTTCAAAAAAACGTAACACAGAAAACTGAAAACGCAATGATTTATTGGAAGCAAACAATGAGGAAGGTTGGAAATGTCAGATGGGGTCATTATTATTAGTTCAATAATCCCATCTTTTAAGGCCATATTTTTCAGGTGTCTTTAATAATGAATTAACTAAATCAATTACACAGATTTTATTATGGAAAATGTGCTTGCATACACAAATGAATTTCCATTTTCTAAATATTATCTGAAGTCCAATAATGCTCACATTGCACTGCTGTACATATCAGTACTTTGGACTGGGAAAGGGTGTTTACAGTGTTCAGAACATAGTCACCATTTCAGTATTTAAAGAATCATTTAAAAAAAAAAAAAAAAAAAAAAAAAAAGATTTTTTTTTTTTTGCAATTTCTCAGAAATTCCTGCAAATATTGAAAACATCACCTTTCGACATCGACAGGGGAAATGAGGAGCTCTGAGGAAATGCTTGAGGGCTAATATATGGTTGCATTGTGCTCATCCAGTAAATTATTAGTAAGCGAATATGATCTACTTCCATCTAAAAGCTCACCTTTTAAACTGCTTCAGGAGAATCCCGCTATTCATACTTTTCTTTGAGTTAAGGATTGAGACCTGTGTAAGGAAATGCAAACAAACAAATAACTGACTAAATCAATGAAGACCTGAACATTTCATATTTGAATATCTATAAAGGCTTGTACAAAAAAAAAGGGAAATTTGGTGCCACTTTCAGCAGGTTAATACAATGAATTAGGAACAGCAAAAACAAGACAAATAGATCCCATTGTATAACAACCCACATCCCTGTACTTCCTATTGTTATAAATACTAATCATCCTGAGCCACTTCTGCCTCACACTCAGAAGTGTTCCCTATCCACTCCCAAACACAATCAACCAACCACTGCTTGGGTAATCCCTGAACTGTGTGCACTGTAAAATACAACTTACACACGCACTCATGAGCAAGTTCACCTGAAGGGTGCATCTTATACTTTTCTGCAATGGAACCACCATTTTTCCACTTTTGTCCTGAAGTGTTTTAGGAAAAAAAGAGGGGCTGGGGAGGGAGCATCTGTTTACAGCTGCAAGAGCATAAGCGAGAACACTTTTGTTCAAACAGCTGCAAACAGATGTTCCCCCACTTTGCCAAGAAATGCAGTTTATCTTGTTACAGAGAAACTGCAAAGCTCAAAGTCCTCTGTCCTGAAGACTCAATTCAATTCCATTTTATTTGTATAGCGCTTTAAACAATGGTCATTATCACAAAGCAGCTTGACAAAAGAACATAAATTCTGAATATAAACTTACAAATCTATAAATTTATCCATATAGTCCTCTCCCCAGTAGTAAAACTGAAATGACCACCTTCAACTCTGACTAAATGTTAAATAAATTTCTCAAGAATTACAGCAGCAGCATCTGCGAAACAAGTCAATGTGAAGTAGTCACTACTACAGAAATGATAACATATTAAAACATTAATATAAACCTGTGATTTGCCTGCAGGAGACACTGCAGTCAGAGCTTCTGTTATAGACAATTAACCAACACCTTCTGATCATGCAGAATAGAAAATTCACAGTTTGGTTGCATAAAATCTTATAAAGGGCTACAATATAGTGAGCAAAAAAATATCAATATCAAAATACTGAATTGTAACAAATGTGATGTATTAGAGTCTATCTGGGTGTTAAGCTTTTTTGGTGTACTTTACCCCAACTAGCATGCAATTGCAAGTACATTCCAATTACCCTTCATGCAAATAATCTTACAAATAATTAATTAGATGTAATATTGCAGTATTTAACATGCATGATATTGTTGACCATGGCGGTTAAATACACGCAAGAGTAGCAGGACAATTGTACTGTACATAGTGATGTGCTTTGCAATGCAAACTTGTGAACCTGTAGTGCATATTACAATTAAAGAAAACCATGTATGCATTTAAATTAGCAAGGATTTTCAATTTTTTTTAATCACATCAATGCTATAATTGATCAAGCTTCCCAGAGAACAAATACTTCAACACAGGACATTAGAACACTGTTTACAATGGATTATATCACAGCGCTGCTATCTTCTCAATTCTGATTGGTCAGAAGTTGTTCCGGTGCTTCATTTTCTGCAGATTTCATTTTCTATTTAGCTCGGACTGCCACGCAAAGGTTTAAATCAATCAGGTTTTCAGTACAGATGGGTATTGTGGTTTCTTGGTTTCCTTGACAAGCTTGTTAAAAGAAAGAAAGGTTGATGAAGAAAAAGCTGTTGATGACTGAATTACTTTAAATGATCACTTGTTTTACTGCTTTTAATTATGCAATATTAAAAATGAATGAATTTCTAAGAAATAAAATTGGTAATACTTAGCAAACTGTTGTGATGCTAGAGGAATAAGGACATGCTTTTATAGGAAAATAATTAACATCGAGTTGCACCAGCCATTGATTATTTTCCTACAACAGCACCCCTATTTGCAGATCACATGGTTCTGTGATACTAATAATCCAAAGGCCAATATTGTGATAATTAAATAGAAAGGTATTGCTCAGCCCTAATGCAGATGCTGCTGTAGAGGAACAAACATATATATTCCACTCCGTCTGTAAGCTGCGGTCCATTCTGAAATGATTATGACTTTGTCCTCTACAGGGGATGAAATTAGCAGCTATTTAGAATGAAGTTAAATATCATTTTTCAAAGCCGAAGCAAATCTGAAGTTAAAGCTCCTGCACCATCACTGAAACAAGAATGAGTTTCTGAATTTAATTATAAACTAATTATAAAGCAATGAGATCTTTACCATGCTATCCTTAACTTTATTTAGCAGTTCATGTAATCTGATAAAAACATGAATCCAACAACAAAGAGCTTATTTGCCATATGTAACAGTACTTTGGTACTTCTGGTCTGTTTTACAGGTGAGCTGGCTGGCTTTCACAGAAATCTGAGGAACAAAGTTTTCATCCGTTGTTCCCTTCAAAAAGAACTGTTTTGATATCTCCTCCTGAACACTTTAGCACATCCCTGCGATTACAAATTAAACAGGGTAGGTCTAGTAGTAAGCCAAGAGTCCTGTAATTGTGGTACAACTTCCACATAACACTGCAAATCCAGGCTTGACTTAGTACTAGAAGACAATTCACTGATCTAAATGAGAAACTGTTGATCAAATGCAAGATTTCATGCCCATATAAACAAGATGATGTAGTCGGGGGTCCTGCAGTTCAACCTTCCTCTGGGATATGTTGTTTCCTTCAAACGTATACAAAACGCCTAAAAATTCAATTTTTCAATTTTATTTGTATAGCGCTTTTAACAACAGACATTGCCACAAAGCAGCTTCACAAAAGTACATAAATTCTGAATGTAAACTTATGAATCTATACATTTATCTATATATATCCCTAAAATGTACCACATCTGCTTGAAACATGGCACCACAATACCCAATACTTTCATCTATCGGAGAAAACTGAGACAGCACACACTACTCACGATCTCCGTTTCAGGACTGGTGGACTGCAGGCCCCACACACTCTTCTTGACGGTGCCATGCTTGGGTGGCATCTGCTGACGTTCACAGTGGCTAAAAAGTTCCTCGATGCGCTTGGTGTCCAGTGGAATGTCCTCCAGCGTCTTGTGTGACGTCCAGACGTTGCGCTTCCCAACTACACTATGCCTTGGAATGGTGTCCCAGTTGAAGTTTCGCATCTTGGAGCGCCGGTGAACACTGCGAGAGAATGGTTCGCTTCCTGTGATGGGTGGAGGTGGAGGTGGAGGTGGTGGTGGTGGTGGAGGGGCCAGAAGAAGAGGAGGTCCGATGGACATGGCAACGCCATCCATTGGAAATTACAGGATGTATACACAAACTAGGCCTACTTCAGCTCCAAATGAGCGGATGATTTGCAGGATCCAGGGTAGCTGCTTCAACAGAACAGGATACATAAAGACTGAACTGATTAAGCAATTTTAAGAAATGCACACACGAACAATCCCATGCCTTCAAGACTACGGTGGGCTATACAAGACAGCACATATACTGCAGGTAAAACTGAATGAAAGGCACCATGTCAAACAAGCAGGTCAATATAATAAATACAAACGGTACATGCAAATGTCAGATGTTTTGTTTTACTTACAGACTTATAAATCAAGTGCCATTAATACTGAAATCATAATTCATAATATTGACCAAAACAAACAAAAAATTTCTGCTGATTAAACAGTGAGTGCTGAGATGCAACCACAGATCAGTCTGTGTAAGACGCACAAATAAAGAAAAGATTACTGCGCATCAAAAGTCACTTAATGACCATTTTAGAGACTCAACAGTAAGTCCTCATTCAACTAGTTCATATTCATCAGCCTGATTTTAGCAATGTTGACTTACTTTCCGCTTCTTTGTAAAACATTTCCGTATGGCCACTGTGTCTGGGGAGCAAATATTGCAAACAATTGATCATAATCCAAGAATCCCCTACTGTTACTTACAGTAAATAAGGCAAAGCTTAGGCTACTCCTAATATTTCACTGTTTAGATGAACATTAATTTAACATGGCCTAGGGTTAACCATTTTGAGGGCATATAACAAAAGAATGAGGTTTTAGCAAAAGTTGGACATTGTGAGAAGGCAATGGGGCTGACGTCATCTCCTCCAGTACCGAGCAGCTTTACTGTCTGTGGCTGTACTGACGAGTCACTTCACCTGCGTGTGGTTTGTTGTCGGTAACCCGGGAAACGGAGAGGAATTTCAGTGGCGTGTGTATTCACACGTCCATCAAGTGGAATGGATTATTACGCGAATCGATAGAAACAGCGCTGGGTGAACTCATTTTCTGTTAAATGTGGGGGGGTCCAAATGAATAATTATGAAGGGGGGGCACGTCCCCCTCAGCTATAATGGTGGCAACGCCCGTGGTCAGGCCTTTATCAGTATCCCAAAACATTACACGATGGGATTGGACCACATCTTCTAGTCTAAACTGTATGGAATATTTATCAGCAGGAAATAACAGTTCCTCAAACAATGTAAAAATCATACGTCTCTACAAAGACCACAAAAGTACAAAGTGAATGAAATGATGACTATATTACTATATAGAGGTTTAAAGTTTCAAAAGATGGCGAAATGACCAGTTAATATCTTTTTCGTGGTCTAACTGGAAGGCTAAAATCCATTAGCGTCCAACAAACAACCAGAATCAAACACTGTCTGAAGACTGAACAGAAAGCGACAGGACAAACGCAAACACAAGAAAAATATCACATTAAAGCGAAGTTTAATTAAAAGAAATCATGTGCAGCCTACCAGAATTAGAAAAATCCAATGTAATCTGAGAGCCGAAAATAACCGTTTTAAATGACATGCATCGCAGCGAAGAGGCACCAAACCAGTGCAACGCCAGCACTCAAATAAAAGGGCACGTTATCAATACGCTAAGCCACGCCCCCTTTGAGCTGGTAGTCACTCACCTGTGCCGAAATCTCCGCCCACTATCTGAGCCGCTGTGTGATAAAACCTCACTAAAGCGACAGCTCTGTACAGCGCTGGCACAGGAAACGTTCATTCTTTTAGAATGGTGTGTGAATATTTCAAAACTTTGCATTTCATTCTAATAGACAGGCGAGTTGGAAACTGTATAACTACATTCATTTATATAATAGATAATTTGCTGTTATGCAGAATTATTAGCTACACTACATTTTGCGTTATGTCGCTAACACACACACACACACACATGTACTACTTCTATATTTGTGAGTACACTCACTGGCAATGCATTCCCTAACCTCTTACCCTAACCTTAACCATCACGACTGAAGGCCCAACCCCAACCCTAACCCTAACCTTTTCAATTTAAATTCAAATCTGTTCACTAAAACCAAGTCTTAACCCTCAAGCAGCCTTTTGAAGAAGTGAGGACCATCCAAAACATCCTGACTCTGTTAGGTAAATATTTTTTAAATGAGTTTTGGTCCTCGATTTGTAGCAAGCAAGCAAGCAAGCGTGCGCGTGCGCACACACACACACACACACACACACACAAGGGGCAATTTAGAGTGGCCAGTCCACTTACTGGCATGTTCTTTGGGGTGTGGAAGGAAACCCACATGGAGACACACAGGAGATGCACAGAGACTCCACAGACAGTAACTCAAGCTCAGGAGCAAACCAGACACCCTGGAGCTATGAGGTGCAACTCTACCCACTGTGCCACCCTCTCACCCATGTTATTTATATCTGTACATTTTTACCTGCTTTCCCCTCCTCTTTTTGTAGTCTAAAGAGTAACTCTGTTTGAAATAGAAATTTACTGTGTCTTCCAGTATGTACAGTCAGGTCCATAAATATTTAGTCAGGGGTGTACTTTTTGCAATTTTGCCTCTGTATACCACCGCATGGATTTGAAAACAAAGCCATCAAAATGTTAATGAAGTGTAGAATTGCAGCTTTAATTCAAGGCATTTAACAAAAATATTACATTAACTGTTTAGGAATTACAGATTTTTTTTTTTACATAGTCGCTCCATTTCCACAGGTTCAAAAGTAATTGTACCCTGCTTGTTGACTCTTTAATGACAAACTACAAAACAGTCTGGAGCTGATTCCAATTTTTGAATTTGCATTTGGTAGCTATTGGAGCTCTCAATATGTGGTCCAAAAGGTGTCAATGCAAGTAAAGAAGGCCATCATTAGGCTGAAAAAACAAAACAGACCTATCAAAAAGTAGGAATGCACAGGTGAAATCAACACCACTAAAAAGCCTGGAAGACTACAAAAGACAACTAAAGTACACAGCTCAAAAAAATTAAGGGCACACTTAAATCACACATCAGATCTCAATGAACAAAATATTCAAGTTGAGAATCTTTATTGATATACATTCTGTAATTCATTGAGAACAAATCTATGTCCTGGATCAAGGCGTCAGTGAGCTCCTGGATAGTCTGTGGCGCAACTTGGCAGTGTCGGGTGCACCGATACATAATGTCCCAGAGGTTCTTGATTGGATTCAGGTCTGGAGAATATGAGGGCCAGTCACTGGCATCAATGTCTTTGTCAACCAAGAATTGTCTACATACTCTGGCCACCTGAAGTCAGGTATTGTCCTGTACCAAGAGGAACCCAGGACCCAACGCACCAGCATAAGCATGCCTTCCCAGACCATCACTGACCTACCAATAAACAGGTCATGCTGGATGATGTGCAGGCAGCATAATGTTTGCCATGGTGTCTTCAAACTCTTTCACATCTGTCACATGTGCTCAGTGTGAACATGCCCTCATTTGTGAAAAAAACCGTGCAGCAATGGCAAACCTGCCAATTCTGGTGTCCTCTGGCAAATGCCTATCGAGCTGCACAGTGCTGAACTTTGAGCATAGGTCCCACTAGAGGATGTCGGGCCCTTAGCCACCTACATGGAGTCTGTTTCTGACAGTTTGGTCAGAAACATGCACACGAGTGGCCTGCTGGAGGTCTTTTTGTTGAGCTCTGGCAGTGTTCCTCCTGGTCCTCCTCGCACAAAGAAGCCGGTCTGGTACCGGCTTGAATACTGAATACTGGTCTTGCCGCTGGGTTGCTGCCATTCTACAGCCCTGTCCAGCTCTCCTCATGTAAACGCCTGTCTCCTGGTATCTCTTCCATGCTCTTGAGACTGTGCTGGGAGACACAGCAATCCTTGAGATGGCACGTATGGATGTGCCATCCTGGAACATCTGGACTACCTGTGCAACTTGAATGGGCTACAGGTACCACCTCATGCTACAAGTAGTGACAAGGGCACTAGCAAAACTAGAGAAAAATCAGTCAGGAAGGATAAGGAGAGAGAAATGGGCTGTGGTCACCACCTACAAAACCATGCCCTTTTGGGGGGTCTTGCTGTTGCCCCTCTTCTCTACCTGTTGTTACTTTCATTTGAACCAAAGCAGGTGAAATTTATTCCCAATCACTTAAGCTTCCTAACTGGACAGACTGATATCCGAGAGGGTTAACTGACTTGGTGTTATACTGTGATGATTAAGTGTTCCCATAATTTTTTTTTTTTTTTGAGCAATGTAGATGATTTTAGAATTCTTTCCTTGCTGAAGAAACCCCCCTACACAACATCTAGACAAGTCAAGAACACTTGAGAAGGTAGGAGTATCATTGTCAAAGTCTATAATCAAGACACACCTTCATGAATGTAAATACAGAGGGTTTACCTCAAGATTCAAACCACTGCAAACACTCAAGAACAGAAAGGCCAGATTAGACTTTGCTAGAAATCCTACTCAGTGCTGGAGCAAAATTCTTTGGACAGATAATACCTAGACTAACTTGTACTAGAATGGTGGGAAGACAAGACAATGGAGAAGGAAACAAAGGGCTCATAATCCAAAGCATTTCAAATCATTTGTTAAACATGGAAGCCATGGGCATGTATGGCTGCCAGTGGAACTGGGTCATTGGTGTTTATTGATGTTGTGACTGCTGTGAAGCAGCAGGATGAATCCTGCCGTGTATAGAGCTATACTTTCTGCTCAGATTCAGTCAAATGCTGTAAAAGCTTCACAGTACAGATAGGTAATGATAAAACATTCTTCGAAAGCAAACAAAGAGCTTCTTAAATCAAAAAAATGTAATTTTCTTAAATGGCTGAGTCAGTCAACCCATCAGAGTACGCTTTTCACTTACTAAATACAAAACTGGAGGCAGAAAGACTCACAAACAAGCAGCAACTGAAGGGATGTGCAGTAAAGACCTGACAAAGCAAATTAAGGGAGGAAACTCAGGGTTTCAGACATCAGGTTGTCATTGACTGCAAAGGATTTTCTTCCAAGTATTATAAATGATGCCTATGTTTATAATAGTTAGTTTGTCCAATTACTTAATGCAAAAATTTAAAAAAAAAATCCAAATACTTAAGGACTTGATTGTGTAAAAATGAAAAAATATTTTAAGCTGTAGAATATTTGTGTTGGAAAATGCCGTAACACAGTTCTACTGGTATGAGTGAGTGTGCCATAGTATTCTTATTAGCTTCATTAAATTCAAATCAGGAACTGGTGCAACAGGGAACTTTGTTATTTGCAGAAGGGTGGCATGGATGCTACAAAATCTTGAAGTATATAATGTATATATATAATGAGTGGTTACTGAAAACCAGCTCTCAGAGAACAGTATAACAAATTTGCATTTTAAAATTAACTTCTAATGTCACTCAATGAACCTTACAGCAATAAAAATACACAGGGCAGTTTTTTGCAAACACTTTATATTTCATCTCGTGGGCTTTACGATATCATTTTCTTATTCCAGAGGGTTTGGTCAGAGTTAGGAATAAAGGCAAACATCATTCATACACTACTGTATCACAGAGCAGCCTAAAATATCAATTTCACACAATGTATGCACGAATCTCTCAGGATAAGGAGAAACTCATTTTAGTAATTCCAAAAATGAGCAATTTTCTGATAGCTTCAATCAGAAATAAAAAGAACATCAAGTCATTTTGTAAAAAAAAATAAAATAAAATAAAAAACCCAGAAAAAAAATTAGAGCATAAATTGGATTTGGTCTGGTTCATAATTTTAGCACTACTTTTCAACAACCATCCTTAATTTTTTTTATTTTTTTTTAAATTTCTATACCTCTATTCTGGCAATTGGCTAAAGACTAAGAAAAAAAATGATGTACAAACACTTCTGCCACATACACACACAAACATTGCACATTGCACTCAGGATCCTAGCAAAAATAAAAGTTTGGAAAGTGTAGGCAAGGATGGAGCAGGAATTTTAGAAAACAATTGGACTGGTTAACATGACTGACATAGTATTACTCCTACATTAGATTATCGTGGGTGTGCGGCACTTCTAACACATGAACATACCACAATAAATGGGAATGTACAACTGAGGTTATTGGGAAAGCCATGCAAAATATTCAACGAGGCACAGCCAATATCAAAATACAATATATTTTTAGAAACATCTTTAGTATTGCTTCTCTGAAGGTTCAACCTCAAAAGTGTTCAAATAGTGTTCAAAGTTTGGCCATGATTTTTTCCCCCCTGTATTTACTTTAAATGAATAGTTTATCTGAGTTTTAAAACTAAAACATCCAAATAGATTCCAACCTACTGGACTTGACAAGGGCTGATGGACTGTGTGATACAATAAATGAATCCCTGTGAGTGTGTATCATTTTGTGTTATTTTTCGTGTCGCATTTTAGGAAATTTATGACTATGAAGGCAAAATATAATTTTGTGAGTTCTTCTTGGCATGAAACTGATACATTAAATAAGTCGAGTGTGAAATATGTAGATTTCAAACAATGTTACCTTCATTTTTAAACAAGATTAAACTTGTTCAAGAAAAAAAACAAACAAACAAAAAAAAAAAAAACACCACTGAAACCTTACTTGCTATGTAAAGATTAATAATGACGTTAATCACTGGCAACTCTAATCAAAACCAATTTATATCAAATAAAATCATACACACTACACTAAACTACATTTCCTGCATTAAACATTGATTGTTAACTTAAAGCAACAGATATACAGACAGAAAAAAAACATACATAAATTAGTACATACCACAATATTTAATCACAACTGTCTTGTATAACACACCCACAGACAGGCAAGTGTCCTGGGAGTTCAGTGTAGAAGTGTTGAGAATGAACGATGCTGAATATGATCTAAACCCAACCGAACAGCCTTTTTTGGATGTTAGACTCGAAAGTAATATCAGAACAAAACTGAATTAACATTATTTTAGAGCAGATAGTATTTCCTAATCCTGGTCGAGGAGGACTGGAGTTTTCCCTCCTCTAACTCACCCAGTTAAACCTAGTTCAGACTTGTTATTTTGCTGATGAATAAAATCATGTGAGTTAAGAGCGGGAAAAAGAAAAAAAAAAAAAAAAATGTGGAGGGAGGTGGAACTCCAGGACCAGGATTAAAAAACACTGGAGTACGGGGATGACAACAAGTATATGACAACTGTACAAGCCGATGTGTATATCATAGATGTCAGTACATCACTGTATCTGCTTACAGTTTCCATTTTTCACACCACAATGACAGTGATATCAAGTATTTTTGTGATAGTTCTTTGCCTTTGATCATACCTGAAACTAATGTTTGTGATATTTAAACCAGTACAGTATAATGTCAGAATTCCTGTATGACAGTATACAGTCATACAGGTTTAATGTTACACCCTAACTGTACGATACACTATAAATTTCCAACACGTCTAATTTGGATGAACAGGAGTTGAGTATTGTTGGAGAGCGAATCGGCAGTGATTACAAACACCTGCAGTTTTCTTTTCAACAGAATCTGACAGGGTAAAGGGCACAAACATGTACACTTCTTGAAATAAAAAAAACAACAACATGGTGTGCGATTCTAACCTTAAAAAACGAACATGTATAACGTAACTATAAATGGCTCGTCTTCAACCGACACATGGCCCAATCGGGAATCCAATCACTCTGTTACCCAACTGCATCAATTCTCATGTCAGTTAGGATTTTTTTTCCCCTTCTGCATCATGGAGTCACACACATTTTTGCCATGTCCCAAATTTCCCAGGACATCCGTGAAACAGACATGTCATTTGCAACCTGACTGGATATTCATTCTTTGAAAAATCTGGACCGAGTGCACTCAGTCATAAGTCCAGGTCCAGAAGCCAGGAGGGAGAGAGGGGGTTATTTTATAGTTAATGGAGCTGAAGACTTGGCAGAGAGAAAGAGAAAGAAGTTGAAAGTCTACTAGAGTTCTGATTGACACAATACATCCTGGAGGATTTGCTCAGTTGTCATGAAGCTTTTGCTCTGACAAAAACTTTACCAGCCTTCAGGGTGAAGTAGATACAAGTAGTGCGTATCCTCAGGGTTAAACACAATTTTAGCAAAGAGACGGTCAGGCAGAGGAAGAAGAGGAGGAAAGGACAGAGGGGAAAGGCAGTTTGGGCCCCAGGCTCCTACAACAGCTACAGGATGGTAAAAGCCTTTCGCTAGCCTGCTGCCATAGTGGCTAGGCTGTCTCATTATTCTATTGCCTGCTCTGTCTGGATGACCTGCAAAAGGACCGAGGGCACTGTGAGCGCGCTCACTGCTCCTCTAACCAGGAGGGCTTGTCAGCTCCGGGAGGCTTGAGCTTTATGTTGAACTGCTTGAGGGTCTGTTCCAACTGCTGCTGGTTACCGGCAAAGTAGGCCGAGATTGCATTGTGGAAAAGGAGAAGCTGTTTGTGCATCACTTTCACCTGCGAGAAGAACAAAATACAGGGACAGGTGAGAAAAAAAAAAGCAGAAATAAGGTGAGAATTAAACTAGCGTTCTAATGTCGAGGACCAAGAACTGATTCCCAAAAGCAATGCAGCACAAAGATCATGTTAAATGGTAGTGATTCATCAAGATTCTGAAAAAGCGGGCTTTTTTTTTTTTTTTTCCATCATGTATCAAAAAACTAATACCAAATTTTAGTTCTGAATCGGGTTAAGGTTTATATTGTTTCATTCAAGAAGACATTATTTGACACTGCAACATAGCAAATGTTCAGTGCACACAGCATCTGCTTCATAACTTTCAAACTGGTGTGATGCTATAAACCTATTTTGCTGCCACCTTCAGCAAATTATTTATTATACTATTAACAAATTACCACTAAAATTGCATTTTTCCCCCCATTGTTGAAAAGTAGCATGCAGTTTCCAGTACTTGTAAAATATTATGAGGAGTTTTAAACACCTTGTTTTCCTCCAGGAACTTGAGCTTGATGGAAACGTCACTGCGCAGTTGCTCATATTTGTCTTTATGGATCTGATACTGTTGCTGTGCAGCATCGATACGTGCTATGGTCACGGCATCCCGTGGTCCCATGTTCAGTTCTTCCAGATCAGCTCTGTAAGCGTCAAACTCCAACCTGCATGGGGGGAACAATACCGGTTATTCAAATCGAATTCTCACAGGGTTCCAAGCTAGTCTAAAAATATCGAAGTTTCAGTCAACCATTTAAAAACACAAATGGATTGTGAGAATTAAAGGAAAACCATATTACGAAATCTTTGCAGAAACCCACCCTTGCACATCATTGTGTATATAACACAAAAACAAAAGGAAACAAAAAGGTCAAATACAATAATTCTTCTTTCTTAGAAATATACTTTTGAGAACAATTTTCCTATAATATTTTTATATTTATGTCTTTAAGCTGAAACAGAGATAGGATGCAAGGAAAGGCACCACTAAGCTTTAACTAAAAAAAAAAAAGAATAAAGTTTAGCACAGCACTATGCAGGGCAGCTTCGCCAAAAATAGAGATTATGGTCAACACTGCCATGTTCTTCGCTGTGGTTGATAACTGTGCATGATAAAATTACGAATTTACATGAATATTATTAGGATGTAGTGTTTCATATTTACACTGTCTATACCTATTTGCATTTAAGACCAGCAACAGTATTGTACCTTGCATTCTCATACATCTTGATGGTCATGAGTGTATCCTCCATGGTCTTGTTGACAAGTGTGTTGATGCTGGATACGAAAAAGTTGACGGCGCCCAGCAGGGTCTCTCCGTTCTTACACAGCAATTTTTGAGTTTCTGCATTGTAGCCAAATTCGTCCTAGAGGCAGAGAAACACAACGATCAAAGACTGTTATCCCCGAACAAATCCTCCCTAATGCCACCACTTATGTTACATGTAATCACAAATGTTCTATACAGAGAACAGAATCAGGAAAGTCAATGTTGTAATTAGAAACCAAGAGTCAATTCTCAAGTGACTGATCAAGTAGCATTCAAGATTCCTCACATTACTGCATACCTACACAAGTGATAATGAGTCGGTAGCGATCGAGCCTGCTAGTAGTGAATGTAACTCACCCGCAGCTCAGGGGATTTCTGGCTGAGGTCAGCGAACGTGTCTCCAAGTGCGTGCTGTGTCTGCACCATGCTGTAGAAGTGATTAGTGAGTGCACGGGCCAGGCGCAGCACGTTCTCATACTTGCGCTTGGTGTCTCGCAGGACCTCAATCTGAGCCTCCAGCTCCAGATCTATAGTGCGAGAGCCACGGCCGAATCGCTCCGAGATCATCTGTTTAGTGCACTGGATAGAGGACAGACGTGGACGGAGACGAGAGTCAATAACAGTTCTCAAGCAAGATGGGCAAATGGTGGCTCACTGAACTGCAGATGTGGCTCAGTGTGTGGTAAAGGCTCAGGGTTTCTGATCAGCACCGCCTTGCTGACACTGAGCAAGGCCTTTAATCCTCTCTTGCTCCAGGGACACTGTATCATGACCAACCCTACACTCTGACCACACCTTCCTAACAAGCTGGGATATACGAAAAGAGAATTTCACGGTGCTATAGTTCATGTGTGACAAATAAAAGCTTCTTCTTCTTCAAAATAAGGAAAATACTGAAACATTCCAAATACTGAACCCTTGATTTCTGCAAAACATGATCACATGAATTATCTGTTGCAGCCCACAGACCTGCTGCTGCTGTTGGTGTTAACCCCTGCCCCTTAGGTGACTAACAGCATTACGGACTTGATCGGAACGATCTACACGTTACAGCACATCGATGTTCAGCTAAGCTAATCGCTTCCCTCACTGAAACGCAAGCAAGTTTATCAATGCCAGCGACGCGTTCTGCAAGCTTTAAAAACCGATAAAGCCGTTTAAATTTTCTGTTCATCTTGTACTGCACTGATTTCAGTCTGTAGTCTGCGAGACATATGACCGGAACCTTTGTCATGTCAGATTCGACAATCTAATTGGCTGCCACACGACACCATTCTGTCGTGCTTTACAGAAACAAGATACCCCCAAAAGTGAAAACCGAGAAACTGCATTTAAAGCCCTGCCTTCCTCTAAATTTATAACAAGCTATTTAAAGAAAACCAACATTATGTGTTCTTAATTTGAGCATCTGCGTCATCCACATTAGTCTCAGTCTCATCAAATGAAGTAAAAGTCACTCACAGCATTTAAACACAAGCCTCGTCGCCTCGGTCTTCACTCGACTGATCTCTGTTAGCTCCAACATCACTGATTAAATCAGTCAGGTCTGTTCCACTGACTAATCTGTTAATAGTATCTTTCTATTAATGTCTTATTAGGTCATTTAACATGGTACAGCCATGTGTACAGAGCGTGTAGTAACAATTTTAGCTTTATTCTCAGACCCGGACTGACTGCTGCTAGCATGAGGATATGTTTGTGATGGACACAAAAAAAAAATTAAAATCTCAAAGCTAATCAATTTCCAGTAAGAGGTAGTCTATGCCACCTGATCCAGTTTCTAATGTGCTTTGAGAATTAAATGGATCAGATGGAGCAGAAGATTTCTTCTAAAGGTTTGAGTTCTCACATGCCATCATGCTATGTTTGAGTAACTGTACGTCACTACTTTTTACTTTAAAATTTGTACATTTCTTGAGTAGTCCTGAAATTGAATATTGTACCCTTGGGGGAAAGAATACTTACATACTGCTTTCATTGTTATTTACACTATTTAGACCTTCAAAGTGCTTTGAAGAACATTTAGGAGCTCCTTTTTCACTTTCATTTCCACTTTTAATTGTGAAAGTGTCACTTAAATTTTCCACTTAACTATTATTTCTCAGTACTTTCACCGCCCCTGTCCTTATCGAGCAACTTATCAGTTGTTAAGAGCTGTATTTTCTTTTATGTAGTAACAAACGTCAGCCGCAGTACAGGTGTCATTCAAATGGAGTCAGACTGCTGTCAAGTGGCAAGTGGCACAAAGGGCGCATACCACTTTAAGAACTATTTTACAAGCATAAACATGAATTTCCCTGGAAGTCTCATGTGTATTTGCCAAGCGCTAATAAAAGTGGGACGAATAAAAAAAAAAGAAAAAAAAACTAGAGAAGAAAATTCACATTACGATCAAATGTACCACGTAATATCCTGTTGCATAATTGTAAACATGCATCAAACTGAATTTCTGTGACAAACCTGTGAAAATGGCATTACACAGAAATGCACGTCCATAAGCATTTCCTCATCGTGGTGCTTTATACCAATGACAGCAAATTACAGCATCGTGTTTAGTTGGATTATTTCGCTCACTTTATAAGGAACACCTGTACACCTGCTCATTTTTGCAGTCATCTAATCAGCCAAACATGTAGTAGCGACAGTGCATAAGCTCACGCAGATACAGGTAAAGAGTTTCAGTTAACATTCACAACAAACATCCGAATGAAGAGAAAGTGTCATCTCTGTGGCTTTAACCATGGCATGACTGTTAGTACCAGAAGAGCTGGTTTGAGTATTTCAGAAATTGCTGATCTTCTGGGAAGTACTTTAGAGTTTACGCAGAATGAGACGGGAAAAAAAATACTGAACGAGAGCCAGTACTGTGGGTGGGAACGCCTTGCTAATAAGAGAGATCCGAGGAAAATGGCCAGATTGGTTGAAGCCACCAAGGAGGATGCAGCAACTCAATTTAATCACTCTTCACAAGTGTAGTTTGATTAGTATTAAAATATGCAAAAGCTTAATCATCTTTACTATCTTTAAAATTCAAACAAGGGCATGTTTAAAACACTAATTTCAATCAGCAGCAAGGATACAGATGTGCATGAGGTTTGGGGGTGGGGACGGGGATCCTGGCGGAGGACTGAAACACTGCTGTAGTCCAAGAAAATGAAAAAAGGAACTCCGATTTCTCATTTAAATTGCAATACAGTAGTATTTTTACTTTCAAGGCTTTTCTACGAGTGCGTTACGACCATGCCCATATCTTATCCATTCACACCCACTAGCTTTATGGGAACTACAGGAAATCGCATCTATTCCCAGGATGTTTGGGCAGATATCATTTCCAGAGAAACTTGTCATAGAATCACAATGTGTGTGTGGTAACAGTATGTAAGCTTTATGCTTTCTATGAAATACTTCTGTTTCCATAGAATTTCTAACAATTAGTCCATGATGGTTAAAGAATCCAGTTCTCTAACTATGGAATGAACTTGCAAGTGCCTCATGTCTCTTACAGAGGTGAAACGAAATGGGGTTTGTTCGTTTTGTTTTAACTACTGACTAAGAGCGATTCTGTTTAGTTTGGAAAATTTTGCAATATAATGTGCCACCTGCGTTGAAAGGTTTTACCCATGCACTGCTATACCGAAAATCATGTCATGGTGTGTGGAAGTTTTTTTTTTTTTTTTTTAGACCTGTTTAATCTCTTCTCACACTCATTACATTAACGAATGAATGGCTAAACGAAGATTATGGACAAGGAATTCAATGAATTCTCTCTATAGGTGTGAGTCAGATCATTATTTAGTCATAAACTTAACGCCCCCTGCAGGTCACAATACTCTGTATTGCCACCCTAGTGCATTGTTCCCCTTACACTGAATACCGCGTTAGAGGACATACATTTGTGGAGGAGCAGGAGTGAAAGCATCTTAGGGGATGTGAGACATTAGAGGGCCTTTGGATTAACACACTTTTACTTCTAAAAATGTGACTTTATCCTGAGTGCATTTGCATTTCATAATCCACTGTCTATACTGCTTTATCCATTAAGCGTGGAAGGGAACCTGGAGTCAATGTCAGCTGACTTCAGGTGAGAGGCAGGGTACACCCTGGGCAGGTCGCCAATCCATCACAGGGCTATCACAGAGACAAACAACCATTCACACTCACACATTTGGGCAATTTAGAGTATCCAGTTGACTTAATCTGCATGTGCTTGAACTGTGAGAGGAAACTGAAGTACCCGGAGGAAACCTACACAGGCGTAGGGAGAACATGCAAACCCCACACAGAAAGGCAGCAGTCAGGCGGTTTGAACCCAGAACCATTCTCTGCTGTGAGGCGACAAGGCTAACCACTGCACCGCCCACATTTTATTATAATAATTATTATTATTATTAATGACTGGCTTCAGAAAGGCTCATACCTTATAAGTATTCAGACCCCATTTCTTCATCATGTCAAACTTCTCCACAGCGACGCCTCTCGTGGCCTCCTCTGCCATCACGGATGAACTGTTGCTGTGGTGCATGCTGGATCCTATTATACAGTACAATAAAGCAAAGCGATGCTCAAGCTGCATCTCCAATGTCACCCTACAACAAGTGATCTCTAAGATCAGGTCAGTCTCTATAAACCCAACTAAAAAACAGAAGATTAAGTAGTCCTACTTAAAAGTAGCCACAACTGTAGCAGAGACAAAGTGCTGATCAGTGTGCTACGGAAGTGTGGATGGGTGAAAGAAGAGAAGGGCGCAAGTGCAAGTGAATGAAAGTGTGATGGCTTGCCAGAGATCACAATGAAGGAAAAATCCCGGGGTACCTGGGATACCGGGGAAGTCGTCTGATTGGCTGGCTATCCGGATGGCAGCAGAGTGGCTTGGGCCAATGCTAACTCCCCTGCGCTTCATTCGCAGGTCTGGAGTGGGCCATAGTGAGGCGTTAGGCAAGGGGTGTAGACGGGCATTTGGGGGTCATAACGGGGAATTGGAAAAAGGAAGTGATGGCGTGGTTTAGGTGATGAAAGGGGAGGATTCATAGTTACATTTATATATATGTAACATGGTTCCATGAGTGATATGAAGGGCATGGGAAGGTGTGAGAGGACAATGGTGGAAAAGAAGAGAAAAAACAGGGAGGAGAAGGAGGGAAAAAATGATCATGAAGAGAAGATGCACGACTATGAAAATATGAATGCAGAATTAAGTTAAACATGGCAAACAGGTTAACCTGAAGATTTCACTGATCATGCAGTAAACCCTCCCTTAACACCATTATCTCGGAGTTTCTCAAGCAGAAACATACAATTCTAATGTCTCAAATTAACATCGTCCTATTTTCCCCGGAGCCTAGGAGAAAAGAGCTGGGGATAATAAATATGTTATCAGTGCCAATTACTGACCAACGCGTACATAACATCTCTGCCACAAATCACGTCTGCAGATATTTTATATAAGAGATGCTTAAGGTCGAAAAAGATTGATGGAATGATCACTTAATATTGCTCTATTGGACGATTATGGGATGTTTCTGAAAATTAAGCTTAAACCTGGCAAGGAAAAGAAAAGGTGCAGTTGATTCCAAGCAGGTTCTAATACCTAAAGGAGAGAATAAAAAGAAAAGCAAATCTGTCAAGATTTCCCAACCTTTGGAAAAGAGAAATGAATAGTTAAAAAAATAAGCTCAGGTCTTAAACCCCAACTCCAGACAGACAAAGCATGTGAGAGAGAGAGAGAGAGAGAGAGAGAGAGAGAGAGAGAGAGAGAGAGAGAGAGAGAGTGCGAGACTGAAAGAGTGAAGCTGTAACCTTGTCCATCGACTGGGATGCGTCTGTTGCCCATAAAGTCAGTGTTGACATGAATAGCAGGGCCTGAGAGAGGAGAGAGACAGAATGCACTGACAAAATCAGCCACTAGAGGGAGCCAGGAGCTGCTATCATATTGTCTCCATTAACCGTTAAACCCAGATCAGTATCCAATCCATTTTTATTCCACCACAATTAAGGAGTCCAAGCATGTTCCAGCATAACAATGCCCATGTGCACAAAGTGAGGTCTATGAAGACCGTGTCTGGCAAGGTTGGAGTGGAAGCACAGAGCCCTGACGTCAACCCCATGAACACTTTTGGGATGGAACAATAAGCCCGACTGAGCATCAGGACTTCACTAAAGCTTTTGTGGCTGAATGAGCAAAAATCCAGACAGCCTCTCTCCACAATCTCGTGGAAAGTGTGGAGATTATAAGGTTACAGCAAATAGGGTGTAATGGGATCTGGAATGGGATGTTTAGGCTGAACTACTGATGAAAGACAAACCCAAGCAAAATAAAAAAAATCTATTTAGAACATGTTATCTATTCATTATGAATAACATATTCATGTGTGGTTACAACCCTAATCTCTATATGTTGAGGAGTACAGCTACTATAAAGCCAGCAGAACACACGCACGCACGCGCGCACACACGCGCGCACACACGCGCGCACACACGCGCGCACACACGCGCACACACACGCGCACACACACGCGCACACACACGCGCACACACACGCGCACACACACGCGCACACACACGCACACGCACCCTTATTAGCTGTGACAGATCTTGAATTAAATATTTAATTAAACTGCCTGGAAAGTGGTGACGTTTGACACATAAATAAAGTGAGACCAAGAGCAAGTGTGAGAAAGAAAGACACAGACAGAAAGCATTCTAGACAGACATTCTGGAGAAGGTCCAGCCGTGGCATGTCTTATGGGCTAGCTGATGAGCTGGAAAATATGCATTTGGAACATATAATGCAAGACATGATTCATGTTCAGCGCAGCAGCATGTCCAGAAGAACCGCCTCCAATCTGAGGCTCCACAAACAGAACAGGACAACAAGACACTGAGAACAACATGGGGTGTGTGTGAGTGTGTGTGAGTGAGACACACACACAAAAGGAGGCTGATACCTTTGATAGAGCTTGTAGGAATGATGCCTTCTGCTGTGCCTCCATAACCACCTGATACAATGCTGGTCTCATTGAGGTTAGGCCCAGATACCATTACCTGCTGCAAATCCTACACACACACACACCACACACACCACACACACCACACACACCACACACACCACACACACCACACACACCACACACACACAGAGAGAGAGAGACAGAGATGGGAGAGAGAGACAAAAAGATTACCTTGTCTGTGGCATACAACTCTGACAATGTTGCTAGGAAATCTTGAACCGTATAAGCCTACAACGCATCGGGACAATAAGTTTGTGTTAGAGGGATGTTAGAAACCCATTTATACAGGGATTCAACATTTCATTTGCACTGCAATTGGGTGTAATTGACTTCTAAACAGACTGCGACTCAGACAGGCTACAGTTAAATAGCGGCCCGAGTTAAGACTCCACACTAAACGCATCTTATCCGTGACTCCAGACAGTGACGAATAGGATGCGATTTGTGCTCTGATGGCATCAGCAGTGCAGTGAAGTGCGTCTGATGCAAAAACATCTCGAATGCTGCCCTCCTACAGAGCAGGCCAGTCATTTCCTGGGACACACAGCAGTAACGTACAGCATGCGGCTGCTTCACTTCCTCTACAGAGAAACGCATGTTGAACATCACTGCTGGATCGAGTCCAACATTCCTTCTGAAACAATACATATCAAATGCACGCTCACTGCACTGTCAGAATGTCAAAGACTGACAGAAGATTAGTAACGTATATTAGTTGTATACGGACATACATGGTTACGAGGAACAAAAATCCTTTGGAACCATCAGTATGGCCTGGACATGCCATAACAGATCCAGAGAGATTTTTTTTTTACGTTAACAGATATGACATTTTCTTTAAGGTTCAGCTGTTGGTTAAAGCTGCTGTAAGCAATTTGTATCATATAACACATCATTATATGACCTTTAATAAATAGCTAAATTTGTCTTGGTGATGATTCTGGGCTTGAGCTGAGCTACCCAAATTTAAACATTTAAGTCCTTAAAAAAAAAAAAGTTTTCTGTGTGGCAATTATTTGTTAGACATTAGTTAAAACATACATAAACATTAGCTAGCTATGTGCTTCCATCTTTTCTTACACATCGCATGTATTCATGTGTTTAGAGGAAAGATTAGCATGCAGGCTATGGGAAGTCCTTCAGTGGATAATTCTGGTGTAACAGTTTGAAGGGCAAACATTGCTTACGGCAGCTTTAACTGGACAGGTTTAACAGCAGGATGCTTTTCAAAACTGACTTATTGAATACTTTGATTTAGTTGACCATTATTCAGAAAAGACTGGATGATCACACTGAGTCTGTTCTTATTTACAGCATTTAACAAAACCAAAGCCACTGTTCAAGGAGCTAACTTTCTGTAAAGAGAGAGGAATTCAAATCAAGTGCTTGTTATCGCTGACCGTGCACACTAACGATTTCTGATTAAAGGAGTGATGAGCAAAACAGTAAAACAAGGCATTTCCCGAGCCAAAATCAGCAGCCAGGCCAAACAGTGTGTTCCGTGGCAGCTTAATTACGGCTGCTGTCTGTGTGCGTGT
This sequence comes from Notoglanidium macrostoma, assembly GCA_030068235.1. Classification (NCBI taxonomy): domain Eukaryota; kingdom Metazoa; phylum Chordata; class Actinopteri; order Siluriformes; family Auchenoglanididae; genus Notoglanidium; species Notoglanidium macrostoma. Next base: position 8,115,661 of record JAQQZR010000009.1, on the reverse strand, counting down.
CTTTATAAGTTATGTTTATAACAACATAAACATGTTATGTTTTATTTGAATTATTATTTTTTTTATACTTTCAGTCAGAAAAGTATTTACACTTGTCTCAACCAGCTGCATGGAATTAAAGTGTGTTGCTTTTTGCAGAGCTGCAAGTATACTACAGCACTACTGAATTCTCAGGGTTGAAAACCTGTATTGTTTGGTGAGAAAGGAGAGGATGGAGGAATGAACAACTGCTTATAGAGCAGAGCAATCATCTAGTCTTTTCTGCACCTTGTTGGGTTTTTTCTCTCTCATTCAGTTTTCTGTAACTGGCTGCAGTGAATGCTGGGATTCAGTGATTTAAGGCGTGCACTCTCCTGGACCGCTTAAGAATTTTGAAAGGCATCCTGTGACTTCAGTGGAAATTAGGGGCCAAACGGCAATATAGGGCCACACACACACACACACACACACACACACACACACACACACACACACACACACACACACACACACACACACAC